>BMAU01006224.1:0-612500 GCA_019973935.1 Trichonephila clavipes | reverse complement strand
ACTTTGCAGCGGCAGAAACCCTTGGTGAACGGTAATCCAGAGGTTGTTGTAACTTTATTTTCACTAGTAAAATTTTATTTATTTCGATATTGGTATTTCACTATGGCATGCGATGTTGGTCAATTCACTGTATTACCATGCAGACTTTCCGGCGAAGAAGATTTGTTCCTTTTATTTTTCTTTCAATATTGGTCCTTCCATCATTGTATCACTGGAACTAAATCAAAATACCATTCGGAGAAAAACATATTTTTTATCTATTCTGGCGGAAGGGATTGACATCTTTCATCAAGGAGTTTAGGGGATTCACGCTTTCCCCCTTTTTTTCTTTTTCTCTCCATTAGAATGTTTCTTCCATTCACGGTAAACTGGATGGCCTCTTCAGCAAAGACAGAATATCGTTCGGCGGTAAACACTGCATTATTCTCGGTGTTAAGAGCGATGTTCTTCCGGGGATCACTAGCGCGTTTTTTTTTCTTTTTCCGTACCATTTTTTATTCCGGAAATCCGACGTCTTCAGCATATTGGCATATGGTGCATTCGGTGTTCCGTCAAATTCTCCATATCATTTATTACCGCAGTTGGCGTTCGTTTTTATATTAAAATTATTTTATAAAAAAGATTAGTTTTTTACGTTAAGATTTGAAATCCATTCGCAGATAAAAAATCCTCCCGGCTTTAATTCTGTCATGATTTTTAAGACAGAATCAGATTAAAGTTAGAGAAGTGAAAAAACGACCTTTATTCATTCATTTGTACATCTGTTCTGATACCGAGAGAGGAGGAAAAAGCATGCCATGGTGGTGGTTTCAAGTGGATAACACTTGAAAAACATATGGTAAGTATCGCTGCTTTGAAGAAGGTGCTTGCAAGTTAATGCTGACATATGTTGACTATTAAATCTAACGATCTGGAATTAGACATGTTTATTGGCTAGGCCATATGTTCGGAAGAAATAAATGGGTGATTAGTTTGATACTTGAATATGGGGACTGAGAAAGATGAGTGAAGTGCTAGATAGGGAATTTAATTTTTAATCTAATTTAATTATCCCTACATTTATATGTATATATATATATATATATATATATATATATACTATAATATATATATATAATTATACCCGTTCTTCGCACGGGTGAGCTGAAAAATTAAACAACACAGATTGAAGGATAAAGAAGTTTTTAATGAGTTAATTTTACGGAATTGCAAATTAAACAAAAAAAGCTTTTTGCATATCTCAGCTAAACAAAAAAAAAAAAAAAAAAAAAAAAAAAAAAAAAAAAAAAAAGAAAGAAAAAAAACACCTTTGTTAAATTTTAAGTATGTAGATTTAATAGCTGATAAAAAGGATTTTTTTTATTTATAATTCTCCGTAACACTCTTGAGGGTCGATCTTTGAAAATACCTCCCTAAGCTGATTTCTGTTCAGCAAAAGTAACACATTGTTAAACGTTTTGTGTAATGAACGCTTAAAATAGTGTAAATGATTTATATCTGAAAGTGGAATACATTAATATTGCTTTCTGTTGTATTTATTTTATGTTAAAATTGTAATATTCGCAAGCAACGCCGTTTGTAAAATTATAATGGCGATTCAATGAAAAACATAGCGAAATGATAACGATAGTCAAATTGGCAAATGTCTTGCTACTTTCATAGCTCGAGCTTTATTACAGCTTTGTAAAACCCGCCGTGTAGAGGCGTAATGCACGTTAATGCTTTAACTACCGCATTATGATTTACTGCAGTTTTTTTTTCATGCAATGTTTTTTTTGGCTCACTACATTGCAAATTAAGGGATATACATAAACAAAATACTCCGCTTTGGGAAATTTAATCCGTTAGAGCTAATAAATTAATTAAGGATATTCCACTGTAAAATTAGTTATATACACCTTTCACTTAAAATAAATAGTCAAATCGTTTTCTAAGGTCTTCATTATTATACAAAAACATAAGACACTTAAATTTTGACATAAAGTGTTTTTTCGGGACAAAAATAATAATCTTTGCAGTCAGCTGAAAACGCAATATCTGCTACAAAACTATTCGCCTTCCCCGCTAAAATACTCATCATAGAACCCATACTGCCATATATCTTGGAAGAGTGGATTTCAAAGAATATTCCTGCTAAGTATTGGTAGAATATTCCTTCTAAGCTGCGTGGTGTGGTAGTTAGGAGAAGGGGGTGCCAGCTCAGGTGTCGTACACGTCACTTGACATGGTTCAAAATTACGTGATCCGTTGCCAAAAGCCCTCGTGTAGCTAAACAGTGCGACGTTAATATTCACTCACTCACTCCAAAAAATGCTGTACAGTAGTTATAATTATTTTTATACTTAAAAATGCAATATCTGCCTATTCAATTAAAATTATAGTGTTATAATTAACTACTAACCACAAACAAATTTTGAAAATTTGTCCAAATGATGCAGTGTGAAAGAGAAAGTTTATTTACTTTAAGTACCAGAACTGATAAAAGCATTTATTTTGAAGAAAGATCAATTTCTTACTACCAAATGTGAATAATAAAATCACAAAAAAACATTAAAATAAAGAGAGATTTATAACAACCTCTGCCTTCAAAACTTAGTATTATTCTGAAATAAAAAAAATAGGCATTATGCTGATCACAGGAATTAATCAGAAGCGAGCGTCCTGTGTAGCCAAAATGAAAAGGGTTTTTCACAAACAAAAGATAGATATGTGCTGTGGTGGGCTTTTTTGCAGCGCACGCAAGAATTGCCTGAAGATGGCAGAATTTTTTCTTACTTACTTAACAAATATCGTTTTATTTTGGACACTTCATACAATATCTTTATAAATTATGGACTATGCTATAAATTATAGACTATGTGTTATTCTGATGTATAAGCTATATTACTGTAAAGTTTCATTAAAATCCATTCTGTTGTTTTTGCGTGAAAGACCCCCAAACATCCTGACAAGCTTTCGCATTTATAATATATATTAGATAGCCGTTACCCACCCACTTCACTGGGTATTTCACGATGTTGTATATATGTATACTGTTTACATATAGATTAATTATTGGTATCTAGCATTAAGAATACGATTGTATTGAAAAATATATTTATAGCTGTTACACTCTCACCCCTTGATATAAAAAGAACATAAATTATAATATCTAATATCTATTTATGTCTAAAATCGAAGTAGAAAGATTTTTTTCGCTCACTTAACCTAATAATCAAGTGGATTTCCACAAAAGCAACTTTCAGTGGATCTCTACTCCATAAAATAAACATGCGTGCTGAATTTCAAGTCTAAATCTAAACGGGAAAAAACGGAATTTTTATCATCAATACCTCATTGACAGCATTCTTAGCGGATTCCAATTCACTAAAAGAGACATGCAAACCAAATTTTATTATTGTAGTCTTAGCAGTTCGAAAACGGGAATTTTGTCTATCAATACGCCCAAATAACTCTCCCCGCTTCCCCCTGGAGTTGATTTCCGTAAAATCCATTCTTAGTGGAACTCTATTCAACTAAAGAAAAAAAAAAAGTGCTCAACAAATTTCAAGTAAGTGAGTTAAATTCAAAAACAGGAATTTTTCTATAACATGCCTTAATCCCTCGCAAACTCACTCCTTTGGGGGTCCGTTTTCGCAAAAATCTTTGTAAAAGGAACTTTATTCCATGAATGGAACATACCTTCTAATTTTCAAGCAGGTGGTTCTATTAGTTGAAACGTGGAAATATTTATCTATTACTACCCCTTAATCACCCTCAGTGACCCTTGGGGATCAATTTTCCCCAAAACTATTTTGTAGCGGATCTCTACACCATAAAAGGAATTAGCTTACCAAATTTTAAGACTGTACGTCTAATAGTTTAAAAATGGAAATAATTATCTATAACGCCCCTTAAGCCTCCGCAACGCCACTTATGAAGCGATTTTCAGAAAACCCATGTTATAGTGGATCTCTACTCAATGAATGGAATCTGCTTACTCAATTTCAAGATTTTACGTCTAATAGTTTAAAAAAGGAGTTAATTGCCTATAACGCCAATTAATTCTCCACAACGCCACTTAGGGATCGATTTTCACAAAACCCATTTCATAGCGGATCTTTACTCTTTGAAAGGAATCCGCTTATCAAATTTCAAGACTGTACGTCTTATAGTTTAATAATGGAAATAATTATGTATAACGCCTCTTAAGCCCCCGCAACGCCACTTAGGAAGCGATTTTCCCAAAACCCATCTTATAGCGGATCTCTACTTAATGAATGGAATCAGCTTACTAAATTTCGAGATTTTACGTCTAATACATAGTTTAAAAAAGGAGTTAATTGCCTATAACGCCACCTAATACTCTACAACGCCTTTTTTGGGAGTCAGTTTTGACAAAACCCATTTTGCAGTGGATCTGTACTCTATTAAAGGAATCCGCTTACCAAATTTCAAGACTGTGCGTCTAATAGTTTAAAAAAGGAAATAATTATCTATAACGCCCCTTAAGCCCTCGCAACGCCACTTAGGAAACGATTTTCACAAAGCCCATCTTATGACAGATCTCTACTCAGTGAATGGAATCTGCTTACTCAATTTCAAGAGTTTACGTCTAATAGTTTAAAAAAGGAGTTAATTGCCTATATATAACGCCCCTTAATTCTCCACAACGCCACTTGGGGTCGATTTTCAAAAACCCATTTTGCAGCGGATCTGTACTCTATGAAAGAAATCCGCTTACCTAATTTCAAGACTGTACGTCTAATAGTTTAAAAATGGAAATAATTATGTATAACGCCACTTAAGCCCTCGCAACGCCACTTAGGAAACTATTTTCACAAAACCCATCCTATAGCGTATCTCTACTCAATGAATGGAATCAGCTTACGAAATTTCAAGATTTTCCGTCTAATAGTTTAAAAAAGGAGTTAATTGCCTATATAACGCCACTTAATTCTCTACAACGCCACTTGGGAGTCGAGTTTCACAAAACCTATTCTGTAGGGGATCTGTACTCTATGAAAGGAATCCGCTTACCAAATATCAAGACTGTACGTCTAATAGTTTAAAAATGGAAATAATTATGTAAGCACCCTCAACGCCCCTTGGAGGTCGATTTTTGTAAAATTCATTATGTAGGGAATCTCTACTTTATGAAAGAAATCTGTGTACCAAGTTTTTCACGACTTTACATCTAATAGTTTAGTAAAGGAAATAATTATCTATAACGCCCTTAAATGCTCGTAACGCCCCTTGGGTTTCGAACTTTGCAAAATCCGTTCTTAGCTGACGTCTACACCATGATGGGAACCTACCTACGAAATTTCAAATTTGTAGGTTTAATAGTTCCGGAGATATCGTGATTAGTCAGTCAGTGAGTCAGTGAGTGAGTGAGTCGCTTTTCTCCTTTATATATATATATATATATACGTATATACATACATATATATACATACATATATATATATACATATATATATATATATATATATATATATATATATATATATATATATATATATATATATATATACACTGGTGTGCAAAAATTAAGGACGAAGTCGAAAAATTAGCATATCAGCTGAACGAAGAGGCAGAGCGGACAGAAAGACAAATCAGGAGATTAAGTAAGGTGATGTACGGTAGAACATGTGCAGATATGCAGGTAGACGTAATGGGGAGTGTCTGAGTAGTATAAAGCATGTTGTCGGTGTAAGATCAGTATTTCTGGCAAAGAGATTGCACGCCGTATAGCAGTTAAAATCACACCGAGTTGCTGCCTCAGCGAGAAATGGCGAATAATCAATTTGTTAGACGACATCTGGATGCTTTTACCCGAGGTCGAATCATTGGGAAGTTGGAGGAAGGCCTCAGTGTGACAAGTGTGGCTGCAGAGTTCGGAATTGCTCACAGCATCGTTTCACGACTTTGGAGACAATTTCAAACTACAGGAACAGCTATCCGGGGGTTCAGTAGTGGTCGTCCACGAGGAACCACACCCGCAGATGAACGGTACATTGTCTTACAGACCAGAAGAAACAGGCGACAGACAGCGGGAGAAATCGCTAGACACACGACACAGGCGACTGGACGACCGATATCGCGTTTTACCGTGGCCAGAAGACTGCACGGTGGTGGTCTGTTTGCATGACGCCCTGTACGGTGTGTACCTTTAACGCCTGCCCATTGAAGAAGGCGTTCTCTGTGGTGCCGGGAACACCGGAATTGGAGAGACAATGAATGGGGACGAGTACTCTTTACAGATGAGAGCAGATTCAGTTTGAGTAGCGATTCTCATCGCATACTCATCTGGAGAGAGCGGGGAAGCCGCAATCATCCCTCGAACATCATTGAAAGGGACAGGTATGGAGGTCGCGGTGTTCTCGTTTGGGGAGGCATCATGCTTGGTAGTCGTACAGACCTTCACATCTTCGACGCAGGTTCAGTCAACGGGACCCGTTATTGTAACGAGATTCTTCTTCCATATGTGCGTCTTTTCAGAGGCGCTATGGGTCTGCAGTTCCTTTTCATAAACGACAATGCACCACGTCATCGCACAGTAGCTGCCGAACAGCTCTTAGAGAGAGAGAGAGGATATTGAACGTATGGATTGGCCGGCACGATCTCCGGATCTCAATCCCATCCAGCATGTATGGGATTTTCTAGGCAGACGCTTGGCAGCTCGTACCTTACCACCATTAATGATTCGGGAGCTTCGATTGGCGCTGCAAGACGAAAGGTTAGCAATGCCTCAACAACTCATAGACACCCTCATTCTCAGCATGGGCAGACGCTGTGAAACCTGCCTAGCAGTCAGAGGAGATCATATCCCCTACTAAAGACCGGATGTTTCTTGCTGGACACCCAACACAGGGATGTTTCGGCCTTCAGTCGCATTGCTCTCCATGCTACTTTTTCAATCAAGCTTCTTTTTATCCCTCTGATTTCTCTTTTAGTAAGTGTTGCTTACATATTACACATGTCCTTACGTATTGGGGATCTTACGGTATTAAATGTGTTGATTTGGAAAGCTTTTGTACAAAGTTATATTGAAAAAACTGTCTCGTCCTTAATTTTTGCACACCAGTGTATATGTAGTTGCAAACAATAAAACCTGAATTAATATTTATAGAAATGGTTGTTCTATTAGAGTTTTTTCATTGGGAGCAATTTAGTGATCTGGTCTAGGATGGTACATCTGTCAATTTTTCTGTAAAAGAGAGAAATCTTAACATTAAACAAAAGACCATTGCGGACCTCCAAGAAAGGCACTGGGGACTCTCGGGGATCCGCGGACCACAGTTTATAAACCAATGCTCTATAGCACATCAAGTACTCGGATATCGAGAAAAGTAGTAATGTTTTCCAGACATTCTTCTATATATTCAAGATATTATAGTTAATTATGAATGAGATTTTTTAAAAATGTAATGTATAACAAATCTATACATATTTTTCATTGCGGTACATATTTCATTTATACTGTATTTTTTTTTATCGGAGAAATATTACAAAAAAAATTATCAAAACTTATTGATTTGCTTACATTTTGAAAAACTGCAAAATTACATCTAGAAAAGCATGTTTGATTAAAAAAAATTTAGAAGATATTGATAAAAGCAAAATTATTTATTTTTTACTGAATAGATTTTAATGTATAAAAAGTTAAGGTATCTGAACACGTTCGGTGTACTTATTGACAAAATAACATATTTAAACACTACAAATGCTTCTTTAAGGGTTCAATACCAATAAATACTAATATATTTAGCCAACACTATTTAAAATAAATTGCCTAAACTCACAAAAATCACAATTATAATTTAACTTTTAGCATTATTTTTGTAAAACTTCAAAGCAAATAGATAAAAAAAGTAATAAACTTATATCAATAAAATATTACCAAAACAAATTCGATGCATTTATCTAGAGAATGTATTAAAATTTTAATGTTTTATTAAAATTTGAAAGTTTTAGAACTAATTGAACAAACATTATAAGAAAAGTTACATTCTTAATGAGACCATTATTTAATTAACAAGCTCTAACTCAAAAAGTATTCATACAATAAGAAATATTTTAGTACATTCTCTATAAAATAGCATAAATATCAGGTTGAAAAAGTTTTATAGAAATGCATTTGTATTATTTTGAGTTAACAGACTCGCCATGATAGATTTCGAACAATTTAAATGCCCCCTTCTGGTAGATCAAAGACCCACTTCCGGTTTTTCTAGCTTTATGAAATGGATTCTAGCTTGGCCTCTAGGAAGCGTAGAATCAAAACAAGGTATGTTTTATGAAGCCAAAAAAGATAGCTCTATTCACTTAAATAGAAAACAAACATATCGAGTCGTCCAATCGGTGTAGTGGTTAGCGACTGCGGTGCCGTAGGGACAGGGTTCGAATCTCGGAGAAGACAGGGACGTTTGTAAATGTACAGAGCTTTTGCGGCATGGGGGTACTCTAGATAGCCGTCGAGACGCAAGTCCTCTCGTGAGGTGGGTGGAAGGGGAAAAGAGGTGGGAGACCTCTGGCCACCACCAGGATTTTCTCCCTCTAAATTGGGGTGGAACCGAGCAAAATTGTACTGTCACCTGCATGGTGCTCAAAGCTAAGGCTAATGACAGGTGTAAAAATTCTAGCCTTGAGCTGCGAGGAATTTCGCGGGCCTTGATCTGACTTTATCAGGCAGGTGGCATTAGCACAACAACAACAAAAATATCTGTCTTGGCCGAATTTGGTCATGTTCACCGTGTTCAGATACTTTAAATGATTTGATTAAAATTAAATATTCTGAAAATATTCATCCACGATTTTACTTAATTAAAAAACAAAACAAGATAAATCATTCAACAAGGTATGTTTTTACTTACAGATTACTTATTTGAAAACTTAAATAGTAAGCTGAACAGTGAAATATTACACACACAATTAAATCTCACTTTAAAACAACCCTTTTTAATATCGCGTATACAATGTCAAAATAACTATAACACACATAGAATATAAGCGCAAATAAAAAAAAAAGGAAAATTTAAAATTAAAATATTAGATTACGCGAAATAAAACAAAAACTTAAATTTCAACGTAATTATTTATTTTTGCGGAATATTTGATTTAGAAATAATTTGTTTAACACATATTTCGTTAAGAGAATTAGACTTGTAAACATTCTAAAAATGTAAGAAATTCTTAAAGTCCTTAAACATTTTTCGAATATAAATTCAACTTATGCGTAAAAAACGGCATTTCTCATCAAATAATGCATATAAAATGAGACAGTGTCAAGCACAATAGCGATTTCAAAATGATTTTCCATGTTTGAAAAATTGAATTTTAATCGGTAGAATCATTCATCATGCAAATGCGTTTATGGCTAATCAAGCACAGAACAAGGCAATGATCTCACCTCTTAGAGCAAACGAGGAGAGTTGAGAGCCCAAAAAAATCTTAATTAGCTGCGATATAACTACAGAAAAGATCATAAGAGCTTCTTAGAGAGTTATTGCTTCTTTAAACAAAAATAAAAATGCTGGCAACATGATAAAGGCGGAGATGGAAATATATGAATATGATTAAAAACAGATATTTTTATGAAAAATTGTGCTTAAAATGCTATTGCTGGTATTTTTTTTAAAGAATTTATTCAAGGAACACGGAATAAAAAATTTTATTGCGAATCGGTTGTGATGATCGTATATAGATGCAGACGATAATACATCTGGAAATAATGAAAATATTAAAAGGAAAATGTCATACATTACTTATTGGAGATGTGTGTTTTGCTGAACTAAAAAATAAAAATTACAATTGAGATTTTTCTATAGAAGAACGATTTTGTTATGAAAAATCACAATGGACTAAATTCATGTTGATCATATAATAAATGTAATCAAGTCTCTTCTATTGAATTAAAAAAAATCTGACCTTATCATTTAAAAATCAGATACAATTTCAAATTTATAATTGGGCAAGCATTTTCAAATATTAAGATTTATAGCACATATGAGACACATGCAACAAGAATTTTTAAAAATAAAACAAATTCCAATATTATACGTGTACTTTTAAATCATGCGTATTTTGTTACCTATTAGTGTGTTATTATTTTTAACTAATATAAACTTTTTAAAACAAAGTTTCTGTAAAAATCAAAAGTTGGCAATAGTAAGACGATAGAACTGATTAGCTAGAAACACATGGTTGTCTTTATCATGTAACTATGGCGTCACGATAATTTATGAACAGGTTGGCTGGGAACACTTGATAGCATTTATCAAGTGACTATGGCGCAACATGAACTTATGAAATAATTTGACTGGGAACACTTAATAGCCTTTATCATGTGTTAATGAAGATACATGAATTTAGTCCATTACATTGCTTAATAGATAATTACCATTCATAAACAATTTTTACTCTACATGCTGTAAATTGACTAAAATCTATTACTATTAATTAAAAATTTTCTGCAAAGCCTTTTCAATATTTTTAGAACTCAATTGCAAAGTTTTCAGGCATGGATTTTTTTCGTAAACTTTTTGATGTAAAAACTCCTCCTTTTGTTAACTTTTTGTACTTTTTCATTTTCATAAAAATATCTTGAAACACAAAACAAGTATAACTTTTTATAGAATTCTGTGATAAATCTTGTAAATATATTTTTCATTTTCTTTTACGTCTTACATTTGCAATTTAGCCACATAAAATGTTATTTTAACCTTAATGTGAATATGAAAACCAAAAATAAGCTCATTTTCATCATGTCTGCAGTTACCCCGTAAAGTATCAGAGTATTTAATTTCTAATAACATTAAAGTATTTTTCACGTTGTTCGAAATGAAAATAGATCTGATCCTTTGACAAACAGCTGTTTAATTGTTGATAGGTCATCCGCTGGAAGCTCGCTTACTTTGGAGACATCTGCTTGGAACAATGAATGCTACCAAATGACTATGGAAGAAGTGAAGAGCTCAGTTTGAATGTCCAAATATAGTGTAGAATTGAATAGACTGAAGTGTGAATTAGTCTCTTCATTCTTTCGTGATTCCGAAATAATGTCATTTGTTACTTTTTATATATAATATAGTTCTAGATAATACAAAATAAGCAAGTCATGCAAAAAAAGCATAAATTAAATACCTACATAAACAAATTTTCGCTGATATGACCGAACAAAAATATTGTATTTGGGGCGAACGCCGATGCATCTGTTACAATGCCATATCACTGATTGAAAAATTGCTGTCTTTCAAAGGATTTACAGTTAATTATTATTATTTTAATATACACAACACTATTTACAAATATTAAGGAGATAGAATCTTATGAATCTACTGCAGCCATCTTGTTCACCCCATCTTCCCCTATTATGATCTTTTTCTCGTTCAAAGGAAAAGCCTGTTCCATTATCCACACCAGCGACCTCTTTCTACGAATCGAAACAGTGTTGCAAGCCAAGCCTTTACGCATCATTATTGATTTAACTTCGTGGTTTATTTTTTATTTTAAGTTTGTTCCAGATTATTTTGTTCAATATTCTCAATTCATATTGAAATATATTATTTGCTCTTATATATGGGGGAAATGTGAATCTCTCTCACACACTCATAATGAGAGCTCCAGAACTATTATAGACTTTAAATTTGGCAAGTATGTTTCCTTTATCAGTGGTGTAACGGTAAATGTTAACTCTCCTTGCTGCAAAGTCTGGTTTTGTGCCCCAAGCCGAATTTTACAAAGAGTTCGTACTTGGCGTCAAGCAGACTGTGGGCCCCATAGAGTCCTGCCCTCCCCCATAATACTGGGGTTGCGGGGTTGTACGTTACGATAGAGATCCTATAAAAATGGGTTTTGCAAAAATCCACTCTGTAAGCGTTACAGGGGCGTAAAAGATAAATATAGTTCTGTTTTAGAAATTCAAGCCCTGTCCCTTTTCGAACAAAAAATAAGGGTTGTAAGAATGTTTTTGAATACAATAGAAATCTTAATGTGCTTGAATTTAGATATCAATAACTTAAAAACAGTATATGTGTTGTCCTGTGGCCAAAATTCTCTAAAGTTAAATAAGATACATTAAAAGTTAAATAAGATACATTAGTCCGTTGAATCTCCAAATGTCGAGCACAAGAAGGGGATCCGTATAGACATCTTTACTAGAGAGAGAGAGAGAGATCCATACAAATCAAGATATCCTCGGGAGAAGCCTGGTGATCCTGACACTTGGAAAAGATGGAGAAAAACTTTTTGTTCTCGTAGAACATCATGCGCTAGATGTGATCACTGGCAAGACACGAGAGTATAGTCTCGAGAGCCTCTGTCACACTTGAGAGATGGAGCCAGACCAGATATATAATTCACATACCAATGATGAGTGTGAGGCATCCTCCTCTCCACCAAACTGTGTGTATATATATTATTCACATAACACCCTGAAATATCCAGCGAAATGGGTGGGCAACGGTCAGTATATATGTAATTGCTTTGCGAGGGGAATATAAGTATTCTGTTTGGATGTGCTATTCAGATGGTGTGCTATTTTAACATTTCTTCAACAATTTATTTATAGCAACTTCGACAGAACAATCCAAGCACTTTCATTTCGTTTGTGTCAGTAATATTATATTCGAACGTAAAAATACACTTCATAAATACCAAATAACTTATCAGTATTGATTAAATGAAACTTCATATCTAATTACTAACATATTGATAACTAACATATTCGTAGACACTAGTGCCGGTTTATCCATTGGGCGCCCAGGGACCCGGATATGCTGGACTTAACTATATTTTCTTGTTATAAATTTAGATCTTCCCGTGCCAAGGGGTACTGTAGACCTTCTGCTCCCAGGACCAGAAATAAGCTTAAATCGGCCCTAGTAGACACCCAGTTTAGCGGGGCATATGTCGCTAATAGAAGTACAGCGGCATATGCCGCACTGTTCAGGAATGTGTTGGCTTTATTTAATTGCATTATATATAACTAATCGGGATTAAAAATAATATAAGAAAAGTGATTTAAGTGTAGAATTTTTTTTTTTTTTTTAAAAAAGACGGAGGGGGATGCTAATTTACACATCTAAATAAACTTGAAAATAAAATATCTTGCTGCAGCTTTCGTTTACCTCTTCGCCAGGATTCTAGCTCCAGACTCCGTCGAGAACAGAGTTAGTTTCTCTGAGATCATTTCTTTTGCTTGCCTGCGACTGCACAGCTTGTGCACGTAGATTATTTTTGGTTCTGCTTCCAATCCTTTTGACCTGGACCGAATTATGGCTACCGCTAATGACATGGATTTGACTCAAAATGGAATTATCAATAATGTTCACATACCATCCTTACCTTCCAGATTCGTGATTACTGACGAATTCATCTACGGTAATAACCAATCAGTAAGGGAACTGATAAATCTCAGAGACTCTTACGCCATCTGGGCAAGGAAACTTTCCATTGTACCAGCAACTAGCGACGAGTATACCGCCATTAGTGCAGAATTGGGAAACATCCACACCGCCCTTCTTGCCGCCAAGGAAAGGATGAACTTACCGCTGTTCCGGCTCCCCATATCTATAGAGGCCCTGGACGCCCTCATCATAAAAGTGGAAGAGCAACGCGCCCATCTAACTCTTGTGGACTCTACTCCAAAAGAGACTGTTCCATCTGACACCACACCAAACTCTCCCTGCAAGAGAACTTTAAAAAATTTAAGACTGAAAACCGACAAAAAGAGACTGAATGATTATGGGTTTCAAACCCCAGACAAAAGACATACCGCAAAGAAAATCGGTAAGAAAAACTCTTCCTTGCCTCCTACCATCTCCCAGGCTTCTAACACCGCTCAAGCCCCGCCCCACCTGCTGTATCGAGTGGTTCTGAGATTGAGGACGAGGATGCTGGTAAAAGCAATCCTACAGCTGTTGGCATCCCCCAAAATCAAATTCCACCAACTTTTGTCAACCCTCCTGACAATTGGTGCACTTTAATTTCCATAGCTAGGCAATTAGCCCCAACTCTAATAAGTAAACTAACTGGTAAATTTCTTCGCATTACTGTCCAAAGTGATGACGAATATCGTAAACTCGCTCAATTCCTTCGACATGAAGGTGTTGAGTATAAATCATTTATGCTTAAATCTGATCGGCCCCTTAAATTATTAATCCGTGGTCTTCCTACTTCCACTAAAGTAGAAGAAATACGTGTTGAAATCGAGAGAGAAGGATTTCAGATCCATAAAATCTCCCGATTACAAAAATTTAAAACCAAAGCTCCCATGCCTCTAATTTACCTACAACTTGTAAATGATGCCAAAGCTGACACTATCTTTCAGTTTACTGAAATGTTTGGCACACAAATTTCCTTTGAGCGTTATGACAATAGTCTCAACAAATAACCCAATCAATGCTGGAGATGCCAGGGTTTTTTCCATTCTTCGGAAGTCTGCCATCTCCCAATTAAATGCCTTAAATGCGCAGGGCCTCACGAGGCTAAAAACTGTAATCGTGCATTTGAAGACCCACCAATTTGTTCCAACTGCGGTGGGGAACATGCGGCGAATTGGCGCCAAAGCGCCCCAAAAGGGCAATTAAAATGCAAATTAACATCCTAAGGGAAATAATCCTAATAACTTGCCACAAAATAAAATTAAAGAGAGAAATTTAGGCTCTCGTAATGATCTAAACTTAAAAAATAGCATGCATGCTCAATCCAAGATCCAACAGCCTCAATCAAACTACCGCGCTGTCATTCCCTCCGTCTCGTATTCTAAAGTTGTTTCTGGACAAATCAGGGAGATTAGCCATGTTAACACCCCAAATTCCAAAATTTCAACCTTTTTCACAAATGTAATTCAGATAGCTAATGATGAAGGAGTCGATGAGGAACTGTTGGCCCGGGCTTTCCGAGCAGCACTCCCAGCACTCCGAAACCTTTCTCATCCTGACGATAAGGCATGTGAAATTTTCCAGGCCTATGTCGCGTTATAAAATGGGCGTAATTATGTTGCCCACAATTCAGCCTAACTTTCAATCGTGCAAACGTTCAATCAATCTCAATTGGTTTTTGGAACGCAAACGGTCTGCGCTCCAAAATTCATGAAGTCAGAGATGTCGTTTTAGAGCAAAATCTTGATTTGTTTTTTGTCCAACAAACCAAACTAGAACCTGGTCAAGACCCCCTGATTGCAAATTATCATCTTTATAAAGATGGTCGTGTAATTTTTCCTAGAATTTGTACAGCAGGAGGTACCGCTATTTACTGTAAAAGTAATTTCGTTCAAAGCAGAGCCCCTTTACCGGGGATACAGTATAAGGATGATACTGCTATTGAAATTAAAATTAATAATTTCCCTCCCCTCCGACTAATTTCTGCTTATGATCGTTTTTGTGCGGAAATCAACAGAAAATTCCCCGAAAAGAATTTTCTTAAAATTCTAAATTCAGGTAATAACTTAATCATTGCTGAAAACCTTAACGCTGCTCACAAAACGTAAAATAACACTAGGTCGAACAATTTTGACTTTCGTCTTAAAAGAATTATTCAAAATTATCCCAATTCAAGGATTGTTGCAGCTTACACTCCAACGCATATTAATTCACGTTCTCGGCCGGGAGTATGTGACTCAATTATCGACCTGGCTGTTTTTAAAAATATCCCTTTTAATTATGACATTAGAGTTATAAATGATCTTTGTTCAGATCATCTACCGGTCATTTTAATTCTATACACTAACTCTGATGCCATGAAAATTCCAGCGCAACTCTTCACCAATTGGGAGAACTTCCGATTCCTTTTTAAAAATAAGCCACTTTCCATTCCGGCGTCTCCCAGCAATGAGCATCTCGACGTTGCGATTGGTCGGCTTGGAGAAAATATCTCCGAAGCACTTGTGGCTGCTTCAAAACCCAAATTTAAAACAGCACCTATTAAATTACCTCCAGATATTCGCTCCAAAATTCGCCACAGAAATAGGGTACGGAGATTTTGGCAAAGATCTAGAGATCCTGCTCTTAAAAATGAACTCCGTACTATCAGCAACAAGATCGCCAGTGATATCAGACACCTCTCCCGTGCAAGATGGGAGAAAACAATCGAGGAGTATCTCCCGAAACAGGCACTCTTTGGAGACGTACCTCCTTTCTCAAAAAGCCTTTTCATCACATTCCCCTCCTAAAGGGCGCTCTCGGCAGTATCGCAGTTGTCCCGATTGAAAAGGTCGAGGTAATTCCTGACAGCCTTCAAAAACAATTTGAACCAAATATTGATGTGGAGAATCCTAGATTCTCTGCACATATACAAAGGAAGGTCCAAAGAATCCTTGATTCCCCTACCTGTATGGATCTGGAAAAAACATCTCCCTCTGAAATACAGGGATTTATTAAAAATCTCAAACCAAACAAATCTCCTTGTATTGATCTCATCACAAATCGTATCCTTAAAAATCTTCCCACAAAATTTATCATTTTCATTGCTTTGCTGTTCAACATGCTTTTGGAAAATTGCTACTTCCCTAAAAGTTGGAGGATGGCCGTGATGATCCGCATTCTTAAACCCAATTCTGATGACTCTAATCCTCAAAATTATCGTCCAATCTCACTACTTAGTAGCTTGAGTAAAGCATACGAATTCGTGATCTTGAGCCATCTGAACCAACACTGCTTAGCCAGGAATATTATTATTCCAGAACATCATGGCTTTGTAACTAAGTGCTCTGCAGTAACCCAGTTACTCAGAGTCACTGAATTGGTTCACACAGGCTTCCAAAACCATCAGGCCACGGGTATGCTATTTGTGGACATAGCCAAAGCCTTTGACAAAATTTGGCATGATGGCTTAATATCCAAGATGATGAGACTTGGATTTTTGGACCAAATCCTAAAAATTATTCACTCGTACCTAAATTCGAGAGAGTTTAGAGTTAGAGTCGAAAACTGCCTCTCCAACCCTCGTCCAGTAAAAAGTGGAATTCCTCAAGGAAGTTTGCTTGGACCAAGACTTTTTGATCTATATATTAACGACATTCCGAAGGCTGACAATGTCCATTTAGCTATGTATGCGGATGGCACTGCTATCATTAGTCAACACACTTACAATTTCAAAATTATCGAAAGATTACAAAATTACATCACAAGGCTTTAGCTCTGGCTCGTTGCTTGGAAAATCAAAGATAATGCATCAAAACTCTTTACGAAACAAAGGTGTATAGGAAACTTACCCAATATCTACATTTTTGACCAACCCGTTCCCTGGGTCACTGAATTTAAGTACCTAGGGTTCATTCTCGACGCAAAATTGAACTTCTCCCCACACATTCGTGCTGCACTTCAAAAAGCGGCAGGAATGAGCCAAGCGCTCAATTGCTTAATTTCTCGAAAGTGTAAGCTCCCAATCAGACACAAGGTTTTGCTCTATAATATATTTCTCTGACCAATTTTGTTATATGCATCTCCCATCTGGGCTTCTGCTGCAGTAACTCACTTGAAAAATTGCACGTTTTTTAAAATAAACGCCTTCGAAAAATTACTAATGCTCCCTGGTTTGTCAGAAACAAAATCTTGCACAAATATCTCAAAATTGATCCAATTCTTGATTTCATTAAAAATCAGTCGAAAAAGCTTTTTGACAGATTACCTCAAATTCCTAGCCAATCAATCCGAGTCATCCCTGCCTATGATAACTCGGTCCCAAGCTCTGCAAAAAGACCTAGAGCTGCTCTTCACCACATATATCAGCATTTTCCAGTCCTGAAAAGACTTCGGAGATCCTAAATATAGTTTTTGGTAACTCTTTTCAATTTTTTTTTCTAAAAAAAAAATCTCTAATTTTAACTTTTGTCATTTTGTATGTGCAAGATTTCATCACCATTAAATTACTTCGACTTAAACCCGCATTCTTTTGAATCGGTCTTGCGTGGTAGTTTAATTCCATGTCAATTATTCTCCTTTTCCACATCTTTTGTAGATCATCTTTTATTTTACTCATTTTCCAGCATATGGCATCACATTATGGTCACTTTCTGTGTCAACGCCTTCTCTTTTCGTTCGCTGTTCAGCGACACTCCCGTCATCACTACACGATTCAGCAGCGTTTGTCCTTTCCCTTTATTTAAACATCATGTACCACGAGCACCACGGCCATTAATTGCTTTTATTTTCCATTTCATCTTTTTTTTATCTTCCAAATTCCGTGTCTACTTTCTGATTTCATTCTGTAAAGGACGAATTAGAGAAGAGCACATATTTCTACCACCTCCCTCCGGGATGGTGCCTCATTAAATATGTTCCATACTTGCCGATTGAATTATTTCTCGCTCTCTCACTGGTAGTAGGTTCTCAGCTACTGGTGAGAAGCTTTCTTTTAGAACGGCTCTGAGCTGTTGTTTATAATTTTGATAGTATCTTTTAAATTTTATGGAACTTTCAATTAATTCTTCTCTTTTTTCTTATTAATTATGATGAGAGGGTAATACTGTTTTTTGGTAAGGTTCGTCATATTTTGAAGCCGTGGGCGGGGGTCTTGAAAATAAAATAAAAATAGAAGTAATAAATCTAGTATAAGGTTTATTATAAAACGTTTCCTTTTTAAACGATACCTCTTAAAATTTCATAGCCTTCACTTTCAAAAAATAGTACAGAATTTATTTTAAAGGTTAAACATTTTGTAAAGTTTCTTTCGTTTAATGTTATTTCTGGACACCTCATTTTGTAGGTTCTATGTTCTATCACTTCTACTTCCTTCAGTCACTCCTCCTCAATGTTCTGTATCCAAACTTGCAAAGACTTGCAGTGAAATGCACAATTTTTTTTTATCTCGGCAACAACATAGCATGAGATCCATATCTTCAACCACGTTGCTTCCTAAAGGGCATCATTGGTAACTACAACAAAAGTTTCCCTAAATTGGTTTAACATTAAATGGGATGATCTTAGACTCGAAATAAGTTTAATTTTCAAGAAGTATTTAATCGAACATGTTCCTGCTTTTACTTCTAAAATCGCGAATTTTGTCAATATATCGAATTAAAGAAAAAGTTTTTTTGTACTTTGTGTATTTCTGGAACTTTTGTAGAGAAATTATGGCAAAGAAATAAAGTTCAAAATGTCCCCATTTATTAATATAACAGAACAATTCACTCAGTTTTGTTTATTTAGCGTCTCTTGATCCTTTCGATTGAAACATTTTCCTTTTTTGTAAACATTCTCCTATTTGTATAAAAATAAATTCCTTTATTGAAAATGACTTAATGCTCGCCATTTTCATAAAGAAGTTTTTTTTTCCCGAGGCAAATGCTCATATGACTCTTAGAAGCTCTTTTAATTGAATACAAAATATTTTTTTCCCAATATTTTCCCCTTTCGTTTTCTTCACTTGGCTTAGATGAAACGAAAAATAGGGATTAAGGTAGCCTCGCCGAGCTCGTATAGTTAATCCCTTTATAAGGATTTTTTTTCGGATTATAAAAGGAGAAAAAAATGTGCATTTAATTTTTTTATAAAAAACCCTTATAACTACAGCAACGAAATGTCTGGATAAGATGCAACATTTTTCAGAGATAGAAAAAAATTCCATGTTATTGTTTAAAAATGGAATTATATTTGTACGCATTTGAAGTTATTCTAATTATTTCTTAAGAATAGTTGCTTTTTGCATGGTTTAGATTAAAGCTTAAGTTGTGTCCTCGCCACATATGTATGGATTATTATTTAGTTAAAAGTAATTGGAACACAGCTGTTTTTTAAGTAACTGAAGTAAAGTTTTCCCACCAGGCCGCATTAAAAATTACAAAAGAACATATATATACACTCTGTCGCAAAAAAAAAATATATGCACCCAGAAGAAATTGAGCTACATTCACGAAATTTGGTATGCATGTAGTGTATATGAAAATAAACAAATGATTAAAAATTCAGAACAAAATATCATTTTATTAAGCGGTTACAGCTTGCAAAAGGTTAAAAATCAGTAAGTAAAAAGCCACCTCTGGCAGCTATACAAGCCGAAATTCGGCGTGGCATCAATTCAATTAGATCACTTATGACCCCCTGTGGAAGATCCTGCCCTAGTCTTTGCATCTGCGCAGTTAATTCTCCTGTATCTCGGGACGGCTGCAGTTGCCTTCCCAGCGTCCCAGACATGCTCTATTAGCGAAAGATCTGGTGACCTGGCAGGCCACGGTAGGACGTCATATCCTTGAAGACATTGTTGGGAGAGTCGCGCAGTATGTGGATGAGCATTATCCTGTTGATAAATGGCACCTGGGCGACTTGATAGCATGGGTAGCACAATCGGCGTTAAAATATCGTCCACGTATCTGCGAGCTGTCAAAGTGCCTTGAAGGACCACAAAGATGATCGTGTGTCCCAAGAAATTGCTCCCCACACTGTCACACCTTGTGAAATTGCTGTATGCCGCTCGACAATAAATGCCGGATTGGACCGCTGGCCGGTGCGCCTCCAGACACGTGTGCGGTGGTCATCACACTGAGACTGAATCGGGATTCATCACTGAAGATGACACGTCTCCAGTCTGTCACACTCCAAGTTGCCCGAGGTCGGCAAAATCCAGTCGACACTGCCTATGATGTGGGTCAGTGGTAAGCGTCAGCGGACGTCGGCTCCTCAAGCCAACTTCGGTCAGTCGTCTCCTTATGGTTTCTCTTGATGGCACTGGATGTCTGGAAGGAGGTAAGTGGCGTTGAATCGATGCTAGCGACGTTGTTGGTGCCGAAGTGGCCACTCTTCTGATTGCACGATCCTCGCGATCATTTGTGTTCCTGGGACGTCCTGACCTTCCGCGACGGTACACTCTACCTTCTGTGATCCACTGTTGCCAACACCGAGCAACTACCATATCGTTCCGACCGAGGTGGCGGCCGATACGTCTATTCGACCAACCTGCTTCTCTGAGGCCTATTATACGGCCCCTATCAAAGTCCGTCAGCTGCTCGTACTGCCGCCGGTTACGTCTTAGAGGCATCCTAAGTCTCAACATCGTCTATCAAAGTCATCAGATTCGTTTGGATAGCCGTACGGCGCTCGTACTCATGCTTTTAAACTCTCCCAGTTGCGCAACTAATATGCGCATAGCACACTTAGCCTTGTCTCATTGGCTTCGAAATTTTAATCATTTGCATATCTCTTACCAGACTACATTCTTGCCGAGTTTCGTGATTGTAGCTTGATTTCTTCTGGGTGCATATATTTTTTTGCGACAGAGTGTATATTATAAATTGATAAGTGCATGAAATTCAAAATCACACACACACACACACACACACACACACACACACACACACACACACACACACACACACACACACACACACACACACACACACACACACACACACACACACACACACACACACACACACACACACACACACACACACACACACACACACACACACACACACACACACACACACACACACACACACACACACACACACACACACACTCACACACACACACACACACACACACACACACACACACACACACACACGCACGCACGCACGCACGCACACACACACACACACACACACACGTCATGATTTTTAAGACAGAATCAGATTAAAGTTAGAGATGTGAAGAAACGACCTTTATTCATTCATTTGTACATCTGTTCTGATACCGAGAGAGGAGGAAAAAGCATGCCATGGTGGTGGTTTCAAGTGGATAACACTTGAAAAACA
This sequence comes from Trichonephila clavipes, assembly GCA_019973935.1. Classification (NCBI taxonomy): domain Eukaryota; kingdom Metazoa; phylum Arthropoda; class Arachnida; order Araneae; family Nephilidae; genus Trichonephila; species Trichonephila clavipes. The sequence goes on along the minus strand of BMAU01006224.1, from coordinate 590,821 downwards.
TATGGTAAGTATCGCTGCTTTGAAGAAGGTGCTTGCAAGTTAATGCTGACATATGTTGACTATTAAATCTAACGATCTGGAATTAGACATGTTTATTGGCTAGGCCATATGTTCGGAAGAAATAAATGGGTGATTAGTTTGATACTTGAATATGGGGACTGAGAAAGATGAGTGAAGTGCTAGATAGGGAATTTAATTTTTAATCTAATTTAATTATCCTTACATTTGCCCCCAATTTTAAAAGGGAGTCATGGCGTGGTGTTTTTTCTCTCTTTACAAACTTAACCAATTTTCAATAAACACAAAACAATACATAACATTATTTAGAAAGACATATTAACACAGTAGAAATATTTAATCAATAGGAATACTAAAATCAAAATGCAATACAATAAACGAAACTATAACAGCAAACACAGTAAGGACACTTCCAACATATCAATTGATAAACATGAATTTCCATACATATAATTGAAGATTAGCTTGTTTAAATCTATTCGACATCCAGAAAAAGAGCTCGCGTTTCCTCCTATTCCTTCATAATAATAGATTCGTATTATAGCTGGTAGATATTTTCAAAAAAATTATGTTGGAAAATAATATATCAAACAATAAGATAGTAAATATAAAAATACATGAAATCATACAAATGTTAAAATAATAATTTTGTATAAAAATCTACTCTGGCGCCATCGTAGTAATTCCTTATATTGTTACACATATTTTGCATATATGAAATACATTTTTAAAAAAGATAAAAAAAAATAGACACTAATAAAATGAAATTATTAATATTATGAAAACGGTGTATAACACACAACTTATATGAACTATTCAACACAATAAACAATATTTTATTTCACATGTGTTATAAAATATAAAAATTATAAGAATATAGGAATAAAAGAATACAAGAATATAAGAGCAATTTTTTTTTTAATTTTTGAGTCGGAAAAGTGGACTCACTTCAATAATAACTTTTAGTATGTATGAAAATTTTCTCAATATTCACTGTAACTTAACAATATCGCATACAATATTTTGAATCTTTCCGTAACCTTCTAAAAATTCCCAACATCTTTTGTAACATTATTAATTGTAAATGAATTATTTGATCTGATCTTCATTTGTGAAAATCTTAATTCCTTCCTTTTTTTTTCAAAAGAAACGTTGACATGTGTAAAGGCAGCATTTGTTAAAGGAACAAAGAAAGGCCCATTTACTGATTGCTTAATTTGAAGAATCTCTGTATTTTCGTACGTGAAGGTTAGGCACTCTCGAAAATCCGCTCCACTCAAATTTAGTCGACATAACGCCCTTCAAGCTAATAGGTCTTGAAGATTTGGAGATTACAAGGGTTCAGGGTCTTTGATTTGATTTACGTCGTACTCTCTGAAGCAACACAAGATTTATTGGCTACGGCCCTCGTAATTTTGAGCCCCGTTAAAGTAATAAGGATGATACCTGAGCTTGCACCTCCGAGCTTCCACACCCTGCCAAAGGATGAACTATCAGCCTCGACAGACGAAACGGGCAGCAGACCCTCTACAGGATAGGTCTTCAATGGTACTAGGACTCAAACCCACACGACTCGCCAACACCGGACACGAGTTTGCGACCATGACCACTCGGCTACTCTGGTGTTGCGTTTAAAGTGTAACAAACTCATTATTCTACATAATGAATTTTACTGAAAGTGAGAATAGTACCTTGGACATTAAAATATGCTGCAATGCATTATGCGGTTCTTATACTTTTGATTGCCGTGGCTTCCCTTTATGTATCAGCATGACATCGTGGACCCTTAAGATTTTGAACACCACTACCAGACTCTCAACATAGTGTGATTTAAAGGTTCCTCAAAACACACACACACACACACACACACACACACACACACACACACACACACACACACACACACACACACACACACACACACACACACACACACACACACACACACACACACACACACACACACACACACACACACACACACACACACACACACACACACACACACACACACACACACACACACACACACACACACACACACACACACACACACACACACACACACACACACACACTTATATATATATATATATATATATATATATGTACTTTTATAATATTGAAATTAAATTATATATATATATATATTTTAATTTCAATATTATAAAAGTTCCGCATTGGGATAGTAATGTACATATTTCTATATTCAGAAATATTGTTATTAATTATATACAGCGCAATAAATTTCTGGTGTCAAAAAAATCAGAAATAGTAATTAACTATAAACATTTTACTGAATATTGCTTAAGGGCTGTTGGAAACCAAAAAAAAAATTTTTTTTTGTTAATTTCAGATTATTGCATTTTAAAATTCTTTAGCTCCTTACCTTTCCAAAAATACCTCATTTTAATCTATAGCAGAATTAGAAGTGCTAAAATTTTGTTTTTAAAAAATCATCTAAACGCACGTCACCGATTTAAATGGTCAGAAAAAAAGTAAACATTGCACTTCCTCTTTGGCCAGCTAGAAGTTTGACGTCATTTTTAAAATGTCTTTTACGATGCTAGCTGTCAAGCCTCAATTATTTTTCACCCTAAGAACGGCTTCAGCGATACAACTAATTATACGTTGTTTATATTTGTAGTTTTGAAAAAAATCGTTCGTTCAAACGCTGTTTGTTTTGCTCAAGTTGTGTTTATAGTAATTAGACCTGTTTAGCTCTTTACAACGTTATTATTTTGATTTTAGTATTAATTTGTTATATTTAAAATGCCTAGATCTAGTGGCAAAGTTTTTAAAAAAAGGCGAGGTAATTTTAATTAAGGCAGAATAAGTAATTCCGAATCAACAGTGAGAAGTGATTCTGACCCCAGCAGTCTTCTGCTTCTAACAGTAATATTTCTGCTTCAGAAAAAAACTTAGCAATTTAAATAACTCATACAAAAGTGAGTTTAATAGTGGATTTAAAAATGCTATTGTGGATTTGAATGTTTTAGCTGGTGTGTTTTCTGAAGCTGTCAAATGTTTACAGTGTGGAGCAACAGGGCTTAACCTTTCCTGTGAAGAAAATTGTTCTGGTGGAGCTGTTGAACTTGATATAATCTGTGATATTTGCAGTTATAGCTACAACTTTTGTTCCTCCAAGAAGTGCAAAGCTGAAATTGGGAAACCCAGCACCTACGAAGTAAACACCAGGCTTGTTTATGCAATGAGATGCATAGGGAAAGGTGCAGAAGCTGCACGAATGTTTTACGGAATCATGAACTTACCACCCCCACCGACAAAGTTCTCAAAGTACAATAAAATGCTGTTAGGTGCAACTAAGGATGTGTGTGATGCAACGATGAAAGATGCCGTAAAAGAAGCTGTAGAAGAAAACCAAAATATTAGAGACATTCCTGTGGCGGTTGATGGAACATGGCAAAAGAGAGGATATTCCTCCATGAATGGTGTTGTGACAGTTACGAGTGTGGACACAGGAAAGGTAATTGACACTGAGATATTATCTAAACATTGTGTTTGCAAAGATAAAAAGAAACATGGACCGGTCTGCAAGAAGAACTTCAACGGGTATAGTGGAGGAATGGAAGTCGATGGAGCTCTATCGATATTTCAGCGCTCTGTTTAACGCTATGATGTGCGTTACACGAAATATTTAGGAGATGGTGACTCCAAAGCTTTCGATAACATTGTGAAGAATGAAGTATACGGTGATAATTGTACGATCACAAAACTTGAGTGTATAGGCCATGTTATGAAACGGATGGGATCTCGCCTCCGACGTTTCAAAGCAAAGATGAGAGGCCAAAAATTGTCAGATGGCAAGGCATTATGTGGAAAAATAGATTAACGGAAGCATCTATTGACCAATTACAAACATATTATGGTCTTGCCATTCGAAGAAATTTATCAACCGTGAAGGATATGCGACAAGGTATATGGGCAATATTTCTTCTCAAAATATCAACGGATGAAAATCCACAACATGGATTTTGTCCATCAGGTCCTGACACGTGGTGCCGTTATAAGAAGGCACAATTGGAAAATAAAGTTTACCACCACAAACATAAACTTCCAGTTGCTGTTGTGGAAGCCATTAGGCCTATTTTTAGGGATCTTTCTGATCCAGAGCTATTGAAAAAATGCTTACATGGAAACACGCAGAATCCAAATGAAAGCATTAATAATATTATTTGGTCTCGTGTCCCCAAAAAGACATTCGTGCACTTAGAAACACTTTCCTTTGGTACGTATGATGCTATTGCATCCTTTAATAAAGGGAATGCAACTAAGTTGGATATTTTGAAAAAACTAAACATAGAGCCTGGATATTATGCGACATGCTACATGGAACGCCTCGACAAAGAGAGGATTACAAGGGCAAGATATGCCAATTTGCAAAAAACTAAGGAGGTCAGAAAGATAAAAAGACTTAAAAGAATTATACAAGAGGGTGAATTTTCAAAAAATGCTGAAAACTTGGAATATGGAGCTGGAATGTTTTGATAAGGTGAGTTTTTTTTTTTTATAAAAATGTGTTTTTCTCAAAATGTCATTTTTGAAGGTTCGATGTACCTTTTCTCAGAAAGTTTATATCTTATGTAAACATAATTTATATGACACATTCTTTGTATGTTCTAGTATTTACTGGAATGAGCTGTTAGCAAAATTTTGTATATATTTTTTTTTTTTTTTTTATACATTTTTTTTTGTCAAAAATTTTGTTTTCTCGAAATAAATCAAATAAATTAAAAAAAAAAAACTAATAAAAAATTAAAAAAAAGCTCATTTCAGTATAATACTAAATCTATGCTTAACTTGTAAAAAATTGGGGGTTGTATTTACAACAGATTTTCTTAGAAAAGGAACATTGAAAAAGGGCTTTTTAACATTATCAGTATAGGGCGTTCCGATACCCCTTAAATCAGAAATCCCCAATTAATTTTATTAATAGTTATATGAATAAAGCTATTCAAAATTGTAAGGGTTAAAAATTCTTAGATTAATAATAGTTTAATACTATAAATTTACATATTTCATAGTTATAGTTACCTCATATTCTAATATTAGTTAAAATTACTTATTATTTAATTCATATATACTCTAGTGTCACTAAAGTTATAGTAATTTGTAACTCTCTTATTAATCTTTGTTTCTATTCTTTTTATACTTTTGTTAAGTGCTACATTTCAGCCATTCACATGCTTTGAATCTGCATTAGGGTCCAGAATCTGGCAATAACTTATTTATTGCACTCAGATTTAGCGCGGGCTCTGCATTTTCAAGTGCAATTTTTAGGCAAGTTACATCTCTCTTGTAATGGATTTAGATATTCCTATCCATTACTTTCAATAGGTTTTTGCTCAGTATTATTTACAAAAAGGGGGAAGGTTGGCTGGCCAAAAAACATGTTCAACCCCACTTTTGTATAAAATCATTTTATATATTAGCTGTCCTAAGTCAGCAATGTTTATAATACTGCAGCATCCATTTTATAATTTTTAATCTCGGTTGCTCATGTGTTCTGCATTGTATGACCTTTCTACTGCCTATGTGTTTTTTTCGAGTGGGATTGAGGAATGTTTATCTCTTGTTTGTAGAGAATTAGACTATATAAATATATTATATATTTCATTATTTCCATAATTACTTGCTATTTAAATTATTTTCCTGCAATTGTCCTTTCATTTCTGTATTATTATTAATCCACCTTTTTGCGTTAAACTTTTCTTTATTATTTCCCTTTTTATTTATTTGATGGTTTTAAAATTATTTTTGATTTTATTTATGTTAGATTCTCTGTTTTATCATAAAGACTTCTTTTCATAAGAGAGCGTGTGATGAACCTATGAATATAAAACAGGAAGGGCATAATTCATATTTTATACAGGGGAGTGCGCTAGCAGAACGACAAACTTGCAAGGTGTGTAGGGGTGCACAGATGCCTCGGAATTACATAGGAATGCAGGGTAGCAAATGTCGTTGTTGCAAGCTATGTGGCAAAGAAGAAGAGAAAAAGAATAGAAATGGCAACACATTTGTGACGGATCTATACGCGTTTTTTCAACTAATCCTTTTGGAAAATCTTTGGGCTATCAATTCGCGTTATTCACAACCAACCCTTCGGAAGAAGAGAATCGTGATATGTAAATTAACTTACTATAAATAGGCGAGGTTTTCTAGCTTGAGAGAGAGAAGAGAAGATATATACTCGAGTCAGGTGAATATGCTACTGAAGGTATAATATTAAAATTACAGTGATTTGATTCTTATTAGGATGAAACTTTAGAGTGACGATTCTTCACTAGGATTGATTTGATATTAAATTAAATCAGATGATAGGTTTGATCCTTTATTAAAGTAAGGCTCAAGTTTGCTAGTCTCCTAATCGTTAGCGTTTTACTGTCATTGCTCCTTTTTCACGGTTAGCATTGAGACAATCTCTTACTATTATTAGTTGAAATTGTGTCTTTTCATTGAGTGATAAATAAACAGATTAATTGGATCATGTCGAGTGTTTCTTCCCTACCTCCCACACATCTAGGTGCCTGAGAGAGAGGTGCAAGCCTCTCACAATAGTTTTTTCTTATAATAGAAAACTAAATAACCTGTGATATTTTTTTCGTTTAAATAGAATTTTAAAATACAGAACTGTTTAAATTAATTTTTTTTAATATATAAATTTTTTTATCTTGGGTGTTTTTGAAAAATATACGATGTGCCACAATATTTGGAAAATAAGACTATATCCTATCATATATAATACTGAATTTATTTTATGGCATACGTATTTCATTCTTCCATTTCCACTTATTAACTTGTAATCCTTTCCAAACATTACATTAGTTTTCTATTAATTTATATTCATGACAGTCTTAGTTATAAATAATTTAAATTTGGATCCAAAATCCTTTAATTTAAATTTTCGACTTATTCGAAGTCGAATCTCGTTGTTATTTAAAAACTTCGCAAAAGCAGCTATTATGCTTAAGAATTTTTGGTTATAAAATGTACAACTTTTATTATAGACAATATATATATATATATATATATATACACTGCTGGACAATTGCTAAGGACGGAACACAAATTGCTAAGTAGCATAACATTAAGCGAGACATGAGGCCTGGTAGGATAAAATGTAGTTGCCACACTGTTCAGACATTAGAATAAAGAATATTTATTGTTCTGGAAAGTACAAAAGCTGTGAAACATCTGAAAGAAAAAAAAATGTTCATTTGATCTGCGTACGGAGAAATGGAACAATGCATCTAAAAGTCCGCAGACACCTTAAAGAAAGGTATCAGTACGGGATATGACCACCGTGGAGTGTGATGCAACATTCCACACGTCGTACCATACTTTGCACAAAATTATCCAGCAGCTGTTGAGGCAATTTATCCCATTCCTCTGTGAGTGCACGGATGAGGGTGTTCTTGTTTGTCGGAGGATAGTTTCGACCAGCAACTTGCCTCCACAAAGCATCCCACACATTTCCAATGGGGTTTAGATCTGGAGAACGTGCTGGCCATACGAGACGTAGAATAGCCTCGCTGTCTAGACAATCCTGAACAGCGAGTGTTCGATGACATGTTGCGTTGTCGTCCATAAAAACAAATTTATCACCAACAGCACCACGGAAAAGACGAACATGAGGAAGAAGAACTTCATGAATGTATCGTTTGCCCGTCATAGTACCATTCGCAACCACATGTAGGCGCGTGCGGCCATTGATCATGATGCCAGCCCACACCATGATACTGCATGTCGGATATCGGTCCTTTTCTTGGATATTTTCTGGACGATAAGCAGTACCAATCTCGCGCCAGATCAGTTGGCGTCTACAATCCGATGACAGACTGAACCTACTCTCATCTGAGAATAGTACGCATGCCCAGTCCTGTTCAGTCCAATTGTGATGCTCACGACACCATTGCAAACGGGCAGTACGGTGCTGTCTGGTCAATGGGACACACACAACAGGTCTGCGTGCGTATAGTCCTCCTCCCCTCAAACGTCTGGCAACAGTTTTTCGGGAGATCTGCTTTCCTGAGGCAGCAAGAAACTGATTTGCCACCTGCTGAGCTGTGGTGCGCCTGTTCCTTTTTGCTGATAGGACGATATATCTGTCTTCTGCAGGCATCGTACTTCTAACACGACCTCCCCCGTGCCGTCTACTACACATTCCAGTAGTTTTAAATGACCTCTACAGCCGTGAAGCAACGCTGTTAGCGATGTCAAACTCCCTGGCAACATCTGTTATTTTTCGCCCTTCTTCGACCTTTCCAATAATTCGGCCACTCATAAAATCATCTATGTGATGTCGGGAAGACATGCCAAAAATTTTAAGTTCGTCTATTAAATCTTTCCTGTAAAACTTTGACTTGAAACAACAACTGTCCACACGCGTCAAAACCTTTAAAGCTCTTATGAACGCTATCACGTGATGAACAGACGTGGGAAAAAAATTTGCATACTCATACTTCTTCTTACTAATACCCCGCACTTATTCTAATTTTCCACATTTTGCTTCCTTTCATTTTGTGGTTGCTATGGATGATATTGTTATCCGTCCTTAGCAATTGTCCAGCAGTGTATATGTATATATATAACGTATTGGTCAAGTGTTATTAGAGTTTCAAAAAATATCTTCCGTGAACGTTCATCTTTTTTATTGTGACGCACACATCAAAAGCTTAGGACAAAATTGTGGTACATTTTCACATTGACGAGACAAACTTGCAACGATTATAAAGCAAAGTGAACAAGGGACAAGCAGCAGCGATATCTTGGAGGACACAACACAAAAACAAAAAGCATGATTACACAAGATTTTCGCTTTTTATACCGGCAGTGGCAAGCGCGTGATTATTATATAATAATAGTTCTGATTGGATAGAATGGGCGGTACAGGGATTTCGGATTAGCCGATTACGATTAAGATTACAGTGTTATTTTTAAACCAAAAAATTAAAAATTGTTTAAATGTTAGTACAAAGAGTTAACAAAAAGGATACCAAAGGGAATATTATTTACACACTTTTATGAAATATTTTTACCATTTGATTCATAATGACATTTTAAATTTTATTATATCAACAATTTAGAATGCTTTAGCTTGTTTTTCAAGTCACTTTTAATCATTCGTACCATAATTAATTGTTTTTGATATCACTTCATATTTCTATTCTTTTTCTGGTAACTCTTTGGGAGTCGGAAGTGGTGTGTCAACTCGTGCTGTAGATTCTTGGTAATCCTTACGAAAGAGATTTTTAACCGCATTTTCCCTATCTGATGGTAAAGTTCAAACAGTTAAAGGAAAAATAACTATTTGGTTTTGAACTGTATCAACGATAATTCTTGCTTCGGTTTATTTTTCAATTCCTACTATTAATTTACTCTCTCTCTATATCTTTATATATAAAAATCTTCTGTGCGTGTGTTTGTCACTAAACTCCTCCTAAACGGCTGGACCGATTTCGATGAAATTTTTTGTGGGGGTTCAAGTAAATTCGAGAATGGTTTAGATTTACAATTCGGTCCGATATCGCAATTGGTTAAAAAGATATTAATTAAAAACATTAAAAAAATACAACTCAACATTCACCTGCATTGTTGTAACAACGCTATTGTTATAAACAAGTAATATAAATTTTTTTTAAAATCAATTCCTACTTAGATCAACCAAGAAAAAATTTATTTTAGCTACTTTTTATTAAATAGTTGCAATTTATATAAATATGTATATACATATGACAGAATCACAACATTAAGTGGTAATTAATTTTTACTAATTATTATTAAAGTATCGTATTGTCATCCAAAACAATCGTGAATATAAAATTTCCTTTCAACAGAATGCTTTAACATACGCGAAAAAAACCTTTTCGAATTTTGTCATAAGTCCCCAAAAGGGTCGCTAAGTCGCCAACGGGGCTGTATTTGTAATTTTTTAAATAATTAGTTTTAATCAAAATTAATTTTTATTAATTATAATTAAATTATTGTATTGTCATCCAAAATAATCATGTACATTACATTTCAGCTCAATTGAGCGCTTTAAATATATTTTATTAACGATTGAAAATTCCACCAAGATAGATAAATAAATAAACAAACAAATAAAATATGTATAGAGATCGTGAGCTAATAGTAGAAATTGTAAAAGACGTAAGTTGGCGTCGAAAATTGATTTTTAGCCAAACTGGCCAAACCCGGTCTTTATTGTTACGAAAATGCAGACGCGATTCACGCTTTTTAGCGTTTTTAGTTAATATATTTTCAAATAATCTTTATATATGTAATTCTTCTATGCGTGTGTATGTAACTGAACTCCTCCTAATCGGCTGGACCGATTTTGATGAAAGTGTTTGTCTGTTCCAGTGGACTTGAGAATGGTGTAGATTTATAATTCGGTTTAGATATGTTTATTTAATTAATTTTTTATTTATAAATTGTTGATCTTGGAATGTTTTACATTGGATCCCGCAAACTGCGCTACGATTTCAGTGTTGAATATTCAAAAATCTTTTATTATAATTCAAGTTTGTCTCGACAGTTGGTGCTGTGATCATTTCAGGAAAATATTTTATCACTTCGTGTTATTATTTTGTTGAAATAAATCGTGTGTTAATTAAATTATTACATTCAGATGTAATTAGTGTTTGAAATTTTACTCAAATCGGTCCAGATTGTTAAAGCTTATTCTCAAAAATTTCGAATTTTTGAATTTAAGATGTGTGTACAGGACAACGTCTGTCGGGTCCTCTGGTATATATTATATATGTCTTGTTCAAATTTTCATTTGTTAATAATATACAATCTATTTATTCATCTGAATTCAAATATTTTTTTAAAACTTGTAGTGGATGACACCTGATTTTAATAAGTTTTTCAAATGTTATAATTTATTAACTAAATTTTATTTTTTAAATTTTAAATTTATTTTGAATTATTTCTGTCATATTTACAAATAGCTGCTACAGATGGCGCCAGTACGTTTTTCTAACTAAGTAGGAATTGACTTAAATTTTTTTTTTTTATATAACTTGTTATTCAATTGATTGCTGTATGTAACATTATCGTCTGATTTTATATATTTTTTTTTATTGGTGGTTTTAAATATTACATGGTTTGGACTGCTAAAAAACTAAAGGATTAAAATTTTGCAATGTCTGCTTGAAACTGAAAAACTCGGAATAAAAGGAAATATATTACGAGTGTTTCTTCCTTTTGAAATGTTTTTGAGATGCATAACTGATTGATTTTAGTTTTCACCCTAATAGAATCTTATTGAAAATTCTCACTTGACCTTATGAGTCTTTTTCAATTCCACATCCTTGATTTTACAGAAGTAAAGCCATCAATTATGTAATTCCACCCATTTTTTTTAATGAAATAGGGGAAAAAAATAAATACAATACTCACTAAAAATACTAATTCCGAAAGTAAATACAATATGTGAAATTAACTTTTAAATCGAATCATATTAATGATTTATGTTCAAATAAAGTTTTTATAGGTTGCTACACTGTGACGGGTTCTATCCTCGCCCCCTTCCCCTCATCCTCTTGCCAAAAGTATTTCTTAACTGTTGGATGTTTACAAAATCGCTTCTCGTAGAAAAAAGATGATTTTTGTTAATTTGAATGCTATTCAAACTCTAGTGAAGTGAGTGTAGGAGTTAGTCGTTTGGCTGCTATAGAAGTCAATTATCAAAATTATAAAGTTATAAAAAATATCTGAAGTGTTCGGAGTTCGTGATGAGAATCTTTAGTCCAATTCATCGAGTAATATCGGTCAAGCCCTGATTAATGCTGTTACATCGGAACGTAAGCGAGATAAGAGTGATGTAGTTATTTGTCCTAGAAACTTAGGATAGCAATTAAGTTGACCACTCCCTCGGCTTATAACGTTTTATTATAGTAAATTCATAGATAAAATAAAGTTATTGATTTTAGTACAATGGCTAATTATTTGGTGTCTTTTACTTCACCCGCAAACGCAGGGTCACTACAACCTTTAGTAATAAATTCATTGTTTTAGTAATAGGATTTATTTCTAAAACTTCTTTTTTTGTCTCCAAGCCAGACATTTTTTCTGTCTGGAACAATCTCTTCTTTTATATAAGGCACTTGTAATACTTGCGGGTTTTGTTGTATTATTTAACTTTCTAACAAAAGATCAAAATTCACAAAAATCTGTTTGCATCAAACATTTCTAAAATAACACGAAGACAATTAGACAGACTTCTGATATTTCACGATCTTTCCGACAATATTCCTCGCTCCTCCCCGAAACGTTTTCCCAATGCCATATTTCATTGTGAAGCACGAAATAATACAAAAGGAATTGAATGAATAGAAAAACATACAAAGTACTTACAAAGATATTTGCTTTGAAAGAGATACATTTTTTTTGTGTTATTTTCATACAATTTTTTCTGGTTCAAACTCTTAAGAGATAAAGATAGTTTTATATTAATGAACAATTCAGACGTTTTCGAAAAATCTAATATAATCGGCGATTGTGGATGAAAAACAGAAATTATATATATATAATTTTTAATAATCTCTACTTGAGAGTCTAAGAAATGGCTTGAATACTCACAATAAAAAATATTCTTGAAATTATGTATGCTTAATACGATGGTTGATACAGTATTAAAAAAAACTGTCCGAGGACAGCTTTTAAAGTAGCATAAAAGTAGGGTTTAGTCATTTTTAAGGAAATCCAATCTTACTCCTTTATGTTTATAATACTGGTAGAAATCCTATGAGAAATAATGGATAGAAATTATAAATCCATTACAAATAGAACGGTAATTTATTTAAAGATGCATTCGATAGATTATGATGATCAAAGAATAATAAACCAGTTATTATCAGATTCAATGATCCAAATATAGATCCATAGGTAGAAAAATAAGTTCCTAGTTGTAGCAAAACAATACGAGTAATATTTACTAATTTATAAGCATTTGAACCATTAAAACACAAAAATTGTTCTTTTATGATAGCAAAATTAGTTTTCATAATGATAAATGGATAAATAGAATTCCTCATTAAAATTTTAAATGTCCTTCATAAAACCTAGCAAACCGTAGATTATTTGTTACATGAATTCTGTAACAAGCATTCATTATGCATAGGATATTTAATATTCCCTCACTGGCAAACAGCGTAAAGCATGAAACAAATAAAAGATTTTAAGTCGAGAAAAGTATTTGCCAATTAAACGCGTTCGCTGCAGCAAAATTATTGTAATTAGTTTCGCCTAAAAATACACTTCAGAAGGTTAAAGCTGAAAGAGTAGTTATTTGAGTAACGTTTTGGAGTTTTTGGGGTGTGGTTGTGCGGTTACATATGAACGCTTGGATTAAAACCAGTAATCCATTTTTACGCTATATATGTACACATATTTAAAAAAAATTATTGGTGTTTTTTGTGGACTGAAGGTCAAACATAATTTGGGAATATTACTTCATATTTGAGCTGAAGCACAAGATAACCAGCTATTGAATGAAAATTTAATATGCTTTAATGCCGTCATTTTACACCGGTAATTGATAGCACGAAAAGATGAAGTACATGGAAACAGCGCAAGTATTATCAAAAATTAAATGAAAATGTGTACCTTCTGTGTTCATGACATTATCCCACAAATTTTTGAACCTATTATAAATATTCATTACGTAATTTCAGATAAGTATACGAGATTATAAAATAAATTACGTTAATGGTTCAAGAAATAAATTTACATAACATCTCGGAATAATCTTCAAAATTTGGAAGCGTGAATACTGAGGCGAATCCAACTGAGTAGAGGAATTGTCATACACTAAAACCGATGCTGGTTTTTTGTCTATATTTAATAATTCTTTTAAAGATCTTATTAAAATATTTCCTGTTTATTTGTGAAATACTTCAAAAATGTGTTTTTAATTGAATACTTTTTTTCTACTCAAAGAAACTAAATGAAATAAGTGAACCGATTTTAAAATTTTTTACCTAAATATCTCGATGTAACCATTTGATTATATCATTACTGGGTTAAGACTAAAGGTAATGAACGAAATCTCAGGGTAAAATAATACATTTAATAACATAAAAATACCACACTTTCAAAGGACGAATACTTAGACGGTAAAAGGCAAATAGAGGTAAACATTTAGAGGAACAAATTAAAGTAAATTAGCTTAAATATACTCCATGATTGGACAGCGAGGTGGGAAACCTCACTCATTGGAATCCAAGCTATCTTTGATGGTAAAAACTGTGTAGTGCAAGTTCACGCTACTGTTACAAATATGTCCGTAATGTGGAGGCATCTACACTACAATTTTAGAAGTACAGCGTGCGTTGCATCGGTTTATTCCAAATCGTTTAGTTTAATCTCTGTTTGATTGTTAACTGAATTCAAGTTTATTCAGTGTTTCAATATTGCTTTGAATCAATTTTATCTGTTTACTTAAATGGAACGGCAATCAGATATTTGGCAACAATTTTTTTTACCTGCATTGGATATATAATTAAGTATCTGGCAACAGTGTTTTCTACCTGTTTTAGATTAATATGTTGCTCAAATCTCGGAATGAAGATCGATATGTTGAAATTCAATTGTTATTTTTATGGAACGGATATCTTATGACGCTATTATTCTCCTGATTCAACTGCAATAATTTTGAGTAAGCTTTATTTTGTGTTGCATTTGCTTATTTGATTTATGCAATATTCGAATAAATCGCTTAAACTGTCGACATTTGTGTTCGAAATCTCTTGTCTATATGTCCTCTTAAATTCCATAAATTAAAGTCGTACTCAATTCTATGTACACAGTTCTTCAATTTGATTAAGATTTAAAATTTCCCACAATCTCCCTCATTCAAATATTACATGTTTCAAAACCGAATTTATTTATATTGAGGTAAATATTCACGACGCGAAGTGTCTGAGAATTAGATACATGAAATATTAATTTCTGCTCTGAATTTTCCGTTTCGTGAAGATTAATTCGAGTAATGCGTTCTCCTACTGAAGAACCAAATGTAAATTATTGGTTAATACATAAATTTCTGGACTAGATTTCTTTTCTAGTAATACATTTAAAAATCATTTTATTTTAATGAATAAAACCTTTACAGAAGAAAGAATTTTGTGAAAATAATTTTCTCCTACGCTTTTAGATTTTAGCATGAATTGGTTATTTTACGCAGTGTTTTGTTATAGATTTTGAACTTTTTTTTCAGTCTTCGTTAGAAGGAAAATTCTTAACAGAAAATAATATGCTTGTTCAATATGGGCACACTTCTTTTCTTTCTTTTAGGTGAAAAAAGTGGCAAAAAATTGCTTGAAGTAATTAGGAAAAAATTACAAAGATATGAGAAATGACAAAAGTAATTATTAGGTTTTAAAAGAATAAAGAAACGCGTGAGAAGTTTTAGTTACATATTTTTGATGTAAAGAAAATTATCCGTACAAAATGGAATTTAAGTTTTTTTTAATGAAAAATAAATGAACCACTTAGTATATTTTTTTAACGAGAATATATTAAGCTAGTGAATGATATTAAAATTTTTTTTTCTTGACTTAAATAAAAATTTCTTCAATTTCTTATTGGAACAAATGACAAAAATTAAGTACTACATAAAATGTAGCTCAAGTAAGGTTTTATAATAAGTTTCATAAATTTCTTAGTCGTCCATCCGGTATAGTGGTTAGCGAAGCTGACTGCTGTGCCATTGGGCCTGGGTTCAAATCCCGGAGAAGACATGGGTGTTTGTAAATGTATAGTGCCTGCATGGCATGGGTGTACTTTAAATAGCCTTCGAGCCGCAAGTCCTCTTGTGAGGTTGGTGGAAGGGAAAAGAGGTGGGAGGCCCCTGACCACCCCCAGGGTGTTGTCCCTCAAAATTGGGGTGAAGCCGAGCTAAATCGCTCTGTCACCTGTATGGTGCTCAAAGCTACGGGCAACGACAGGTGTCACTTAGCCCTTTTCTATGATGAATTTCGTGGGCTTTGGTCTGATATTTGCCGATCAGGTGGCAATAGTAACAACGGCAACAACAATAATTGTATTAGCATAGATTTGTAAATGAAGCTGAAAATGGAAGTATCCTGTACGCGAAATTTGAGTAGATTGTACAGAATGAGCTCAATTCATGTGACGTCATAGTCATATGATAACTACAAATACGTGCTCTCAGTCAATTAGTTCATAAATTCAAGTGACACCACAGTCAAATGATAAATGGAATCCTGTGTTTCCAGCCAATCAGTTCATGCGCTTTGCTATTGGCAACTCTTGCCTTATGCAGAGAATTTCTTTTAAAAAGAATGTATCAACAATATATATATATATATATATATATATATATATATATATATATATATATATATATATATATAATATATATATATAATAACGTAAATAGGAAAATAAAATGGGGCATTGTTTTAAAAATACACTAATATATTAGAATTTTTTTTTAAATTAAAAAAATCTTTTGCGAAACTTCAACGCTTGGACATTCGGACCCAATTATCAAATTTTAAATTTTTATCTAAATTTTACAATAAGTCTTATATCCAGTGCCGGTTTATCCATTGTACGCTTGGGGAGGGTTCACAGGAGCCCAAATAAGCTGGACTTCACCAGATTTTCTGGTTATAAATTTCGATCCACCAGTGCCAAGGGGTCCTGTAGATCTTATGCACCCAGGGTTCGAAATTAAACCGGCATTGCTTATATCAGTTTTGAATTCAAGACAGAACACATGATTGCATTTAACATGTGGTCCTCATATGTTTTGGCTATTAAGCTTAGTATGCAAAATATACGAATATACCATGAAAGAGTGTATGATGGATTAGAGACTTAAGCAAGAGCTATTAGACGGTCCGCCTCGAAATTTCATGCTAAGTTTTTAAGAAATGAAGAGATTAATATTTATTAGAGAATGAAAGAATAAAGAAAGAAAAGACCAATATTGATTAAGCTGATACCTGAGAGACTACTATAACTATTTAAGTTTAAATTCTTACGTGTATTATATTTTAGCAAAACATCTCAAGAAAAAAAATTATTAATTCCTCCTGTTATAATATCTTTTCTCTAAGCCCAAATAATTCTTTAAAAAATATTTCTTTGAGTTTTGCTATCTTTCAAAATGGTTTTTAAGTACAACTATTTTTCGAGCATTATTTTGCACCTTTTTAATCGAAAATATTAAGGGCACACACGCAATGTATTTGGAAAATACATTAAATTAGCCATTTTGTTAGTGGGCATCTCCACTGCGGATTTCCTAAGCTTTTAGAGGGCATGTCATTAAAATAAATAATCACACGTGAACCCCTTTCTCCCTTTTCCTCCTTTGACCTTACGCCCGAGAGAATTAGTGTGTATGAGGATATTAAGTTTGTGGAAATATCAAGAAAAATATTTTTAGTTTTGGCAAACGTTAAACTGAATTGCGAGGAAGCAATATTTTATGCACACACATTTCTGTATACTTCTTCAAGACTCCAATAAAGTTTACCTTAAATTAGCTTCCTATCTAAATTGTAATCCCTTGTTTGGATATTCTAGCTTTGATTAAAGCATTTGTTGAATGGGCGTTCAGGCAATGTCTTGATGGGATTGAAATAAAAGTAGTTTCGAATTTCATGGAAAATTTTAAGCTGAGCTAAATAGCAATTTAAAATTTATCATAATTAGTAATATCGATTTCAGTAATGCACGCTTTACCTTGTGTTTCTTTTCGAATTACATCGACGTAGTGTTTCTACAAAATGGAATTGAATTAATATTTTTGCGAATTTTGATTCGTTTTAAAAATATTTGATATTTGACATAAACTACAATCTTTTACACAAAATATTCATGACATATACTATCCCCTATGACTATGGTGTCGAGCAGGATGGTACAATTTACAGACTGAAAATTGAGAATGTTTAATGTAATTTATGGAAAAAAAATTGTATCAACCTCTTAGTGAAAATAAATGCCTTACTTCAACTTCCTGCGATGGGAAAAGTTAAAAATTAAAAAAAAATGCATAAAAAATTACTTGAAGTGGGGTGGACACTATCAGAATGTTAAATTTATGTGACGTCATTGTTACGTAATAGCGAACGAGAGACGATCCTTTATTTCCAGTTAATTCGTTCATGTGCTTCGCTGTTGTTTGCTTTTTTTAAAAAAAAATACACATGTGTCTATAAAAATAACACGAATAGATAAACAAAACGAACTCGTTTTAAAACTGCACTCACACGCGCACCCAATGCTGTTAAGAAAGGACGAATTATAGAAGATCACAGATTTCTGCAACTTCCCTCCGGAATGGTGCCTCATTAAATATGTTCCATACTTGCCGATTGAATTATTTCTCGCTCTCTCACTGGTAGTATGTTCTCAGCTACTGGTGAGAAGCTTTCTTTTAGAACGGCTCTGAGCTTTTGTTAATAATTTTGATAGCATCTTTTAAATTTTATGGAACTTTCAATTAATTATTTTCTTTTTTCTTATTAATTAAGATTAGTGGGTAACACCGTTTTTTGGTAAGGTATCTCGTATTTTAAGCCGTTGGCCCAATGCTGTTTTGTGATACAGAATCGTTATAGTCAAGAGATCATGCTCGTGAATTTTGTGGTTGGGTAAGTTCAAACTGAGACTAAATAATTTTAATCCGTGATTAATAATTACTCATCAAGTCGCGGTCCTTCAACCGCGGGTGTGAGACTGTTCGAGTAAGAATCAAACACAGACATTTCTCAATTTAAGCAATTTTATTTCCTTTTTCCACTTATATTAGACTTTATCAAATACCTGAGAATGCACTCTAAGAACAAAACCCGAGGAGCAATCAAACTTATTAATCTAATGGTAATCTAAAAAAGAGTACTTATCTACTCTCCTGAGCGCTCTTGCTTCAACACTTGCTTAATCTTTCTTGAGTTAACAATATTAAGTGAGATCATCGGTCGCCAATACTTACTTTCTTCTTATACTCGATTTTCAATCATCATCCCGCCTACTCCACGACTAGCACTTAAATAGAAGCTCGTATTTACATAAAACCAAGTCATCTTTAGAGGAAAGTGATTTTCAACTAAAATCACAGTTAAAAGGAGTATTTTACCCTGGAGGATTAGTAGAAACGGAAATAGAACCCCTTACAATCAGTGCGTTTGAAAAGAGAACAGTCTATTCCAGGAATACTCACCTTTTTTTCCTGCTGGGCCGCATACATATGGCAGATGTTTCATGTGGGCCGCTACATGAGGTTAATGGAGAAAGCATTATAAGACCAAGGCAATGTTGGACACTTAAAATGTGGACAATTGACCAAAGTATTAGAACTCATTTTTTGGCATTTAATACTTTATTCATCTCTATGAAACAAAAATAAAAATACTTTTCGGTTTTATGCATTTTTTACTGAGTCATGGGATAGTTTCGGTTCCCGTTCATTTATGACCAAGTACCTAGTTTAATTTCTACTTTCATACAAGCAAAGCTGCATTGCCATTTGATAATTTGAATTTTTTTGACAATGTCTCTTATTTTTATTTCAAATAATAATGTATGAAGTGAAAAATGGCATAAAGAGGAGTTTTGACTGAATTTCAGACTGAAATTAGTAGTATTTGTTTATAATTAAAACTCAGTTTTTTCCTTAGTCACTAATCCAGTTTACTCAAAATTGTCACAAATACTGCTACTTCAGTTCAATACTGTGATACTACTGTAAATCTGGAGACTTATGCACCATCGCTTTGTGCACCGATAGAATTTGATGAATATTTTAATGTTTTAGAACCTATTGGTTGATATTAAAAATTCTTTTACTTTTTGGACATGCTCTATCATTTTACACATCTCGCTATTGTTGAGTAAGACCGTGCTCCTCCGTGCTACTTCAAAGCTATTTGTTGCTACTAACCGTCACAAATATAAAAAATAAAGAATTCTTGCAATTCGTACCTGTTCGACGTTAGAAAACAAAATTGTTGCCGATTGCTTGATTGATAGAAATTCCCACTACAATTTTAATACACTGTTCTTAAGAAGGCACAGTATGATTCAATCAAGACTATCTTGATTAACAGGCTGCGACAGAGAATCCCCCCCAAAACAAGTCACATGACCAAAGGAGGGACGATTTCCCCCTCGTTTGACCATCGCTTCACCAGTCTTCCATTAAAAGCTTGTGAAAAAGTGCTTTACCTTATCACGTGTTTTTATATATGAAATGTAGTGAACCAGCGATACCATTGGATATAAGGAAAGGTAGGATATTTATATTACTGTATAACTTTATTCTTGAGTCATTATTGAATTTATTTTTAGTTTTGCATTTATTTTTAGTTATCTGTAAATCAAGATGTTATTAATGTGAGAAATTAGTGTTTAAATTTATATATATTTTTTAATCTATCAAATCCTTATCATAAAAATATTAAAAGTTAAAATATTAATTATAATTAAATTAAATATTAATAACACATAACCTAAAATTCCACACCGTTTATAGTAATGCTTCGTTATTGTTATGTATCCAACTGTTCTTCAAATAAAATACATATCCTTACATTTTCCAGGCTATCCATCCTATTTGAATGAGATAACATATTTATTAACATATTTCAGTGAATTGCTAAATATTCTTAATACGGTTAATGTTTTTGAAGAAATTTGCTGCATTAATTCTGTTAATCATGTTATGGCTATTCAAACTTAAGAAAAGTATATTGAAATTTTGCAAGATGAAAAATAATTGCTCGTTAAAAGCGTGCTATCTTTCCACTCGGATAAATATGGTACTATTTCACTGAAAAATTTAATTTCAAATTATTCAGGAGAGATATTTAATGTTAAAGTAGATATTAAGGATTTCAACGAAGTATAAAACATTTCAAATAAATTAGAGAATATCTCAATAGAAGAGTATAAAATTTTAATGTACATTATGGGTTATGCGAGCATAATATAAAATTCGGATGCTCCGATTGCGAATGTATATTTTTTTCAAATAAAGAGATAAATTTCGATTCGGAAAATGCAGGATATAAAACATTTGAGATTTCTGAATAGAAGAGATTTAAAAATGCCCACAAATATATTTCTATGACAGTCATTTCAACGCAATATTTCATTTTTAATTTGTTAATATCGAAAACATTCGAATCAAGATTTCTTAAAGTTAACTGCCAATTATCTTGTTTACAAGCACAACAGACGCCTATTTGGAGTTACATGAGTTGTGGAATTCGTTTTAGTCATCTTGTGTAAAGTGTAACACACCTGCATTTTCATATTTTTAAAAAATATATTCATACATTCGGGAATATATGCTTAAATAATTATTGAAAAAAGCGCAATGAAGAAATTTTAACGGTGAAGGATAATCGAAAAATAAATAAATTTAAGGCCAATTAGATCAATGCTGATTTTTATATTTCACTGTTTTATTTATTTTAATATTCAATTATCGATTGGTATATTATTCAATGTACATGTACTTCATTTTTTTAAATTCAAAATAGATTTTATGCACATGTTTAAAATAGTTCACATAACTATTACTTAAAGAAAAATTCTATTTATTTACATTATTCGTTTAAATCATTTTCATGAAGATTTTAGCATTCAAAGGATGTGAAATACTACTTTTTTAATTAAATTTTTTTTGTTTGATTTTTAAATATTTTTACCTAGGCATAATATTTATTTGTCACGCATAAAAAATAATGTAAAAATTAGTTTGAATAATATCAGTACAAATCCAAATGAGATTCAAAACTCGAAAGTAATCAATACATTGCCTCATTAATGATATATTCTATGAAAAGTTATTATTATTTGTTTTGTCAGATTTATAGGTAAAGTATTCTTTTCTAATGTATATATTTTCTAACGCATAATCTAGAATCTATTTTTGCTGTATAACTACTGTGGTATCTAAAACTGTTTGTGTCATTTCTGTATTTGTATATATTTTTACATGCATTGCATTCTTTATATTTGTTTATATTTTTGTATGAAGTTCGAATTTATATATATTTTTGCATGAATTTTGCATTTGTATATATTTTTGCATGAATTTAGCCTTTATTATGATTCATTGATTACAGCAAAATGTTTTTAAATTCACATGTTTTTTTTATTAATATGCCTCTAATGCTTTACTTTTCATTTTCTTTGTAAGTAAGGGTTTTGTTTTTTTTATCTGATTGAAAATATTTTATATTGAGTCAGTTTTTACTTAGATGTTTCTTACATTGTTATGAGTCTTTCACGAGTGATATTTCGCCCTTTTCCCTGGAAAATATTAGACATTCTTTTAACGTATTAATACATAACTCTCATCCGAAAATATTCTACATGAGAATTATAAAAAAAATAATCAATATAAATGTGGAAATATTAGTCTACGACCAGAAAAGAAATAAATGTCGTAAGCTTTATACTCCTGGCAGCCACTGCGAGTAGCAAAGCATTCCCTCCTTTCGTGACGTCATCAAAACTCTGTCGTGGCCTGGTTCTTCAAGGTGACCTTGATTCAATTGACAAAAATCGGTCAAAAAATCAAATCGAATTTTTTTAGCCTAGATTATTTTGTATATATTTTTCTAGACTCTCACAAAATTTGAAAGCTCTAAGTTTAAAAAGCGCTGAGTTGTGATAACTTTTACGTTCGTTTTTGCTCACAACCCAATGGCAAATCAAAACTTTAAAATGACTTATCTCAGAAAGATAAAATAACTAGTTTGATTTCATTTAAAATGTTAAGGCTTTTTTTATATTGGGCCTAATATTTGGAAATTTCTTTCACCTGTTGCTAATAGTACATGGAATAAAATTTGTTATGCATTTTTCTCAAAGCGATACTTATTTTTTAAAAAACAATTGAATTTAGAATTGACACATTTTTTAAGGAATTTTCATTAAGCATTCATAAAAAGAAGTATTGTACAAATACCAATCATGTTATCGCAAAACCCATACTAACTTTTGTTATACATAGTTTTAAGTACCTGTAAATCAAATTTCATATATGTACGTTAATTTTTGTAGGAGAAGAGAGAGAGAGAGAGTAGAATTTTAAAATCACTTCATAAATTTAAAATTTTTTCCTTAAAAAATTAAATTGTTAGCTTTTTAAGAAATTTTGAGCACAAAACCTGTTTTACATAATACATACACATAGGAGACAACGAAAAATTTTTGAAAATCATTAAATTAAAAAAAATTGTGTAAATCGCGTACCGTGTCCTCTTAAATAGTTGACTTTTTTAGAGCAATGTGCATTGAGCAGGCCACAGGCCGAGTATTGGTGGTTTACTCAAATGTGTTTCTAATTTATTCAAAATACGCTTTTAAAATATATTGAACAAACAGATATTTACCTTCCTATATCTAACGAATATCTATCTTCCTACATCCATGAAAATTTAAAATCGTTCCTCAAACTGTCTTTTCCTGGCATGATCTCGAATCTCGTCCTGGGTGTCTTCTAGTGTCGAAATGTCTTTTAGGGCTGCTGTCAGACACGACTTCGTTGTTCTTTCGGGTGTCATTCAATATTTATTCCCACGTCGCCGTCTCCAATGTGACTTTAAGTGAATGTGGGGAGAAAGGAGACTTCCAAAGCCTCTTAGATTCAAGCTGTCAACAAAAAACCGGTATGTGTTTGAGGTGTGAGATGACAAAAAATATGAATGAAGGTAATTCTTTTTATTTTGTGTGGAGGGGTATCATTTCCTTGTTAACGTTTCATTTCCATAGTGCTTTTGTAGCACGGACTCGTCTGCTTCTCTGGGTTTTTCATACATTGTATAACGCTATATATTGTTTTTAGCTAAGTTGTTCTATTATTAAATATATACTGTACTGTTTATATAGTATTGCTTAATATTATTTTTAATTTACTATATTTATTCTTTTAGATTAACAGGTAATATGAAAAAAAATAAAGTCGATTCCTATTAACAAATTTAATTAATTAATTTAATTTGAAAAACTGTATTAACATCGTGTCATCCACTACAAGCTTAAAAATATATTTGAACTTGAGTGGCACCGTCTGTTGTAGTTAGTTGTAAATTCATCAGAAATAACGCAGTATAAATTTAAAATTAAAAAAAGCAGAGAAAATGTTGGCAACTTTAGATGCAAAGCGCCTTATTCTATGAACTAATTTGTTGTTCGCTTGATTGTATAAATGTGATTCTTTAGATATCGAAAAATAAATAAATAACAATATGTCGATTTCCTTAATTGCAATAACATTTTAAACCGTTTGATTATTTGTATTATACTTTTTCAATGAATTCTATCAACCAACGAACCAACGCGTTGATTGTTCGATTGCATTAGCTTGATTCCTTAGATATCAAACAATAAGAAACAAGTAATGTGAAAAAAAAATTTGAAAGTCAATTCCTACTTAGGTCAACAAAGAAAAATTTTACATTAGTTACTTTTTATTAAATAATTACATTTAATTTTACTATGTATGTACATATGACAGAATCACAATATTAAGTGGCTATAGCTTATCGCTTTCTATTTTAGAAAGCTATTATCCATTTTATAAATGGTGTTGGACTATTATTTTTGTGATTTTGTTACTATTTATTCATTCACAAATCACATTCTCAGAAATTAGGCCATCCCAGGCGGGATTTGAACCGACGACCTTTGGATACGCAGTGCAACGCGATATCCGTTGCGCTACAGGGACACAACGAGTGATTTTCCTTTTTATAGGGTGTTGGATTATTATTTTTGTTTGTTACTATTTATTCATTAATTAAACTTACTTAAGGAACTAATATTTCAAAAAACTGTGTTAACATCAAGTGTCATCCACTACAAGCTTAAATGTATTTGAATTTGAATGGATGAATAGAAAGTATTTCATTAATGATTGAAAAATTGAACAATATATATATATATATATATATGGGAAATTTCCACATGAACATTCAATAGAGGGCGCTGTCAAGGCAGCCACCAGGAGTTAACGAAGGAGGGAAAATTCAGCGAGCGGACTCTAGACGAGGAGGTCGATGATCCGGGGCTGAAGGGGGGAGTAACGAGAACGGTGGCCGAGTAGGGACCCACCAATCCGTTGTTCACGAGAGAGACGCGCAGGTCACTCTCAACACTCCTGTACCTCAGTATTATTGGGAAGATCAGAATTGAGCGAGTGGACTCTAGACGCGCAGGTCGATAATCCGGGGCTGAAGGAGGTGACGAGAACGGTGGCCGAGTAGGGACCCACCAAACCGATGTTCACGAGAGAGACGCGCAGGTCACTCTCAACACTCCTGTACCTCAGTATTATTGGGAAGATCAGAATTGAGCGAGCGGACTCTAGACGCGCAGGTCGATGATCCGGGGCTGAAGGAGGTGACGAGAACGGTGGCCGAGTAGGGACCCACCAACCCGATGTCCAGGAGAGAGACGCGCAGGTCACTCTCAGCACGAGGGCTTAACCGAATTGTAAATACTGTATTATATGTGTAAACGTCTGTCTTAGTGAGTAGAACTGTGTAATTAAACGTTAGATTAGAAACAAACGAGAGTGTGATTATTGAATACCCCTAGAACTGTACAATAATCCCACAAAATATGGGGGCACGGCCACGATGTGAACTGCGAGGACTGTTGTTAATATTTCAACAAACGCGATATGGACTGTAAGGACTGTGAATACTGCAACTAACGCGATATTGACTGTAAGGACTGTGAATACTGCAACTAACGCGATCTGGACTGTGAACATTTGTGTGTGCATTTCATTGGATACCTATTTGCCTGTGCATGTAGAAGGGAGTTCCACGAAAGAAAAAAAAAAGGTAAGATACCTTTTAATATCCTTCTATTTTAATAAGTATAATTGTATATAATATGTCGTTCCACAAAAATACAAGAAAGGAGGACTTAATAAATGTTCTCAAGGAAATTGGAGAACAAGCTACGTCTAAAGAAACAATAATTGAATTGAAAACCAAATTGGAAAAATCCGCAGCTTTTAAAGACGATCCCGATTTTGTGATAAATCTGCTAAATTTGTCCGTCGAGGACAGGCAGGCGAAAGCCGAACGGCAGCTGCAAGAGACCAACTCACAACTAGAGTTAGAAAAAATTAAACTACAGCAAATTGAACGAGAAATTGAACTTCAGAAAACTTTGGCAGAAGGGCAAGCAACACAACAAAGTTCAAAAGGAGATGCAAATAATTTAGAAAATTTAATTAAGAGTGTAAAAACGCTGACTATACAAATCCCAACGAAAACTGAAAATTTTGGTCTTTTTTTCCAATCCCTAGAACGGTCATTTAGAGTAAAAAGTGTCCCGAGAAAACTTGAAAGCAGAAATCCTTATTAATATTCTTGGTGAGAGAGCACACAATGTTTTGCTGCACATAAAAGATGACGAAATAAAAGAGTACGATTTAGTTAAATCATTAATTTTAAGAGAGTTCCAGCCCACTGCGCAGGAATGTTTACTTAATTTTAGAAAAGCCAAAAGGCAAGTAGATGAAACCCATGTGTAATTCGCCACACGTTTAAGTGCGATGTTTAAATACTACTTAAAAATTAGGAACGTTGTTGATTTTAAATCCTTAGTTGATTTAATGATAAGTGATAAATTTTTAGATACTTTAGAGCCAGAAACTGCTTCACATATTAAAATTATGCAGGCGGATCAATGGATGACGCCAGATGAATTAGGAAAAGCGTGCGATATATTTTTCATTTCGAAAAACAGATCTCTAGATGACTCTCGGAACCCAAATACTTTTAAGAGTAAAAACGATGATGTTTATAGTAAGAACCGCGCGAACATGGGTTATACAAATCAATTCCAAAGACAGTTTCCAAAACATAACCAAAGTGTTAGATCAGACAAAACAGTATCGTGTTATATTTGTGGAGGCCCGCATTTCGCAAGGAAATGCACGAAGAAAACCATGAACTCAGAAAAGAGAAATACGGATACAGGTCATGCCGTAAATCAAATTGAAACTTCTATTTCTAATCAAAATAACTTTTTATTTAATGAATTGCAGTACGTAGACTTAATTGTTGATGATACCCCACTAAGGGCAACTTTGGATTCAGGCGCGAATTCAGTAATTATCAATTCAAAGTACGTTTCTGAAGGAAAAAGAATTCATTCTCAAATCGTGTTGACGAGTTGTTTTGGAGAAAAGAGAAGTGCGAATGTTTCAGAATTTACGATCTCATTGAAGGGTGGGGAAAAGAAAAAATACTAGCGGCAGTGTGCAGGATCGAGGCAGCAATATTGTTACCCTCGAAGGTTTTTGAGTTCTTAAAGAGTGGGTCAGAAGAAGTGGGGTCAACGAACGCGTCGTGCAAGCCGGTGTGTTTACAAAATGAAACAGGGGGAGAAAATGACGTGGACCTGACAGGGGGTGTAACTAACTCGGGGAAGATCACTGACGGGTCTAATTTGTTTTTACTTAAGGTATCGGAGACGTTTGATGAATGTTTCTATGATGTTTAACACATTTCGAATAGTGGAATAAGGGATAAAGTCCAGACGTTGATAGAAAATTACTGTCCGAATAAAACAGAGACAACTGCTCTGAAAATGAAAATAATTCTATCGGATGAAAAACCCATTGCTCAGAGGTCACGTAGGCTATCTTTGCCTGAAAAGAGACAGGTAGAAAAGCAAATAGATGAGTGGTTAGAACAGGGAATAATTAGAGAGAGTTGTTCCGATTTTTCATCTCCGGTTGTGGTATGTAAAAAGAAAAATGGAACAATGCGATTGTGTATAGATTACAGAAAATTAAACAAGAAAATAGTTAAGGATAGATATCCACTTCCTATAATTGAAGAGGTTTTAGATAAGTTAGGGAATGGGAAAATATTCACAACGCTTGACTTAAAGAATGCATTTTTTCATGCAGATGTTGATGAAGCCAGTAGAAAATATACCGCATTTGTAACGGAAACTGGCCAATATGAATTTTTAAAAGTGCCATTTGGGTTGTCTATTAGCAGTAACTATTTCCAAAGATACATTAATTACGTGTTTAGAGAGTTGCTAAGAGACGGTACATTAATTATTTATTTAGACGATATAATAATCCCGGCTACTGATGAAAAAGAGGCTTGTAAAAAATTAGCTCGTGTGTTAGAAACCGCGTCCAGATACGGCATTGAACTAAATCTAAAAAAAAAAATGTCAGTTTTTGCAGGGGAAGATTAATTTTTAGGGCATGTGATCCAGAACGGTATAATTCAACCTTCGGCGGAAAAAGACAGTGTCAGTTTGTAACTTTCAGAGCCTAAAAACGCGAAAGATGTGCAAAGTTTCCTTGGGCTAACAGGGTATTTTAGAAAGTATATCCCTTCATACGCCATGATAGCTAGGCCCCTTAGTGACTTGTTAAGAGGAACAAATCCTTTTGAATTTGGGCATGCGCAAAAAGTAGCTTTTCAAAATCTAAAGAATGCTTTATCCAGTGAAGCCCCCCGTATTACATCTTTTTAAGGAAGGAGCTAAGTTAGAATTGCATACGGATGCATGCAAACTAGGGCTAGGTTCTGTACTTTTATAACAAGGTGAAGATGGACGTTTCTATCCTTATCCATTACATGAGCAAAAAGACTTCCATTCAAGAAGAGAAACTTTGTAGTTATGAACTAGAGGTACTGGCGGTTATAGAGGCTCTGAAAAAATTTCGAAATTACCTACTGGGAAGGAAATTCCGAATTCAAACGGATTGTGCAGCATTTGCGAAAACACTCGAAAAGAAGGAATTAACACCAAAAATGGATAGGTGGTCGATTTTTCTAACGGATTTTGATTACGAGGTAGTCCATCGTCCTGCAAAACAAATGCAACATGTAGATGCGTTGAGCAGACATCCTGTTATCCTAGTGACTAGTGATGAACTAACGTACAAGATCGTGAACGCTCAAGAATCTGATGAATATATTAGGACTATTAAGGGGTATCGGAACACCCTATACTGATAATGTTAAAAAGCCCTTTTTCAATGTTCCTTTTCTAAGAATCTGTTGTAAATACAACCCCCCAATTTTTTTTACAAGTTAAGCATAGATTTAGTATTATACTGAAATGAGCTTTTTTTTAAATTTTTATTAGTTTTTTTTTAAAAAAAAATTATTTGATTTATTTCGAGAAAACAAAATTTTTTGACAAAAAAAAAATGTATAAAAAAAAATATATACAAAATTTTGCTAAAAGCTCATTCCAGTAAATACTAGAACATACAAAGAATGTGTCATATAAATTATGTTTACACACACATAAGATATATACTTTCTGAGAAAAGGTACATCGAACCTTCAAAAATGACATTTTGAGAAAAACACATTTTTATAAAAAAAAAAAAACTCACCTTATCAAAACATTCCAGCTCCATACTCCAAGTTTTCAGCATTTTTTGAAACTTCACTCTCTTGTATAATTCTTTTAAGTCTTTTTATCTTTCTGACCTCCTTCGTTTTTTGCAAATTGGCATATCTTGCCCTTGTAATCCTCTCTTTGTCGAGGCGTTCCATGCAGCATGTCGCATAATATCCAGGCTCTATGTTTAGTTTTTTCAAAATATCCAACTTAGTTGCATTCCCTTTATTAAAGGATGCAATAGCATCATACGTACCAAAGGAAAGTGTTTCTAAGTGCCCGAATGTCTTTTTGGGGACACGAGACCAAATAACATTATTAATGCTTTCATTTGGATTCTGCGTGTTTCCATGTAAGCAGTTTTTCAATAGCTCTGGATCAGAAAGATCCCTAAAAATAGGCCTAATGGCTTCCACAACAGCAACTGGAAGTTTATGTTTGTGGTGGTAAACTTTATTTTCCAATTGTGCCTTCTTATAACGGCACCACGTGTCAGGACCTGATGGACAAAATCCATGTTGTGGATTTTCATCCGTTGATATTTTGTGAAGAAATATTGCCCACATACCTTGTCGCATATCCTTCACACTTGATAAATTTCTTCGAATGGCAAGACCATAATATGTTTGTAATTGGTCAATAGATGCTTCCGTTAATCTATTTTTTCCACATAATGCCTTGCCATCTGACAATTTTTGGCCTCTCATCTTTGCTTTAAAACGTCGGAGGCGAGATCGCATCCGTTTCATAACATGGCCTATACACTCAAGTTTTGTGATCGTACAATTATCACCGTATACTTCATTCTTCACAATGTTATCGAAAGCTTTGGAGTCACCATCTCCTAAATATTTCGTGTAACGTACATCATAGCGTTGAACAGAGCGCTGAAATATCGATAGAGCTCCATCGACTTCCATTCTTCCACTATACCCGTTGAAGTTCTTGCAGACCGGTCCATGTTTCTTTTTATCTTTGCAAACACAATGTTTAGATAATATCTCAGTGTCAATTACCTTTCCTGTGTCCACACTCGTAACTGTCATAACACCATTCATGGGGGAATATCCTCTCTTTTGCCATGTTCCATCAACCGCCACAGGAATGTCTCTAATATTTTGGTTTTCTTCTACAGCTTCTTTTACGGCATCTTTCATCGTTGCATCACACACATCCTTAGTTGCACCTAACAGCATTTTATTGTACTTTGAGAACTTTGTCGGTGGGGGTGGTAAGTTCATGATTCCGCAAAACATTCGTGCAGCTTCTGCACCTTTCCCTATGCATCTCATTGCATAAACAAGCCTGGTGTTCACTTCGTAGGTGCTGGGTTTCCCAATTTCAGCTTTGCATTTCTTGGAGGAACAAAAGTTGTAGCTATAACTGCAAATATCACAGATTATATCAAGTGCAACAGCTCCACCAGAAAAATTTTCTTCACAGGAAAGGTTAAGCCCTGTTGCTCCACACTGTAAACATTTGACAGCTTTAGAAAACACACCAGCTAAAACATTCAAATCCACAATAGCATTTTTAAATCCACTATTAAACTCACTTTTGTATGAGTTATTTAAATTGCTATAAGTTTTTTTTCTGAAGCAGAAATATTACTGTTAGAAGCAGAAGACTGCTGTGGTACAGAATCACTTCTCACTGTTGATTCGGAATTACTTATCCTGCCTTGATTAAAATTACCTCGCCTTTTTTAAAAACTTTGCCACTAGATCTAGGCATTTTAAATATAACAAATTAGTACTAAAATCAAAATAATAACGTTGTAAAGAGCTAAGCAGGTCTAATTACTATAAACACAACTTGAGCAAAACAAACAGCGTTTGAACGAACGATTTTTTTCAAAACTACAAATGTAAACAACGTATAATTAGTTGTATCGCTGAAGCCGTTCTTAGGGTGAAAAATAATTGAGGCTTGGCAGCTAGCATCGTGAAAGACATTTTAAAAATGACGTCAAACTTCTAGCTGGCCAAAGAGGAAGTGCAATGTTTACCTTTTTTCTGTCCATTTAAATCGGTGACGTGCGTTTAGATGATTTTTTAAAAACAAAATTTTAGCACTTCTAATTGTGCTATAGATTAAAATGAGGTATTTTTGGAAAGGTAATGAGCTAAAGAATTTTAAAATGCAATAATCTGAAATTGACAAAAAAATTTTTTTTTTGGTTTTCAACAGCCCTTAAGAAGCTGTTGCAAGAAGGTAAAACTTCTGAATTCATCGTAACTAATAAAATCCTGTACAAGATAAGTGAGGATCAGGAGTTCCTAGTCGTTCCAGAGATGATGCAAGTGGATGTGATTAAGAAAGCTCACTCATTTGGACATTTTGCAGCGACAAAAACTGAGGAGTTGGTGAAAAGAGATTATTATTTTCCGAACATGAGAAAGTGTATCGAAAACGTAATTAAGAACTGTGTTGAGTGCATATTAGTCAATAAGAAGAGGGGAAAGGGAGAAGGCTTTTTAAACCCTATTCCTAAAGAAGATCTACCTTTGTCGACATATCACGTGGACTTTATTGGACCATTACCAACGACCAATAAAAATTATAATCACATATTCACTGTTATTGATGCATTTACAAAGTTTACGTGGTTGTATCCAACCAAAAGCACTACAGCTCAAGAAGCCATTGAAAGACTGAAGTTGCAACAGAAAACTTTTGGGAATCCTTCACGAGTGATTAGTGACAAAGGAGGAGCGTTCAGATCTAAAGAATTCGAAGACTACTGTGCTGATGAGCAAATTAGCAATGTGAAAATAACAACGGGAGTACCAAGAGGGAATGGACAAGTTGAGAGAATCCATGGAGTACTAATTCCAGTATTGACCAAGATGTCCATCGAAGACCCGACTAAGTGGTTTAAGCATGTAGATTCGCTACAACGTGTGCTGAACAGTGTGCCTTCACGCAGTACAAAGTATTCACCATTTGAATTGCTCATAGGAGTTAAAATGAAGAATCCTGAAGATGTCATGATAAGAAATCTGCTTGAAGAAGAGAGTCAAGAGCAACTCTTCTAACAACGAGAGGAGAGGCAAAGCAGAACATTTTGAAGATTCAAGAAGAAAACAGGAGAACTTACAACCGAAAACGGAAAGAAGCGCATCTATATAAGAAGAGTGACTTGGTGGCAATCATGAGGACTCAGTTTGGAAACAAATTGAAACTGTGAATAAAATATTTTGGACCATACCAGGTGACCAAAGTGAAACCCCATGACCGATATGATGTGGCTAAAATTGGAAACCATGAGGGGCCCAATGCTACGTCAGTATCAGCAGACCAGATGAAGTCATGGACTTAGCATTGACGAGAGAGGAGGAATGAACTTGTTTCAAATGTTTGTGTAACTGTATATTAACCTTTATTCTTTTGTTTGTTTTTTTTAGTTTGTTTATTTCAGATCCTTAGTGCGTGAGCAGTGAGGACACTGCTTGTGTGGATGGACGAGAGTTGTGGGAAATTTCCACATGAACATTCAATAGAGGGCGCTGTCAAGGCAGCCACCAGGAGTTAACGAAGGAGGGAAGATTCAGCGAGCGGACTCTAGACGAGGAGGTCGATGATCCGGGGTTGAAGGGGGGAGTAACGAGAACGGTGGCCGAGTAGGGACCCACCAATTCGTTGTTCACGAGAGAGACGCGCAGGTCACTCTCAACACTCCTGTACCTCAGTATTATTGGGAAGATCAGAATTGAGCGAGTGGACTCTAGACGCGCAGGTCGATGATACGGGGCTGAAGGAAGTGACGAGAACGGTGGCCGAGTAGGGACCCACCAACCCGTTGTCCAGGAGAGAGACGCGCAGGTCACTCTCAGCACGAGGGCTTAACCGAATTGTAAATACTGTATTATATGTGTAAACGTCTGTCTTAGTGAGTAGAACTGTGTAATTAAACGTTAGATTAGAAACAAACGAGAGTGTGATTATTGAATACCCCTAGAACTGTACAATAATCCCATATATATATATATATATATATATATATATATATATATATAATATATATAGGGAGATTGCGAACTAATAGTAGGAACTGAAAAATCAACATTTTATTTAAGAGCACAGAAATATTGCTGTTGTTGCATCAAAGATCTTATTTTAATTTTAACGAGTGCCTTGTAGGTAATGTGCCAATTATCTAGGTAATTTGAGAAATGAAACAATTTTCCTCACTTTAATGAATCACCCTAGTTAACATGCATATTACCTAGCTAACTTGCTGATTAACCGATTGCTGCAATTCAGTGGTGTGTAACAAATAAATCTTCAACAATATAAATTATCTACCTTCACATATTAAACCGAAAATAACCTTTCTTAAAAAGACCACCATGAGACATCATCTCTTTTACATAGTGATTTTAACATTAAAGTAAAAAGATACTATTACGCAAGCTAAGAGCATTATGAGATCGTAACATGGATAAAGTTTCAGGTCTGAACGAATTAGAAGAGGATTTCAGCGCGTTTCTAAGGGACACTTTAATTGCTGAGTTACTTCTTGGAGTATTTGGATGCTTCCAGTATTTATTTCATTGCTCCCGTAATTGCTCATTTAATTCAGAGTAGCGTGCGAAGAGCCCTCTGGTGAGGTAAAGTTATTTCTGTTACAAGCAAAGATATCTTAACGAACTCCATTTATTTAAGTATGTTATTAAAAGATTCGAACTAAGATGTTTTTATTGCTGTATCCAGGAACTCTGTTTCGTAAAAGAGCTCGGAATGCCATTGATTAGCTCTGCTGCATGAGGAATGTTCGTTCTTAATGGTTTCATGAAGCAACTCGGTAAGGTATTTTATGTTCTTGTTCCCTCACATTTTAGTTTCAGATGTAATTGCTATTTTGGAATCATTCAGCATTTCATCTTTGTGTTTTTGCATTTTTTTAATATATTGTTTTGCTTAGATTGTATCTAAAAAGAAACAGCTTTTTGCTTCTAGGTAATGTTTTAAATTTATCAGAAACTAGACACTATATATGTGTTGAATAAGTTAATTTTCATTATCTTTTAGTGAAATTTTGCTTTAAAGTGAATAAGAATTGATGGGCAAAATAATGTTACAGAAAAACATATTTCAAATGTATAATGCTTGGTGCTACCCAATATTTTGTTTTTACTAATCCGATAAATTGATGTGATGTCATAGTCCCATGATAAATGCAATCACGTATTTCCAACCAATCCGTACATGCGCTTCGTTATTGCCAACTTTTACATTTTTATACAGAAAATTTCTTTTGAAAAGTTCAATTTGTCAACAATAACAAAAATAGGCAAATAAAATGCATTTGGTTTATAAGTACAAGTATAATATAAGAGTCTTTTTTATAAGTTTGAAAAACGTTTTAAAGAATCTTAGCTATTTTTTTACTCTATTACCAGAATTGAAATTTTATTTAAATTTTGCAAATAGAACAGCAAGTAAAAGTATAATGTCAGTTTTACGTATTTAAGTTACGTTTTAAATTAATTTTACGGCACCAAGAAACAAACTAGGCCGTCAATTATTTGAATAAAACAGCAAATTAAAAACATTATTTACATTTAATCTTGTTGAGTAGTTCATATACTACTTCGCGCGCGAAACGATAATTGTTTATTTACATTTAATCTTGATGTAACAACCAGTTTTGAACTCAAAGAACAACACGAGATTACATTTGTAATATGACTGTCATGGTTTTGGCCAATTATAATACGATCTTAATTTGATCTTACGTAAAAGACAGAATGTATGTGAGCGAAATTTTAAATTAAAATAGCATATCTGACACACACAAGCATGCAATCCTAACAGATTTACCAACAGAGTTAAATGTGGAAAAAGATCTAAGTAGAATTAATTTGAACGCAACCCTCTACTTAAATTAAATTTATTTAATTAGATATTTTTAAATTAAACATATAATTAATATTTTAAATGTAACTATATATTTTTC
The DNA here is from genome assembly GCA_019973935.1 of Trichonephila clavipes. Classification (NCBI taxonomy): domain Eukaryota; kingdom Metazoa; phylum Arthropoda; class Arachnida; order Araneae; family Nephilidae; genus Trichonephila; species Trichonephila clavipes. Next base: position 555,408 of record BMAU01006224.1, on the reverse strand, counting down.
AAATGTATACATAATTTAAGATAAAATTATTGCTCTCAAGTCCTTCTACATTTCTTTATTGTTTAAAAACGCAAGGATTCAGGGACTTGATCTGGATGTTTTTGTCTATAAAGAGGGATAAGAAACCACAACAAGATAAAATTATATTTTTTAGAAAGTAGCCATGATCATTTATCATTATTTTACATACATTCTGTAGTCAGAAAAACAGTTTTATTACATACGTCAATCCATTTTCACAGTTAGTCAATGGGGATAAAATTCTGCAACACTCTCTCCGTTTGCTTTAAATTATAACGAAATGTAAAACAATTATCAGCTAGTAAAATTTTGTTCCGTATTTTAGTTCAATCGCTTTTTATGATTATAACAATATCACAACTGAAACTTCGAATATTTTATAAGATCCATTTGCTCACAGCGTAAAAATTTGAGACAACGGATGTAAAGAAGAAAGCTTGTTTTTGCGATGGAAATTGAGAAAAATTTAACCTATCTTAAACTTTTAATATGTTTATTTGAAGACAAATTCACATATATTTAAAATATGAAACAATATCGCTTCAATTTGCGCTTCGATGGGCTAAATGCATTTCTTATATGTGTAAGGTATTGTAACGTAGCAAGAGCTCCGAGCAAATACTCTACTTGTAGGTGATGTGCGTCGCTGGAGCTAAGACTTTCGTAGGACTACGACTATGAAGGTGCTACCACTACTACGGTTGTGGGATGATTGAGTCAGTTTCCTCGGCAGGTACTGTCGCAACGGTTCATGTCATCTTTATTATTTAGTAATAATGTGCGCGTAATTTTTGTTTGTCGGTAAACACATGTAATAAAAATTTTAAAGTATTCTGATTAAAAATAAATAAATAAATTATCCTTCATAAGTTTACTAATTTTTCTCGCAGTTAGACAAAACTGATAAAATTTTCCTCTTTCAAATTGTTTTACTGGAAACTTAAGATATGTTACTGATTAATTAACTTAATCAATACATTTAAATAACATATATAGTAATTTCTTCTTTACAGCTCAGTGACTGAGTGGTTAGTGCATTGTGCTTCCACACCACAGGTCCCAGGTTCAAATCTCGGACTGGGCAAGGTTGACTAGGCCTTTCATCCCTTCAGTGGGTCGATAAAATGAGTACCAAGCTTGCTTGGGAACTTAACACTGGGGGTTTCACGTCAGACTGACCTCCTGACCGAAACATCTGCTCATGCACCTCAGGGCCCAAGGTTACGTATACTGAGTTGGGCACAGTAGGCCTTGGCCCTCATGTGGCACTGAGTTAAGATATATAGCAATTTCTTCATAAGCAATTTCTTTCTATTCTTTGATTTAAATTGTTGAGCTGATTGATTAAAAAATCTTTAAAAATTAATAATTTTTGAACGAATAGACATAATTTTCCATCTTTCGCTGAACGGATGGAAAAAAGAAGCTGTGGATTTCGTATGACGAAATATTAAAAAAATGCTTGAATATATTTTTAGTTGACTATCAGACGGAGTACGAGTCGCTCACATTTTATTAAAAAAATTTACAACTATTCAGTGTGCTGTCCGTTGTTCAAAAGCCCAGACGTCAAACGAGACACAATACCATTCACAGCATTAAGCAATATTTCTTGTGGTGTGACAGACACAGAGACGAAAGATGTTTTTATTTTTCATTTTCAGCAATGATATAAATTTGTTTCAGAACAAAGTTTTCATTAAAAAAATTTGTGTTCAAGAGTTTCCCATCAGCCAAAATATCTGATATAGCTTTATCGAAAAATCCAGAAGGGTTGACCATAGAGAATTCTCGATTGTTCCTTGACTATATCGTATTTTTGCCACATTCGTCGTTAATCTGGTGGTCCTTTTCACATATTTTCGGGTTGCCAAATCTCATTTTTCAATTTCACGCTGAGAAGCGAATTTTGACTGTAAAATTCAATTTCCTACAAGGAGATAGTTACTGTGGAAAAAAAACCGTACGTGGAATGTTTCAGTATCTATATAAAAAAATAATGTTTGTTTGTATGCCTCATATGCCTTCCTAAACCGTTCTTCCGATTTCAGTGAAACTTTGAGAAATGGTTGGACGTATGCCTGTGAAGGTTTCTGACTCAGCAAAACTATGTTCCGATAGATACCCAAGTGCGTTACGGGGGATTAAGGGCATTATAGACAATTAGTTTCCATTTTTAAACTATTTGACGTACAGTCTTTAAATTTGATAAGCAGATTTCTTTCATGGAGTAGAGATTTGCTACCAAATGGGTTTTACGCAAATCGCCCTTCCAAGAGGCGTTGTGGGGGATTAAGGGGCGTTAAAGATAAATATTCCCGTTTTTGAAATATTACACCAACGAATTTGAAATTCGATAAGACAATTCCTTTTGTGGAATAGAGTTCCTCTAAGAGCGGGTTTTGCGAAAATCGACCCTCAAGGGATGGTGCGAGAGCTTAGTTGGCGTTGAGGAAAAATATTTTTTTTACTTGAGATTTGATAGGCATGCTCTTTTCATGGAGTGAAGATCCGCTAATAAATAGTTGTACGAAAATTATCAAACAAGGGGGAGGACGAGGAGTTAATGGGGTGTTAGAGATAAATATTCCTGTTTTGGAACTATTAGACTTTCAGACTAGAAATTTGGTAGACATGTCCCTTACATGGAGTAAAGATCCGTTAAGAAAGGATTTTGCCTAAATCCACTTCCAAAGGATTTGCAAGGGGTTAAGTGCCGTTACTGATAAATATTTACTTTTTTAACTATTAGACCTGCAGATTTGAAATTTAGCTGGTATATTCCTTTTAAGGTGTAGAAAATCGCTACAAAAGGAGCTTTTACGATAATTAAATCCCAATGGGGTTGCTAGGGTTAAAGGGATATTACAGATAAAGGAGGATTCCCTTTTAGAACTATTAAACCTAGACTTGAAATTTAGCTGGTATATTTCTTTCTCATGGAGTAGAGATCCTCTAAGAAAGAGTTTTGCGAAAATTGACAACCAAGAGGGCTGCAAGGGCTTTTTATGTAAAAAAATTTCGTTTGAAAAATATCTAAACCTATAAACTTGAAATTTAGAAAACATATCAATTTTGTAGAGCAGAGATCTGATAAGGAGGTTTTCAAAATTCAACCCACATGCGTATCACGGGGGCGTTATAAATACCCTCCCTCTTTTTCAACTATTAGACCTACAGATTTAAAATTCGGCAAATCTGATTTTTTGTTGAGCAGAGAGGTTGCTAAAAAACCTTTTTTTTGTTTAATTTGCAATCACTTGAATTTAACACATAGAAAAGTTTTCTTTTCCCTTCAATCTCTATTATTTATTTTTCAATTCACCCGTGTGAAGAACGGGTGTACCAACTAGTTACATACATAATGCCACAAAATGTTGCTAAAAGGAAAATAGTTGCTTCGAGTTTAGTGGAGCAAAAAGCTATAGCATTACAGGATGCATCAGTCAGTCCATTGGGAACATGTAGTGTCCAGGGAACTGGTTGAACATTAGACATGCCAGTCAGCAAAATTCGTAAAATTTTACGAAACATTCTGCAATGCCATCCTTGCAAAATCACTCATGTTTAAGAATTGGTTCCCGGGGATCTACCAATATCTAAATTGCACCATTGAATAATGAAGAGATGATGCTTGCATTTGGAACGAATTCTCTCTTGATCATTATTTGCAATTTTGTGCATCCACAGAACCTTGGAGAGGAAAATGGGCATCGTCTGTCCACAAAATGTTTCATGGTCCTGCATTTTGCATATCCATCCGAGCGAGAAATTTCAGAAAAATAATCTTATTTTTATCTCAGTAACAAATTTTAAAATAGATATTTTAAGTATTCATTTAAATATATTTGCAATTTTCTATTCAATATTTCAAATTACGATTTTTACCTTTTTAAGAAATTACTAGTGGATTACAAAAATTTAAGATTATTCCAAAACATGTAACAAAACTCTTCTATTCCCAAAAGTGTTTCATATCTTCTACACTCATACTGTCACATACAAATGAAATAAAACGTTAGGAGAAAAATGAACCCAGAGATATATTTGTTCCGAAGTTAACAACAGCAAAAAGGAGAACGATTTGAAAAATTGATCTGAATCTGGGAAACAAAGCATTTGTTGTTGATGATCCCACATAGCATGATGGATAGCGTTTGGATATTTCTTAAAAAGTAGTCGCAGAAATTCCAATGAAGCGTCACAATACAAAGTCGGTTAACGCGAAACCCATAACCTTACCACAGAAAACGTATATCGGTTAATATAAATACTGATAGTTTAAAATATAAGCATAATTACATTTTAAAGATTTAAAGTACATTTTATAATGAAAAAGGATTAAATAAAAAATTTCTGCATTGCAGATGGTCTCTATGAGCTTTGAGCTTCCGGTTAACACGAAAAGATTGCTTTTCTAGGAATTAACAATATACGGAAAACACTAGCCATTTCATGAAATGTTTGCGAAGGTTTCTGTATTATTGGACTGTCCTAATACATCATTGAAAGAATTCGTTGCAATAGATGATGATAATGTGTTCTCACAGTTCCAATTATGGTAGACAAAAGCATTTTGCAGTGTGTTCAAAGCTAAAAAAAGTATCATTGATGCAGATTCCGATGACGAAAATGAGATGAATAATGCAGCTCCTCTGTCCCCACGTTATCCGAAATGAGAAACATGATGAAAAGTAGGCGCTGTTATTTAGACGCACATTCTAATCGTGAAATAAATTAAAAAATAGACAACATTGAACCATTTGTTGGGAATTTGATGCTAAAAAAGACAATGCACAGAAAAATATCATTATTTTCTAAAAACTCAATAAATGTTGTTTTTCAAAAATTGAAAATTTTATAAAATTTCATTAAGTTTCTGCGACTGTTTTTGTTTCACTGATTTTTATTAAATATATACACATCTATGTAAATAAAATGTACTCTAATAAATTTAATTTTGTTAAGTATATGTTTTTTCCCTCTTTTTTTTGCGATGTTCTTTACACAGAAAAAAGTATTTCATTCACCTCAGTTTCATATTAAATGATTTTCACACTATATATAAGTAATTTAATTAGAATCTGTATGATGGTGCATAATTTCAAAAATCGTAAGATGTTATTGATAAATATTAAGGTATCCGACTAAGTTCGGAACTTTGATTTTCCAAGGCGTGAAAATGGATAATATTTATGATACTTAGTGTCACTTAGATTAGAAAATGTATATAAAATTTTTTTAAGAATAATATTACAATAAAAAATTATTTAAGTACAATATTTTGACAAAAAATGAACACAGAATGACCCATTTTCAAAATATTCTCCTTTTGCGAAAAATGCTTCTATTATAATAATATTTTGCCTGTCTATAGCTCAGATCTCTCTACAGAGGCTCAACTAGAATTTTTGAAATATATAACTTAGAAGTGAGTTTATCCATGTTTTACGACAACAGAGGGGAGACATTTTAAGAAATAAACGCCGCGCGATAATTATTTAAAATAGTTGTAACTCTGAAAATAATGTGAATTTTTCAAAAATCATAGTTGAGCCTCTGTACAGAGGTCTGAGCTATATACAGGCAAAATATTATTATAATAGAAGCATTTTTCACAAAAGGAGAACCTTTTGAGAAAAGGTTTTTCTAAGTTATTTTTTTGCCGAAATATTGTACGTATTTAAATAATTTTTTTTTGTCAAAATGTCCTTAAAACAATTTTATACATGTATTCTACTAATCTAAGTGACACTAAATATCATGACAATTATCCATTTATGCGCTTTTTTAAAATCACGGTTTCAAACGTAGTCGGATCTTAAATCATAACTCTGTGCCCCGTAAAATCCAGGGTATAACACGCACCAGCTATTACGTGCACCTCTACTTGCAAGCTGCACATTTTAATTTTTAGGCATATTCACCGCATAACGCGCACTCCTTTTTCTTTACGAAGAAACCTGAAATGTACGGGAGCAATTCTTTATGTTTTGAAGTCATTTTATCGAGATATATTATCCTAATCTTTTGGAAAAATCTTATACTTCTAGAGCTACAGCCCTTTGAGTTCCTAAGTTACCATGTTTAAACCCGGCGCTCAATACGCCCCTATGAATTTCAGCTTTATTTTTTGTGTTAAAAGTGTGTGTTATGCGATGGATTTTATTGTACATCTTTCATATTTTAAGAGATGTGAGATTCAACAAGTGAAGGTATGGAATGTTATTGAATCAGTTCACTGAATTCAATTGAATTTAGTTCATTGATAATGCGTTTCTTTTTTTAAGGCACTAAATAGTAGTTTTTAAAATTTTTTTATTATGTAGAACTTATTATTTGTGTTTTTTCTAATAAAAGAATACAGATATATATATATACATATATATCAATTAGTTGGGTGAGAATCACACAACCAATTTAATTATAATACATTTAAATGAAGTAGTAATGAAGTACTGCTTTAAATGAAGTACATTTGAACCTGTTTTTATGCGGTTGATAAAGACCTCATAAAATAATCGCACAAAAATATTCTAAAATTTAATTAATTCTTACATATAATAAGCAAATTCGTCAAAATACAGTAAAACTTTTTTATGTGGTCGCACAAAAAAAAAAAAAAAAATCGCATAAAAAAAAAAGGCCACACAAAAACAGGTTCTACTGAATACAGAGTGAATAATTAATCTAAGCACTGTAATTTAATTTCAGTAATGTATTAATTTTACATACATGGTCATACATTTTAAACACGTAGATATGCATACGTATGCTGTCCACAACAGCCGAGTGTCCATGTTGCGAACTCAGAGAGAGATGTCAGGTGCTCCCTGGAAGATGTCATCATGCCGCAAGACGTTTCCCCGAAGCATCTCACACATGTTCCATGGGATTTAAATCAAGAGAAAACGCTGGTCAATCCATTCGGTGATATCTTCTTTTTTCCAGAGCGGCCACCACCACCATTTCAACCTGTGGTTTGGAAGGCTTTCCACTGGCCAAATTATGCTCATTTTCTAGCTTTCCGATCATTATTTCCCGTGTAAAGTCGTCTAGGGGATTTCTTCTAGCCATATTTCACGAAAGAACTCACTTGCACTTGTAGCGAATGTCTTTAATTGCGCCTCCGTTCTTCATTTAATTGGAATCTCGAGCTGTGTGGGGCAACAGCATGCGTTTTGCGTGCACTCACGTCACTTATGGCGTTTTGTTCCTGACATTTGCATACGTATCACCTTTCTACTGAATTTCGTGTTCATTGTGCTGATCGCAACAGCCCCTTTTCTACAATTTCGTGGAATATCTGCTTAAAATTTACATTGTTTTTTAAGTTTTGTGACTTGTATATTCTCAATACACACAGACGGTATAGCTATGGTATGTAACAGTTCTTTATATTGGCTTATATATTTCAGAATTGAAAGTAAAAGCTATTATTCAGAGAAAAAATGTATAAGGAGAGTCCACAGTAGAAAAGAACACATAACATAAATGCTACATCCCTTGAATAAAAAATTACATTAAACAAAATAAAGTACTCCCAGCAGATTACCGTATGTATAATATAATTATGACTATTATATTAATATGCTTTTGTCAAAATACATATAAAAAGGTTGTAAAAATGCCAAATAAAGGAAAAAATCACGATAACAAATATGAAATCCTATTAATCCATTTCAACAAAAAATATCTAGCTTCTTATATACGGAAATAAGAGCTTCCCATTACTTTCGTGCATTGATAATGACACCTCGTCAGGCTGAAATTAATTGTTTATTTGGAAAATGAAATTTAAATACATCTAATGTGCAAATGACTTAATTAGTCTCAGCTCAGAGAAAAAAAATGTCTGCTCTCCAACGATTAAATAAGTTGTTTCGAGAGAGGAAAGGGGAAAAATGCTTAAATAAATACGAGACATTTTTAATAAAATGTATGTACGCGAAACAGTTAAAAAAATTATTTTTAAATCAAAGTAAAAAATGGTAAAACACGACACAAAGGAGTTGAAAAAAACCCCACAGCTGTTCTTGAGATAGATAGTAAAAATAATGTCATTATACTTTTTTAGACATGAATTTATTTAAAAACATAAAATCGCTTAAAAAAGAACATTAACAAATTAAAAATTCACAGATGGTACTACTTGTATGCCCTGGAAGATCATGAATCTTTTAAGTGGATATCATTATTGATTTGAAATTTTTAATTTAATAAAAAAATTGTAATTACTTTATCCTTAATCTGCCAATAAAATACTTTTGGGAAGAGAAATGGATGCTGATATATAACAGATAAATTGTAATACCATAAAAAAGAATTTTGTTCTAGATGTATAAAAAATAACTGAAACGTCAGTTACTTTTATCCGTTATGTAAATCCCTGTTGCGCGATGTATTAGTTGATTTAGAATTGCAAATATCATTTTAGAGGAATTATTTAAAAAGAATAAGTTGCTAATTCTTATATCAGAATTGTACATAATTCAATGTTCTGTATCAGGGGTCGGCAGCCTTTTAACTGTGGCGTGCCTAATTAATTTACCAATAGGATTCAGCGTGCCACGCAGAAAGACATTTTTGAAACCATTCGATTCCCGTGATAACCCACGAAGAATTAGAGAATAGAAGTCAATAATTTAGATCTATACTTTTATTATGTATTAATTTTGCAGCATTTAAAGATATTTCTGAACTTAAAAATAAACAGCCTAAAATATATAACTTTTTCTTCAACAAACGTTTTTTAAAAAATTAAAGTTGTACATATATTACGTATTTTTAACCCTGTTTATTAAAATAAGTAATAGACAACGTAAAAAAATATATTTTCCTTCATTTCAGTCAAATTAAAATTTTAATGCGAACCTTGTGCTTCACTGCTCTACTTTCATCAATAGTAATGCGAGGAAAGATTTTTTTACTTATATGTAAAACCATTAGCGGAAAGCAAAGTAGAGAAAGAGAAGTAACTTTCTCTCTCTAAACAATTAAATCTCTCCAGCAATGACATTGAATAATTTACAAAAAAGCTGTAAATTTATCTTTAGTGTTATATATATATATATATATATATATATATATATATATCTTTCAGTCTTTTTCTTTCAATTCTTTAAATATCCATAATTCTGAAGATAATTGTCAACAAGATCCATAACAAATTTATAAAATACCAACCACTCAAAAGTTGACAGATTTGTAGAGTATTGCTAAGTGCCACTGAGAATTGTACCACGTGCCACATGTGGCACGCGTGTCATAGGTTGCCGACCCCTGTTCTATATTCTCAAAATAGTTGGGCTTTCCTCAGCAATGTGAGTGAGTGTTAATTAACACTGCGCTATAAAGCAACACGAGGGCTATTGGCGCCGGATCTCGTCATTTTGAACCACGGTTAAGTAATGAAAACGACACTTAAGCTGGCATTCCTCTTCTCCAAACTATCATAACACGCACAGAGAAGGACGCTTGTGCCACGACAGATTTAATGTACTTCAAACCCTCCACACCAGAGGTGGGTGGACTTTTCCCGGAGACAGGTTTTTTGTAACATTTTTAAAGTAACGCGGTCCACCTAGTGGCACAGGTGTGGCCATTTCTAATTAAAAGGGCATGTGTTTTCTTTCCTTATAATTTGTTTTTGACATTGTATCCCCCTTTTAAAATATGACAGATCACTATTTTTACAACAAAAATTCAAAATTGTCGAATTGAATGTTTGAACAATCTTGAGGGACTGCTAGATCATGGAGTGTGAATGTGGTGTGATGTCTCTTTAGCCTATCCCGTACTACCGCGGGAAGAGCTGCTTATCCACATTTATTCTCTCCTTCAGTGGGTGTTTGGGGAAAAAATTATTTATGCGGTTAGCAATGCAATGATCGCTTTTTTACACTGCAGCGGCAGTGAACGTGTTAAGCTCCATCGCACGTTTCCAATGAAGGTACCCTGTGTTGTCTGCACATTTATAGAATCCTTTGCTTTAGGAAACATAGTCGTATTGATTGTGAAAAGCCGATTATCCAGTCTAGCTGGCGTTGGTGTTCCATAAATATGTTTCTTTAAATATAAGTGTCTTAGGTCTTAGTAAAGATTGTCATCCCAAAATGTCTTGGTAGTCCTTCGGTCGATCACGATCGACTTAATGCTCATCCCTGCTCTACACAGAGGGTCTTTAGATCAAACTCATGAAACACCGGCTACAAGCTCGTGACCATAATCGCTAGGTTACCGCACTCGTTCAAGTGATTATGTGTGTAGTAAGTTGTTTCGTGAGAATTTTTAAACTAATATAAAGTAATGATCTTTGACATTTTCTTAAAAACATTTTACTGCCACCTCCTTATAGTAGAAATGTAGTATGGAGCCCTAAGATATGAAAGTGTGTGTGTGAGAGAGATAGATGTGGAAGGAGATAGCTGTTAGTGGAAATGTTAATGTTTAACTGGGAGGAGCATTACCTTTTGAAAAATAGAATTATAATATAGCTGTACCTAGTTCCCATCTCTCATTGGCAATAACAATAGGATTTGCGGTGATAAGTTGTCCGAGAAGCCTTATTCACTCAACTTGACTTGAATGTTCAATGTCTTCTCAGACACGTCTGTCTTTTTGGGAAAAGTTTTCGGAGTGCGTGTCTGCAATCTTTCAAATGAGTCAAGCTTCGATTATAGTTGATCATTCTCATTAAAATTAATAAATAAATTCATTAGCTTGGTCGCCTATGTTTGGAGTCATGCCTAATGTCTATGTTATGGCATGTATTCCTATAGTACGTTCGGGTTCGAGTCACAATATCTCCAGTATGGGACCTCAAAGTTTGATAGTCCGACTGTGAAGGAACCATAACAAGTCAATCTTGATTTGTCCGATAGCATTGTAACGAACTCTATACAAGTTCTAGATGGCAACGAGACTGACTGAAACGCGCCTGCGCGAGTGCCACACAAGAGGATTTAGTGATTATACCTCTAAGAGAGGTTGGTAAGCTCCGTCAGTGAGCTAAGTGGGAGATTTTTTATCTGCCAGAGCTGATGGATGCTATTCTGTCCCATTTATGCTTTCCCTAAAAGTTACCTAAACTCAGGAGATTTATTAGTTTTATCCAAAATTTATACAAAGTGTAATTTGGTATTTTGTATTGTGTTTGATGTGCGTGACCGTGAATCAATATACCATTGAATCAATAATGATCACGCATTACTGATTAAACCCACGACTTCACAACATATGCATACCAGAATTCTGATGCAATAAAAAACGAGACGAAGTTTGCAGGTTAAAAAAAGTAGAGTTGGCAACAATTGTTTGGGTGACGTCAACCCACTCACTTACTCTATTCTTGTGGCCAGTTTCGACTTAGCACATCAAGCCAGTTGGGAGTACCGCGTCTTTGAGTGAACACGTAAAACTGCATTTCTCCGGAAAAATGTCTAATATAAAAACTGACCAGTGATTCAGCATCAAGTTTCTTGTGAAAATTAAGAAATCAGTTACAGAAACATTTCACATGTGTAACTAAGGCTTATGGAAATAAAACTTTGTCTCGTGCATGTGTGTTCGAATGGCATAAGGATTTTAAGGAGGAAGGGACAGGATGGAAGATGATGAATATGCTGGGCGCCCAAGGTGAACGATACAGAATACAGACCAAAACATTGCCAAAGCTCGTGCTGTGATCCGGGTTGACCGGAAATTAAGCGTCCATTCAGTAAGATGGATTTGGTTATTGACGCATTTTAACTTATGAATTACACATGAGGAAAATTTGTGTGAAGGTTGTTCCAAAAGTTTTGTACGATGACCAAAAAAATGACGTAAGTATGTGTGTGGACATGTTAGAACAAATTGCAAACGAGCCAAATTTGTTGGAATCTGTTGAACCATGTGTTGAGTCATATATTTTTACCCATGACTCAGAAATTAAGCTCCAGTCGATGCAATGGTAGTCTGTGGGATCTCCAATACCCAAAAAAAGCAAGCATGTCAAAATCAAAATTCAATTTAATGTTAATTGTCTTCTTAGATATTAATGAAGTTATAATGATTGAGAGGGTTCCCAGTGGCCAGACTATTAATCAATGCTACTACGTTGAAATATTGAAAAAACTTCGTGAAAAATTAGAAAAAAATGCCACAGCCGTGAAGTGATGGTTGGCTGTTGCACCAGGACAATGCACACAAAGCCTTGTCTGTCAATCAGTTTATTACCAGCAAAAACATTAATGTGATGGAGAATACTCCTTATTCACTTGATTTGGCTTTATGCGACTTTTTTTAAATTTCCTACAATTAAATCTTGCTTAAATTTTACCTCAATTGAAGTAGTTCAGGCAAAAACGGAGAACCTCTTGAAATGCCTTTCAAAAACCTCGTCACACAGAATTGTTACCAGTAATAGATGCACCGAAAGCAGAAGCATGTGAATGCTGAAGGGAACTACTTTGAAGGTGATACTGCCACAGAGAACTGATTCTGTAAGTACAATGATTTATTGGACCACTCTCGTTTCTTTTGTGTCACACCTCGTTTACTGTACCTAATATTCAGGAAAGAGGGTTATGGGGCTGTAGCCTCCCGTCACTCTTCCAGGGTTAAAATAGAGTTACTTATTTTTTGAATCACTACAGCTGTCTGCTCTTAACATCCTTTTTTAAAGTGGTTGAGATTGCGCAATTTTTATGGTTATTTCCTTTACCAAAATCCTAAATTCGCTACTGAAAACTGTGCATCAAACGCACTGTATTTTAGAAATTGATACCCACAAATGTATAAAACATGTAAACACTTTCAAAAAATATAATATTTTAATAAATATATTAAATCAACAACAAAACATGTACCTTATGTTTATTTTTATAAAAACAAACAACTCAATTGGTGGATAGGTAAGACAATATCTTCAAAACTTTCGTTATTACAGAATATCTACGTATGTATATAAAAGAGTAAAGAAATTCACTCACTGGTCACAAGATCTCTGAAACTATTAGACTTACAGACATGAAATTTGGCAGGAATGTTTCTTTTGTAGAACAGAGATCCACTAAGAACGGATTATGCGTAAATCTACAGTATTAAACCTACAAGTATTTGAATTTGTGACGGATCTTTATGCGACCTTTACACTAATCCTCTTGGGGAATCTTTGGGCTAGCATTCGCGCTTAATCCACAGCCATCCCTCTCAAGAAGAAATCGTAATATTCATATTAGTTCGACTATTTAAAGTCAGAGTTTTGTAATTCTAGAGAAGGAGGTAGGAAGCAGCTACATTCGCTACGCAGGTGAGATTGAAGAAGGTTTAATTTCGCATGTAAAGACTAAGAGTGGTGTTGTGCCACTGTGCTGAATTAGTGGATTTGAGGTTAGGAATCAACGATTGATTAGGTTGAGTTAAATAAGTTGATTCCGCGTATTTGCTTAGTAATCATTGCTTTCTCCGTGCTACTCCTTTGACATTCGCTTTGAGAATATATTGTTGTTGGTTATTATTTACTTATTATTATTATTTACTTTTTATTGATTAAATAAGTAATTGTGATTATGGAATTCTCTGGTTCTGCTTTCATTCCTCCAACAACCTTAGGTTGACAAGAGGGTGTAAGAGAAATTTCGGGGTTAAGTTTCTCACAAAGTATTACACCTACAAGCTTGAAATTTAACAAGCATATTTATTTTATTGAGTAAAAATGCACTAAAAACGGGTTTTGTGGAAATCGATTTTGTAGGGGAGCGTAAATGATAAACATAATTCTGTTTTAGAAATTAAAGCACTGTTCTTTTTAAATAAAAAACGAGAGCCATAAGAATGTTTTTCAATTAAATCGAAAGCCTAATGCTATTACATAAATATCAACAACTTAAATAAATAATATATAGTCATTTAACATCATAAAATACACAACGGAGAGAATTAAAAGAAAATTAAAACGATAAAGAGAACTGGAATTTTTTTTTATTGCAGTAAAATGAAACTAAACTTAGGTATTTCATGAGCACGCTCCGATTCTTTATTTTTGATATTAAATAATCAAAGAACGAATTATAGAAATTTGTGCAAAAAGAATTATTAATCTCAGCGCTCGAATGAACATAATCTTTCCCCCGGATTACTTCTGGTTAATGTAATTAGACAACACATTAAGCTGCCGTAAGTCCATGTAATGTGGTAAAGGGATTAAAAGCGGAATCTCGTTTATCATAATTACGTCACTGTAAGTTCTTGACTAACTTTTCAATCCTGGCCCCGTCAATTAATTCCTTCCCAGAATTCCTCGCTCTTACTTCCCAACAAGGTGTGCAGTTTCACGTTTTCTTGACACTTCTGTGACGATGTAAGTGATTTATTTTTCTCAACTCACATTATTTTGTTTTCAATTATTTGTGCTTCTTCAATAGAATTAGTTAAAAGAGTTGATGCTTCTTAAATTTATCGAGGATTTAGTTCTTTACGTTGGTGTGATGGGGAAGATTAAAGGGTAAGGTATCAATTAGAATGCTATCCTCGTTGTTTTTCCGTAGCTCAAAATTGCGAGGTTTCTTGCCAATGGACCTCTGGTATTGCTTCAGACAGTGAGACGTTAATATACAGGGTGTCCGGGCTCAAAAATAATAGCTTATTATAACAGAACTACCCATCAGAATGTAATAAACTGTTCATCCATGGATTGGAAATGTCTGCGAAATTTTTTGGGTTTAGTGCGATTGGCTGCACGTGCGCGCATTATTCGGCAATCGCAGACGGTAAACTTTTTACACTGACTTCATTGGTAAAGATGTGAATGTCACAGAAAAGATACAGTGCGTACTTAGGTTAACCGGATTAAATCAGTCACGTGTGTACAGCGACGTGTTCGAACAGAATGGAAAGTCGACCCTCCGACATGAAAATCTTTCCACTGATGGGACAGAACTTTAAAGGAGACGGAAACTTTGGTATCTCAAACTGGCAAGTATCATTTAGTTTTCATGATAGAAGACACTGTTGATCGTGTGCGTGATTCATTTTGTAGGAGTTCTGATAAGTCTATTAGGCAAGCCAGTAACGTCATTCCATTCTATTCGAACACGTCGCTGAATGATTTAAATACCGTTAACCAGAGTACGCACTGTATCTTTTGCTGCGGCGCCCACATCTTTACCAACGAAGTCAGTGTAAAAGGTTTATCTTCAGCGATTGCCAAATGATGCGCGCACGTGAGGCCGATCGGGGTTGAGCCAAAAAATCTCGGAGAGTTTTCCAATTCATGGATTAACAGTTTATTACATTCTGATGGGTAATTCCATATTAATAAGCCATTGGATACTTTAAGCCCGGGAACCTCGTACAATAAATCCATCTCACCACAAAAACTATAAAGGAAATAGCCAGACACGTAAACTCACCTCCTATCCTGTTAAGTACTTTGTTCCAGAACTAAATTGCCACCACGTAATTTCAGCCATCATAGCCAAGCTACGTACAAGACACTTTAAAGGGATGTAAATATTCCCTGATGACAAAAGGAGTTACAATACTTGTTCTAACTGCCCTGACACTCAATTTCCAATTAATCATATTTTTATAATTGTCCTTCTTTGCTTAATTCCACAACATACACCCCCGCACTATCAACTGTTTTATTCGCCAAAGGTTTTCGACATTACAAGAGCCGTTCTGTTTGTTTCGGTGCCATTTGTTTCTCTGCACAACGGATACAACAGCAAAAACAACAGGAAATATTCAATTTTTAGCATTTTTACGTCTACCACACAATCCATTTGGTCCTTCATATGTCTATCTATATATAAATAGGAGAAAAGCGACTCGCTCTCTAATCACGGGATCTCTGGAACTATTAGGCCTACTGTCTTAAAATTTGCTATGTATGTTTCTTTTGACGAACTAGGATCGGCTAAGAACGGGAATCCGCTAAGGAGGAAATCCAATCTCAAAGGGGGTTGCGAGGACATAATAGACAAAAATTCTTGTTTTTGAATTATTAGTTTTACATGTGTTAAATTTGGTAAGCATATGTTTTCGGTTGAGAAGAGATCCGCTAAGAACGAGTTTTGAAGATTGAATGAGAGTTATATTAACGTCGCACTATAAAACAAGACAAGACTAGGCAATTGGCGACGGACCTCGTAATTTTGAGTTTTGTACAAATGACAAGGACGACACTCAAGCTGACATCCCTTCTCCAAACTATCACACCACACAAACAAGAGGACTTGAAGCTCGACAGATTTAACGAGCATCAGGCTCTCTGCACGACGAGTATTAGTTTTACGGAAATTGACTCTCGAGGTGGATTGCGTGGTGGTGGAGGGGCTTTTATAGAGAAAAAAATATTCCGTTTTTGAATTATTTTTGACTTTCAAATGAAATTTGGCAAACATGTTTCTTTTAATGAGTAGAGATACTTTAAAAATGGTGTTTGAGGAAGACTACATGGGAAGCTACAGGGGCGTAAATCATAAAAATAATTCTATTTTAAAAATTCAAATCCTATCGTTCTTAAATCAAGAGATGAGTGCTATAAGAATGCTTTTCAATACAACCGAAAGCTTAATACTAAGGTGACCAACCGGCCTTCTTTAGGGGGGACAGTCCTCCTTTTATAGGTTCTGTCCTTCCTCTAAAAGTGTTCTCCTTTTCAATATTTTAAAACTGATCTGTTAATCTCTGTATTCATAGATGAACCAAGCATGTTTCCAAAATGTTGAAAAACGGCCTGAAATAAATATCACAGGAAATAACAGTTTTCAATGATATTTTTTGACTTAATCGCAAGTAAATTGGCCAGATATAGAAACTTACAAGTATGTTGAATTTGTATCGAAAGAAATGCCTGATATTAAAATCGATGACAATTGTCTGTTTGAAGTAGGAAAAAGGCTGAATGTATATTTAAATTCTAATAAATTATAACAACTGGAGCATGCTGAAGTTAATAAAAAATGGTTGAAATTACTTAAACCATTTAAAAAATGAACACATTCCTCATGAAAATGTAATTATTCTTGTTGAGTTTACGTTGCGCTGCACTGGAACTAATACAGCAGTTGAAAGAATTTTTCCAATTGGTAATGATTTTTGGACAAGTGAAAAATCAAGATTGAATGTTAACATTTTAGCTACAGTTCTTACCGTAGAATTCAGTATGAAGGATATTTTTCGTTCCGAAATTTCAGATGTATTAGAAAATGTTATGTTGACCAGAAAAAATTCATTCAGCGGCAAAATACTCATTTAAGAAAATAATTAAAAGGAAGGTAAGCATAATTAGCGCATTTTTGTTTGAATTAATAAAATGTTTCACAAATTTACTGTGAAATTTTTTCTTAAATTTTTCGTCTTCCCTTTCATTGTAAGAAAACTGGTCACCTTATTAACACTAAAACTAAGATAACAATAACCTAAAAAGAATAGATAGTGTTATGTCATGAAATACTAAGTGAAGCGGTGGCAACGTGTCATGTAATCGATATGTAGCTGCCATTCAAAGAAATACAACTCTTCCATCAAAACCTCGTATCTTATTATAATATACGGGTTACAACAACAGTTATTGAACCTTTTAGAGGTACATTCAAAGAAACTCTCATACAAAGCCATAGAAACAATATGTGTTATTAAACAAAGAACGACAACGACAATGTATCTAT
Organism: Trichonephila clavipes; assembly: GCA_019973935.1. Classification (NCBI taxonomy): domain Eukaryota; kingdom Metazoa; phylum Arthropoda; class Arachnida; order Araneae; family Nephilidae; genus Trichonephila; species Trichonephila clavipes. The sequence goes on along the minus strand of BMAU01006224.1, from coordinate 537,727 downwards.
TATTTACACGTGAGCGTGACATTTTGTGTTCTGTTTTCATCTTACGACGGACGATGAATGGATGGGATTTTATCACAATTTTTTTTTCTGTTCGGCTAATTATAGTTGGGTAGATTTTCTCTCTGTTCCTTTTTTACCTTCATCTGAAGTGTGAGAAACTTTTCTTTATCTTCAGTGTATTCGTGCATTAACTTGATAGATTTGGTTGTTTTTGCTGCATCGTAAATAGTCGTATTCTTATGGTTAAATATGTTCTATTTATATCTATGTTTCAAAGATAATGGAAAAGAATAAAACGCTAGCAGTCTGGAGAAAAATGAAGCAAATAGCCCCCCACCATTCAGTTCTTCCAAATCTCTCGTATAAATTTCAATTGCGAGATGAGAAAGTGTTTCGTGTCGTTTTTCACAAAAGGATAATTCAAAAGAAAGTGAAAACACAGAATTTAAATTCTTCATCAAAGGGTAAAGGATATGTACGAAGTAATGTAATGTTGTATATATTTTTTTACATGTTCCATAATTATCGTATGTAATATAATTTTCTGAAATACCATATGTTTCTGTGTATACGCCGGGAAATGTTGAAGCTTTGTTTGTAATGTTTGTAATATATAGATGGATCCACTTAACTAATAATAGTATAAGAAAGAAGGATTTTTTTAGCATTTTCTGTTTGTCAATAACAAACGATTTTAATCTTTTAATTTTAAGGCTACACAGTACCCTCTTTCAAAACATTTTTTTAGAGGCAGTAACAGTAAAATAAATTTATTTTTTATACTTATATTATATCATTAAGCTAATTCTGTAAGTAAAAAGTCGGTTTGACCAGCCATTATTTTACAATTTAAAAAAAAAAAACAGGAACTTTTGAAGCTTTTACAAACTTTTATGAAATACTCAATTCTTTAAATTTTTTAGTTATTTTAAGTGATTTATATTTCTTAAATTATTGTGAATAAATGTTAGTATGGATTTGAAAATCTGTTCTCTTGTTGATTTTTAATAATAATTTTCTAGCTAAACATGAAAAAAAAGAAATTTTTTAAAATAACTTTAGCATTTTTTAAAAAAATAACTAAAGATCTCAGGCCTATAAATCTATAATTTTACAGAACATACGTTTGGGGGGTATAAACAAAAATTTCAAGATTCTATCTTGAGCAGAGAAAAAAGCCTTAGAGAGATTAGAAAACACCTATATCTACAAAATTAAAATTCAGAGAAAAACATGCATTTAAAGTGTGTAAAGGCATAAAACAAAAGCTTATTATACCTGTAAAGCTCTATTTTTTAAATATATTTTTTCCTAATTTATTTCTACATTAAAACACTTTTAATTAAATATGGTGGAAAACATTATTAAAATATATTTTTGCATAATAATTATTTCATTTGTTGCAGCTACAGGTTATTCAGCTTACTCTTAACCTGATACATTCATAGAATTTTTGAAACTTAAAAAAAGCACTTATGTATACAACACATAAAAGGATGATACTAACTTAAGCTAAAATTTACCAGGTTTGTACATAAAATTAAATTTTTTTAGAGTTTTAAATTCGGGCAGTTTAGCAAGTTTGAGTATTTGTTGCATGACTTTAAAAATACTATAATATAGTAGTACAGTATGTTTACTATATTGAAGTTAGGTACATGATGGAGAGAAATATTCAGTTTTAAATGCAATACTTGTATTTCGAAGTCTAATTGCCGTATCAACTGAAAAGGCGTATTTAGATTTATCATTTTCAGTTGTATTCCCTCCCTTCGAAATATTGTTTCTCATAGCGACATGAAAACGTTTTGGCTATGATATTATCTCTACTAGAAAAAATTGATGATAAAGCTTCTAAACTATTTTTTAAAACAAAAATTTATCCTTGAAGTTAATCTGAATTAAGTAAATATTATAAATAAAAAAACTTCAAATACAATCAAGCAGAAATGATTTTAGTATTGACAATTGGAATTAATATATAACCATTTCACACTAAAAGAGTTGATTGTACTAAAAATATTTTTAATGGCTTCAATTTTAGATTTAGAGTGGAAAAAGGTTTTAAAAAATGAAACCAAAACGTAAGTTCAGAAAACTTGAAGTATTTAAAAAACTAATTTGTTACCAGATCTGAAATTCGGTGGCAAGTTGCACAATGATATAAGCCATAAAATAATGCAAAACAAAAGAAAAATCGGTATATTTGAGATTTGTAGGCCTTGAGGGTGTTTTGAGTAGATTTTTGTTCCAAAAGGGGAAAAAAGTCACCTAAATCTTTTAAAGTTAATATCAGAAACCGAGTTCCCAAATAAATCATAAAATACGCATTTAGCCAATGGGATGTTTGAATACATATGATCATCACGCAGCGAGTTTTTCTTCCATGGCATAAAACATATGTAGACTATCACGTTCTGTATAAGAAGTTCTTTTCCCGCTCAATTACGAAAAAAATTCAGAAATTATGGTCAGCTCAGATAGTGTACAAGGGAGCAAATGAAATAAAAAAATACACTCATGGACAAAAAAATTAGCGCGCCAAGAAGGTACTTTGATTAAGTAAATGACTAGAAAATCTAAGAAAAAGGCAAAAGAACGGATGATTTAATACCCTGTTGAACCCCCTCTAGCGTGAATGCATGATGCGATACGATCGGGCATTGAGGCTTACAAGTTCTGTATGATGTCTTGAGACATTGCTATAAACTTTGCTCTAGTTCGTTCAAACTCGTGGGATACCCAACTCGTCGTCCCAAATGATCCAAAATATGCTCGATTGGAGACAAATCTGGAGATCGGGAAGGCCAACGAAGGATAGTAACAGTGTGGAGAGAGTCTTCTGACACCCTTGTCATGTGAGGCCGAGCATTGTCTTGCTAAAAAATGGCTCCTGTGAGCCGTTGCATGAGTGGCAACACATGTGGGTGCAGGATGTCATGGACATACCCGTGGACCGTCAAGGTGCCACGGATCAATACTATTACAGGGGTAACCGTGTATTGTAGGGAATGGCACCCCATACCATCACGCCAGCTTTGGGAGCGGTGTGTCGCTGTAAAGCTAAGGCAGGATTGAGGCGTTCACCACGGGTTCTCCACATACGAACACGATTGTCTCTACTGCTGAGATAGAATCTGGATTCGTTACTACAAACGACCTGGTTCCATTCCGCTGCAGTCCAGTTTCCTCGTGTGTGGCACCACTCCAAACGGAGGCGTCGATGGGTGGGTGTCAAGGGCAGCACATCCTAAATGTCCTTCAGCCAGGGGCCTTCGTATGGTTCGAGAAGACACAGGGGCCCCTAGTGAAAGTGCTACATGTGCCTAGATGGCAGTCGAAGAAACAGCTGGCTGTACACGTGCATTTCTTACAATGTGGTGGTCTTCTCGACGACTGGTCTGTCGAGGGCATACTGAGCTTGGTCTTCGTGTAAATGACATCTCTCGGATCCACTCAAACGTCCTCACAACACAATCAGAGCGACCTAACTGACGAGCTACTCACCTAGCTGACCACCCAGCTTCCATCATGCCGATGATTCTCTCCCTCTCTAAGTGCGACAGCTGCTCATATTGTCTTCGAAAACGGCGTAATGGCATGTCTACCTCGGCTCTTCCTTTGTAAACGATTCAGCACACTCAAACAAGCTTCGGTTACCTGTTTTATACTCCACGGAGAAGGACGTTAAACACCCTCTACGGGTTATACGTAATGCGCAATCAAGCTGTATTTATAATCATTTGAATAGCTTCCCGACATGTACCTTAAGGCTAAGTTTCATTGCGATCCCGCAATTATTTCTTGGTGCACTAATTTTTTTGTCCATGAGTGTATAATAACTTCAAATAGGATTGCCAGAAATAAATTTATCGTTGTTGGTCTCTAGCGTTTTTCTTTACCGGAATTTGATTCGAAAATATTATAAACATTTTAACAGCTTACCAATATTTTCATCTCCATGACAACATGCTTGAAAACTACAAGACTCCCCTTCCCTCCAATACGGCTCATATACTGGTTTTTGAATATATCTGGAGCCACTGACCAATTTATATCTGAAAATATATGATAATACAGCATTGGGAAGTTGAGAGAGAGAGAGATGGGAAATAAGTTTGCACAGAAGCGCATAATTTTTTTATAAACGTTGATGTTTAGCATTTTTCACTTAAGATGTACAAAAGTTTAATGACTTTTTCGTTATTTCCTGAATTAATGGTGAAAAAGTTTATAAAACTTTATATACAATCGATTTTTAATATTCTATAAGATGGAGATTACATACCCTTTCCCCCTCAAATTTGGTGAAACTAAAAAAGTTTTAGAATAAGTCATATAATGATTTTGAATTTAAACAATAAAAAGAAAAGAAAGAGAAGAAACTTTAGGTATTTGCTCTATTGGGTTCAATTCGCTACTAATGTTCTAATTGGTTCTCTCATCATCAGACATCCTGGTAGTGTTAACTGATAAATTATGTCAGCTAATCACAGAACTTCCTATTATTTTCATTTTGCTTAAGTTGTGAGAGGTTCTCTCTTGGGCACCTAGATATGTAGGAGGTAGGGAAGAAACACTCGCCATGATCCCATCAATCTATTTATTACTCCCACAATATAACTACAAAAATTCAATTAATAACAGTAAGAGAATGTTTCGGTACTAACCACACGAAAGTGGAACAACGATGAAATACACTAAAGATCAGGAGACTATCAAACTCAATCCTTACTTTATATAGGATTTAATCTAATATTAATTTAATCTCAGGGATCAATCGTCTCACTTTAAATTTTTCTCCTAATAAGTATTTATTCACAATAATCCAATAATGATACCTTTCAGTAACAATCTCACCTGTGTGTGATTTCTGGTTTATCTTCTCTCCTACTTTCTATCTAGATAGAAAACTTCTACTATACATAGTGAACAAAATTTGCATATCACGATTTTCTTCTTCCGAAGGGTAGGTTGTGAATGTCGGAATTGATAGCCCAAAGGTTTCCCAAGAGGATTAGTGGATGGATCACGAATAGATCCATCACAAAGTTTTCTGTAAGCATCTTTCCTTAAAGACATCGGACAACTTGGCTGCTTTTTCACCCGACCCATTTCACTCATCTCAAAATTCAACTTTTGGTAGCTCTTAAAAAGCTTTCTGAATATTAACTTTTATCTTAAACCTTTTGAAGTTATATTTTTCTTGTAAAATAAAAGTTTGTCTTTTACTCTTCGTTTTATCATTGGTCAATGGAAGAATTTATTACACTTTTATAAAGCGCAACGACAGGAAGTTAGAGCCCAACACCGTTATATGTTCCAGCCAAGTTTCTCCAACGACAGATTGTGTGGCCGAAAGAAATAAAGTTATAGTGTCATCTTTAAGCCAAGCCAGTTGAACACCTCCACACTGGGCAAGGAATCATAAAGCAAGAATAGTACATATAAGTATTGCAAGCTCTCGTGATGCTACAGCTTCGAGAATGGTTCCCAAACGATGAAAATTTTGGTTTTATGCATTATTCAGCATCTTGTCAGGGAGCAAGAAATATTGCAATCTTCTTGGTAGAGAATAATATCCCAGTTATACTTTGTACAGGTAATTCGAATATGAATCCGATTGAAAAATTATGAAATCTTGTGAAGGTCCCCTTGGACCTCACTTTGAGAACGAGAATAAGCTGGAGTCATATAAGAGCCAGTAGCCATTTTTATAAATAACTTTCTTTATTTGGTTATCTTATCCAAATAGAATCAAAGACTTATTAACAAATATATCTAAATAGTATTATGAGGTTTAATAAGGGTCTTTCCTTTAAATTAACTTAAATATTTAATGATCCAATTAATTAACAATTAGAATATCGATCACGCAGAGATTACCACGATAAGAGATCCCAAAATTATATTCTATAATGCTCCTATTGAACATTTAACTTTAATCTCACTCCTAATATAAAACTTTAATGAGACTTTAATCAATATTTACCACACTGCAGTTCAGCTCAGCTTTTTCGGGGATTTTATCCTCCTAGAAATCTCCAATAATATCTTTCTAATTTCACTATTATAACTTCTTACTTCAATCTCTCTCTCCTACTGCTCTAACTTTACGATTCCGTTTGACTTAAATACTTTATCTAATCTGCATAACAAGGAATCATGTCCTCTTTTTGGAGCTGATTGGAAATAGGTAGGGAATTAAATTTCCCTAAAAAAGACGACTCAGAAGGTTCGTTATAAAGTTACGTATAGGTTTGTCACAATCTTACATCGTGAGTATGCCAAAAAAACCATGACAACTAATTGACATTTAATGGAAAATCTAGTAAATATATGGCCGACATTCCAAATAAAATAATATGCAAATATATGTTGCAAGAAAATGATGAAATTAGGGATGTCATCAAATCACTTAGAGAGATGATCCATTCACGCAAGATGTGAAAATAACGTCTCTTTGAGGTCATTTCCCTGATTTAAGTAAGTGATTTGATTAAATCCCCGAACTGTTTTAGTGAAATGATTAAATGAACAAGTCTCTCTCTCTCTCTTTCTCTCTCAGCATTTGTAAAGCTCTGTTTTCTTTTATTACCACTTCCTTTTACCTTCCCTCTCTCCTCGTCCGTGCTAGGCAGCACCGGGCTTCTTATATGACGCGCCAAAACAAAATGACTCAAACATCATTTTCTAGTTTCATTTAGTTATATTCTTTGCATTATTATCTTTCAATTGATGTATCATTTTTGTATGCCTGAAAATTAGAAACTGGATGAAACTTAAATTGAAAAATGGCAACAAACAAATTAGAGAATTTGACCTCACCTTCTTTATAGATAAAAAGAAAGCTGTTTTAAAAAGGGAAATAATAACTAAAAAAAGTTGTTACAAATAAAGCAGGATATTTCTGAATTACTACATTAATATAAATTTTTTTAAGAAAATGTTTGGAATTCTACTACAAACATCCTCTTTTTTTAAAAAAATACCAGCTTTATTATCTAATTATTTTGTAAATTAATTTCGAATAAATAATTTGTAATTCACTAATTATTGTTGTATTAATTACTATTTTTAATAATGCACCCTATTTGTTAAATGAATACTTTTAAACTATTAACAATGTTATTTCATCATTTCAATGAAACACGTTAGGGGTTTGATGAAATCACTTACTCTTCTTAGGGAAATAATCTTACAGAGTACTTATTTTAACATCTTGCGGGAAATGATCATCTTACAGATTTGATGAAATCCCTAATTTAATCATTTCCCTGCAACATACAGATATCATTTCCAAACACACGTAAGCTTTGATAGCGGCAAAAGGAAATAATATTTGTAACACAGTATTAGTTGGATATTATACTGCTCTATAAAACCTGTGTCTCGAACTCTCCTCGTGCTGCTGCTCTGGCTGAGGTTTTTCAAACTATCCTACCCGAAAACAGATCAATCTCAGTAATAAAATATAGAGCACATAATAGGGAAGGACCTGTAATCTGTATATATGTAGTACTTAATTCACTCAAAATTTCTAATAGTCAGACCTTTGACACAAATAGTGCAGTAGGTTGTTGAAATTGTTTCAGGGAAATTCATTGTAGTGTGGCAATAAAAAAGTGCAAAATATCTGCAAGGCTTCATTTCACAGCTTACGGTCATGGAAAAGCATTTGGAGGGCTCGAAGCAGGCGCCATTGTTGTAGCCAAAGTAATTTGAATGTTAATTGTGTCATATCGTGATTAAAAACGGCAACTGATGTTAGAAATACTATTCGAAAACGTGTCGATCATTGTAAAAAGAACACAACATCAAGAGAATGGGCACGTGTCCTTAGTGGGGAAAAGGATACAGCATCTTATTTCTAGTCAGATAGCTGCAGAACTTGTAACCGCATCAGTCAGAACCAATTCCAGGCAATAAAATGAGTTTTGTTAACATACACGGAAGCCTGTTCAACGTTTTCTACTTCAACTACACCATCACCGAAAAAGATTACGCTGATGTAAGACACATATTGGTTGGGGTCAACAAAAGTGGTCCAAAATGATATTCTCCGATGAATCTCATTTCACTTTAACAAGTGATTCTGTCCTCCAGTTAGAGCGGAGAGAGAGGGAATGTTCAGAAACGTCGTTGGTATGCCCAACGTGTCATGGTATGAATATACACAGCACAACACACCTTTGAGCGAGCTACTGCTACATCGCAGCGGAATAATAAATAGATTATTCTGGATCATGTTTGTCCTCTTAGGGGTGCGATAGTTCCAGAATTTCTAGTTACGAATGACAATTCGCTATCATACAGGACCGCTGAAGTATCGACACACTACAAATATTGAACGTATGATATGACCCTCTTACTCCCTTGACCTATATCAAAAGGAGTATACCTGGGATGTTCTTGGCAAATGCGTTTCTCAAAGAAACTGTGCTCTTCAAACCACCCCAGAACTGACAATCATCTCGAGAGAGGATAGGGAGAATATTCCTCGAGAAACCTTCCTCCCATAGTTTAGTAGGCAGCATGAACAACAGATGCAAAATCATGTTTGAGGATGTCACACACCATTTTGAGATACTCTCATCATTTTTTCTTCCGGCAGGAAGACCCATTTTTCGTGACTGTTTCAAAAAACTCCAAAAGTCTTCTTTTTCTATGTGGCAATATTTTTACTATTTTGCATAATAAGGAATGCATAGTATCTCTCCTAAATATGTGTGACGTTTCATTTCTTCAATCATTGTTTATTATGAGTTATTTAAAAAATGTGGCTGTTCCTTAGCAGTTGTCAAGCAGCGTATGTTACATTGCATTTAGAAGTTATTTCTTTAAGGTATCCGACAACGTTCGGAACCGTGATTTTCAAAAGCGCATAAATGGATAATTTTCATGATATTTAGTGTTACTCAGACTAGAATACATGCATAAAATTGTTTTAAGAATAATATTACAATAAAAAATTATTTAAGTACAATATTTTGACAAAAAATGAACGCAGAATGACCCATTTTCAAAATATTCTCCTTTTGTGAAAAATGCTTCTATTATGTATAATAATATTTTGCCTGTCTATATAGCTCAGACCTCTGTACAGAGGCTCAACTAGAATTTTTGAAATATATAACTTAGAAGTGAGTTTATATCCATGTTTTACGACAACAGAGAGGAGACATTTTAAGAAATAAACGCCGATAATTATTTCAAATAGTTGTAACTCTGAAAATAATGTGAATTTTTCAAAAATCATAGTTGAGCTTCTGTACAAAGGTCTCAGCTATATACAGGCAAAATATTATTATAATAGAAGCATTTTTCACAAAAGGAGAACTTTTTGAGAAAAGGTTATTCTAAGTTATTTTTTCGCCGAAATATTGTATTTAAATAATTTTTTTTGTCAAAATGTCCTTAAAACAGTTTTATGCATGTATTCTAATCTGAGTGACACTAAATATCATGAAAATTATCCATTTATGCGCTTTTTTAAAATCACGGTTCCGAACGCAGTCGGATACCTTAATTGTATTTCCTAAGACGAATACTCATATTAGACATTATTAAAGAGAATTATGCAGAACTGTCATAAGATATTTTATAAATTTTGTTATACTAATAAATCAATTCATGAAATTTGATAAGTATCCATATAATTTAGCAAACCAACTTTAAATTCGTTTAATTCACTAATGTTCTGTATAAATTATGAATTACAAGATATTCATCGATTCGTAAAACTTACTAATTATTACTTACTTATTACATTTTTAATAAGCTTTTAAGAAATACTAAAAACGAAATAGTATAAGACGTAGGCATTTTACATTGTAAACCCCAATCTAGTTACCCAACAAGATAATGTAATTCCATACTGTAAAAGTAAAAATTTTCTTTTTAATTTTATTAGTGCAACCGAAAAATCATTGGCAGAAAATCCAAAAAATAATATATTCCACCGGAACTTCCTGCTGCAAATACCAAGCAAAGAACATCTACACACGGCAGATCCATTCTTCACACCTGACTATAAGACGTTAACATACTAAACATGATGGATAGCTAAAAGGGAAATGGGATAGAAAGGAGGAGAATTTATTTCCTCTCTATTTTTTTCTTTCTCTAAATATTATTGAGTCCCATAATTTTTATCCTTCCTTCTTTTATTTAAGAACGAGACGCATTTCCTTTTTTTCTTACGAAGCCGATAGATTTGATTGTTTGTTGTCGCTATGGTTCATAAGCTGATGGTTGTATTCGTGTCTGCTTCACTCATCCCCTGGTATCGAGAGTTAAAGCACGGAATAAATATTTTATCACCGCTGTTTAAATATATGTATTTTCGGGGGCCCACGAATGAAGCAAATAGCGCTCACAAATCAATTCTTCTTCAAAATCTCCCTCATAAATTTCCATTGCGCGATGATTCAAGAGCGAGAGGAAGGGGAGGGGGACTAAAATTCTCCCTTGAGAGGTAACAGAGGGTAAATAAATGCTCTAGATTTTTCGCATTACATGATTCGCGTCGAAGCCCAGATAATTCTGCAGTAAAAAATGTTGGGATCTGAGAGAGAAGAGATTGTAAATAAGCGTATTCCTATATATAAAATTGTGCTTTTTGCTTGATTTTTGGAAAAAAAACCCAACAACTTTGGTATTTGATAAATTGAATAAATGATTTAAAAGTTTGAATAAGAATAGCAATTGTTTCAAATAACAAGTAATATAAATTTTTTTAAAGTCAATTCCTACTTAGATCAACAAAGAAATTTTTTTATTTTAGCTACTTTTTATTAAATAGTTACAATTAATATAAATATGTATATACATGACAGAATCCCAACATCAAGTGGTAATTCATTTTTATTCATTGTCATTAAAGTATAGTATTGTCATCCAAAACAATCGTGTATATAAAATTTCATTTCAACTGAATGCATGCGAGAAAAAACCTTCTCAAGTTTTGACACAAGTCGCCAAAAGGGTCGCTAAGTCGCCAACGTGGCTGTCTTTGTAATTCTTTAAGTAATTAGTTTTAATCGATTAATTTTTATTAATTATAATTAAATTATTGTATTGTCATCCAAAACAATCATGACTATAAAATTTCAGCTCAATGGAGCGCTTCAAAATGTATTTTATTAACAATTGAAAATTCCACCAAAATAAATAAATAAACAAACAAACAAATAAATAAATATATAGAGAGTGTGACCTAATAGTAAGAATTGAGGAATATAATATAAAAAACTTATTATTGTTATTATTGAAAAGTGATGAGATTTACGAATTTCTTCTAGAACAGGAGTGTCAAACACAAAAACAATTTGGGCCAAACAAAGGAAATTTAATTTAAGGGGGCTGCAATAAAAATCAACATTCATAGAAACATAAGTTTATTTCGAAAAATAGAATATAATAAACATATATAAAAGAACAAAAAATTTAATGTTTGTATCCTGACAATAGACATTTCATTTCTTCTGCTATCTTTCTAATTTTGGGAGAAATTTGAGAATTTTTTTATTATGTAGTATTGTACGGGAATATATTGACCAGCATGCAGAAAGGTACGCTGTGGGCCTCGAGTTTGATACTCCTGTTCTAGAGCATACTTTGAATCAAACATGTCACAACATTTTATATAGTTGTTGTTACTTATACCACCTGATCAGCAAAGGCCAGATTGAGGCCCACGAAATTCATCATGGCAAAGGGATAAGTGACGCCTGTCGTTATCCGTAGCTTTGAGCACCATACAGCTGACAGTACGATTTGGCTCGGTTCCGCCCCAATTTAGAGGGACAACACTCTGCGGGTGGTCAGAGGCCTCCCACCTCTCTTCCCCATCCACCAACCTCATGAGAGGAGTTTCGGCACGACGGCTATTTAGAGTACCCCATGCCCCGAATGTACTATACATTTAAAAACTTCCATGTCTTCTCCATGTCGGGATTCGAACCCAGTCCCTACGGCACAGCAGTCAGCAGCACTAACCACTATACCGGATGGGCGACAACAAAATTTTACATTATGCAAAGTACAAGACGTTACCCATTCACTTCGTCGGGTATTTCATGACAATGTATGACTATAAACATGTTACTGATATCTAATTCCAAGCGTTAAGCTTTTGACTGTATTCAAAAGCGTTTTTATAGCCCTTACCTTTTGATTTAAAAAGAACAGGAATTGAATCTCTAAAACGGAAGTTTAGTTGTCTTTCACGGCCCCCGAGAGCCACCCCTTACAATCGATTTCCTCAACATCCCTTATTAAGGAGTTTCTACTCAAAAAAAGAAATACACTTGCCGAATTTTATGTCTGTAAGTGTAATAGTGAAGTCCAGTGGCTGAGTGATAGCGTTTCACGCTTCCACACTACAGGACCGGGGCTCAAATCCCGGGCTGGGGAGGTCAACTCAGCCTTTTATCCCTTCAGTGGGTCGTTAAATGAGTACCAGGCTTGCTTGGGAACTAAACACTGGGGGGGTCGAGTCAGACTGACCATCTGACCGGAACATCTGCTCATGCGTAAGCGACTTCCCCCTGAAACTTCCATGATAAATCTAATTTATAATTATTATTAAATCACACTAATCAACCACAAAGTAAACCACAAAAGGAAGCCTTAGGAGTGATATAAAGAAAGCAACAACCCTAAGTGAATAAGCGCAAGCAACAGATCAAATTAACCTTAAACAATCCTAACCTATCAATTCTTAAGCCACTAATTTAGTATAGTTGCAAAACTGTCCTTAAGTCAAGTTGCGTAAATTTGAAATCTCACCATAGTAACACTGCAACAGATGCTCCGCTCCTTCTGCCTTACAATTGCCAAACTCTCACTTTATATACTCTAACTAATTTTCATTTCAGGGTTTCTTCTTGAGAGGGGTGGCTGTGGATTAAACGCGAATGCTAGCCCAAAGATTCCCCAAGAGGATTAGTTGGTAAAGGTCGCGTAAAAACCCATCTACATGTACTTCAGTGTCCAAGGTTACGTATACTGAGATGGGCATAGTAGACCTTGACCCTCATGGGCTGTTGCATCACTAAGTTTTGTTTAGGCGTATGAGTTCAAAAATGGGAACTTTTTTCTATAACCCCCCTCCCTGGGAATCAATTTCTGGAAAGCCAGTTCTTAAATGTTGTCAAATCAAAAGATGCCGTTTTTTCAATCTGATGGGAATGTTTTCCACTATTGGCTACATATCACGGCATTTGGTGATTCCGAACATAAACACATGAATTCTTGCTCTGGTAAGATAGTTTGAGAAAAAAGTTAACTCAAAATAAATTTGAAACATTCTACAGAGGCGGAAATATGCTCACAGCTCCTTTGAAACCTTAGTGAAGCTACCAGCGAAATTTTGAAACGATACGATCAATGGGATTTGTATTTGCATACATCTCAAACAAATATACAAGCACTCAAATTTATACATAAGATTATTCGAAATGAATCTTTTTAATGTATAAAGATTCAATACAATCAAATTTTATCCGTTTCTTACGAATTAACAGAATTGCAACAGAACTGCTTACTAAGTGCTTAATAATATACACTGCTGGCCACCGTAAATGCAACACCAAGAGATAGCACAACAAAATTTATTTTGTAGATAACATGTTGACCAAATATCAAATGATTAAATTTATAGACTTCTGTGAAGTGTGGTTCCTGCCAGAATCAGTAGCCAGAGTAGCCACCATTGTTGGAGATCACCGGTGCCACACGCCTCGACATTGATTCAGAGACTTTGGATGTGTTCTTGGGGTACAGCAGACCAAGCAGCTTCCACACGTTGCCAAAGTTGATCTGGTGTGGCAGCTGGGGGTGTAACCTGAGTCAATCGTTGAGCAACCATGGTGCACGAGTTTTCTATCGGCGAAAGATCCGGAGAGCGAGCCGGCCAGGGAAGCAATTCAATCTGGTGATTGACGAAGGGCCTTTGGACAATAAGTGCCACGTGTGGTGGCGCATTATCCTGTTGAAATATGGCTGTGATCAAGCCCTGAAGGTAAGGAAGGACAACTGGCTCCAACACCTCGGAGATGTAGCGCTGGCTGTTTAAAGTACCTGAATGCGTATTAGAGGAGTGCGAGAGTGATATTCAATACCGCCCCATACCATAATACCCGGTGCAGGGCGGTGCATAACGCAGTTATACGGCATCCTCTCTCCACGGTGTCTCCATACTCGAATCCGACCATCGTGGTGCTGCAGACAGATGCGTGACTCGTCAGTAAAGACAACTTCATTCCATTCTGCCACCCAAACCCTTCTTCCATCGCACCATTTGCGGCGGAGACACGTCTGTGGTTTTGCATCAAGAGTAGACCAAGCAATGGACGTCTTGTGGACAGACCACTCTGCTGTTAACGGCGTCGAATGGTACGCGCAGACACTGAATGATGCGTTACAGACTAAATGTGCTGTGCTACGGTTCGTGATGTGACTGAGCAATCCGTCACGCCATGCGCACAATATGCCTGTCTTCACGTGACGTGGTGCACTGAGGTGGATGCGATCGACCACGTCGGTCCATCGTACCCTCCTGAATCCAAAGGTCACATATCCACGTTACAGTTGTTTGGTTTCGTCCAACACGACTACCGATTTTTCTGAAAGATAATCCACAATCTCGGTAGGTCACTATCCTTCCTCTGTGGAACTTGGATACTTGATCAAAAGCTGATCGCTGTTTTCTACTTTTACAAGACATAACTGATCGTTTTTTGAAAAAACCACAGGAAAAACACAATTGCCGAACATGAAATCGTCGAAATCTCCAAGCCTTAAACAGCGCTTTGAGGTGGCGCCACAGACGCGCGCGATGTGTGTCTGCGGTGAAATTCTAATCATTTGCATATCTCACCTCCACTAATGCGTGTTGTAAATTTCATGTTATTTGCATGCTTCCTTCAGGGTGTTGCATTTACGGTGGCCAGCAGTGTAATTTAGAGAGAGAGAGATTTCCTCCTTCAAAAATATAAAAATTATATCTCTCAAAGTATTTTTTTATTACATATTATACAAAATTATACGTTTTAATTTGCATTATCTATCTATACAGAATATTTATCATTAATTGGGAAAAAAGAAGGTAAACTTATTTCTAAGAAGTATTTTTTTGACATGTTTCTATAGGTCCATCACCTTCAGTCCTCAGAGCCTTTATATAGAGGAAAAAATAGTTAATAAATAATTAAAATAATAATAATACTAAAATAAAACAAATCTTGAGATGCTTTAAGCATAGCTAAACTCTACGTAAAGTCTTATTCCATGACAGATCCATTCAGACGAAAAAAAAGAAAAGGAAGAGCTTTTTTTTTGTTTGAGAGAAAATAAATAACGTTCGATATAGATACGCTAGGGCCACCAAAATACAGTTGATGGATCAAATCAAATACCCAGAAACATAAAAGTGTTCAATTAAGTTCCCTTAATGGTATCGGTGTGCAAACATTTCATTAACTTTCTGGGAAAAAAACTAAACAAAAAACCACTATAAGCTCAATAACGTTACAAAATGCGCGTAATAGATCTAAACATATAGAAAAAAACACCAGAAATTGAAGCTTGGTAGAGCATTGGCAAGTTGTTTCAATGTAAGATAAATTAAAGATAAAATAAACATAAATAAATTGTTTAAGTGTAAAAGAAAGAGAAACTTCAAGTGTAACAAGGTATTTTTATCAGAAAAAATTAATTACTAAATCTTTACTAATTATATTAGTTAATAAAATAATTTAATTAACAATCCTTTTTTCAATTTCTACTATTAGTTCACACTTTCCCTATATATATATATCTTGTTCAAATTTTCAATCGTTAATAAAATACTTTTTTTTTCATTCACTCAAATTCAAATACAATTTTTTAAATTTGTAGTGGAAGACACTTGGTGTTGTACAGTTTTTTCAAATATTAATTCATTAATTAAATTTAATTAATGAATAAATAGTAACACACAAAAATAATAGTCCAACATCATATATAGAAAGGAAAACAGCTCGTTGTGTGCCTGCAACGTAATGGATATCGCGTTGGACTTCTAACCCAAATAAATGGCGAGGGTTCGAATTCCACCTGAATGGTTTAAGTTCTGAAGATGTAATTTCTTTTTACTACACTATTTTATTAGAATAATTAAATTTATTTAATTAATAAATAGAAACAAATAAGCAAAAATAGTCCAACACCCTTTATAGAAAAGGAAAATGGAAAATGGCAAGGAAAATCGCTTTCTATTTTGCCGCTTAATATTGTGATTCTATCATATATATACATTGTTACGTAGATTCGAGGGTTCGAGGATTTTATGCAAAAACAATCACAAAGAAAAAATAATCAGTTCTTTAAGAGCGATGTGAATTTATTATCGAAAATCCAATCCTTTTAATACAGGATTCATCGGCAATATTCACAGGGTAAATATCCGAAGGTCTTCACACCTTCAACAGCAATCAAACACAATAAACAGTGTTTAAAAATACACGTAAGTAAAGATTATTCACAAGCACAGCCGAGCTAATCGCTAGTCAAGACAATCCTCACTACTCGCTGGCTTAATCAAAACTCCTCGCCGTACCGGCGAGCATCCTTTTTATATGCGCGACAGAAACTTCTAGAAATATAACCGCTCGTGTCATTGAACGTGACACTAGTGGAGAGATCTACTACTTTCTAGAAGATTCCAGAGGGTTCCGAATTCGCCAACATGGTCGCCAATGACGCGAAAATGGTCGCCAAAGTCGCCAAATTGGCCGCCAACTTGGTCGCCAAAAATGATGCCAACTTGGTGCTACCGCCAAGATTTCGCCAAGTTCTCATTGAATCGCCATTATAACGTAAGGGGCGGCATTGCTTGTGAATAGTACAATTTTAACATGAAATAAATATAACATAGAGTAATTTAAATGCATTAAACAGTCAAATACGAATTATTTACACTATTTACATAACATTCGTAACAATATACATATTTATATTAATTGTATCTGTTTAATAAAAATTAACTAACATAAAATTTTTCTTTGTTGACCTAAGTAGGAAATGACAAAAAGATTTTTTTGTATTAATTGTTGTTATTTCTAATTGTTTTTAAATAATTAAGTGTTTTTAACTGAACTATTAAAATTCTTTAAAAGGAATATTTAAATATATTTTGGTGTACAGAAATATTAATTTTTAATAATTATGTATCTGATCAAAATATTTTGTTAATTACTTCAGTTTCACATTTAAATTTAAAAATTTTGAAACAATCTTTGAAATTGATTCATTCAAACAATAACAGAAGTTATTTTCTGTGAGTAATAAGATTATTTTTCTTTGATATTCCAGACATTTCTCAGACGAAGAAAAACATTCATTATATTTAGACAAATTTCATCTTTTGAATTAATTTTGGTTCTTAAAATAATATTCTTTCAATATAGAAAAGTATGCATGCATTTTATTCATACATACCGAAATTTTCAAAAGATTTCACCTGATCACTTTAATCATCTAGAAAACTTTTAGTATGAAATCTATTGCATCTCAGAAATTTTAAATGGAAGTGTTCTGTATTTTTATGTTCTCATTCGATAAAATGTATAAAGTTGATAAAAATAAATGAAATTTGCTGTTTATTTAAAAAAATGAGAATCTGAATACAAAAGAGTCTGTCGCCTTTTTATTGGAAAGTTTTCACTTCAAAGTTATTATCATTTAGATTAAATTTTTACTTGTTTTCAATAGATATCTTGTTCAGAAATTAATAAGTGTTGAAAATAAGGAAAATGAATACATTTTAGGCAACTGTGTATTTTGCATGAGACTGAATCTGTTGCTACGACGATTGTTCAACTTTTTACCAACTAATGGCTGAAAGAGCCAAGTGAGTTTAATAAATAAGCAGAAAATGTAAAAAAAAAAGAATAGAACATTATATATTGAAAAATAATTATTAATTTTCAAGATGAATTTCACAATTCTATACTTAGGATTTGTAACTTACTATTTTGTATTTTATGTAACTAACAGTATTTATTTTTTATACTTGTAAATCTGGAAACAATTCTTTGTAACGCTTTTTGCTTTGCCGGATTGGCAACAGTTCGAATGTTGACATTCGCTTAATTGCAACGTTTTTACTTTAGTGGCAAATAAGCCTAACGAATAAAAATAATTCTATGAATTCTGTATGCTTAATGATACTTTTAAATTTATGAACTTCTTAAAAACTTTTATACATGTTTTTGTCAATAAATTTTAGCTGTCATTGATTAATCCTTGAAATTTAGAAAGTTCCGTAACTTTGTCTGATAATACAGGATGACCCTAATAGCCTCCTCCTCCTTCGAAGGACTGAACCTCCTTGCACAAGGGTGCCAAAAGTGGGCATCGTGACGAGGAACGAAAGTCTGAAACTGGATTTCAGATGTTAATATGGCTTTATCAAATAACACCGGATGACCCTAATGCCCCCCTCCTTCCAGAAACTGAACCTCCTGGCCCAGGGGAGCTTGTGTACCACTAGCGGCTAAATTTGCAGGCGCAGCTTTGTGGAAATACGATTGCTACAAAAACTGCATTCGAAATCCCATCGTCAGGCAATGCTGACACTTTGTTAGGTGGCGGACGAACTGCACTTTCAGCGTTCAAGCTGACATTAGACATTCATAAGAAACCAGACGAAATGTGTAACATTAATAAAAGTGAAATGACTACTGTATTGGAAAAGTGTTCAGTCATAATCTAATTAGTGTACCATAGCCCATAAACACTCATTTGAAGCATTACATTGAACTTCGCAAGATTTAAACGGAAACGAGAAAAATATTCAGTGATGCTGTTTTTCTACTGTTTGGTAATTTTCAACGGACGTTGCCAGTCATTCCTCACTTTACTTTTGCCGTCAAGATTAACTCATGTTTAAAACGATCCTTTTTATGGTGAAACGTCGAAACACTACAATTAACCATTTATATTCGAGTACAACTACTAGATGATCCATCAGCACAAATATTTCCTAACCAGCTGCTGGATATCAAAAGCGTTGAAGTTGAACTGCATTCCAATACTCAAGGTGTAAAATATCAAGACAATTTATGTACCGTTGTTCAGGCACGAAATAAACTGATTGAAAACACCTTCCAGGATATACTGAATAATTATCTAGGTAGTGATTGGCTTAGTAACAGTGTTATTTTTGCAAAAAAAATGTTGATGCTGAGAGATGTCGAAGTAAACTTCGAGATACAGCAATTGTTGCCAGGTGATCTAATACCATTTAAATAAATCGATACTATTGTTGATGAAAATGAAACCATAAATAAATGTTTTGCTTTAGAAAACTCAAGCTTATTCGTCGTCCTCACATTTAACTTTTAGGGCTGATTAAGAACCTATTTCTAATAATATATGGTGTAGCTTTGTTTATAGGTTATTTTTATAATATTGGTAGTCCATTGTATTCATTAATTCTATACTACCTGCATACTCTTTTGTTATGGTTTGTTAGCATAGACACATTGTTTAGTATAATTGAAGCAGTAATCATATTTGTTAATCGTATCTTAATAATATGATTGTTGTTGTTGTTATTGCATGCCCCCATTGGTCAGTAGTGCTAGACCAGGTCGATGACATCGTACACTTTCAGAAAGTCCAACACGAGCAAGGGAACGTCGGCTAAGTCTTGCTTGGTGAGCCCTAGGCATTCGAGGATGTGAGCAGGCGTGGCCGGCTCAGAAGAACAGTTCGTGCACTTTTCAAAGCTCTTGCGTCCTTCGGAAAATTTCATTGATTTGATATGGCCACTTCAAAAGCGGGCTAGAAGAGTTTGATCCTGTCTTGTAAAACCGTGTGCCAGAGAGCCTCCAGGACGAGAACATTGATAACAATGGTGCTCTGGGCGTGGGGAATAATCCAAGCGGTCTTATTCTGGTGTTTAGTTCTAGAGAAGATCTCCAAAAAGGTGAGGGGTTCTCACGGCTCTGATACATCGCAAGCGCCAGCCTTGTCCTAAGTGTCCGCAATCTCATTTCCCTCTAGATCTATGTGAGAGGGAATCCACTGCAGATGAATTTGATGCGATGTGGAAAGTCGTTTTAACTTGGTGAGTATTGACACTCCAACATTATCTCTCACACTTTGCCAATTGGACAAGTGCTGTATTGCACTTCTACTATCAGACAGTATCCAAATCTCTTTTCAATTTGGAAGAGATGCAAGAGAACCAAGGGCCTCATCAATGGCTATTAGCTCACTGCGAAAAACCGAGCAACCGTCTGGATTTCTCCTCTGGATTCTTAAGATATGGTCTTGCGATTTGATGTAAATTCCGCTGCCAGATCGATAATAATGGTCTCTACTGCCATCCATATAAACCTGAACGGCGTCAATTGGTATGTCTCCAATTCTCTTTAGAGCTAATTGCTTTAGATAGGCAGAAAGGTCTGCCTGTTTATTCACGTGTACTAGTAATTCTGGATGGAAGAAGACCCCGTCAAGATCATCCACATTGTGACAGATGATGAGGTTCCACAGCACCAATGGAAAGGTTAAAAGAGACCATTTGGCTAAAGGAAATATTTCTCCTGAGTCTAGTTATTACGCCAATCTTTGAAGTAAGCTCAAGTACGATTTCGAGAATCCAGACTTATGAGTTTTTTGTAGTATTTTGTTAGACATGCGCGTCTCCTAAGGCTAAGGGGTTGTAGGTCCGCCTCGAAAAGTAATATATCTCTGGGACAAGTATTTTTTAGGCCAGTGATGATCCGAGCAGCGCTGAGCTGGATCTTTTCGAGTTTCTGAAGATTTGTAGCGGAGGCGCTACAGTAAACTGGAACGCCATACTCCAAGATGGGACTGATAAGTGAGATGTACGTGTTTCTCAGAATGCCAGCATCAGCTCCCAAATCACGTCCAAAGATATATCTCAAGATGTTAAGCCGTTTTCTTGCCTTAAGAGGACTTGGTACCCTAAAAATCACAAACCTATCGTTTTTTTATTTTCATTTAATCCTATTCTTTGCATTATTATCTTTCGATTGATATATCACTTGTGCATGTCGGAAAGTTAGAAGTTGAATAAAACTTCATTTGAAAACAAATTAGGCAATTCAGCCACACCCCCTTTTTAGAAAAAAAAAGCTAAAAAATGCGTTATGATAAAAAAATCTATTTTATAAATAGAAATAATAACTATAAAAAAGAATGTGTAGTATTAAAAGCAGAATATTTCCGAGGCAATACAATAATGTAATATTTTTTCCTTGTGAAATGTGTGCATGTAAAATTTTTAAATTAAGGCATTTTATATTAATAATTTTATAATTTCAGTTCTTATTCCTGATATATTTTTCATAAAAATGTAATACTTTAATATTATAAGAAGAAAAACAGCTAAAATTTCTGTCGTGACAGAAAAAAAATTTTTTTTCAAGTTTTTCTTGAGTTTTCTTGTGCAATTAGTACTCTCTAAAAGTTGATCATTTATAAAAATGTGTGGGTTGAAAAAATATGAAAACGTAATTATTTTAAAGAAAAACGTATAAGTAATATCTTAAAGTGGTATTTTAAGTTTAATTAAGCGTATATAATAATTATTTTTTCAGAATTATAAACTTTAAAGTGGTTTTTCTCAGTTTGTGTTTTTTGAAACCTTAGTGCATTCAAAATGCTACTCCTTCGACAATTATTTACCAATCACTTCAATTTTTTTCCTGCGTGTTAAAAATAAAGCATGTAATAAAATTAGGGATCCGTTTTGCTATAAACTGAATACTTTTTTTTAAAAAAATAAAATGTAAGACATGTTGGCTTTTTCGTTGATTTTTAGCCTGTATATCAACATTTTATTTTTTTTTCTCGAAAACAAATGAAGTTATTCTAAAATCGATTCCTAAAGTTGTTAAGAACATCCATAAGAATATTATAAAAAAATTTCAGGTCAAAAAATTAATTTTTACAAAAGGAGTAGGATTTTAAAATTTTCCCAATTTTCTTCAAAAAATTTAAATTTTTAAAATTGTGTGAATAATATATGAAAATTTTCATCTGGTAACATTTTCTTGAATAGAAACATTGTATAAAATGTTAAAATATAATTTTTAAATACTTAAATAAAGAAGTTTGCTCAAAGGGTGCCAAGTCCCCTTAAATACAATATTGTCAGTATGTGTGTTTCGCAGATTTTCAGGGTTCAATATGAAACCCAAATATTTTGGATGTTTATCGATGGTCAGTGGTTGATTATATGATTACTTTTCTTTGTTGATTTGATTGTTTTAATATTATTCTTTATATTTCATTTACTCTATACTATCCATATTATCTATTTTATCTATATTATCTATTTTATTTATTTTTAATCTATTTTATCTATCTATTATTTTATATTTTCTTTATATATCAGCTGCTTCACGCGGGTCGCAAATATATTTTAGCAATTTCACGCGGGTCACATCATGAGGATAAAGAGGGGAGGGGGTTAAAGTATGGAAAATTCATCAAACTATTTTAGCCCCTGTTTTTCCTTTTTGTGTGTGTGTGTGTGTGAATTACAATTTTTTTATTTCTGTCACTAACATTGTATTAGAAGCTTTTAAGAAACACCCCTGCACGATTTCTGCATCAGCGAACGGTTTCGTATGATTCGCAATAGTAGAACAAACTTCATAAGAAGTCTTTGTTAAGGCTGTGACATTACCACTGACAAAACATTTTGTTGCTGTCGCAAAGATTATTTAAGAAAACCTATTGATCACCTCTTGAAAGAGATCTTCGAGGAAAAGTGTCATTGAACGATTCCTGTTTATTGGTATTTTTGAAACAGCTCTTTCGTGACAAATCAAACAATGACTGATCCATGTCTGTTTTTCCCTACAAAATAGTCAACCTCAATCGTCTTGAAATGATATATTTTCTTCCAATATTTTTCGCTTGCATGAAATGAAAGTTTGTTAAAAATTGGTTCCACCATAAAACTGTCACTACTCCCCTGTTATCTGTTATCACTAACCGTTACCGTTACAAATAGAAAAAGTAAAATTGACTAATGGCAAAATTGATATATTTGATTTCTTGACAAGTTTTTTTTATATTATTCTTAAATAAGTGAATTTTTCAGAGCAATGGGTACTGACCGGGACACTTAATTGATTGATTGATTGCTTGAATATTAACGTCGCACTGTTCAGCTACACGAGGGCTTTTTTGCGACGGACCACGTAATTTTGAACCATGGTCAAGTGACGCGGACGACACCTGAGCTGGCACCCCCCTCTCCTAACTACCACACCACACCAACAGGAGGACGTTTCAGCTCTCGACAGATTTAACGTGCATCGCTGCCCTACACGGCGGGTCTTTAGTGGTACTGGGCTCGAACCTGTGACAAAGCAAGCCACAGTCCGATACCTATACCACTCGGCTACTGCGGCCCCGGGACACTTAAAAAGGATCGGTGGGCTGCAGGTTAAGTATCGCTGCTCTAGAGTAACTCTTCAAACCTATGCTACTATCTTCCTTTATTATCAGCTTCATTCAAGAAGCTTTTCCATTCATGATTTCACTTCAATTTAACTTGGTACAATAGAGTAATTATTAAAGTACATTACACCTAGAAAGATGATTTGTATAGGGCTAATTTCATCAATTTTCGTGATTAGGTAAAAAAAAAAATCAGTTATTAATGCATTTAACGGTAAAATTTTGATTCGAATTTGGCTATAATTTTAGTAATTTATGCATTTTTTTAATTCTGCCTAAACCTACAGTTTACTGTCCTAAGAAACTATATAGTATTTAGAATATAACTCATTTCAAACATTTCACACTGTATTTAAAATTTCTAAGTGTTGCGATGTATTCATCTTCCGTTGATATTGCAATTCAAATTTGATGCCTAGATACTTTAAGAAATCACTGTAAATATATGTAAAGTTTTAATGTATCCGTTAGAAACATGCTGCACTTTTCGTTTAAGGAATTATTTTCAATCGAAAAACGATGTGTTGTTGTTGCTCATCTCCATGTCTAGCCAAGCTAGACCAAGTCCATGATCTCATTCAATTTCAAAAAGTCCAATACCATTAGTGGATTTTCATAAATATCTTGTTTTGAAAGCCCCAGACAGACAAGAATATGTTCTGTAAATGCCTGACAGGCAGAACACCTAACACAAGTCGGAAAAACTTTTTTTTCATCCCTAAGAGTCAATGTTCTGAGTGGCCACTCCGGAAACGAGTTAGAAGTTTGTTCCTGCCTGCTACATTGAAGGGAAAGAGCCTCGTACCAGTGATGAGCAGGAGGAACAGTTGATTGCTTGTTGTTGATGCAGGAGGAGAGCAGTTCTGAATGGGTGAGAGGGGCCGAGTTCACAGTGGGTTGAGCTGCAACATCTTTTGCTAGGGAGTCAGAAAACTTGTGATGTACCTCCCCTTAGAAGTACATCTCTCAAAGTATCAGCGTGAGCTAGAGGTGTAGGATTAGCGAAAGAACTCGGATCAAACATTATCTTAATATGACTTTATTAAGATATTCAACTTAAGCCTTTAACAAATATAATTATAATAATTAATATGAGAGAATCTACGATGACGCAATACGCAACACACAATATATATTTATATTATGATCTAATCTAATTCAGACCAATCTCAATAAGCGAACTGCCTAATCCTCAATTCTACTAATAAGTGATCCATCCTACCTTATATATTATTCCATAATGCTACTAGTCTTTATCTTCAATAGGATGCAGCTTGACGGCTAACTTCTAGTCGAACACCAATATGTTTATCCACGACACGTAGAACTTAATTCTTGAACCACGAACTGCAATAATCATCAACTGCCACAACGCACATAAATTACCTAACATTCCTTTACATTGCCATACCACTTACTCTAAGATCCTATATTTAAAGTCCGTTTATTTGCATCTCTTCTTCACATCTCGTTTCTTGGATTTGGTTGGAAAAGAGTTGCCATTAATTCTGGCCCAAAGAACCCAAAGGACCTGTTAAAGAAAAGACGCGTAAGACGTCACAAACTCATTGCCCGCGTTGTTAACGTGCGAAGGAACCCATTGTAGATGCATCTCGCGAGAAGATGAGAGATGTTTTAGTTTCTCCAAAATAGCCACTAATGTGTTATCACCCACCTTATGCCAGTTAGAAAGATGTTGAATGGCACTACGACTGTCAGATAATATCCAGATGCTGTTCGAACCAGTAATTGAGAGTTCTTTAAAGCCTGTATCAATAGCAATGAGTTCATTGTGAATGACAGAGCAACCATCACAATTTCTAAGTTTAGTGTGTCTGGAATAGTTTTGGGACTTAATGTAAATACCAATGCTAGAGAGAGAGATTTCATTTCTGCTGCCATCAGTATATAAAAGAAATGCATCATCAGGATTGTTCGAGGGCAAGTTGTCTAAGAAATTCAGGAGGATCTGAAGTAACGAGGATACTGAGTACTGAGAAAAAGCGATGTAAAATACAGCACTCTTTCATTTTGTACTGCAATGTTTTATTGTTAGTATTTTATTCATATGTAAAAGTGTGGAATGGAATCTAAACTTGTGTTGTAAATTTATCTCTATATCAGCTTATCAATATTTAAATATGTGAGGCCCAATACTTTAAGATTAAAGTCTTGGGCCTCACATAAGATTGGGCTTCATTTTGTTCGTATTCTGTAAAGGTTATTGACACCTCCCAGTTACAAAACCTCTGTTAAGTTCATTGTTTGAAATTTTGAATGAACTGTTGGGGGAACAATCACATAGGCTTCTATCAAAGAAGCATAACAATGAAAGATTCCTAAGTATTATTAAATCGTTTCAATGTTTGTCATTTGTCTTGTTATTTATTTGCAAAGTTGAAATAATTTTACTACCTTGTTTATTTTCGTTTTGATATAAAGATTTTTCCTTGTTCTAATGAACTCAATCTTGTGTGACAAAAGTAAGTGTTAACTAAATTCCACTTTTAATATTTCATGTTAAATTCGCTTACTCACTATAGAGAGTTTATTAATTTTAACTATAGTTGCACTCAAACTCTTAATTCGATAAGACAAAGTAAGCTCTCTCTCTAATATTACAAACCTTTGTCTGGATATGATTTTTCAACTCAGTGTAAAATTTTCGGGATCATATTTTATAAAATAAAAACATGTATTCATATTTCTATGGTTGTACAATACTTCTCGCAATTAAGTCACATAAATGCCATTTCACTCTCATGTATCTTTATTGTTAATAGGTAGCGGAAAAAATTAATATATATCTTTTCTTCAACTGTTAAATTACAAAATATTAAGAAATTAAATTAACTTAGAAATTAAACCTAAAAAATATCTTCTAATATTATGATTATTACCATTTGTAATAAAACGAATATATTTAATAATTGGTTATTACTAAACCCCTTAATTTTTCTTCAACTTCTGTTTTTTAAAAATCAATGGATATTATAGTGCAACGTATGATACATATAAAAGTAAATATGCAAGTAAAAGTTTTAGTTTCAATATATATTTTTCTAGAAAAGTCTCTCTATGCATTATTTGTATTGCTGAAAATGAAAACAAAATAAAATTGATATATTTAATGCTCATATATCCCATAATTAATAATTTTAAATTGTTTTCAATGTACATTCATATTTATTCAATTCCTATTATTAGCTCATATAATCTCTATATATCTATATATAAAGGAGAAAAGTGACTCACTCACTGACTAATCACGATATCTCCAAAACTATTAAACCTACAGATTTGAAATTTGGTAGGTAGGTTCCCTTCATGGAGTAGAAATCAGCTAAGAACGGATTTTGCAAAGATCGAACTCCAAAGGGCGTTATGGGGGTTTAAAGGGCGTTCTAAATAATTATTTCCATTATTAAACTATTAGATGTACAGTCTTGAAACTTGGTACCACAGATTTCTTTCATAAAATAGAAATTCATTACATAATGATTTTTACGAAAATTGACCTCCAAAGGGCGTTGAGGGCGCTTAAGGGGCGTTATGCATAACTATTTCCATTTTTAAACTATTAGAAGTACAGTTTTGAAATTTGGTTTAAGGATTCCTTTCATAGAGTAGAGATCCGCAACAAAATGGGTTTTGTGAAACTCGACCATCAAGTGGCGATGTGGAGAATTGAGAGGCGTTACAAGCAATTATCTTCTTTTTAAAACTATTAGGCGTAAAATCTTGAAATTGAGAAAGCTGATTCCATTCATTAAGTAGAGAGCTCCTATATGATGGGTTTTGTGAAAATCGCTTCCTAAGTGGCGTTATAGATAATTATTTCCATTTTTAAACTATTAGACGCACAGTCTTGAAATTTGATAAGCGGATTCCTTTCATAGAATGCAGATCCGCTACAAAATGGGTTTTGTGGAAATCTACCCCAAGGGACATTGCGGAGAATTAAGTGGCGTTATATATATATATATAAGCAATTAACTCCTTTTTTTTAAATTAGTAGATGTAAAATCTTGGAATTGAGTAAGCAGATTCCATTCATTGAGTAGAGATCTGCTATAAGACAGGTTTTGTGAAAATCACTTCCTAAGTGGCGTTGCGGGGGCTTAAGGGGCGTTATTGATAAAGATTTCCATTTTTAAACTATTAGACGTACAATCTTAACATTTGGTAAGCGGATTCCTTTCATGATGTAGAGATCCGCAACAAAATAGTTTTAGGGAAAATTGATCCCCAAGGGTCACTGAGGGGGATTAAGGGGCGTAATAGATAAATATTTCCGCTTTTCAACTAATAAACCCACCTGCTTTAAAATTAGAAGGTATGTTCCGTTCATGGAAAAGAGTTCTTATACCAAAGAGTTTTGCGTAAACGGACCCCCAAAGGGGTGGGGATGTGAGGGTTTAAGGCGTGTTGTAGAAAAATTCCTGTTTTTGAATTTAACCCATTTACCTGAAATTTGTTGAGCACGTTTTTTTAGTTGAAAAGAGTTCCACTAAGAATGGATTTTACAGAAATCAACTCCAGGGGGGAGCGGGGAGAATTATTGCGGCTTATTGATAGACAAAATTCCCGTTTTTGAACTGCTAAGACTATAATAATAAAATTTGGTTTGCATGTCTCTTTTGTTGAATTGGAATCCGCTAAGAATGCTGTCAACGAGGTATTGATGATAAAAATTCCGATTTTGCTGTTAGATTAAGACTTGAAATTTAGCACCCATGCTTATTTTATGGAGTAGAGATCCAATGAAAGTTTCTTTGGTGGAAATCCACTTGATCATTAGGTTAAGTGAGCGCAAAATATCTTTCTACTTCTATTTTAGATATAAATAGAAATTAGATACTATAATTTATGTCTTTGTATATCAAGAAGCGAGAGTTACTGCTATAAATATATTTTTCAATACAATCGAATTCTTAATGCTAGATATCATTAATTCATATACATGTAAACAGTATACATTTATACAACATCGTGAAATACCCAGTGAAGCGGGTGGGTAACGGTTAGTTTATTTATATATATATTTATTTATCTGGGTGGAATTTTCAATCGTTAATAAAATACATTTTAAAGCGCTCCATTGAGCTGAAATTTTATATGCAAGTTTATTTTGAATGACAATACAATAATATAATAATAATTAATTCAAATTAATTCATTAAAACTAATTATTTAAAGAATTACAAATACAACCACGTTGGTATCATTTTTGGCGACTTAGTGATCCTTTTGTCGACTTGTGTCAAATCGTAAAAAGGTTTTTTTCTCACGTGTTAAAGTATTCAGTTGAAATGAAATTTATGTACACGATTGTTTTGGATGACAATGCGATATTTTAATGATAATTAATAAAAAATTAATGACCACTTAATGTTGTAATTCTGTCTGACTT
This sequence comes from Trichonephila clavipes, assembly GCA_019973935.1. NCBI lineage: Eukaryota > Metazoa > Arthropoda > Arachnida > Araneae > Nephilidae > Trichonephila > Trichonephila clavipes. The sequence continues at coordinate 508,818 of BMAU01006224.1, read as the reverse complement.
AATGTGTATATACATATTTATATTAATTGTAACTATTTAATAAAAAGTAGTTAAAATAAAATTTTTCTTTGTTGATCTAAGTAGGAATTGACTTAAAACATTTTTTTATATTACTTTTTTTTTGTTCTTTTAAATGCATTTGTAAATATTTATTTAACGTTAAAATACCTCTGTATTTCTTTTCTTCTTTTTTGAAATAGTTTTCTGTTTGATATTTATAAAATAATAACATATATAATTTCTAAAATATTATAAATAATACTTAAGCGCTAAGAAAAATATTATGCTATCTACTTTCCATTTAAGATAATCTGACAACGTTCGGAACCGGGATTTAAAAAAGCGTATAAATCGATAATTTTCATGATATTTAGTGTCAATTGGATTAGAATACATGTATAAAATTGCTTTAAGGATATTATTGGAATAGAAAATTATTTAAAGGCAATTATTTTGGCAAAAACTAAACTTCGAATTACGTATTTTCAAAACATTCTCATTGTATGAAAACTGCTTTTGTGATAATAATATTTTGCTTATATAAAGCAAGTATTTCTCCATAGGGCCTGAACAAGGATTTTTGTAAATTTCACATTATTTTCAGTGTTACTACCAACTGAAATAATTATCGGTGTTTTTTTCCTAAAAGTTTTCCACTCTGTTGTATTAAAATATGGATAAATCTACTTCTAAGTAAAATAATTCAAAAATCCTAGTTGAGACTCTATACAGAGGTCTGAGCTATATACAGGTAAAATAATATTATTACAGAAGCATTTTTCCTAAAAGGAGACTGTTTTGAAAATAGGTAGCTCTATGTTCATTGTTTGCCAAAATATTGCATCTAAATAATTTTTTACAGTAATGATATTTTTAAAACAATTTTATACATATATTCTAATCTAAGTGACATTAATTATCCATTATAAAAATTATCCATTTATATGCTTTTGCAAAATAACAGTTCCGAACGTAGTAGGATTCCTTAATAACTTTACCGAACAGATTTCTTACGTCTTAAGTCTTGGGCCTCATTCTGTCACATTGTATGAAGGTTATTGAAGTATCTCTCTGTTACAAAACCAGTTAATTGTTTGAAATTTTGAATGCATTATTCTGGGAACAATCATGTGCTTCTATTAAAGAAGCATAACAATGAAAAAAACCTCAGTATTATTAAATTGTTTCATTGTTTGTCGATTGTGTTGCTGTTCTTCATCTGCAAAGTATATAGAAAATGCTGCAGTGGCACCAAATCCATTGAAATTCCTACACCGCATAAAAAAATCGCACATAAAAAATAGCACAAAAATAAAATCGCACAAAAAATGCATAAAAAGAGACCGCAGAAAAAAACAGGTTCTACTGTACTTGTAAATCAAATTTCATATATGTACGTTAATTTTTGTAGGAGTAGCATTTTAAAATTACTTCATAAGTTTCAAGTTTTTCCCTTAAAAAAATTAAATGATTAGCTTTTTAGGAAATTTTGAGTTCAAAATCTGTTTTACATCATACATACACATATGAGGCAAACCAAAAAAATATGAGAATCATTAAGTTAAAAAGTTTTGTGTTAATCGTGCTATGTCCCCTTAACGAAACAAAATTAAAATTAACGCGTTAGATGCTTAATTTTTGTGGATTACTTAACTAAATTTAATGTGTATTCACATTTAAAAAAAGTTACTGACTGACTTGTGTTCCAAAAGTAAAAAGTAAGAAAAGATTCTGATACAGACATAAAATAACTGCGCTAATAAGTTATATATATATATATATATATATATATATATATATATATATATATATATATATTCATCAATGAGTTTTATATTATACAAGAACATTATATATTTATTTTTCTATATTATATTCATTTAGTTTGAGGGATCGAAGTTTAAAGGAATGAAGGAAGAAATGCTTTTCGCATCTAAATTTAATTTATATGGTTTAAACTTCCAAGAAGATACAAATCTTACACGAAATGCAGTGAGTAGTGAAATTTGTGTTTTATGAAATTACATAAATTGCCATAAAATGATCGTTTTGAAATGAAATATAGTATCACACAGTCTCAGCTTACGGAAAGAACATAATTGAATATTTTGGACAAAAAATTGTAAAAATATGTAACATTCCATGGAAACATTCATAAAGTACACATTTATTTAAATTCTGCAGTCAACTTATTCAGAACTAAATATTATGGAGCGCATTGAGTCTCTTTACTCCAAAGAAGTCCTTCTGCCCAGTTTACGTTGTCGCTTGCCTTAAAGAAGCTATTTTAGTCGCAATCATTACCTTCAGAAATGTCTATAGCTCCCTCTCTGACACAGATTGATTGTTAATAAATATTTCATTAAAATTTACCTCCTATTTCTTCCATCAAATTTTTTTTCATCTGACGTAACGTCCTCTTGACAACTTTTGAATCATTCTTATTTCTTATTCTTAAAGGAATTTGAAAACAGCATGGTTTCCAATTGAGAAATTTTATTATGAGAATGAGTAATGAGAGAGAGAGAGAGAGAGAGATTGCCAACACATCCCAAATTGCTGTATAAATTTGTAATACTTTGACTTCACATGATGCACGTAGAGTATTTGACTTTCGAGAGGGATACAAAATTATCTATAATCAGTTACTCTTGTAGGGATTGGAAGAAAACAAATATTTCTAAATTATAAGCGTAGAAACACCTTGTACGATTCTTCTAGAGTTAATTCAAAGCAAATAAATTTTCTGTAAAAACTATATATAAATCTACAATTTTTTTGAATTCAGTTAGGTTAAAGTAAATGCTTTTTCTGCTTGAACTTTTATCAAACGAGGTTGACACTATATTCCAAACTCCCATTTCTTTTTTTTAAACTTCAGATATGACATAGAAAATTGCACCGACTTTAAGAAACTCCATCACAAGTGTGTGAAACAAGACCTATCACTAGTCTTCTAAAAACAAAATATTGCCAATTAGATAACTACTTGGCAAAATATCGCCAAATCGGCATTAAAAGTTCTGTTTAACCACTTGGCAATGAAAATTTTGTTGCTGAAAATGTTTTTGATTTAGCCTTATTTTGCCAATCAACAAAATTTCTTATAGAAATTCATAATAAAACATGACATTTAACCTCAGCAGAGGGATTCCACCATTATTTCAAGTTTACTTACTTTTTAAAAATTTTTTACGTGAGCCTACTTTTCATATATTTAAAATAATAATTGTTGAATTCGATAAGATATTTCTTTCAAGTATTATTCATATTATCCAGGTTCACTTCTACATCTAAGTTAAAGCCTATTGTTAAACTATCCTAATCTCTTTGCGAAATTGCACTTATTGTGGGAACACATTTCAAACACATTCATTTGTTTATATTGACAGTTGAGTTTGTTCTTATTTTTTTGTATTCCTGAAGAGCTAGTATTTTGTAAAAAAAATTGAAATACCTAGTATTCTCCCTTAATAAAATTCTAAAAAAATTATTGGCGTATTGATATTAACCCTCAGTACATTTTCAGTGTAGTTTTTCTCAGTGTATTAAACACTCCATTAATTGAGCATCGTTGATTTGTTATCAAAAGGAACAAATTTGCGAGAATGATTTCTGTGCTGTCAATGAATAGCTCTTATAGCAATACTTAAAAAACCATGTCGATGGATCCTCACTCCTCAGCATCTTCAAATACCATCGTCTGCGTCGAGAATATCTCTCGAGTTTCTTCTCGTCTATCGCGTTCTTTCGACACTAATAGATCTTTCCTGATCACCAGAGATACCCAAGACAGGGAAACTTTCTTGGATCCTCACTCCTCAGCTTTCTCAAATACCAAAAGAAAATCATTCCTTTTCAAGAGAAGAATTTTTCCGTGTCAAGAGGAAGTCTCTTGGTGTCAAAAGAATGCGATACACAAGAAGCAACACCTCAGATTCTTTCGTATTCAAAAAAAGAAAAAAAAAATTGGATGAAGGGGAATTGCTTCAGGTGAAAAACACATGTTATGCTGTTCTTCCTATTAGTATGTTAAACTGAGTAAGCAATATATTAAAAACCGGGCTTCATTTTCTTTTTCACAGGGGAGAGGCGATCTTCACTTTTATCCAAAGCATATATGCCTATTAAGATCACATGAATTTTGACAGTTTAAGGTCTTAAAAAATGTGTGTGAGCAATAAAATATAGGATGGAAATTTTGAAAATCACTAAAAATTGTTTTCTTTAAAATACCTTTTTTTAAACCTGTATTTTATTTGAATTCGTTTTAACTAACATACACTCAGGAACATTAAAAATAGCGACCCAAGAAGGAAGCCAAGTACAATCGCGAAACTTTGCAAATAAGTACAGCGTAATGTGATATGCAAATTATCCAAGTTTTGTGCCAATACGCATGCTCATACACGCCGAGGTGGCGCAACAATCAGGAAGAGGGTGCTATATAAGCCAGCGCAGATTCGAAGGTTCATAAACGTGACGATTACCGCCGATTGAAGGAAGACTTTGGTAAGCGAAACATGTGTGTGTGTGCCAGATAAACGTGATAGAAGACATTTCCTACAGTTAAGCGAGTTTGAGAGAGGCCTGATCATTGGGATGAAAACTGCAGGCTGGTAGACGCGCCGTGTTGCTGGCCAGGTGGATCGTTTGGAGTGTGTCGTTAGAAATCGTTGGCAGCAGTAGACACGAGAAGGTACCCAAGCGCGGAAAACCGGGTCTGGAGCGACCAAGGAAGACCACGAGGAGAGAGGATCGAAGGATCGTGCGCCAAGCACTTGTGAACCCCACAGTGACTCGTTCAACGATACGAGCAGACGTAGGCGTAGCAATTGTTCCACAAACAATTTCTAGACATCTTGCCGAAGCAAATCTTAAATCCAAGAGCCCTTTCCGTGCACTCCCTTTAACACCGGAACATCGGCAACTGCGTCTACAGTGGTGCCAAGCCAGATCAATGTGGAATGTCACAGATTGGCAAAAGGTTGTGTTTAGTGATGAATCCCGGTTTGTTCTGGGGACAGATGATAAGCGTGTACGGGTGTGGAGGCGCCCTGGTGAGCGGTACAATTTCCCCACACTGTTCTACGTCACACTACCCGCACAGCTGGTGTAATGGTCTGGGGGCCATAGCCTATGATAGCAGGTCCACTTTAATTGTGATGCGTGGAAACTTAACGGGCCAACGTTACGTTAATGATATTCTTCGACCCCATGTAGGACCTTTCCCAAATGGTCTCCCAGGGGCAATTTTCCAGCAAGATAATGCTCGTCCGCATACAGCAAGAGTTGCTCAAGACATTTTACGTCATTTTCAGTCTCTTCCATGGCCGGCCCGCTCCCCCAATTTGTCCCCTGTAGAGCACGTGTGAGATCAGCTAAAACGGCATATGCCCTCGTGTCACTCTGTACATGATTCAGAGTTGGCTGTTCCAGATTTGTGGGCCCATCTGCCTCAGGACAACATAAGGTGTCAAATCATGTTAATGCTGGACCGTGAGGTGGCCTGTATTGCAGCTGGAGGTGCTCCAACGCGCTATTGAAGTTGCCCAGTATTTGTGTCGTTGCACACCTTGTATTCGTTTTAATTGTCTTGTTTTTTAGATCAAGTGAATCTTTTATCTGTGTCATTATGTGTATTAAATTTCATTTCAATCCGATGCTTTCTTCTTGGGTCGCTATTTTGAATGTTCCTGAGTGTATTTTAAAAACTTTTATTATTACAGTCGTTTGCGAAATTTTAAGACCACCTGTAAGAATTAATGGAGTTCCATAAAGGCCAAGACCACGGCGTAAACTCTTTAACCTCGCAGAACATTTTTTCACTTATGTAGCGTCGGAAAATTACTCAGTATTTCACATTTTTCCTCTCTCTTTCCATTATACTCAGCAATATCTACCCTTTAAATTGGAAAGATGACAAAAGGGAATTTTGTTTTTCATTAAACTGACACGTGCGCTTTTTGTAAACTCAATTCATTCAATCCTATTAGGGTACATACTGGACATTGTATAAATATCCTTCGCTTCACACGACCTACTTCTTCCCCTCTTTCTTCATCTCAATTTCGGACAATTTTCACGAAAATTTCAATTTAAATGACAGTTAGTTTATTAATCACGCTGTTCATGATTAATGTGGAGTTTGTTTTCATTTAGAATTAGAACTTTAATCACGGTCGCCATTTTTGCTCCTTGAACAAGAATAATTAAGCCCATATTCTCCTTACACATAATAAAAGACATATGCCTCGCTCTCCAACTCCAGGATGGAACGAACGAGAAACGAGACGATCACATAAAATTATGGCATTAGAAAGTCTTTACTGCAATCGAAACACGATATGACTCAAAGAATCTTAAACATGTTCAAGAACTCAAACGCGTGCAGTGTTCTTAAATTTTGCACGCGATCGTAGTTTTGGTTAGTACAAATTGTGTGGTGGAAAGAGGAAGTTTGTTAATGTCACAAGTACGCCACCGATCTGAAATACCACCACAAAAGTCCGAAAAGATGCGACATCCTCGAAGAATTTCAAAGCTGGCTATAATTACACGAACTCCCCTGTCTTGGTTATCTTTGGTTTTCAGGAAGGGTCTATTGGTGTCACGAGAACGCGATAGACGAGAAGAAACACGAGATATATCCTTGACGCAGATGAAATTGAAAAATTTGTAGAGTACTGTTGAGTGCCACTGAGAATGGTACCGCGTGCCACATATGGCACGCATGCTGCAGATTTCCGACCCCTTTTATAAAACTGTAGCTTTTTACAGCCAAATTTTACACTGAATGCCAGATACAAAACATAAAACTATTTTACTACCTAATTTTTTAATGAAATAAGTAAAAGTTTTTTTTAAAGAAAAATAATAGTTTCTTATTAAAGTATAGCCAATTATATTTAATTGATTCGGACAACAACATTTAGCTAAGTATAAAGAATTCAATTAAAAGCTCTTCTAATGCTTTCAGTGCATTTTCTTTCCTATAAAAGCACTTTATTGCGTTGTTAAAAGATTAGAGAGTCTCTCATTCTGTAACTGGGTTGTAATGATCTCATTTGCATAATTAATGCTTTTCCTAATTAAACTTCAATTTAACCAGCAAACGATCTATTTCAATCACCTGACACCGTATAATTATGCTCAAACTGAAGTGAAGAAATGCATTTTGTTTCATGTGTTTAAATTTCACATGATCATTTGAATATTTATGTATGACTCTTAGTTTGTTTTGTTTATTTCTAAAGATGTTAGAATATATTCGCTTTCAGTAATTTTGTGCGAAAAGACACGCATTTTAAATTGATTGCTTGTAAGTAAATAATTGTTTATTTATATGTTGTTTTTTTTCTTTTTTAGCTTTATATTTTTTCTTTTACATTTTTTCAGTTTTGAAAGAATGAAAGTTCTGAGAGATGTAGAAAAGAGCGTGTTAGATCGATGTGTTACAATAAAACTTAAACAAGAAATACTGTTAAAAACTAAATATGCTTTTGTTCTTTAGAAAATAAATTTTTAATTTTGAAGATTATTGATATATATATATATATATATATATCAATATATAATTAATGTGAGAGGGTGTAAATAGTTCTTTCCCCCCAAAAACTGAAATAGTACGGATGTATGTATAATACTAATGTTTTTATTATTATAATATAAAAATGATATTAATTCTGACATATGAATAAATTTGTTTATTTTAATTATATAACTTTTTGCGAGTTTTTATGTTAAACTAATATTTATCCCAGCATCTCAACCTTTTAAAAATATTTTTTCATAGACATCCTTACATTTTTCTATAATATGCAGGATATAATATAATCATTAGTAGTAATTGAGCAAAAAACTAAAAGATTACAATTTAACTTGGAATATAAATAGAGAAAATTAGAAAAAAAGTGGTTCATTAAAAAATTATGCCTTTTTTAATAAATCTAATATAAAATTCCGCTTTAGAGATGGGGAATCAGGGGCGTAGCTACTACCGTATCAGCCGTATGAATAATACGGGGCCCCGACGCGTAGCATTTTCAAACTTTCAAATTAGTTCTATTAATGCGATCATTTTAATTTATTCCCTAAAAATGCTGACCCAAGGAATTTCGATACAGGGCCCACTCAGGGCAAGCTAAGACAGTGTGGTGAATTATAATTTTCTTTGCAAATCCAATATATATGCACACGTTAATACGTATATTATTATGTAATAAGTAGAAATACTTAAAAATTAAATAAAATTTTAAAATAAAAAATTTGCCATTGAAACACAATAAACTCCTGGATTACTGGATTCTTAAAACTTTTATAGACCCAAAGGGTACAACTGAAACCTTTGGGTCTATAAAAGTTAAATAAAAATTTATTAAAGTGTTGAGAATTCCTTATTTATACAAGTATATTTATTTTAAAAATAGGGAAATAGGTATAATCATGATTTTATTATTATCAAAAATTTTTTTTGTTTTTACATTAATTCCTTACGTAGTTTATAAATATTTTTTATATTCATTTGAAAAATGGTTAACATCTCTTTGTTCACGAACGAACCGATATTTGATGATAATAACATTAAATAAATATAATAAATCTTTATATATAAAAATCTTCTGTGCATGTGTATGTGACTAAACTCCTCCTAAACGGCTGGACCGATGTTGATGAAATTTTTTGTGTGGGTTCAAGTGGATTCGAGAATAGTTTAGATTCACAATTCGCTTCGATAGCGCTATTAGTTAAAAAGATATTAATTAAAAACATTAAAAACATGCAACTCAATATTTACTTGCATTGTTGTAACAACGTTATTGTTATAAAAATGACGTTAGTTGGTGTCGAAAATCGATTTTCAGCCAAACTGTCCAAATCGGGTCTTTATTGTTACAAAAATGCAGAGGAATCCTACTTTTTAGCGTTTTTAATTAATATCTTTTCAAATAATCTTTATATATGTAATTCTTCTGTGCGTGTGTGTGTGTATGTAACAGAACTCCTCTTAAATGGCTGGACCGATTTTGATGACATTTTTTTTGTGTGTGGGCTCAAGTCGATTCGAGGATGATTTAGATTCACAATTCAGTCCAATATCGCAATTAATTAAAAAGATATTAATTAAAAACCTTAAAACGCATAATTGTTTTACCCCTGTGTGCTGTTTATTCTGCTAATGCGGGCAAGAAAAAAAAGAAGGAAGCGGGGAGAATTTTCCGATGTTTTCGCCGCTTTTAAAATTGCAATCTAATTTTTCTATCAAAATCAGACAAAAAATAATTACAGCATCGGAAAGATTATTCATGATATATGCCACGATACGGCATATATCTTTCTATATATAATTCTTCGGTGCGAGTGTATGCCAGTGAACTCCGCCTAAACGGCTGGACTGATTTGGATGATATTTTTTGTGTGGGTTCAAGTGGATTCGAGAATGATTTAGATTCACAATTCTGTCCGATATCGCAATTAGTTAAAAATGCGCCAAAATTATGTAAGGGCACGGGATTGTTCATAAGAAATCGTGGACAATATTCTTGAAGCCACTGTTTTGAGCGGCAAACTTCAAGGTGAAGTTGTACTTCTACCACAGATCCCAATGATTCTTTCAGACTCACCTATCCTTTCAAATGTTTGCAATTTCCAATTCGCTTGGTATTTGCTATGATCATTAATAAGTCACAAGATCAAACAATGATAATTTGTGCCTTACATTTAGAAAACCCCTGCTTTTCTCACGGCCAATTATATGCTGCAAGTCCGAGTTTTGGCAAACCATCGCATTTGTTTGTTTATACCCCTCAAGGACAAACAAAAAAACACCATACATTCAATGCCATTACGATAAATTTATTTTTTGTGCATTAAAAAATATACCTGTTATGAAAATAGCTCAAGTTTTATATATTTTTTACCCTTTAATCGAAACAAGTTTAAGTTTCAATTCAGAATAGGTTCTATATTCAACTTAGTTCATAGTAAATACATACTCACACGCAATCAATAGTTCGAATTGTGGTAACTGTACATGTGATGATGTCAGGTATTGTAATAACTTTTTTTATAAAAAAAATTCATCAAAATGGTCCAGATTGTTACAACGTATTCAAAAAAGTTTGTAATTTTCGGATTTAAGACATGTGTACAGGACAACGCCTGTCGGGAACGCTAGTTTGATATATATTTCATTTTGATTATTTTGCAAAGTTCTTAGATATTAGTTATATGGTTGATGCAAATAAGTTATCATTCAATAACATAAAAAAAATTCTTCTGGTATCTGAACACGTCCAAAACCGCAATTTAAAAATAGCCTATAAATGAATTTTATTTGTTATTTACTGTCATCTGAATTAGTATAAAGGTAAAAAATTGTTTTAAGAATAGTATAACAGCAACAAATTATTCAAACGCGATTTTTTGGCAAAAAATGAAGAAAAAATGACATATTTTCGAAACATTCTTTTAAATGAAAAATGTTTGTATAATACTTATAATAATACAGGGTGTCCTCGAATGCCATGTACAAACTTGGTGGGGACGTAGAGAACATCGTGATGAGCCATAATTTCATAGGAATGCATGGACAGAAAGTGATAGATGGCGCTCGAAATTTCGCCACATGTAGTTTCCTCATTTCAGACATAAACAGCGTGCGATGAACATGAATCGTTATACGAACACCGAGTTGGTGGATATCCACTTCACCTACAGCCTAACCAATGGAAATAGACGTGTTGCTGTTCGGTTGTATGGAGAAAGATATCCAACTGGGTGGCAACTGAAACGTAAAATGTTTGCTGGGGTGCATGGATCCTTCAAACCCACGATTGACAACACACCCATCAATTCTGAAATGATCTTCGTGGCAGGAACATCCATTACTGCTGCTACGATCCGTGAAATACCCAGTATTTTCGAACATGTCTGCTAACCCATGTCACGTCGGTGTCGTGCGGGCATACATGCCAATGGCAGCAATTACAAACACCTCCTGCAATGCTTTAAATTCCTACTTTTAATTTAATACTGTCTTTTCATAGAGTAATACAGTGTTTTACTCTACATTCTGTATTGTAGCCTCACTGTTTTTGTGTCTCTTTATCTCGTTAGAGTTAGGTTTCCGCCATTGCTTTCCTATGTAATTATGGCTCCTCAGGATGTTCTCTACCTCCTCTCCAAGTTTGTACAAGGCATTCGGGGATACGCTGTGTTTTGCATACATATAGCTAACATACCTCTTTATCGAGCTTGATACAGGAGTTTTGAAATACATAATTTAGGAGGGGATTTATCATAATTTAATGCGTCCTAGTAGAGTTATTTTAACAAAAAACAACGATTATTATTTCAATGGATCGTGTAACGGCGTGGCACATAGTGTACTAGGAGGCGTGACACATAGCACACGATAGAGTAGAAAGAGGGCGCTGCTGTGAACTGTTTTGGCTTTTTAGCGGGAAGGAGAGAAGAAGAATGTGGTCTCGAACGTGAAAATGGAGGACGATGCCTGTAGTTCCTTATGCGATTTATAATTGTAAATAGAGCTGTGAATATTTAGTAATGTGCTTTGAAGAAAATAATAAAAATGGTAAATCTGGTTAATTTGAGTGATGATTAATTCAACAACAAGACAATCTTACAATCGTAACCATTAAAATAATGCATAATTTAAAAATTTTTTTAATTCAGATTCTATAGACATGTGTTATGTATGTGTATGAAAAATATTATTGTTATAAAAGCTTTTCTCATAAATGAATGTTTGGAAAGTTTGTCATTTTCCTTTATTTTTTTTTGCCAAAAAGTTCCATTTCAATATTTTTTTTGTTTTAATAATATTCTTAAAACAATTTTATATTCATATTCTAATCCTAATTACACTAATGATCAAAAAAGTATTTATTTACAAGTTTTTTCAAAATCACGGTTTCGAACGAAGTTGAATACATGAAGTAAACTTTGTTGTTGCTTCTTATCCCCCTTGATGGACATAAACATTTAGATCAAATCCATGAACCCGTGCGTTTATAGACAATGAAGAACTATAGCAGGAGTTGAGAGCAGGAGGCTCTTATGGCAACCAATACAAGCCATGATGTGGGCAGGTTGGACTTGGGTCACATTGCAATTTGGACAGGGCGGGTAAACTTTAATACCCGCCATATGCCGTTAAGCTCGAGTATGTCCACTGCGAAGCCTAGCAAGTGTAGTTTCATCTCGCCTACTGCCTGTCTCAAGCAAAGTAGCACCAGGATGATTTTCTTCATACAGCTTATGTATGGGGCCAGCTTCCAAGAAAAACTGATATCGTGTTTGACACGGGGAGCAATTTCTGAAAAAGCATGGCAGCCACCAAGAATCTTTATGACTGCCCTCACGAGCCAAACCATATGCAAACCCATTCCCGCAGACATTCACGTGCGACGGTGCCCTCTGAAAAAAGAACTTAGCATTGGCACTCAAGCTATTTAAAAGCTGGACAAGACTCGTTCTGCATTGCTGCCTCATCGTGGGAGAGAGTATTCCTGGGCGGAATGGGCGTCGGGAGTGTATTCTCCAGGTAACGTCACCCAAGGCGTCAAGGCCATTCCAATATCTCTGCTAAATACATTGCAGGCATGAGGCAGAGTCAGACTTTAACCTTTGGTGTAAAACGGTCTTGGACATCATGAAGCATCACCTTTCACACTTTATCATGAAGTAAACTTTAAATGATGGTATGTGTCACTAATGTTTGATCCTACCGGCTGCGCCACTAAAGTTTGACCCTACCGGCTGCGCCACTGATGTTTGATTCTACTGGCTGCGCCACTAAAGTTTGATTCTACCGGTAGCACCACTAAAGTTTGATCCTACCGGCTGCACCACTAAAGTTTGATTCTATACAAACACATGGGGTCTAAATTTTAAATATTAAAGTTTATTTTAAAGAAAAAACATTTAAAGAAAAACACCCAATTTAACTAGTAACACTCAGGACATGACTTCACTCCTTCGTACCCAAAGATAGAATGCATCTTTTTCAAACCCCAAGAGGGGAAAAGGAATTTCTGTCCCCTGTCCAGCTGCGTCCTTCGACCACATGAATACGCATTCCACACCCTTTAAGTGTGTGTGTGTGTGGGGGGGGGAACTATATATATATATATATATATATATATATATATATATAACCGTCCCTTGTAGCAGGTGGTTTTACTTCGGACCCTTACAACCCCTTCTTAAAAGCTCACATTAAGCTGTATATTCCAAGGTTGCCGTAATTTAATACGTTTAATTTGTTAATTGTATTTATATTTTGATGCATTCAGCAATATATATCGGTAAAATATACCAATTATTTGAAACATTTTGTGTAATTGAAGATTAATATGGAAAGATTGTATGTTTTTTCAACGATATTTTATTTATATTTTTTTAATGTACAATAATAGATTCATGTCATTGAAAATAACAATTGTGTTTATTGAAAGATTAATGCTAAAGAGAGAGAGAATAATAGTTATTTCATGTCAATGAAATTATCTTGTGTTTATGTATGCATGGTATTTTTTGGATTTATGTGAATGAAAAAATATATTATCAGTTTAAATTGTGTGTGGTGTGTGTGTGAGGGGGGGGGAAAAATACTGAATATATTTTGTGAAGTGTTTTATTATTCCAGCCAGGAATAGATTAAGTTGTGCGTATTGGTAAAATTTGTTAGTGATTATTGTAAGGATCTACTACCTGCACCTGGCAACAGGTCGAACGAGACACACGATATAGAGAGAAGGATCTGGCAACGACAGAGGGGAGAAGGTCGGAACGAGGAGAGAACGGGGGAGCGGGGCGCGAAAAACGTGTCGGATAAAGGAAAGACTGCCGGACGATGGTTTGTAATCTTGGATCATCTGAATATATTCTTTTTCTTATGAAATGTCCCATGGAAGATGTGCAATAAAACAGAGGGACAAAATCCTGACTGCAATTATTTCCTTTTCACAATTCGAACACGATCCGAAAAGAACCCACAAGTTTACAATTATTAAGTGTGTATCAGTAATATATGAAGTGATAATGTTAAGTAATGTATCATTAATATATTATGTAATTGTTTTATTAGAGTATTTAAGTTATTTTTGAATTCCTCCTAATTCCTTGAGTGTTGTGTTAGTATAGCGGATGCTTATTGTTGTGTGTTTTAATGAAAGATATATTTGTGGTATTTATAATTTTTGCAATCCTTTTAGTGTAATTTTCATTTGATTATTTGTTCAGTTTCGGTATATTGATAAAAATTCAAATGGCATTTTTGGAGAAAGCTGAAAAACAGGATTTAATTTTGTTGGCTGAGGAATTGGGTCTGAGGTTGTCAGATAAGATGACGATTGTAGATTTTAAAAATAATCGGTAGAAAAGATTACGAAGAAGAGTTCAGTTTATTTATCCGTTATTTCAGAGGAACGCGTTGAAAGGAAAAAAGATGAAAAAATCGCCAGGCAGCGCGCAATCGAACAGGAAAATATCGTCAGGCAGCAAGCAATCAAATAGCATCAAGAAACACGCGAGTTCGAGTTAGAAAAGCTGCGTTTGGAATCCGAATTGCATAAACTAAAGTTAGAAACCGGAAGTATTCGGTCTAATGTTAGATAGGCGAGTTATGCAGAAGATCTTAAGAAGACATCTTCAAATTGTCGATTTAGTATCGTGCGGGCTGAGGAACATGTGAGGGAAGCATCTCCTGCAGTTTTGATGGCTAAAGCTACGATACCAGTAACTACTCCTATCAAGGAAGAAAAGGAAATAGACGAGGGTTGTTTACGTCAAGGTCAAATGTGAGCAAGAAATGGTGAATAATGTCATAGGCCCAGGTACCCAAATACCTGTGGTAAGAGCAGATGTTGTCGAAGGAGAAAGCATTGATAATAGAAGAACAATTCAAACAATGTCTGCATTTGGGGAGCATGAAATGGGTGAGTTGAAATGTTCCAGCATGGAAATCAATGACCTTAAGCACGATGTTGAGCCTATTGCTAAAAATTTGGTTAACGATATGTTACTTAGTTCCTCAGATTATGAAGGGTTAATAGAAAACCCCGCAATTGGTTCGCAATCCTGTGATACTTCGAGTATCTTTAAAGAAAGAAGAAATTATAAATTCAACAGATTCAAAATCATTTTGCAGCCAAGAAGTGGTGCCTGATATACGTCCTGAGACTTACCCCACAGACGTAATGCCTATTCCAAACGAAAATTTGGGTGCAGTGAAAATTGATGTATCGAATGTCCAAGCAAATGGACAAGATATAAAAGAAAGCAAGAGAAAGGTAACTCTTTCTGTTGATTCATTGGATATTGAAAATAACTTTATTCTCTCTGGAAGTGTTGTAGAATGCTGGAAATCTAATGTAATCACCTTGTTGAATAACACTGACGAACATGTAAATAATCAGTTTCAAATTTTTGGAATTACTGAAATTTTGCCTAATATTGCGATTAAACTGAAGCGACGAGGAAATATTACTGACTTCGTAATCATTCGAAAAACCCTTAGTTTTGTCGATGGTGTAAGAGTTGTTAGTACTATGGGGACAACGCCAATATGTGGTATGGATTCGCTTGTGAAAATAATGTGTATTATGCCAAAGAGGTCAATGTTACAAAGAGTGTGGTTGCCTTAACTTGTGTATTTAAAAATGGAATGCTGTATAGTAATAGGTGTGGTGGGTCCCGTAAGGAATGTATTTCTAATTTTAATAATTCAAAACCTGATGTAATGCTTTCGTAATCTCATAACAGGTATTGTTACTTTGGAGTTGAAAACAAGATTGGAATTGCTTAAGGTTCGTGAGGATATTTTATGAACAATAACGCGCATAGGTTGCTCTTTGTCGCTTTTGAAATTGGGAATGATCTTTCTCACTTTAATTCTATTTAGAAATTGGTGGAAAAAGAAAAAGGGAATTTTTTTTGAAATGTATAAACCTGGTACTATACAGAAATTAATTGTATTTGGTTGGAGGTTTAGGCATGTGAAAGTAATGCATTATCAAGGTTGCCTACTCCTGTTAATTATATAAGATATAAGCCAATGATTACTTAACGTTTTTCTGCAGCATAATTTCTGAAAACTGCTAAAGCTTAAAACTTTAATTTCTAAATATGCTTTGCTAATATATGTTGTATAATTATTTTAGATTTTGTGCTATATTTTTAATAACTTGTCTTTTATATTTTAATATTTTTTGAGTATTATTTGTATTTGTAACTTGTATGGATATTAATTTTCTAGCGTATTATTATGATTTGCAAAACTATTTTTGTGGGAGTTGTATTAGTAAAAGCTCTTTTCACGTGACACCTGAAAAAAAAATTCTCTCGTTATCTCTTTCTTGCCATATATGTATGCATGTGTTTTTGTTTTGTTACTTTTCAGCTGCAATGTCCTGGAACTACGAATGAGCTTTTAAGGGGAAAGGTGTTAGGGTCCAAAATGAAAACCACAAGGGACGGTTAGTCCCCTTCCCCTGGAATGTGGAATACGAATTTTCACCATGAGGTCGAAGGAAGCAACTGGACAGGGGATGGAAATTCCTTTTCCCCTCTTGGGATTTGAAAAAGATGCATTCTATCTTTGGGTACGAAGGAGTGTTACTAGTTAAATTGAGTGTGTTTTCCTTCAAATGTTTTTTTTAAAATAAACTTTAATATTTAAAATTTAGACCCTATGTTGTTAATTGGTTTCCGTGCCCATTGCATAGAATCAAACTTTAGTTTTTTTCAAATAATTAAAGAATACAATTCAAAACTTTAAGGTAATAAAACTGTTTTTAAAAATTATTTTAAAAATAAAGACACTGTTAATCCAAGCAACATTTTTGGCATTACTGCTTTATAATTTAAATTGATTAGCCGCTTAGGAGGTCTCAAGTTTGTTAACTTTGACTGGAGAGCTGAAAATATATATATAAACAATTTTCGATTAGATAATTCTTTGAGTGAGTGAGGGAGGGAAGGGAATATTAACGTTTCACTGCTCAGATACCCGAGGGCTTTCGGCGACGGACCTCGTAATTTTGAGCCATGGTCAAGTGACGAGGACGACACCAGATAATTCTTTGAGGTTACAGTTAAATAATTCCGATCCTTTTGCAAATTATTTATAAAGGAATAAGAGTTTCAAAAAGTGTAAAATGTTTAAAATATATAATCATAGTTTTAAAAATCATAAGCATATGAAAATAAGAAAAGCTTTTGTAAGAAATATTAATTAAGTTTTATATTGCGCATGATATTTTCCAAAATAGTAGTTTTAATTACTAGAAATAAGTTGATTTATAAAGTTAAATGTGCATCCTTATTACACTGTAGCTATTTTTACACAAATAGAGTAATAAATTATATTTTTTAAAAAATAAAGTAATTACATTACAATTTTTTTCTAAATTCCAAAATTTTAAACTTTTTTCGAAATAAAAAGGATATATAATACTAAAATTAAGTAGGGTTTAAACAGTGTGATACATTTTATCATTCTATCAAGTTTATGCATCCAAATCTACTACTTCTAATTTTCTAAAAGAAAATAGCCCTTTCGCAACGTAAAATTTACTTAATATTTCTTGCAGAAATGTTTCTTATTTTTCATATACTCTTAATTTTTGAAATTATGATTATATTTTTAAAATTTTACACTTTTTAAAACCTTAATCCTTTATAAATAATGTATAAAAAATAATTGAATTATTTAATTTTAAATTCAAAGAATTATATCCAGTCGAAATTTATTTATATTTTCAGCACTCGAGACAAATTTAACACCCTTGAGACGATTTGTACATGTATTTTCTGCGAAAAATTTATTGATAAACTATTTTTAATGATGGCAATCAAAAGATTTACAATTTGCTGTTAATACTTTTCCTTGTGGCAGTAACCATTTGAAATTAAATAGAATTAACGGATATGTCCTTAAGGACATTTTATTTGAAATGAAGGAAGATAAAATAGTAAAGGAAGTCTCAACGAAAGATATCCGCGCATTTAATTAAAAACTGCTTAAAAGAGCATTTTCTAGTTACACAGGACAACATTTTTCTTCAAAAAGAGGTCGCAATCAGAACTGGCTCGAAAAAAGTTTTTTTTTCGATAAACTGCTTGATTTGTACGAATGGGGTGGGGATTCCTGCCAAATAATTCAGTATTAAGCCCAAAGGGACGGGCAAAGAAAGGAAGTTACTTGTACTTATCGTGAACGATATACACAAAACAATTAGAAGTTCCTTCTTTGTTATCAGGTTTTCCCAAGAAGATTTCTGTACTAAAGCATTTCTAAAAATGTTAAGGTATCGTATGAGAACATGAGCGCAAGATGATGAACGGAGAGAATTTTAACTCGTTATTTCGAATTAATTGTGCCTTAGGTTTTTTTTTATGTAGATTTTATGCGGTAAGTGTGATCCCACATATATTTAAATTAAAAAGTAATTTGAATCCCCCCTTGTTTCATTAATTTACACTTACAATATGAAATTGATTTTGATAAAATTATTTTTCCAAAATGTCTTAAATTTATACTCGTATATACATAAAGGAGAAAAGTGACTGAATCATCACTAGATCGCCAAAACCGTTAGACCCCCCCCACAGACTTAAATTTTAGTAAGCATGTTTCATTTGTTGAGTATTAATTAGATAAAGAAGATTTTCACGGAACCGACCTCAAAGGGGAGTTACGAAGGTTTAAAGCGGTTTGGTTTATAAATAAAAAAATTTCCCGTTTTTGAAATATAAGCCAAAAGATTTGAAATTTTGATACGCATGTTTCTTTTGATAAATAGAGATACGTCAAGATCGAGTTTTACTGAAACAGACTCCCAAGTGGCGTTAAGGGAGAATATAGATGAAACAAAACAAAATTTTTTTTAGCTATTAAACTTACAGACTTGAAATTTGGCAAGCGTTTACGACTCGAATGTTCAGAAACCAGTTGTCGTGTAAGCCAAAATGAAAGCAGCACAAATAATAGGAGAAAAAATAGTTTTCCCCATCGAGAGACATTTAAACACTAATGAAGTTAGTGATAAGTATACTAACCACATCCTTATAAAGAGTCGTTTGAGTTACACCACACCTTAAAATTTGTTCTACAATTTTAGAATTAGTGGTAGTAGTATTATGTTGCAATTATGGTAAAAAAATTTCTGAAAATATTCTTAATATTATTGATATAGTTTTAAGTTTTCCTTAAATTCCTTAGTAATTTTTAATAATTATCAGTACTGGTATAATACGACTTTCTATTTCAAACTTTGATCTAGATTTTAGGTCACTGAATCTAACTGTAACAGTAACTGTTTTATTGTTCTTTTATTCGACCAGTGATCTAAGCGATTCCGAAATCCTTTATATCGATACTTAATATTACTAATATGGGTTCAGAACATCTATTCATTATAATCTTTAGGATTTCACTAAATAATATAAGCTGAAGGAGATAGAATCTGTTTTATAACTTGTCAACCTAAGCCAACGAAGCAGTCTTTTGCATGTTATGTGTATAAATACTGCTGCATCTAGCTCTAATTTATCTAAAATTTAAGTTATCCCCATTTATTTTAAGTGCTTCGTATTCATGTAGGAGGCCTAATGGCTGAGTGATAGCGTATCGTGCTTCCACACCACATGTTCGAGGCTCTATTCTCTAGCTGGGCAAGTTGGACTCAGACTTTCATCTCTTCAGGGGGTTGGCAAGTGAGTATCAAGCTTGCTTGGGGACTAAACCCTGGGGATTTCGCTTCAGACTGACCATCTGATTAGGACATCTGCTCATGCACCTCAGCGCCCAATGGTCTCGTACACTGAGATGGGCACAGTAGACCTTGGCCTTCATGGGCTGTTGCGCCACTGAATTTAATTTAGTTTGTTTTCGTGTATTTAATATCTCTCATCTACACAAATTTTTAAGGTGACTGATTAAGTTCGGAAACGTGATTTTGAAATAACGTACAAATAGTATTTTTTGATATTTAATGTCAATTGAATAAGAATATACATATGAAATAGTTTCAAGAATATTATTACAAGGGAGAATTATTTAAATGCAATATTATGGAAAAAAGAACGGCATATATATTTCCAAAAGATTCTCCTTCCATGAAAAATTCTTTTCATGTAATTTTGCCTGTACATAGCTAAGATTTCTGTACCGGGGATGAACAAAAATTTTTGAAAAATTCATTTTATTTTCCGAGTTACAATCCATTGAAATAATAACCCGTGTTTTTTGTTAAAATTTCTTTACTCTAATAAAAAAGAATATGAATCAATCCAATGTTAAGTTATATATTTCCAAAGTCCTAGTTCGGGCTTTGTAACGAAGTCTTAGTTATATATGGCGGGGTGCTTCTCAAACTTTCACTATTTGCGACCCAATATTCAATCATAATTTTCATCGCACCCCTTCCATACAATAATAATGTATTGAATTCTATAACACTATACTTTGACGCTAAAGCTACAACATGACTTGAACCACTTAAGTACCACCGACGTATATAAGCGTCTCGTTCAGACAAAGCCTTAATTTTCTGGACGTATATATACGTCTTTCCGAAGTATGATATTTTCTGTGCACTGCTATACATAAAATTATTCTGAAGGCTTTCGAATGCAATAAAAGGACTTTGGCAGTGTTTGCGAAGGATTTACTTATTTCAGAGATCATTTACTTATTTTTATTCCTTTTCTTCCCCCCTCCCCAATACATCAATCACATACGGGCGCCTACGTGGAAAACGGTGGTATTGCATAACGAATTGCATTTTCTTCTCATAATATTCTTAAAATAATTTTATATGTGCATCTTAAATCAACTGTCATAATATATATATATATATATATATATATATATATATATATAGCTATATATATATAAATTCATTCGTGCGTTAGTTCAAAATAGCGGTTCTGTACGTAGTCGCCTAAAGTGTGTGAGTGTCATCATAGTGGAAAGAAAATCCCATATCTCTCTCTCTTATGTAATCTTAAGTTTTGAAAAATAAAAATTTTAATCTTTGACAATTGTTTATTGATATTAAATAATATTTACGAGTTTTTGCGAAATTATATTTTTTGTGGTGAAGTCATTAATATTATCGATTTATTGTACATCTGAATTGGTTTTTTTGGGGAAGCAATATCCCTGTAGTCATAATTTAAGAATTTATAATTAAGTGTGGACAAATTATACGATGAAAAGTATAATAAATATTATTTTATTGCAAAACCTGAAAAAATAAATTACTGTGATTCTCTCTCTCTCTCGATTCCCATTATTTTTTTTCTCCTAACAATTCCCAAAAAGTATAATTTCTAGATGAAAAAAGACTTTTTTTAAAAATTTTCCTAAAAATTGAACGTTTTTTGCAATTATTAGGAATATAAATATTTTTCTCATCTCTCGAACTGTTTACCTTCTTTAATTGCATTCATTATTTTTCAACCAAAGTCAATAAAATTTGATTAAAATTCTTTGAAGTTAAGCGGGAAGAATTTTTACAAGAAAAGAACAAAAATAATATGGATTCATAAAATGTAATAAACAGTTATTGGGAAGCACATTGATTCGAAAAAGGTTGAAAGAAATCAATTCTTGCGTACTATACAGAATAGGGATAATTATGACAAGTTGTGAAAGGTAATAAACAGAGGAAATATTACTGGACAGTCCGACGCATGCATTTACCTATCCTTCCTACTCATGACTTTTGAGAAAAAAAAGGCTTTCCAAAAAGTCATTCCTTTTTAGAATCCTTACCTACTGGGGGACACTTGAATGCACATTAACATTTCCCTTTTTAAAATTTAATTATTAAGTTAATAAAATGCAGTTATTGCATGTGTGGGAAAAAAATTACTGATGTAGAGAGAGAGTTTAAAGTTTTTTTTGTGTTTGGGAGGGGGTGGTGAGAGCCTAACCAATCCCGTTGCATCAAAGAAATCGGAGAATGAGATAAGAAAAATTTGGATTTGAAAAGTTAGGATACATTGGAGTCGAGAAGATCTTATGTGATTCGCTGATCGGAATAATCAGCTATTTTTACATATCTGAATACAATATTTTCAATAATGTTCTAAGAAGCTCAGCATAGAACTGCAGGAAGAGTTTTTAGCTGCACCAATTTGCAAAGAAAATGTAAACTAGAAAGAAACGAGGGAAAAACGTCTTACGAATAGTGTCATGTTTCCCAAAAGAATACGGGGGGGGGCTGCCCTTAACATTCAAAATTTATTCCAGCTGAACACAATTGGTGATAAGATATTTGCAGATGGATTAGGAGGAAAAATCTTGAGTTATCTGGCGGAAAAGCTGAATTTAGAATACGAGGTGATTCTGTCTCCTGATAATCAATGTGGTTCAAGGAGTAAAAATGGGACCTGGAATGGAATCGTTGGATTGGGTGCAGAGTGGAAAAGCTGATCTCGCGATGCCGGCTGTGGGCATCACCGAAGAAAGAACGGACGATTCACTCTGTCGTACGAATTACTCGAAAAAATATTCGCAACGAAAGAACCCAGGGAAATACCTAAGATCAAGGCCTTCACTTATCCGTTTACATGAAACGTATGGATCTTACACGTTTTGATGACGCTCGCAGCTTCAATCCCTTTCCAAAGAATGTTGTTCAAGAACGCCACTCTTTTAGGCAGCTTCCTCTCAGTGCTGGGAAGCATCGTTTCAAACGCCATGGAAAACATCAGAGAGACCTCTTGAAGGAGGGTGCTGCTTGGTTTGTGGCTGTCGATCGCTACTGTCATACCATTCATGTACAACGTCAATTTTCTGTCCTTTCTGACCATGCCAGGGAAAATGCTCTCCCCGAAAACATTCGAGGAGTTGTTGAAAGAGGTTTTCAGTGGAAAATACAAATGTCTAACACCCATAGGAACTGTCGATCGAGGAGAGTTCATAGAGAATGGCTGGGAGTACCAGTTCGGGAAAAAGTTCATGGACATGTTGGATAGACCGATTGCCCTAATTGTCCCAAGATCAGGTACGAACTTCCTTCTTGGATCACCACCTTTTGTTAATGTAGAGCCTTTTCTCGATAACATAGGCATTTGGCATGTGGGCGTTGGCATGAAGAACTTCTTCTGTAAGAAACATCTGAATTCCGTGATGTATGGTATTCTGAATGGTGGGTTGAATAAGAAATGGTTGAGTGATCAAGCATTTATTTTAACTTTGCATGATAGACTGAATGTAAAACACAAGGGGCAAAATTTACAGCTAACCTTAGGGATTTTAAAATTAGCCTTTTTTACTTAGTTGACTGAATATTTTTTAGCGTCTTTGGCTTTCCTCACTGAGCTCTTGAGCTCAAAATATGACACGGACTGACATGGCGTATTAGTGGGAACCGAAAATTTTTTTAAATCGTTGAAAAAACCCATCATTGTGAAGAAGAGGAATTGCATTGAAAACTTGTAAAGAAATATTACAAACCAAGAAAGCATGCAAATAAAAAAACATTGTGAGTATTATGTATTTTTGAAACGATCCTTGGTAGATACAATTTTTTATCTGGCATTTCGAATTAAAAATCCTTTAAATGGCATTTTGGTTTAAATTTTATGTTTATAATCTATGTATCACTTGGAATTATATTTTCCATAAAAAGGTTCTTTTCCTTTAATACTGAGTTTTTTAAAAAAATATTGTAATAATATTTGTTTTTCGCAATTACTTTATTACATTGGGACCTAAAATGAATATTGATTTTTATATAGAGCATCATAATATTACTTCTTGGAGTAAATATATAAATTTAAATATGTAAATTATACATATTTTGTTTTCACACAATACAAAATACAATCACTACTTATCTTAATATCATAATTGAAAATGTTCATACAAGTAATTAAAAATTTTTTTTGTAAGAATAACAAAGATAAAAAGTAAAACACAATCAACAAAGAAATCAGTTTTCGAATATGAATAACGAAACATTACAAAAATGCTCCACACATTTTTACGTAAAAAATTCAATATCCACACACAATTAATCGACTTATTCCAAGAGAATTATTTTAAAATAAAAACAAATCCTTTTAGTCTGCAGGTTGATTAAAATAGTTATCAAATAACCTTTCTTTTGCTGTTTACAATTAAGTGTTTAAAAAATTAAAGTATTATAGCACCCTTCTGAACATTTAATACTAAATCTATTCATCATTCAAAACAGACTTCCATTTTGTTTCTTTAGACTAAATAAATACTCTCAAGAATGTAAAAACTCTTTACTTTTATCCCATTTACTTTATTTACCCAAAACCTTTCTCTTTCTCCTGCCATAAGCTCCTTATTGTTTGTGTGTGAAATAACTTCCTCTATAAACTCTGTCTTCAAGATTTTGTAAGGCTAACTCACTGGGTGTTTACGATAAGAAAAGATAACAAAATAAAACACATTTCTTTTGAGAATAATCCTTAATAGAACACAAAAGAATTATTATTAGCACTAAAAGGTGCATCACTGGCACTATTAAGTAAACATAATGAATCGTATCTTCTTGAAACTGCTTTCTTGTTGCTATGGTTAGTTTTCTTCAAAGGTGTAATAGGCAACTTGAATTCAGCAAATGTTTTTTTAATACGAAACATTATAAATATTTTCAAATGCTATTATTTCCATTTATTATTTCTACAATAATTTCATTTATTTATTGTTTCTATTCATGTATTATATTTACTTGTAATATTTTTATTTATATCCATTTTGATTTGTATTATCGAAAAATACTTTGTATTCAGTTTATGGCAACATGTTAAAATAACTAATAGAATGAAAATTGTATTTCCTATGACCATATTACGAAGCGCTTTTGATGTTAAATAAAGTCTTTAAACAATACTTTCCTTTTTTAACTGATAAAATTATACCGCGTACTTGGTATAATGCCCTCGACCCATTTCATTAAATTAAAATATTTCGCCAAATCCCGCGATAGTGGAAACCTCTCACGCTCAATTCGAAAACATTAAAAATAACGATGACAGCCGCTGGCAATATTTTTTGAATTGGCGAAATGGGTCGACGATATAATATGCAACTATTAATTATATTTAGTGTCACTTTTCTAAATTGCGAAATAGCCAGGACTAAAAGCAGCGATATTCAACCTGCGGCCTGCATGTGGCCCACCGAGCCTTATTAAGTGTTCCGGTCATGGCCCATTGCTCTAAGAAATTTACTTATTTAAGAACATTTTATAAAAAAAAAATTGGTGGCTTTGTCTAGAAGTGAAATATATCAATTTTGCCTTCTGTTGTCGGTGTCGTGCGAGTACGAATTGATATGTTTTTTTTATTTGGGACAGTTACGATTAGCGATAACAGACAACAGTGGAATGAACAGTGGGTGGAATTAATTTTTAACACTATCTTTCTTATCTTGCAAGCGAAAAATATTCGAAGAAAATAGATCGTTTCAAGACGATTGGTAAGTTGACTATTTTGTAGTGAAAAATAAACATGGATCAGTAACTGTTTGATTTGTCACGAAAGTGCTGTATTCAAAAAATACCATTAAACAGGAATCGTTCAATGACACTTTCCCTCAAAGATCTCTTTCAAGAGGAGATAAATAGGCTTTTTCTTGAATAACCCTTGGAACAGCAACAAAGTGTTTTCTCACTGGTAGTACCACAGCGGTAACAAAGAAATCCCATGAATTTTGTTATATTATTGGTAATCATATGAAACCGTTTACTGATGCAGAAGTTGTGATGGCGTGTTTCTTAAATGCTTCTAATTTAGTGTTAGTAACAAAAATAAAAAATGGGAAATAATAATAATTAAAAAAAGTAAAATAAAGGAGTTAAAATGTTATGATCAATTTTCCACACTTTATATTTCCAACATTATCTAGATCTTAAAGCATTTCTTCCCCCCCTCCCCCATTTATCCTCCTGTTGCGGCCCGTGCGTAATAACTAATATATGTAAGCGGCCCGCGTGAAATGGCTGACATATGTATGCGGCCTAGCAGAAAAAAAGGTCGAGTACCCCTGGCTTAAAGTATATAAATGAGATAGGGCCTAATTAAAGTGTGTATAGCCATGCATTACTCAAAACAACTAAGGCAGTGCTTCTTAAAGTTGCAATACTTGCGACCCAATATTCAATCATTATTTTCATTGCGCTTCTCCCGCCCCCCTTACAAAAACAATGTACTGAATTCAATAATACTATACTTTGACGCTAAAACTACGATACAACTTTAACTTCTTAAGCACCCCTCGTGTATATAAACGTCTCTCTAAGACAAAGCCTTTATTTATTAAGACGTATATATACGTCTTCCCGAAGTACGACTTTTTTCTGTGCACTGCTATCCGTAAAATTATTCCAAGACTTTGGAATGCAATAAAAGGACCTTGACAATGTTTGCGAAGAATTTAAATACTCCAGATAATTTTTGTTCCTTTATTCCTCCCCCAATACATCCCGTACGCGTGCCTACGTGGAAAACGGTTGGCATTGGCAAGCGAAACTTACGATCGGCAGTCAAGGTTTAATTATAAACCGTACAAAAAGTATCAAGATAAGCGTTAATTTTTGTTATAAATTATATATATGACAAACCCATGGGATCACTGGTAATTAATAAACTTGTTTTTAACTTAGAATTGTTAAATTAATTATAAAATACATTGTGTAGCACTGATATATTTATAAGTGTATCGTATCAGTGTAAATGTGTATTTTATTTTTTATGTCACAATGTATTTTGTTTGTTTACTTTCAGTAAGTTAATAATTTTTAAAAATAATCTTTTGTTCTCGACTTTTCAATAGGCTCGCGCCCCCCTGTAGAGTTGTCACGCCCCCGAGGGGGGGCGCACCCCACAGTTTGAGAAACAGTGAACTAAGGGATATGTAATTTCCACTTTAAACAACGGCAAGGCAACTTGCCGTTTATTACTTACTTACGGCTTATTTTAACAAATAAGAGAAATTTCCTTTTTATTTAATGTTTAAATTTCTATACCATTCTTTGTAGCAAATCAATTAAATTAAAAAACCTTCACTTTTCAAAGTGGAACCTTCCCCTTTTAAAAAAATAACATTATGAGAGCAAATAAAAGGCTTTTATAAACATTTGAAACAGCACAATTTTTAAAAAATGTCCTCATGAAACAGTTTTACAGAGGGTAGTAAAAGCTTTTCGGTCTATGTCTTAATTTACAAATACTTCGCAAACGTTATGAATTTCTTCAACCGTAAAAATAATACAAACTCTTTTAGTTACGTTACTTAAAGGGTTCGTGAAATAAAAAAAAACATTTATCATCTTTCTGAATTCTGTTCTAACTTCTTGCAAACATTTCTTTTAAAAACAGTTTTTCAAACAAACTGAGTTTTCATCGCTCTGACGCGTATCATTGTATACACACAAAAAAGTACGCTACAACAAATTATTTACAAGAAAAATTTGTTTTAATAAATAAAACAATTTTTCTGTGTGCGAAGAACACTTAAACAACTCTTTTTTTGCTTCTTTATGTTTTCTGATGTAAAATCAACTAAAAAGAATTCCTAAGATAAAAGACTTTTCTTGTTTATTCTCCTATTTAAGCAAATAATTTGTAAAAATATTTTACCCATTGAAATTTGATTACGTTAAAACAACTGTTTCCTTTTATCTATTTTTAGCAGAGTAGGATATGCTTTAAAGTTAAAAATGTGATTACTATATATTTAATATACAATTCCTTTTTTCCAAAACATGGAGAAACGTCTTCCGAGATTAAATACACTATTTATATCACCCTTTGATTTTCCTTATTTAGTGTTACTTTTTTCCGTTAAATTTCTAGTTCATTTATATTTTAGGTGTACTTTGATCATTTTATAAAAAATTGCTTTCATTTAATCTTATTTCTTTAGAGCATTGTTTAAAAATAAGCGCAATTGTTTGGAGTAAATTAGTTATTCGTATAAAGGAAAGGCAACATTTTGTTGTAATAAGAAAATATTGTACACTATTTATTAGATAGCAAATTTTTATCTACATTAATAAAAATATTATTTTAGTTATATAAACAACTTCCATGATCCATATGAAAGTGAAAAATATTTTTCGTGAATTACTAGAAGTATTACTTATTGAAGCCAAAGAAATTATCTGGAATTCGAAGAAATAAATTGTGTAATATTATTGAAAAAATAACAGAAGTGTTGCCTTAGAATTAACCCACGTTTTTATTTAATTAAAATTGAATCTTCAAACGCATTATATTAAATACCCACTTACGAAAAAAAAAGATCTGACTCACTTAAATCCAATTTAATTTACACTTTCGTCCATAACCGTAACGTATATCTTATTCAAATGCATTTTGATCAAACATGATCCTATTGATTATTTTGCGATCAATGAATAATTGGACTTCAAGAGCTTTGCAATTTAATATTATTTATACAAGATGATATACAGAAGGAGAAAAAATTTGATATTTTCTGTGGAATTCCACAATTGTAGCCATTCGATTTTCGTTTTTCCTACGCTCTTTGATCGAGTTAACACTATGCGTAAGAATTCTCGTCTAGTGTGAGCCAAGACCGTTTTTAACCTCTCTGGCTCCCTAGCCACTTCAAATCGTTACCCCCCCCACTATTTCCAGAACGCCGCCTCCTGCAGTTCTTACCTTGGCAGTTTTAGTTCGAGAGAGATTTTCCTGTAACCATCTTACTCTTTTCCCTTTCTTTGTTTTTGCTTTTTGGACAGTCTTTCCATTATGCACCAACTATAATCCCCTGTGTCTCGGGCTGGCAATCGGCCGCATAAGGAAAGGATAGTGGCATGGCTTGGCTACTCTTGTTCATTTCTTCCCTTATGGCATCACGAACCACCCACTCTTTTGTGAATTAATACAGTAAGTTAATGAAATAATTTGCAATTATGGTATAAAATATACATTATTTTATGAACTTCTATCAACTTGTTAATTATCATCGCTTATTGCTTTACTATCTATAGCCTGTTCGACATTTCGATTGGGGCAATACCTCTATTCTATTAAGACTTCTTAAGGGGTCCCTATAAGGTAGGCCTCTCTTGTGACCCTTTTAAGCAGACAATATATAGCACCCATTGTCAAATACATATATAAATAAAATATATAAATATGTTAAACCGTAACAAATAAATATGTATATGACTCACAATCTCACAGATCTAGGCTCAAACTAACTCGACAGGCTGTCTTCTTTCGAATAAATGTCTATTGACGATGATAGGCTTATGCTTTAGGCATGGATGACAGACTTGACATAATACTGTAGTGTTGTCACTGTTGTAACTTGACAAAATTTGAAATTTACAGTTTTTCGAAGAATTTGTCCAGGAATAATATTTAGCAATTAAAATTATTCATTGGATCCTGATCTTTTTTAATGAGGACAAATGGAAAACGTGACGAGACCCTGGGCCCGACTCAGTTGGGCTATGTCTTACAACGTCTCTGGTTCTCACAGGAAGATTAAATTTGTATAAATACAGCACCAAGGTGATAATCAACCTTGACAGAGGACACAACATAACATAGTGTTTATCAGAATAACATGTACAGATTTATGTTTATCAACGATTCGAAATTCATCCTACAGAGCAGTTATTCTCAACCACTGTCCGTGGAACTTTTATGTACCACCATTTTTTTTTAAAATTGTTAATCATACCCAGAGGAAAAAATAAAATCCAGAACCGAATCATTCATCCGTTTTATACCGAGTGTTTATGATTACACTGTTCTGTAGAGGTCTGTGGAACCTGTTCTGTTTAGCGGATTTTGATGAAACTTGGAATATATGCTTTATGCACCATGGGGAAAATATTTCTGCAATAAAAAATATTACAAATTTTGACCACCAGGTGGCTTTTATCAAATATTCCTTTTGTAAATCTATAAAACCTCTATATAAACTTGCAGTCGTAGCCAAAGAATCGTTCATCGTGTGTATCATCGTGTTAATCGTGTTAATCATTCTTGCTTTACACGAACGACAATGTTTGCAAACCACTAGCTTTACGCAAGAGGGAACAACTCCTGACATTGGGCGCAAAGCCAAAGCACTGATTTGTGCTAAACTTTGGTGGTAATCGTAATTATCCAGATATTTTACGGATGCATGGCCTTCTTGCTCACCCGACTTTAATCCCAATGATTGCTGGCTGTAAATATTTCTAAAGGAACGTGTTTGTAGAGGAGGAATCAGGACTTTACCTGATTTTAAAGATAGCATTATATGCCATGGGGCTGAAATCCTTCGTGAGTAGCTTCGCGCTACCATTGAAAACGCTATAGTGCGCTTTCAACACCTTATTGATGTCAATGGAGCATATTCTGTAATTGAATAAATTTTAACGATTATCACATAATTTTTTTGTTCTTCTTTGGGCACCACATTTCCTCTTAGTGGTCAAAATTTGAACTATTTTTTTTTTGCAGAATCCTTTCCCCCATGATCCATATAGCATATATTCCAAGTTTCATCAAAATTCGATAAGCAAAATGGGTTCTACATGCCTCCGAATAGTGTAACTTAAATTATAATTACCCAGTAGAAAGAAAATAAGGATATTTGTGGTATATTTAACTGCTTCTTTCGTGAATAGAGGGATATAAAAAAATTTATTAGTTTCGTAATCCATTTGCGATAGCTGATACATTTGTGTATTAAGTATGATTGATATGACTTTGAACGAAAAGAAAAAAAAATCGCACTATAATAATCGAGATTTAATTTCAAACCATTACAAAGAGTCAGTTAATTCATTTTGGATTAATATTAAAGAGTTTATCATATAATAGCCCCCATCCCTCCGAAAAAAACCAACTTTTAAATATTGTTACCTACATCTTGTTTGTGTAAATTCGGATTTTCAGCAATGATAAATATAAAAATGAAAATAAGATCGAGACTTTTTAAAGTAAATGACGAAATGAGAGTGACATAATCATTTTTACGACCCAATACAAACGAAATGATCGAAAATCATCAAGCTCAAATTTCCCATTTCCTAAGCACATTTTTATTAGTTTTGAACAGAAAACAGTACTGTTCTTTGTACTATACGAAGCTAACCATGTGATTGGTTCACTCATCTCATTGAGTAAAAAATCTGTTTCTATATTTTAATGAAAAAGCTATAATTTAAATAAATAATACTTCAGATATCATAATGTTTTTTTACACTTTACTTTTACGTCAACTTTTATCATTCAGGAAATTAAAATTAAGTTTATAATTGTACTATTATGCATTAAAATAGAGTTACTTCCCTAAGGGGCTCTTGGCTCAATTTTCGGTATAAAAAGGATCCATGCGCATAGTAAGAAGAATCCTGAAGAATTTGCTCTTTGCCATTTTCCTAGCATTCCTCTAGAACAGAGATGGGTATTAAGTAGATCGCAATCGACCGGTTGTCCGCCAAAATATTTTTGGGGGACCGTCTTTACTAAGACCTATATATATATAGGAAACGTATATTATAAAATAAACATATTTATTGAGCCCCGATACATTGGTTTTTCACAATCGATGCCACTGTGTTTACTTAAGCGAATTATTTGATAAATGTGTAGACGACACATGTATCTTTTTCGGAAGCAGACGATGACGTTCGCTATCACTGCAGGAGAAAAATCAATCACTGCGATGCCAGCTGTAGAAATGAATTTTACCCTACACGCCGACGGAAAGGGAGAATAAATGTTGATGATCAGCTCATCTCGTGATAGCAAGGGATTGGTAACTAAGACATTATCCCACGCTTCCACGGGATTGAGAGCTCGTGTTGATGTCATGTCTCGCAATGGCGTGGTATCGGCAGCG
Source organism: Trichonephila clavipes (assembly GCA_019973935.1). Taxonomy (NCBI): domain Eukaryota; kingdom Metazoa; phylum Arthropoda; class Arachnida; order Araneae; family Nephilidae; genus Trichonephila; species Trichonephila clavipes. The sequence continues at coordinate 476,924 of BMAU01006224.1, read as the reverse complement.
TACAAATATAGGTACAGACTACGGTTTCAGATTCACGTATGTTCTTGGCTTGATGCACTGAATACGTCCATGCTCCACGGTCTAGCAGTCGTTCATAGTTGTTCAAGCATTCAACTTGACAATTTGTGCTACTTGTGCTTTTGTAGTAGAAATAGTAATATGCCACATTTTAAGAGAGGGGTATAATGACGAAAATAAATGCTAAGAAAAGAATACAAACTTTTAGTACAGAATTGCCAAACTTAAGTCACTGGGTGGACTGCAGCACCTTAAAACATTAGAAGTAGCAGGTACCCTGGAAAAGTCACCCCACCCATGCTCTAGAACAAGGGTGTCCAACTCAAATGACCTTGCGGGCCACTTCGGAAAAACATTATAATCTCGCGGGCCGCACATAAAAAATATGTGCCTTTATGGGGTCCTGGTAACAAAATTTGGGATCCTGGGATTTGGAAACAAAAACACATTTATTGAGTGAAAATTTAAAGCAGAATTAATTATTATTATTATTTTCATTATTTTTCATGCATACAGACATAGATAATATAATAATGTTTATGTAATATAATAATGCAATGATCAAATAATGTTTAAAATATTACAGTTGTCCTTTTCTTGAAAATTACAGTGTTCCTTCTGAATTGATCTTTCGTTACTCATTGTTGAAATTTGATAGTGTTGTCATTTGCAAACGATTAAGTATACGTTGCCCTTTATTTTAACCTTCCTGAATATTTTTTTAAACTTTAAAAAACATCTCTGTGTGACTACCTCTTGCTTTTTGGGCACTCCAAACAGAAAAGGAGGAGGAGAAATGAAAGTCGCACACACAGAGAATCATGTACCATTCATAGTAAAGGATATGCACAATGCAATTCGGAATTTATTAAAAAAGTAATTTATTACAGAAAAATCAAATGTAACAGTTTGATAAAACATAAATTTATGTTAATCTAAAGGACATTTCTATTATCAAAAAGGATTAATCTTAAAACAAGAACAGGTAACAGGTAAATACATTGTATAGATATAAATTTCCCCTCAAATAAATTCCAAAATGAAAAAACTTTAAAAACACGATATTTAAAAATTTTTTAAGAAGAATCAGCGGGCCGCAACTTACGTACTGGCGGGCCACGTGTTGGATACCCCTGTTCTAGAAAATGAGTCGCATTGATTTCCTTTCCTCAATTCCTAAAATTAACTCACACTCTCTATATATTTATTTATTTGTCTGTTTATTTATCTTGGTGGAATTTTCAATTGTTAATAAAATACATTTTAAAGTGCTCAATTGAGCTGAAATTTAAAAAAATATGGTTATTTTGGATGGCAATTCAATAATTTAATTCTAATTAATATATATATATATGAAGTAATTAATAAAAATTAATTATTTAAGAATTACAAATACAGTCACGTTGGCATAATTTTTGGCGACTTGTGTCAAAACTTGAAAAGGTTTTTTTTCTCACGTTTTAAAGCATTCAATTGAACTGAAATTTTATATAAACGATTGTTTTGGATAACAATACGATACTTGAATGATAATTAATAAAAATTAATTACCACTTAATGTTGTAATTCTGTCCTATGTATTTACATATTTATATTAATTGTAACTAGTTAATAAAAAAAGTAGCTAAAATTAAATTTTTCTTTGATGATCTAAGTAGGAAGTGACTTAAATTTTTTTTTCATTTTCATTCATTTTCTTTTTTTTACTTTCAGTTTCTTTATCCCTATTGATCTTTTGATCTGATAGTTTTCTCGCCACGTTGTGTCTGCGTCTCGATATAGATACATACCTTCTTTTTCTCAATCAGTATCAAGAACAAAAGAATGAGATAAACGTGGCCGACCTCAAATCAAGTGGATGCATCTTCACAGTTCGTGAAGGTGGTTAATAGCTATCACAAATCAATCCGTTTTCCAAATCACTCTCGTAAATTTCCATTGTGCGTCCTTCTCAAAGGAGTGCTTCAATGGCATCTGCAGATTGAGGTATAAAGATGCTCCATGACCAATGATTCTCAATCACTGTACCGCGAAATACTTGAAGTGTGTCGTCAAAAGTCTTTTTTTTTTAAATTGTCTCAATTATACTTTGAGAAAAAAGTTAAAAATTCTGAAACGAATCATTTGGCCATTTTATACAAATCAACCATTTATAAAATTGTTATTGACCATTTAACTACTCTAGAGAAGAGAGTGTTTTTCATTACTTCCCAAATTTAGATATAAAGAAAATTGATTAGGTTCGGAATCCATTTGTGATAAAGAATGCATCTGTATATAATTATCTTTGAATCAAGAGCAAATTTCGGCCGGTAATTATCGAGATTTAATTTCAAATCATTCGAAAGAGTTGATTAATTTATATTGGAATAAAATTAGAGGCACCCCCCACACACAATTATCCCATAATAGCCAAAAACTCTTACCTACCTCCATCTTATTTGTGGGAATTCGGATTTTCAGCATTAACAAATATAAAAATGTAAAAAAGATCAAGATTTTAAAATGTAGATGACGAAATGAGAGTGTCATTATCCTTTTTACGACCGGATATAAACGAAATTATCAAAAATTATCGAGCTCAAATTTAACATTAAATATATTCTTATAATTAATTTCTAGTTATAATTATTCAATAAACATTTTATTGTCATTGTCGTACATATTATTTTATTTAAAAAAGAAAATTATTGTTATAAACTACTTTATATGGTATATTATAGGTAAGTAAAAAATTCTTTTAAGTTTATTTTATTGTTAGTGTGCCACCAAATTTTGAAATTGTTAATAGTGTCCAAAAAAAATGAGAATTACTGAATTAGACATAGAATACAAGTTTTGATTTTTCGAATTAGCAGATTCTAACAGGAAGTTTTTCTGTAGTAAAATACATTAGAGCTCTAGTATACGTGATTAAATAGTTTTTGTAAACATGAATAATTTTGCAAATGGATCATTGTTATCACATATTGAAACAATGTCTTTGTTCTTATTTCGATGAAATGTATATTTCTGATCCCCTTACACATTATTTAAAACGCTTAATAGTCCCTTATTTAAATGACCCTTACATATTATAAATATAACAAACAATAGTATTTTAAAAAAGTATGTAAGACGAAGAAAAGAAAAAAAAATGTTTTTCTTATTCTATGCATTTAATCAGATTTAATGACATAGGAAATAATCCCTGCCATCTCTTACTATATTTTCCAATTATTTTTTTACTGTGAAAGGTAAAGTGGTTAATGTTGTTTCTAATACCACCTGTCTGACGTAGTCAGATCGAGGCCCACGAAATTAATCATGGCAAGGGGCTAGATGTACGCCTGTCGTTGGCCTTACCCTTGAGCACCATACAGGTGACAGTACGATTTAGCTTGGTTTCACCCCAATTTTGAGAGAGAACATCCTGGGGGAGGGGCATGGGCCTCCCACCTCTAATTCCCAGCCATCAACCTCACGAGAGGACTTGCAGCTCGACGTCTATTTAGAGTACCCCCATGCCGCGAAGGAACTATGCATTTACAAACATCCATGTTTTCTGCGGGATTCGAACTCAGGCCCAACGGCATAGCAGTCAGCTTTGCTAACCACTATACCGGATGTGCGACAAAGTGGTTAATAGCAAAACCATGAAGCTGAGCATAAATTGAAGTCCAATGTGATGTTTCTTACTGAATTTTATCACTAAACTTTCAATGTCTCTATAGAGAAAATGATTGAAATTCAAATTCTTATAGCTATAATTGCAAGTAAATCTCAGTTTCTCGTTTTTATGGGATTCGGAAAAAAAAGGAAAATTACTCAAATAAAAGATATTCACTCATCTCAAAAATCAGTAAAAGGATTTAAATAGTTAAAATATAAAATTTTAGAAATAACTTTGCCAAGAGCTACTGAGTTGCATTCAAAGAAAAATGTTCTAATACCTTTTAGCAACAAATATGTAAGAAGAACGTCATACACATTTAAATGTACTCATGACTGTCAAGAAAAATGAAATGTAAGGAAATAAAAAAAAGTACACAGTACTGTAGAGACATTAAGCAAATAATTACTGTTAATAGTTTATTTAATTAGGGAAGCAAATTAAGATATGTTAATGATTGATTGATTGATTTAATATTAACGTCGCACTGTTCAGCTACACGAGGGCTTTTGGCGACGGACCACGTAATTTTGAACCATGGTCAAGTGACGTGGACGACACCTGAGCTGGCACCCCCTCTCCTAACTACCATACCACACCAACGGGAGGACGTTCCAGTTCTCGACAGATTTAACGTGCATCGCTGCCCTACACGGCGGGTCTTTAGTGGTACTGGGCTCGAACTAGTGACCAGGCAAGCCACGATCCGATACCTATCCCACTCGGCTACCGCGGCCGTTTAAGATATATTAAACTGTACTCTACAGGGAAAAGTCCTTGTAACACTTCTTTGATCGTTTTCATTTAGAAAATGCAGAAAATGAATTTTCTTCCTTTATAAATTAATTTTAATATTTTTATTGCTTTTGAATGACATCTGATTACGAAATTGTAGATGAGCCTAGTTGATCTGTAAATAAAAACATTGTAAGAGAAACCTTTCTGTTAAATGTATAGAATTGTGGTTTATACGTGGTAGGAAAAGGAAAAATTCATCAGCTTTATTTTGTGTAAAAAGCCACTTAGTATTGTCTAAGTGGTTTCACAAAAAGTAGTTCGAATTCTAAAGACGGTCTTTAATGGTAACATCGTTGCCTGCAGACGTGCCCGAAATACTTCTAATCTATTGTTATTTTTTCGCTCTTTTCCTTTTAGTGATAAAACTGTCTTTAAAAAAGTAAAAATAAATAAAACTCATTGCAATTCAAAAGTCTACTGTCCAGTGGGTGTTAGAAATTTGAAATGCATTGAATGTTGCCATTATATATTTTAATTTTTTGGAATTTTTACTTCATTCCCCAGTCTATTATTTACACCTAGAGCAATTAATTATTTCTAATGTAGAAAAGTTCTCAGAATTTGGTACAGCAGTTGATTTTTAGTTATTAAGCACTGATAATTAATTTCGTTAGTTTAAATATCTTGGCTAAATGAGAAGTAGATGCTATAATCATATGAAACACAGCATATTAAAAATTTTGTGCTATTAACTATCTCGAAAATTGATAAAAACGGTTTTTCAAATTTTGTTGAATATTTTAACCAAAGAATGATTCAAAATTGCTGATAACCTTTTTCTGATTGTTAACAATTATAGTAAAATGATTTACATCAATGCCAATCTAATTTATTTTGTATAAATGGCTGAACAATCATCCTATCTAAGCTGAAAAAAAGTTAGTATTGACACTAATTTTATTAATTTTTTTAATCTAACCTAAATAATTGTAATTTTTAACCTAATTATTTTTTTTATTTATGAAGCCCTAAAATAAAGTGACAACTCTAAGATTTTTCCATTAACACACATTTGAAATATTTTAACGAAAACAAATTCCTTTTAATAACCTGTAACAATTTAAATTATCAAATTTATTTGTTTTCCCAAGGTAATGTGAAACAGTAATTTTGTATTCAGATTTTTGTACATCGCTGACAATGTAATTCAATGTATCTAATAAAAAAAGGTTTAACATCTTTACATATATAAATCTTCCGTGAGTGTGTATGTGATTAAAATCCTCCTAAGCGGTTTGACCGATTTTGATGACATTTTTTTGTGTGGGTTCAAGTGGATTCGAGAATGGTTTAGATTCAGAATTCGGTCCGATATAGCAATTAGTTAAAAACTATTAATTAAAAACCTTAAAACGCAAAATTATTTTATCCCTGTGTGTAGTTTATTTCACTAATGCGTGACAAGGGGAAAAAAAGAAATAAGAGCGGAAAATTTTGTTTTTCGCACGGCCAATTGTATGTTGCGTGTTCAATGGTTGGCAAACCATCGCATTTGTTTGTTTATACTCCTCAAGGATTAACCAAAAATATTGTGCATTCAATGGCATTACGATAAATTTATTTATTGGGCATTAAAAAATATACCTGTTATGAAAATAGCTCGTGTTTTATCTTTTTTACCCTTTAATCAAAACAAGTTTTAGTTTCTATTCAAAATACCTTGTACTAAAGAGTGTAATTTCCCCAGGTATAGAAGTTTAAGTTGGCATTACTTTCCAAGATGGCGACTGATTTAACAGCTGCCAAGTGATTTATTCTCAGTTTGGTTTGGCAATTCATCAAAACGATCATCAAGCAAGGCGTAGATTCGTCGAATGGGCCCAAAACGAGATTGCCGTTGCTCCCGATTTTCATAAGCGAATTTTGTTTAGCGATGAAGCGCACTTCTGGTTGAATGGCTACGTCAACAAACAAAACTGCCGCATTTGGAGTGAAGCTAATCCACAAGTGTATGTCGAAACACCGTTACATGCAGAAAAACTGACTGTTTGGTGCGCTTTATGGGCTGGTGGAATCCTTCTTCAAAAACGATGAAGGCCACAACGTTACAGTCAATGGTGATCGGTATAGAGCCATGATTACTAACTTTTCATTCCTGAATTGAACAATCATGATGTACAGGAGCTGTGGTTCCAACAAGACGGCGCAACATGTCACACAGCTCGTGCCACAATCGATTTATTGAAAGACACGTTTGGTGACCGCCTAATTTCACGTTTTGGACCTGTGAATTGGCCTCCAAGATCTTGTGATTTAACACCGCTAGACTATTTTCTGTGGGGCTATGTAAAGTCATTGGTCTATGCGGATAAGCCACAAACGCTTGACCATTTGGAAGACAACATTCGCCGTGTTATTGCCGATATACGGCCACAAATGTTGGAAAAAGTCATCGAAAATTGGACGTCCAGATTGGACTACATCCGAGCCAGCCGTGACAGTCATATGCCAGAAATCATATTTAAAATGTAATGCCACAAGATTATCTTTCGAATAAAAAAATTCATGTCAATCGAATAATACATCGTTGTTTTATTGCAATTTAAAGTTCTATACCTCTAAAAAAACACCCTTTATTTTTCAACTTAGTTCAAAGTATACACTAACCCACACGCAATAGAAACATTATATTAGTATTAGAAGTAAACCCTCATTTACCAAATAGGGCTTAGAACATTCTTTGAGTTCCCTGTTCTGTGTCATAATATTGAAATACGGCAAAACGAGTTGGCGACACCTTGAGTTGACACCCTACTTTCTACATCCGTGCCACACCGGCGTAAGAACTTTGAGAGCATACAGATTTAACGTGCATCAGCCTTTCTGCTCGAGTGATATAATTAAGCTTTGTTTATCTTCATGACAAATAACAATCTCCTGCTAGTTGTTGGATGGTCCAAGTGTTACACAGAATGTAAATATCAAAACTTTTTAGTAGTAATTATGGATAAGGAATGTTTAGTGATTGAATTTGATTGTGGATTGTGACAACACTCACAAGACAAGATGTTTGATATTGTAACGTAGATCAGGGATTCTCTCTCTCTCTCTTGGATATAGTTCTTCAAGAGCGATGCAATTTATTGTTGAAAACAATCCTTAAAATACAGAGCACATCAGTAAAATCCACATAATAAGTTGGATAAGGTTTTCACACCTTCTACAAAGCTCAGGCATAACTAGCAGTGTCTAAAAACACAAGTACGTAACGTCAAAGATTATCCGCAAGTAACCTCTAGGTCGTAGGCAAGTGGACACTTGCCAACACTGAAGCAGTGCTAACTCAGTTTCAACAAGTCATAGTCTGTGGGGCTACCTTCTACTGCTGAACCTTATTTGACAAACATATTCAGAATATGGACATTTACGGAATTACGAAAAAAATCTGAAATATAACTGAACACATAAACTTACAGCTGTATTGTAAATTATTGAATGCCATTGCTGGAGAGATTTAATTGTTGGAAGAGGGAAAAATGCATGTCCACTGCTTTCCTGTTTTTGGTTCCACATATCTAAGTTAAAAATCATTCTTCATATGAATATTATTACGAGTCCGCAAAGACATTGTTTAAGGCTATACCTTCGACTAATGTTAAAGAATAGGGGCCAAATTTGGAATATTTTTTCAGATATAAAAGTATTCAAACACTCTAATATTATATATATTCTGGCTACACTATCCTGTAGAGAACCGCTTATTTTATCATACTACTCATTTTTATCCGAGTTGGCACATTTTTTCTTTTATAAAATGTTTTGCATTTTCCCCCTATACTGCAATGCTAAATGAGCTATCCCTTCACATGTTAAAAGGAATAACTAATTATTTATGAAATATTTTGAAATTTTAAAAACACTATATCATAAACAAATGCATGAACTACAACGTCACAAATTTTTATGAAAATTGAGGCATTTTTTCTGTCTGAAAATGCACTCCGCATCAAGTTCACGCTCTCGCACATATGGAGAAAACAGCCTGAACAACTGAATACTCAGAATCGTATCAAATCAAAATAAGAAATTATACCCCCTGATTACGTGGCATGTAAGTAGTACACACAAGCACTGCATGTGCATTAAAGTTTCTGTTTGCCTTTTTATTTAACTGTAATGTACGAAATAATTATATTTTATGTTGTCTATTTCTTATTTTAATATAAATATCTTTAGGAATACATACTATATGTACAATTTCAATTTTTGCTGAAAAAAAAATAAGTATATTTTATGCTGTTTATTTTTATATTATGTTAATATATAATAGAACTGTAAATATTTATATATTGACCTCCATTCTCTAACTCTGCATACATTATCGTGGGAATCGAATTGTTTCAAAAATGTTCTTCTGTATGACACGCTGAATCATATTGGTTGATTGGCTTGGAACGCCACAGTTAAAAGTTTGCCAACCCCTGAACTAGACCCTTCATCTTCGAAGGAGGAATGTTGACTCTGTGAGGGGAGAAAACATTTGGGCTTCCTTAATGGACAACTCCATTCCCTGTAACCAGTCTCAATCTGATCCTCCTACTTTTGGTCTAAATGTTAAAAGAATTATCAATGCAAAATTTCAGGCTCATTTTCGAGATGTTTCGGGACTCTACGAAAGGAAAGAATTGGAGCTCCTTAAGGGGGGAAATCCTATTTCTTGTGACCTGCGCCAAATCTGTCTTTCTCGCCAAATTTAGAATTACAACTGGACATGACTACTTTACACAAAACCTGCACGAATTTGCTTTACTATATTCCCCAGCTTGTCCTTTATGTAAAGTTAACGACATGTGCGGAGACCATTTGGTTTTTGGCTATGGACTTGTTGACGTACCATCGGCTTGTTGCTGTTAAAAATCGTTATAAATTTTTTGTATCCTTGAACTGTGTATTGGGCTGCCGTCATAGACTGATGGCGGTCATACTTAGGTCCAGCGCAGTGATTCCCAAAGTGGTCTATATCTACCCCCAGGGGCTTATAACGACCCGCAAGGGGTCCACGCCAGTGAACAAATAATTTGGGAGTTCATGATGTGTAAATGGGGTTTATGATAGTGACTCTCATTAAACCAGATCGTGACTTTAATTTTAAAAAATGATCTAGTGAAAGCCAGACTTTACCAATTTAACTGATTTAATGCAGTAACAAGGTGGCAGCATAAATTTTACTAAGACTAAGAATTTCTTTTCCAGAATTAAGTTAAAGAAGTATAATATTGGACGTCGCGAATTTTTTCAGTTTGTTACACACATTGGAGGACATTTTAACCTACGGTCAAACATTTAAATGCCCTTTATTCAGATTTTGAACATAGGTTTGAGAATGCTCTGACTATGGTAATACCACATTAGGCAACAAATTCATATGGTCACACTGAAAAAAAAATGTCATATTACAACAGAAACTGATCAGAATAGGCCCTAACGCATAGTTTAGAATACCAGCAAATCTGGCTTTAAAAGACATACCTCTTATTTATCCAGAATTATGGAATATCTTGAGAAATTTCTTATTGCTTTTTCTATTGAGAAGGAGTTTTGGAGAGGTTGCTAATCTCCAAAACAAAGCAAGAAAGGAGGGAAAAAACTGGATACTATACTAACAAAGGAGATTTAGGGTTAGATTGATATTAAATAATAAAAATTTGCTTTTCATCCCTCCCAGTAAAAGCATTTGTTTGTTGTTCAGTTACTTTATGTATTAATTAAATTTTAATCTAATTAAATACACATTTGCTTCTTAAGTTCTAAGCACTATACTTCACTACAAAAAGAAATTTTGTTTTTTTTAAAGTAGGTAGTAATACCAGCTGTCAAAAAGACATTTAAGTTGTCAAATTTGCAAAAATTTAATATTAGATATATGCAGGGTACACTACTCTAAATCGAAAAACATTGCAAATGGTGAATGATACAAAAAAAGTTTGGGAACCTCTGGTCGAGCATAACTTAAAATTTAAAAAAATCATCAAGGTCCTCAGATATGAATCCTTTCAAGTATCTGTGAATTGGGCGACAATCGCTACTTCACTATCCGATCTCGCTGTTAAAGTCTGTTAAGAATTTTACTGTAAGGTTCTCTGTACGCAATGCCACCTTCTCATTTTCAGGCTCCCATTAAATTCCCTTCCAAAAATACTATGGCGATTCTGCTTTCATCAAAAGGACTTTATTCGCAAAACTATTAAGGCTGTCTTCGGTAAAAGTACGAGAGCTTGAACTAAATGCGAAGCACATTTTCAGACAGAAAAATACCTCAATTTCCATGGAAATTTGCTGTATCTTAGCTCATACCTCTGTTAACAATATAGTGTTTTTAAAAATTTCAAAGTATTTCATGAATATTTTCTTTTTCGTTTTAATACGTGAAGGAGTAGCCCATTTAACATTAAGGTATAGGAGAAAAAACACGAAACATTTTATACCAGAAAAAATGAATCAACTCGGTTAAAAATGGGAAGTATGATAAAGAATACTGCTCTTTAAATGATAGTAAAGCTAGAATATCATATTAATTTATTATTTCTTTTATATATGAAAAAATGTTCCAAATTCGGGTTAACACATTAACCGAAAACAGCCTTAAAATAACTCCGCAACGGAAATACGAAGCAGTTAACAACGATCAAGCGCGCAAGATGTGTGAATTAAAAAATCAGTTTCCGTGTTCCACAAATTTGTTGACTATCGTTTTGTTTATGTTTAAAATAAAAGATGTTTATTTTTATAGCAAAAAGTAGTCTCTCATTCTTGATGTGTAGGTGTAAACTTAACTTTCGTAATTAGCAACCTTCACAACTAAAACACCCCCCACAATACTATTGCTATTATCATAAAAATGTTCAGAGATGTGGTGTAGAATAAGTTAATACTTTGCCTTTTCATAGCTTTTTGCGTTGAAATATCAAAGTAATGTAACGGAGTTCATGCAAACTATTTTTAAACTATTTTATAAACATATTATTTTTTTATTCTTCCATGGATGTATGAATTTATTTATCTTTGTGTAGCTTACTTACGAGAAAAGAATCTATTGAGAATAGACGATAAAAATTCTGGATTATTGTCCACATCTACACCACGCGATATTTAATATGAAATCCATTAAATATCAAAGGAATTTTGTGTGGATACAACTTATTTCTATAATAAAATTTTTTCTTCAACTTAAGAATTTCTTCCATTTCACGTCACATAAAAAGCGAAAGAATCGCTGATAGGAAACTAATTTGTTACTATTTTTGCTAAGCCTTTCGAGAAAAGTCTTTTTCAGTGTTTCAAAAAATGTGAGTTTTCGTAATCCCAAGTTACCTATTTCTCATTTTTTTCTCTGCTTTTCCACACTTTTATTAAGATTAGAATGTTTCTATTTTACTAGCTCTTCGCTATTTTTCTTACCTTTTTTTTCTGTTTTCTTACTTTCTATTAGCTTATTCTATTCTTTAAGTTTTTCAAGTATTTTTTTTCTTGAGTTTTGTGCTACGCTTTTTAAGAAAAAGAACCAAAATTAAAGAAGAAAGTAAATGCTGTCTGACAGAAAAAAAAGTGGCAAAAATATTAAGAAAAGCACTTTAAAAATAACGATAACTTGTTGCTTAGCAATTTTTTTTTTACAATTATTCTTTGTCAAACAACGCAATACTGTTTGGAAATATACGATTTAAATGACAGAACTAATTCTAAGAGTCATCTGCTGTGTATTTTAGGTTCATATTTTTTCAAGCCCTGCAGTTTTATAGTTATGTGTAATAAACGAATATCATTAAGTTTCTCTTAGTCGTTTTATATAGGTGTTACAATGAATTGTAATTTAATTTTAAGAATACCAAGAGAAAATAAAAGTTAAACAGGGGAAATTGCTTAGTTTTAATCTACATTAAAAGGGAAAATATACTTTGAAAATTGTAACGAAAGATTATATATCGTCAAATATCATCATTTTAAGACTGAAGATAGAACTGAATGTTTTATGAAAATAAAAATCAGAAATTTCAGGAAATAAAAATTAAATTCACAAGAATATAATATAAGCTAAAATTGCATTTCAATTCTTTGGCTCTTTTTAGCAATTTGAATTACAAAATCACAATCCCGTTTTACCCATCCGATTTTATTTTCAAAAATTATATCCCCCCTTCTTTGTTATACAGATAAAATATTGAATATAATTACATTAATGGTGTGGAGAATTCCTTTTAAATATTAAGCGAGTATTCTAAGTTTTTCTCTCATTATTAAAAAATCTTCAAACACACATTATATCATACGCGAAAGTTCAAAAACAAACAAATTAAGCGATAGTAATTTTATTTTCCAACAAATTAATTAATCAGAGATTACTTTTGGACTTACTCCAATGGCATTAATCACTTATTACGTTATATACTTGGTAATTTTGTTTAAGTCTTGAACATATCATTCCCCTCCTCCCCCTAAGCAGAACTAACAGTGTTTCTTTTTTTGTATCTCAATGTTTATATAATGTTAAAATAAAAAGAAAAAGCAAAAACTCCGGGTGCGCATCACTTACTACAAACCTAACACAAGAATTTTTTTGTCTTACATTATTTTATACGCATGGATAAAATTATTCATAAGCTGAGGTATCAGAATTGAACAAATTCAATTCTTTCTTTTAATAGGTTGTTTTTCTTTTAAATTCAGGAGCAAAATAGCCAAAAAGCCTGAAAAATAAATTTCATGTAGTAGATATGGTTATGATGTATGAAACAAATATCTTTCAATTTAATTTACAAAGTGAAGAATCCAACTTTATAAGATATGCTTTATAAGCAATGCAACTAAAAATTAACTAACAATATATTTAAATTATTATATTATAGCTCAATATTAATTCAATTACATATTAATCTAGAACATTACAATAAAGCATAATGCCAATGACTAAATACTTATTGAATACTGGACTATATTTCAAACAAGCAGAAAAATTCTTAAACTTTAAATCTTTTAAAAATGTAATTGTTTCGAATCGCAAAAGATTTGGTTCTATTAAAGTTTCTCTTCTTTATTTTGAGCTAATTTTTAATTGACCGTTTAAGTGATACAATAGTTATAGATATTGTTTTACGGTTGAAAATAATTTTCTTCCATATTATTATTTGCTTTAATTCAATAATTCATGTAACTCTAATTCATTGGATTATTTAATTTATTTACTTATATATAATCGTCGTTAGTTAATTTATTTACTGATATATAATCGTCGTTAGTTAATTTATTTACTGATATATAATCGTCGTTATTTAATTTATTTACTGATAAATAATCATTAAAGTTATGTTGCTTCAGTTAGCATCTTTTGTAATTATTCTAAACATGTTAGTTCAGACGAGGAAAAGAATTGTAATGTATTATTGACGCTGGATAAACTGAATATGTAATTAATTTTTATATATTTTCGAGATATTATCTGATCCTTTTGATTATTTAAGTGATTATAAGAATAAAAGGAGTTCGTGGAATAAACTTTAGCTATTATCACTAATAATAATTAATTAAATGAAATGTTAGAGGACTTTTTGTTTTTAAAAAAGTGAAACACACACACACACTCCATACAAAGTATTACCGAAAATACTCGTTTCCTGGATATTTTGATTCCTGAAGATTTAAAAAGGAACATTTATCACCATAAATAAGTACCTAATGCCACAAAAGCAAATCTATTTAATAATTATAAGTTGTTTTTTTACTATTATGAATGATGGCATTTAATAACACCTTAAAGCCCATTGCAATTTTTAATAAAAATTTAGCACTACGTTTTACCGTATCAGCAACTTTCTTTATACATATTTCTTTTGCGTTGGGTTTGAAATAACGCATTTGAATTTAATGTTTGATAATAGTCCAAAATATAACTCTACCAGAATCCAGTTGATGTGACCGATATGTTTAAAAGTATATAATGAAGAGGTTTTTATATACATAAAATGCGCTTAAGTTTAACTGTTAAGCTAATCTTTATATAGAATATTTTGAATATTAATATAACTTTAAATTTGTATTCATGCAGAAGAAGAAAAAAAAAAGATTGAAAATAAATTATATGAAAGCTCTCAAAACGTCCATCAAGAATATTATCATAAAAGCTATGAATGTAATAATTTCAAATCGGAATATTTTAAATTTTTTTAAAAAATGAAATAAAACTGAATGATAAGGTAAGTTTTCATTTCGAAACTCAAGATTTATTATTATTATTATTATTTTTGTCATTTGCCAATTGTTTCAGTTAATGAAAATGAGAGTTTTAGTAATTCTCTCTTAAAAAAACGAAACTGAGATATTATTAAAATTGTTGCTTTGAATTTTTCTCTCTTTTCATATCAAACATAAACATCGTAACAATTGTAGTCATTGTGACAAAATTCTTTAAGAAAAGGAGCCAGGAAAAACGATTTATGTCAATTGCTTTCGGTATTGAACTCTGAAGCCTTCAACAAATTGGTACTTTTTTTGAAGTCATACTGGGTATTTTACCCTGTTTCTCTTTCTCCATGTCTCAGGTTTGATATTGGTCATTGGAGCAGATGTCTTCTCAGAGTAATTTTACGTGGGTGGGGAAAGGAGACTAAAAAACGAAACTTATGAAGCGATTTCTTGAAGCTAGCTAGGTTACAAAAGAATATATATATATATATATATATATATATTTCTCTCTAAACTCGCAATGAGGACGATATAACATCTGCGGCCGGATATATTTTCAGAGCTTTAATGCCGATCTTCACAATTTGGAAGCGATAATCTATTTTAACATCTGGATAAGATAGCAATGGATCAAGTAAAATTACCACCAAGAAGGAAAATCAATTTAAACAAGGCAGGCACATAGCATCGAACAAATTACGCAAAGATTTATAATTGATAAACTAATTTTCAAATACGAGGAATTGTCAAAAAGTAAAGGGACTTAAGCAATTTCTCGTTTCAAGAATTGCCAACAGTGCTAGTATACATCGCTGAATGAAGGATTGGTCGGCAGCACTTCTATACAACGTGTCACTCGTTTTTCCTCGTAGTCGTTGGAGTGTAGTAGAATGTTCCAACATTTCAGCATTGTAGATCTGTACCAAGGAGGAAAGAAGGGAGTGATTCACTTTTTTTTTTATTTTCTGAAGGTGTGAAACCTGCGGAAATTTATTCGTTGCATGCAAACACAGTATGGTGATCGCGAAGCATAATCTAAGAATGGATAGAACGCTACAGACAGGTAAGAACTTCTTTTTCGAGACTACGAAAAATTGGGCAGTTCCATCGACATCAACCCCCGAGGACAATGAGCATGTCGTTGGGGGAGGGTATAGTGTTGGAAGGGATGGCTAGTACCAAGAGCACATGATTCACACCTTCCGTAAACATAAAGCGAATCACTGCCCTCCTTTTCACATTGGTGCATATCTACAATGAAGGTGAAATGTTGGAAGTATCTGCTTCGCTTTAATGACTACGAAGGAAGACGAGTGTCACGTTGTGTAGAAATGTTGCCGTCTACACCTCATTCAGTTCTAGATACTAGCGCTATTGCTAAACCTTTGAGAAAACAATTGCATAAGGTTTTACTTTTTTGACTTTCCCTCGTATGAATGAGTATTTTAAGAAATATTCAATGCTCATATATTCTAATGAAACAGTATGGGCTGTTTTAGTTACTAAACTTCATATTTTATAAATATAACCTGACGGAACAGAACATATCTTAGCAAACGAGGGAAACAAATGAGAATGAGTTGAAAAAGCACGTTGTTTATTCAACGTTTGCAGTTTCCAGTGCGACTCACCTTTGAAATGACCATCAACAAAGCAAAAGGACAATCGCTAAAAGGGTGTGGGATAAATTTGGAAAATCCTTGCTTCTCACATAGATATATGTGACATGTTCACATGTCGGAAAACCTTATGATTTATTTGTGTACGTACTAGAAGGGAAAAGCAAAAAACATATATTGTGTGTATCCAAATACGCTTCAATAAATGACTTTCGATCGAAAACTTGAATTGTCAGATTTTTCTCGATAAAATGACTAAAAATACATATTGATCTAAAATAAATTTAATATTGTTGTACGTTACAATCGACATTATACATTGGAGAAATAATATATTTTTTATTTTACTTTTTATTTCTGTTCAAATATATATATATATATATATATATATATATATATATATATATATATATTGAATATTTAGAGGAAAGACAGGACAACGCGTCTGTCGGGTTAGCATTAATAAATACTAAATTAAGTTTAGTTAAAGTCAGCACAGCATTCATTGACTGCTAGGCGGTACGAAGTTAGCCGGGTCAGCTAGTTTTTAAATAAAACAAACTGGGGAATGAATACATAGAGCTGTGAAAGCGGATATCACTTTTTCGTTGTTAGTATAGCCGCTTGTTTTCGCAGCAAATCTTTTATCTTTTAGTTACTAGTATTAATATTAGTATACAGAAATTGATATGTTTTGTTGGCGTGTTAATTAGAAGAAATAGAAAACTTCTAATAAAACTAATATGTATACCAGCAATTTTTGTCTACTTCATTTAAATTTTATTAGTATAACACTGCTTACAAAACTTTAACATTGAGAATTTAACAAAGAGAAGATATATTTTTGTGTGGGAATCGTATTATTAAAAATTATAATTAAATTCTTTCTTTAAGGGAAAGAAATTGTTTTTCAAAAGAAATTAAGTGAACTGAAAATAGTTAAAATCGGCACTTCGTTACGTGTTCGACAAGAAAATGAAAACAGTTTTCAGGAACAAAATTATCGAATTTTGAAAATTTTGCGTAGGAGTTAATAGTAATATAATATTTTCACTTTCAAAAATGAAATTAAAAGTTGATATTGAATCAGATTCACACTACAGTACTATTTTCATTCTGTAAAAACCTAATCTCGTCATGACTGGTTTGTTGCTTTTACATTTGAAAAATTCGAAGCATTCTAAAGAAAATAAATAACTATCAGCTAGATATGTATTGGAAATGAATAAAAGAAAAGAGAAATAGAGTGAGTAACATCCTATATCATTTCTCAAAGCCTCAATTTAAATGCCTCATTTGATTCGGTATTCTAATTGAAGTGAAATGTGTTTAACGTGAAATAATACAACGTTCCCGACAAACTACTACGTATTTACATGCATTTTTTTCTCTTAACACTAAATGAGAATCGCTTAACGGAAAAAGATTTTCCTTATGCCAAGAAGCAAAATACGGAAAGCATCAGTCGATGTTTGAGAAAGTTTCTGTATTATTGAACAGTCCTAGTGTGTCATCAGAAAAATTCGTTGCAGATGTGTGTAAATCTCAAAATTATCCTTGATGCAGATTCCGATGACGAAAATGAAATGAATTATGCAGCTCCTGTTCCCATGTCATCGAAATGAGAAACATCATAAAATTACATACAATTATTTAGATTAGATTTTTATTTAGATGTTTTTCACCAATGGTGAAATGAATAACAAAATGGACGACATAGCACAATTTGTTGATAACTTGACGCTAAAAAGACAATGCAAAGAAAAATATCAGATTATTTTCCAAAAAAAAAAGTTTAGTTTTCAAAAACCTGAAAATTTTATATTAAATACTCTCAAGCTCTTGTGAACGCTTTTGGTTCATTGATTCTTATTAAATGCATGCATATAATAAAAAATGTGCTCCAGCAAACTTAATTTTGTTGAATATATATTTCTTTTTTGCATTATCCTTTAACACGAGAAAAAATATGTCAGTCTCCTCAGTTTCGTTTTAAGAAATTTTCACTGCATTTGTATTTAATTTTAAACTATCAGAATGTGAATTTATATATAGTTTCTTAAACATTATACATATTTAGATCATGTAATTCAAAAGCTCCAGTGAAATGTTTTATTTTATAGAAACTCCCTTTGTTAAGTTCAGTGATGACTTATATACTAAAATTTCATGCAGCAAAATCTCATTTTAAGAATGATCAAAAACATAAAAGTCATTTGAAATTTAATTTGATTCCAGTTTATCCAAGCCATTGTATGATTTGAAATCCAGACAACAGCTCCCACTTGTGTCTTTTTCTAATTATTGACGGTTTAGGTATTTCGAAATGCAGACAGATAGACGAATTAGTAATGGAGTGTAATTCTTTCAGAATACTGTCTCCAATTCTTATGGAATGGAATGTCTTAAATAGGAGCAGGGAATGAGAGCAATAAAACTGTTTTCGGTATTCCGTAGTTCTTTAATTAAATGATGTATTCTCAGAATCCCTTGAATTCAGCGCATTTAGACACTTAACTATTCCAGTAATTAGGGGATTTGAAACATGTTAACTTAAAATACATTTAAATGTAAAGAACTCAGTAACCACAAACTATTATAAGTACTGATAAATAATTGAAACAGCTATAAAACACAACTATATTTATTTGATTAAAACATTTCAATTTGATTGGATTTCGTGACCTTAACCACTAGGCCACGGATTCGTGGTTACGGTGGCATGAGTTCGAATCCTTGTGTCATTGAAAACCCACCGTGTAGAAAGGGATGTTGCAAGTTAAATCTGTCGAGGTTCTCGCGTCCTCCCGTTGGTGTGGTGTGGAAGTTAGGAGTGGGGTGCCAGTTCAGATGTCATCCTGGTTACTTGACATGGCTTAAAATTACGAGGTCCGACGCCAATAGTCGTCATGCAGCTACATAATAGTGCAACGTAAATGTAATTCTCTTTCTCATTCGCAAACGCGAGGGCTTTTGGCAACGAACTACGGAATGTGTACCTCTACCAAGTGACGCAGACGACACCTGAGAGGGCAAACCCTTTTCCAAATGATAACACTATGCCTACGGGTGGTCTTTGAGCCTCGATAGATTTAACGTGCATCAGCCTCTCCACACGCGGGTCTTGAGTGAGACTAGGGTTCGAATTCATGTCACGACGGCCACACTAGACCGTGACCCCATAACCACTAGACTACCATGGTCTTGCAAACTTTCAAAGATGCTACTCCTGAAATCTTTGAAAACTATTGGAAATGAGGGAATGAGTCTTATTAACGCATCACACTATCAATCAGCACGAGAAATATTGGCAACGAACTTCTTAATTTTGAAACTCGGATGAGGATGACACCTGAGATGGCAAACCGTTCTCAAAACTATTACACTACTCCAACGGGATGACTTTAAGCCTCGACAGATTTAATGTGTAACAGGCCTTTACAAGGTGAGTCTTTAAATCCACTAAGATTCATTCACGTTACTCAACAACACCAGCCACGAGTTTGTGACCATGACTACTTGGCTACTGCGGCCAATAACAAATTTTAAATAAAAGTTCAAACGATTTTAAAAACCTTAGAAATGTTGCGTTTGTCTTTAGATGAAGTAATTTCAAGTTTTCTACGCCAAACTTGAAAATAGAGATGTAAATAACGAGAGGAAAACATTGATTTGGGTTTTAGGAGAGAAACATTGACATCTAACCACTGATTTAAGGCATTCAGATGTCGATACTCGCATTTCATTGTATGTGTGTACAGTGGCTTTTATTCACAACTCTTCCTGGAAATTTAGGAGGGGTTTCTTGATTCACATATATGTGATCATATTGTAATTTTTAAAGGCTATCTTTAAGGAAAACTCTCTGTCATAAAACGACTTTCTGCCGAATCCACTTGCGCGTGAATAGTAAATGTTATCCGGTAAAAATGTTTTATGTGACCCATTTCATCTTTCAAAATTTTAATTTAAATTTTATTGGCTGCTTTAGAATCAGCATAAATAAAAAGATATTAGATGAGAATATGCTAAGTACCTAGGAAAGGAAGATTTTAAGATTTATTTTTAGAGAATTTCACAAGAAAATGGCACGTGGTGAAGAAAATCAAATTTAGAACTGTATCACTCATATAAAGAATCTGACATCATTAACTTCATCAAAGTACAACGAATTAAATGGGCAGGCCACGTTGTTAGAATGGATGAAGATATTGAGGAAATTAAACGTATTTTAAAAGGGGAATTTAGAATTAAAAACTAAAAAGTAGCACCTATTTTTTAAACAAATAAGAAAGATGTTTTTCATACACGTTACAAATCTTTTTTTAAAAAGAATCCAGTTAATTTTTTTAGTAAAATAAAGAAAATTCATTAATGATTTCTTTTCTTTTTCTCTAAATATATACGAATATTTCCCCCTAAACTACATTTCTTTTCTCCTACTGCCAATAAACTATTTGATACAATATATCTCATACCATAAAGGTTATCTATCTAATGACACTCCATTTATGGCACGAAGCATTACTAAAAATGCACTACGTGTATCCCCAAAATAATCTCCTATAAATGGACTCATTTTCCTTTCATTTATTCTTGATATCGCTGTTTTTTCTTATTTTATGAGCTATTTAGAACATTTTTTTTGATATTTGCACCGAATACAATGTGGTTTGTACACGTATACATTAAAGACCACCTGTGAAAGATACATCATCTACACTATTAAAATTCGTAGGTAAGCAAACGTATGTAATTCTATCCTCACGAACCGCACGACGCAGAAACTCTCCAAAGGTACCAAAAGTTAGGGAATGATCCGAGGAATCTGTTTTTACCATTTATATTCCGATATTCTAATTAGTTAAAAAGATACTTTGTAAAAACCTTAAAACGCATGATTAGTGCCATTTTTTCCTTCCATTAGTTCCAAATCTTCGATCAGTTTTTTTTTTCTCAGACGTTTTTAAAACGTGACCTAATTTTTTTCATGAGACTCAGAAAAAAATAATTACAGAATCGGAAAGAACATTTATTTCGTCACAAAAAAACACGGTATAACTTATTTTACAAAATAATTATATTTTCTATTTTTTTAAAATGAGTCAAAATCGATACTTTTTTATTAAAATGATTTCTAAATCGTTCCCTTGCATTTTCTTTCGAGCTAACGAAAAAATATTTTACACTAAAAAAGTTCATGCTTTTTTCTTTCAAAATCAGTTATTTAAAAAATTAAATCTCAAAAACTGTTTTTTCTACGATTTTTCAAAAAACACTCAAAATTTTATTTAAATACTTCTTTATTTATAAAAATAATCTCACTCTGAAGAAAAATATTATGCGTAATCTGTACAAAGATTGATAAAATTACTTAAAAAAAGTTGTGTTTTTCGTTTTTTTCCCTTTTTGCGAGAAATATTTAAGAAATATTTCCTCGAAAGAGATGAGTAGCTTAGTTGCTAAACGGGCTACTTTCTAGACGGTAGCTTCCAGGTTTGAAGCTGGATCTTTTTGTCAGAAATATTTTAGCATTATTTTAGTTTTATTTTTTGTTTAAAAATTACCGTTGTTCGCAGTCGATGTGTTATAAGTTTGAAGGGATTAACTTTCAGCCCGTTACGTTTGATTAAAAGTTACACTAGAAAAAAAGATGCGCCTATAAATGTTGAATTGAATATCAAAAACTTTTTTTTTATGATTTTTTAAAAAGTACTCAAAATTTAAATACTTGATAACTTCTTTATTTATAAAAATAATCTCACGAAACTTTTTTTCCGCGTGTAGAACAATATTATCCGTACTCTGTACAAAGATTGAAAAAAAAAATCACTTAAAAATTACGGTTTTTTTTAAAATTTTCCTTTTTGTTTTTTCCCCTTTTTGCTAGAAATATTTATATATTATTTTTGTTACATTTTTTGTTTAAAAATTACCTTGTTTGCAATCGATATATGAAGTATGAAGGCATTAACTTAAAAATGATGTCCGGAATTTTTTTTCCCGTATGTAGAACAATATTATCCGTAATCTGTACAAAGGGTGATAAAATAATTGAAAAATTACGGTGTTTTTTTTTTAAATTGTGTGTGATCCTTATTTTTTCCCTTTTTGCGAGAAAAATTAAAGCATTATTTTTTTAAAAGATTTTTGTTTCCCGAGCAACGCTGAGCTAAGTGGAGGAGCTTGGGGGGGGGGAAGTCATTTTTAAAAAGAGTATTAGAAGTGCTGATTTTGTGAAGGAAAGGAAACATTTATAAAAGTAAAGAAAGCCCGTGCAACGCAGGGCCATGCAGCTAGTTTTATATTACTAATCCAAGTCACAAAGATTTCTAAGAAAACCTGTCGGTTGAAAAAAATAAAAGGCTTTCACTGTGCGTTTTTGTTGGAGGGCGGGTTAGAATATAGCTAAAATTATTATTATGGTTTTATTTGTTCTCTTAAATCGTATTCACAACTTAGAATACTTAAAGTGATTATGTGCGGGGCCATGACTTTGAAAAATGGATAATTCTTTGATATTTAATGTCAATTGAATTAGAATGTATGCATTACAACATTACAATTGTGTTTTTAAAATATTATTACAAGGAAAAATTATTTAAATGCAATTTTGTGGCAAAAAACGAGAAAGAATGACTCACAGGGTTGATGAAATTAAACTTCCGCTACTCAGACGGCCCTGGAGGCCGTTCTATTGGACCAAAGAAAAATATATTTGGACAAAAGACACTTCAGATGATGCGCTCAAGGTTTCTGAAATAAAAAAAAAAATAGTTTAAAACATTGCCAATGGATGGCCCTGTGGTTCAGGACATTCCAGCAATATATGTTAATATCACGCACAATAAATGAAAGAAGCTGTTCTTGCCGCAATCAGATAAGCATTGCAGAATGACGACGTAGCCTGAGATTGCACTTCTAGTGAAGCTATATTACCGCAACAGTGAGAATGCAATGGCAGCTGTCAGAGAGTTCCGTCATCTCAAGAAACAACGACGTGGACCAATGTCGGAGCGTGGTTTTAAGGACATGATGGTAAAATTCTAAAAAAACATGACAGCTAGGCGTTCTTCTTAGAAGAGGACATAAAAGAATCAACACCGCCGTCGTAGAGGATATTGCTACAGCGGTCGTGGAAGCGAGCAGTGAATCAATTCACGGAACTAACAGCGTACCCACAATTACACGCACTCTCGATATCCCCTACTCCATTGTCTGAGACATCATGTGTAAAATTTTGAATTTCTACAGGTATAAGATTCAAGCGGTTCAGCAATTCAAACGGCACGACCCAGACACTTGCAAAACCTTCACGATAGAATTTCTCGCAAGAATAGTGGGCGATGATTCATTGCCAGAGAGCATACTGTGGAAGGACGGGCCCACTTCCATCTTAATACATAAGTGAATAGCCATAATTGTCACTTCTGGGGGACAGAAAACCCCCACGTGGTACATGTTAAAGCTTTGCGTGATACGAAAGTGACCATGCGGTGCAGGTTCACTGCTTCATTCAGTCTCAGGCCCTATTTTTTTGAACGAGTGAACCCTCAATGACTAACCACCTGTTCTGTTAACGGGGAACGGTATCGTGAGATGTTACAGACCTACGTAATTCCTACTCTTTAGCAACGTGTTTGCCGACAAGAAACCATATTCATGCATGAATGGAGCCCCAGCTCGCAATGCGAGCTCTGTCAAACAATTGTTAAGACAGGCATTGGCAGACGTATGTGTGAACAGCCAATCTTTCCCAACAGCTTGGCCTCTCCGATCACCCGATCTCACGACTTGCGATTTCTGGTTATGGGGCGTTTAGAAATATAACGTTTACCGGGAGCGTTTGACAAATGCGTTGGATTTGAAGAACAGTATTCATCACCATAAGCGCCATCTAGTAGCTATTTTTTAACTAGTTTTTTTTTAAACTCGGAAACCTCGACAGCTTCATCTGAAATGTTTGTTGCCCAGATATTTTTGTCTTCGGTCTAGTAGAACGGCCTCCAGGAAGCGGAAGTTTAATTTAGCTAACCCTGTATTTTTAAAACATTGTCCTTTCATTAAAAATGCGCCTATAATAATAATATTGTTACGAAGATCGGAGTCGAGGATTTTATGCTATCAGTCTCAGAGCGCAAGACAGTATTCCTGGAGCGATGGAAGTTTATTCTCGAGAAACAATCCTTGAAATATAGGATAAAGTACTCAAATTCGCTTAATAAATCTCAGAAGGCCTTCACACCTACGACGCTCTGGTACATCAGTGTCTAAAATAGAAGTATATTTAAAGATTATTCGCAAGCACCTACTCGTCCTTTTCAACAGCCGCAGTAATAATTAATCACTGGTAGACTAGACACAGTCAAATCAAGACGACTCTGCAATGGTCAAAACAAGACTAACCCAGTCTGGGCGAACGACTCCCTATTTATAGACTACACTGGTGTGCAAAAATTAAGGACGAAGTCGAAAAATTAGCATATCAGCTGAACGAAGAGGCAGAGCGGACAGAAAGACAAATCAGGAGATTAAGTAAGGTGATGTACGGTAACACATGCGCAAATATGCAGGTAGACGTAATGGGGGAGTGTCTGAGTAGTATAAAGCATGTTGTCGGTGTAAGATCAGTATTTCTGGCAAAGAGATTGCACGCCGTATAGTAGTTAAAATCACACCGAGTTGCTGCCTCAGCGAGAAATGGCGAATAATCAATCTGTTAGACGACATCTAGATGCTTTTACCCGAGGTCGAATCATTGGGAAGTTGGAGGAAGGCCGCAGTGTGACAAGTGTGGCTGCAGAGTTCGGAATTGCTCACAGCATCGTTTCACGACTTTGGAGACAATTTCAAACTACAGGAACAGCTATCCGGGGGTTCAGTAGTGGTCGTCCACGAGGAACCACACCCGCAGATGACCGGTACATTGTCTTACAGGCCAGAAGAAACAGGCGGCAGACAGCGGGAGAAATCGCTAGACACACGACACAGGCGACTGGACGACCGATATCGCGTTTTACCGTGGCCAGAAGACTGCACGGTGGTGGTCTGTTTGCACGACACCCTGTACGGCGTGTACCTTTAATGCCTGCCCATCGGAGAAGGCGTTCTCTGTGGTGCCGGGAACACCGGAATTGGAGAGACAATGAATGGGGACGAGTACTCTTTACAGAAGAGAGCAGATTCAGTTTGAGTAGCGATTCTAATCGATACTCATCTGGAGAGAGCGGGGAAGCCGCAATCATCCCTCGAACATCATTGAAAGGGACAGGTATGGAGGTCGCGGTGTTCTCGTTTGAGCAGGCATCATGCTTGGTAGTCGTACAGACCTTCACATCTTCGACGCAGGTTCAGTCAACGGGACCCGTTATTGTAACGAGATTCTTCTTCCATATGTGCGTCTTTTTAGAGGCGCTATGGGTCTGCAGTTCCTTTTCATGGACGACAATGCACCATGTCATCGCACAGTAGCTGCCGAACAGCTCTTAGAGAGTGAGGATATTGAACGTATGGATTGGCCGGCACGATCTCCGGATCTCAATCCCATCGAGCATGTATGGGATTTTCTAGGCAGACGCTTGGCAGCTCGTACCTTACCACCAGTAACGATTCGGGAGCTTCGATTGGCGCTGCAAGACGAATGGGCAGCAATGCCTCAACAACTCATTGACACCCTCATTCTCAGCATGGGCAGACGCTGTGAAACCTGCCTAGCAGTCAGGGGAGATCATATCCCCTACTAAAGACCGGATGTTTCTTGCTGGACACCCATCACAGTGATGTTTCGGCCTTCAGTCGCATTGCACTCCATGATACTTTTTCAATAAAGCTTCTTTTTATCCCTCTGATTTCTCTTTTAGTAAGTGTTGCTTACATATTACAAATGTCCTTACGTATTGGGGATCTTACGGTATTAAATGTGTTGATTTGGAAAGCTTTTGTACAAAGTTATATTGAAAAAACCGTCTCGTCCTTAATTTTTGCACACCAGTGTACATGGAATTTTGTCAAAAAATCTGTTTACATCATTGATCGCGATTTTTGTTGATTTTCCTGTAATTTCCAGAAGATCCAGAAGGATCCACAGGGTCGCGAACTCGCCAACATGATCACCAAAAGATTCACCAAATCGCTATAAATTATGCCAACTTGAATCTATCGCTAAGATTTCGCCGTTTCCATTGAATCGGCATTATTATGTAAGAAACGGCATTGCTTGGTAATATTAAATACAATTTTAACATAAAATAAATTTAACATAGAGTAATATAAACGTATTATAGTTCTAACGTATTATTGGAACAATCGCCAACGTTCATGTTAACTCTCCAAGTTGATAATTCCCATTTCGCATGTGTCATATGCGCTGAATTGACAATCGTGTTTTGTTACATATAATGTCACCAATAGGTTGCGATAATACGTAAGGACCCATATTACATACCCAGATATATATATAAATTATTTACACTATTTTAAACAGTTATTACACGAAATTCGTAACAAAATTTTGCATATATATAGTTAGGACTTCTACATCGGTGCTGAACGAAGATTTTAGGAATGTATGCTTTAGAGAGAGAGAGGAGTGGAATTATTCATGTGAGCAGAGAAATTTCAGCTAAAACACACGCATTATTATTTCAGTCTATCATTGCTCTGAAAATATGAATTTTTCAAAATTTTTAGTTCAAACCTGGTACAAAAGTGATAGCTATATATTAGCTGAATATCATTATTATAGAAAAAGTTTTCATAAAATGAGAATGTTTTGAAAATATGTAATTTTTTTATCAAAAATTGTATTAAAATAGTTTTTTTTTTTCTTGTACTAATATTCTTAAAATAATTTTATGCGAGTATTCTAATTTAACTGACATTAAATATCAAAGAATTATCCATTTATACGCTTTTTCAAAATCATGGTTCTGCACGTAGTCAGTCTCTTTAAGAGCATATGGTTTGTGAAAAAATATGTAGGGCCAAATATTCCTTCGAGGAATAAAAATATCTTTATGGCACAGAGCATATATTCGAAAGTTCGGTACGTGCCCTCGCTGTTTACTGCTTTGTATGTTTTCCCCCCCATCATATCTGTTCTTTGAACGAAAATTTTGTGAAATACCCGATAGATTGTAGAGGTATCATACATATTTTTATTCATATATTATTCCAAACGGAAATTTTCTGTCATAAAGATGTTTAAGTATTCAAATTAAACAAAAATCTTGCTTTATAGATTTAAATGACTGTATGTTTTAATTCATAAGCATTTAAACATCTATATATTTTTAATATGCACTTGCGTATTTCTTCTGAATAATATATTTTCTTACTCCACCCTATTTTCTCAAAGTTTAAGGAGTTTTTATTCTGATTATAATAATCTCTATGTACGATAAAATATTATTGATTTCTTAGTACGAGTAATTATTTTATACACGAATTAAATATAAATTCTGATAGTTTTATTTGAATTTACACTGAACAATTCAGGAAATACATTAAGGTTTTCTCTAACAAAATTTTTTCAAGGTTTTTCAAAGAGTGTTTTAAGTAGAAATAGGTTTTTCATAGATATTTAAAATGGTTATTAATTTATAATGAAGAGATGTTTCCTATATAGCCACTATGCAACTTTAAGCATCAAGTACTGAGTAAATTATTTGTTCCATTGCTTTTGGTGAAGAGTATATTTATTACTAAGCATCGTTGATTAAGAGTTCTTAAAAGAATAAAAAAAGGAAATATCGATATGTAAATTTTTGTGATTGCACAATTTTTAAACTATAATATACTAAAATCTTAATTTCTAATAATTTCTTGCTAATAATTGATTTTACGAGTGATTTTTGTATGACCTGAAAATCGAGGGAATTAGGAAAAGAGGCTTAGAGTACCAGAGGAATTAGATGGAGCTGTCTAACTATTATGCTTCTTAGGTGGCTTCAAGCGAAACCCCAAAAAACTGATTTCCTTGTGTTCCTTGTCATTTTAATTAACTCTAAAAAGATTTTGGAACAGTTCGGGGAGAATTCGTTGAGAAATACAGTATATTCTGAATGTATAAGGAGAAAATAAATCTTTGTGTTTCATTCAAGTTGTTATCTCTATTTTAAAACACATTTTTATGGAGTTGGATAGCTTTACTTGAATTATTTTGGAAATAAAGTCGGACCTCTATATAACAAAGTCGCTAAATGCCGGAAAAAAGTTCGTTATATGGGAAATTTGTTACATAGAGGTTCGTATTTTAATATCAAAGAAATTTTAAATTCATAAGCTCTATGTATTAAAAAAGTAATCATTCACACCTTTTTTAAATTAGTATATGTTTATTTTATATATCTTATCCTTCAAAAAAAGAAAACAAAGAAAGAAAAACAACAAGGAAAACAAGAAAAAAGAATGTCGAAGAATATAAAGTATTTTAAATACTAAGAAGATAATTTCATATCAAAATTAACGAATTTTAAGGACATTTTCTAATGAAAAAAGTTTTATTAAACATAGATTATTTTATAAGTAGAATACAGGACAGCTCCACTGAGGGTGAAAGGGGATATCGAAGATTTTTCTAGTGAACTGGACAATGGGGATTAAGGGTTGCGCTTCGTGGATGAAACGTTCAGAACTCTAATGCTCTCGGAGAGTTAGGATCTAATAAAACCAGTTCAAGATTTATGACCACCATAAAATGTCTTAAAGAGAGAATAACTTGAAATATTCAGAAATAATTTAAAAATAGGGAGAAAAAATTGAATCACAAAAAAAGTTCGATATATAGAAAATGCACTTCGCTATAGAGAGGTTATTTTACCAAGAAAATCGGGAAATGTTCAAGGTTCCAGGAAAAGTCCGCGATATAGAAAAATGCGCAATATAGAGGTTCGTTACATATAGGTTCGACTTAATTAGTCACTAAGATCTGTGCCATAAGTTGCCAACCCCTGCTCTATAATAATGTGACCAACTGTCTTCTTTTTAGGTTCTGTCCTTCCTCGAAAAAGTGTCCTACTTGTTTTTCTTTTCAATATTTTAAAACTGATATGTTAATCTCTGTATACAGAGATGAATTAAACAGGTTTCCAACACGTCGAAGATTGGTCTGAAACAAATATCACAGGAACAGTTTTTAATGGCGTTTTTTGACTTCATCTCAAGTAAATTGCGCAGCAGATATTGAAGATATTGAAAAGAAGGGAGAAAGAATTGTGAGTTTTTATAGAAAGAAATGCCTGATATTAAAATCTATTAAATTCTAATAAATTAGGACAATAGGAAAATCACCATGCTGAAGTTGATAAAAGATAATTGGAAATACCTAGCCATTTTTTCAAAAATGAACACATTCCATATGAACATTTGGTTATTCTTGTTGAATTTACGTTTTGCTGCTCTGGAACTAGGTTTTTCAGTTGGTAATGATTTTTGGACATGCGAGAAAATCAAGATTGAATGTTGATATCTTAGTTGCAGTAAACGTCGTAAAATTCTTTAATTCGAAATTTCCAATTAATTAGAAAATGATGTATTGACACACACACACAGACACACATGGAAAAATATTTGTTTAATTAAATAATTAAAAGGAATGTAAGAGTAACTATATAGTTTATTTTTGTTTGAATTAATAAAATACTTCATATATTTACGTTGCAATTTTTTAAAAAACCTTTTACGCGCGTTCTCGTGTTTTTTGTAAAAAAAAAAAACTGGTCACCTTAATGATAAACTTTTTAATGTTACGAATAAGTGTGTTTTAAATTATTCATAATGTTTTTATTTAACGAAGGTATTTATGTATATAACCATTTTTTAAGCGTTTGGAACATCTATGTAAAAAGGCAAACAATCATTTTTTAGTCATTCTCGTTTGTGTCTTGTAATATGTCTTGTTTACAAGACACAAATAGTAAAGGACTCCAAAAATTGGTCTCCTTCATTCAAGGTTTTATTTACTTAAGGCATCAAATAAATTGAATTCTCGTTGTTTTAAAAAAGTAATGCGTAAACAAATGAAAATCACTGTTCGGCAAACACGGGCTTCGGCAAATTTATTTATGAGCAAAAAATGCTGTTTGAGTCAATAAACTGATAGTTACGAGAATACATTAGGCAAATTTTTCCTTTAAACACATTTACTACCTTTTCTTTTCAAAGTCGAAGCAAACCAAAAAAGAATGGATAAATATTAACATTTTTCAGAAGATTGTTATTTCGGAAAGGTAAACAACTTTGAAAAAGCTTTAAAAATATGAGAGTACAGGCTTCATAAAATTTTAAACATAATAATAATCTTTAAAATTAACGCAGGTGTGATCCTATTTAAACCCCCTGATTTGGTGACAAAAATTTCGCTTTCAAGGTTTAAGAGCCAATGTGGCAATTCTTGCACGCAAGCTCCGTAATGAGCAAGTGGGTCATTTTGAAAATGCGATTTTCCTTTAAGGCAGTGCTTCTCAAACTTTCACTATTGGCAACCCAATTTTCAATCATAATTTTTATCGCTCCCCTTTAATACGCTTTGGGGGCCTTGAAACTACAATACGATCTTAATTATAAACCGTACAAATTAACAAGATAAGTATTAAATTTTGTATATGTTACTTTTCAGTCATATTTATTTTAAGCAAATTACTTTTAAGTAATAGAATAATTATTGTTCTTTTCTTTTCTCTAATATTTAAATTGGAACAGATTGCAAAATGATGTTTAACTAAAAATTTATTTCCCCTCCACCATCCATTTCTAAAAGTATAAAATGTCACTATAAAAAGAGTCTAGTCTATGTTGCTTTCTATCATATCCATCACATTTGGTATTAATATTTCAAGCGAAAAGACTTCAAAATGTTTTAACCAGGGAGAGCAGGCGTGCACTCAATACTAACGTTCATAGTTTCGCGAGGTAACTGAGGCCCTTTTTTTACAATTATTCTTATTGTACACGATAAAAATCACAATTCCAGTGAATAATTTAACTAAGAGAAAATATACTTACCTACTTTCAAGGACTTTTCATTTTTTCTTTGATAATTTGAGAAAAAAGCCATTAAAATGAACTAAAATGTTTCAAAGGTACGTAACCTTAATAAAGGACACAAATCACAGACACTTTTCGCTAACATTACAGGAATGATATTTGCAAGCAAAATCGTCATATTTCGTTCAATTATTGTAGTTTTGCTGTCCTCTTGAGTTTGAGCCCCGAGAGGCCGCTCTCGTGTTGAAAGTGTATTCAATATAAAAGTAGGGATGTTAGTTTAAAAAAAAGAATTGTGTAAAACGCGTATTTCATCATGTTTTATATGTTTCAGAATACCCATAAAAATAAATCTTAGCCAAATAATCCTTCAAAGTGTATGCTCTCTGTGTTTTTCAAAATATCACATAACTCTTTCACATGGAAAAAGCACAACAAAAATTCATTATTTGTAACTTCCCTAAATGAAAAAGAAAAACATAAAAGAAGGGACAGAACTAATCATACCAATAAGTTCTAAGGTCAAACGATGATCAGAAAATCTGCTTCCTGGGTGAAAAGGGAATAAGTCTTCATTTCTTTCTACAGCTAATGCACAGCATTTCAATAATAATAACAGTGATGAATTTTTTATCTTCCTAGAATTTTTCTCTGGGTTTGAGGTTTTTTTCTGAAAGAGTAGAATTTTAGGTTTAAAAAGAAAACGTAATAAAAGAAATCTCTCATCGTGGGATTTCAGCGAATCAAACAAAACGGTTTAAAAATTTTTTTCTTTAGTTATAGGATCAGATATAGTTAATGAACGAATCAAAGGGGAAACTTATTTTTCATGAAGTTATATCGCCAGCTGATATACGAGTATATAAATTATGTCAGTGTAAATGCGTAGTTTTTTATACATCAGAAAGTATTTTGCTTACTTCGTTCCAGTAAACTAAATTTTTAAAATTTTTATTTTCAATATGATCGCCCCCCCAGGGGGCGCGTTCCACAGTTTGAGAAACGCAGCTTTAATGCATTTGTCGAATATTTTTGGCACCAAAAAAGTCAGGGGATTGAACTAGGATTATACCCTATTTAACAATTTATCTGTATTTTAATCGTTTTAAAAGGTACCACATTCGATTGTATATGTTACCAACGTGCTTAAAGAATAAATTATTTTTGTTTTTTTTCAGAAATGACTGGAAAGAAGGAAAACTTTGGATGTATATGAACCATTTGCTGAAATATTCAGCATAATCTACACCGGCATTTTAAGGTGTAATTCACTGTCTATAATCAAGACATACCCCATTTTGTAGTGGTACACTTCGTCCTTGGATTGGTTGAGGTAGAGATCTTGCTGATTGTTGAGGTTCCCAAGGCGGGATTCGAACGCAGCATGAATTGAGAAGCCATTCAATCGAGCAAAAAATTATAACAAATAGATATTCCCAATAACTCACCTTTATTAATTTACGTGTTAAAACTAAGTACGCGATCTGCAGGTAAAGCAACTAAATAATACTAAATAACGATTACTTATCTAAAATGAGAGCAACCCCTGAGACGTATCAAAGTGAAATCCTCAAATATCTTCTAATAGCAACTATTTTTGAAGTACACTGGCCTCAAAAAGTTAAGGTACAACATGTTTTTCGAAGCTCACCATAAAAAAAATGGCAGTAATAATAAAATGCATAGTTTACATGAATGATAATAACGAACTTTAAAAACTTTAATGCAAAAACGATTGCTACCACTTTTATTTTATAGAAAAGAACGTATATTTATGAGTGAGAGAAAAATATGCAAATATCAAGCTTTTGTACTTTTGTGTGTAAGTTGTGTTGATTTTCAACAGTTGTTGGCAGTTTCGGTGACAATAGTCAATAGAGTTTAGAAAATGTCTCAGAGACGTCGTTTACCCAATTCGTTAAGGTGGCGGGCAGTTGGATGGATGGAAATGGGATTGTCGCAGGCTGATGCTGCTAGACGTCTCAATGTGTCTCGTAGTGTTGTTTAGCGACTTTGGGATCAATACCAATCCGAAGATTCTGTGTCCAGAAGACCTGTTCCAGGCCGACCACGAGCTACAACACCTCCAGAAGACCGTTTTCTAGCTCTTTCGGCACGAAGGAGAAGAACCACTACTGTGCCGCAGCTCGTTGCAGACCACTTTCAAGCATCAGGAAGAAGAATCTCCGCTACTACGGTGCGAAATCGTCTTCACAATGCAGGTCTGTATGCAAGAAGACCAGTTGTGTGCGTTCCCCTCAACGGACGACAGCGAAGGAACCGCTTATGCTGGGCAAGAGAGAACATGTTTTTGGACGCAGCAACAATGGGCTTCTGTGCTGTTCACAGACGAGTCCAGATTTACAATGGAGAGTGATTCAGGGCGTCTACTGATCTGGAGGGAACAGCGCACTAGATACCATCAATCCCCAACACTGTTGAAAGACACAGTTATAGAGGTGGTGGAATCCTGGTTTGGGCAGGGATCTCGCTCGGTGGCCACACTGACCTGCATGTGTTCCATGGAGGAACCGTAACTGGTCTTAGATATCGGGATGAGATCCTTGATCCATATGTCCGCCCATATGCTGCTGCTATTGGTAACGACTTCATTCTGATGGATGATAATGCACGACCTCACCGAGCTCGGATTGTTGAGGAGTATCTGGAGGATCACGGTTTGGAACGAATGGAATGGCCAGCTCGATCTCCAGACCTGAATCCGATAGAACATCTTTGGGACTATCTTGGCAGAGAGGTTGCTGCTTTAAATCCTCCTCCAAGGTCTTTACATGAGCTGAAACAAGGCTTA
This sequence comes from Trichonephila clavipes, assembly GCA_019973935.1. Lineage (NCBI taxonomy): Eukaryota > Metazoa > Arthropoda > Arachnida > Araneae > Nephilidae > Trichonephila > Trichonephila clavipes. The sequence goes on along the minus strand of BMAU01006224.1, from coordinate 442,864 downwards.
CTCTGTGTCTGGTCTTCGCTTCCTATTCCGGTGTCCGACAACTTAATAAACAGCATGGGAAATCGATGCCGCCAATGCATTCAAGTTAGAGGTGGACACATTCCTTATTAGAACCCATTTTTGTATTGTTTTTATGCCATTTTACCACATAACACTGTGATGTGCTGTTTTCTCCAAGAATGGACTTTTCCGCAGAGATTGCTTTTTTTGTTATAAATCGTTTTTGCAATACACTTATACAAGTTTCTATGACGCATTCAATAAAAAACTATTTAATGCACATATCCTCCAAATTTTTTGTTTCTACATTCATTCATTTGCAAATTAGACACAAAAACCCGGTTGTACCTTAACTTTTTGAGGCCAGTGTGTAAGCGAGTATAGTTCAGGAATAAGCCACTATAATTCAGGAATAAGCGGCTGGAATACAGGAACTCAATAGTGTGTGGCTCTATTGTCCACACAACTATTCTCTGTGCCAGTTGACTATTTATATGCTGCTTAGTAAAGACGCTCATTTTTGGAGTGGGGTGGTTCAAGAATTAAATTCTTAGAAAATTTTGATGAGAAAAAAAATTTAAAATATAATTCAGACAAAAATTAAATCCCGGGATTTCGGGATTGGAAAAAGCACCGGGATCCCGAGGTTGTAAACCCTAGTACAAAGGTAAACAAAATGTAGTTGTTTAAAAAGTACATTTATAACATAAGAGTTTTTAGATTTTTTTTAACTTTGGAAAAGTTTTTGAAGAATCTTAATATTTGAACATCTTTACTAAATTATATCAAATTTAGAGAATTTTACATTAAGTGCAGCAACAAATACTATTATAATGACAATTTTGAATTCAATCATCCATCATGAAAGTTCGATTTCTTCATTGTTAGGCTTAAATATCTTACAGATAATACGTCTACGGCAATATTTTCATAACCCACAGAAACTCATAACAGATTTTTCCTGTCTTTGGTATGCGACAAGCAATGGATGGCTTAAGAAAAGAGAAAATTTATTTTCTTAGTGTTAATATCTAACTCAAATATTGAACTAATTTTACCTTTCTCTTGCAATTTCATAAGGGCAAGATGAAGAAATCGTTCTATTGTTAGTATTTTTCTGCTTTTTTTTGTAATTTCACTTAATATTCTGTTGTCTTCTTGCAATTTCACTCACAAGAAACATAATTTTTCGATCGTGCTTTGTTCCCTTTTCCTAGCATTAAGAATCAAAGCCCAAGATAAACAGCTATACCCACGAGCTAAATGAATTCTCATAATCTACGAAACGATATAAATGACGTCCATAAATCAATTCATCTTCGAAATTACTATCATTAATTTCCAATGCGATATTACTAAACAGTATGCCGGTCTTTCTCAATAAGACTATACAAACGTTCCAAGAAAAAAGAACAGAATAAAATTTCCTAGAAGCAGTGATAATGCAAATCAATCTTCTAATGGCTTTTCAAATCAACAGATAACTATTAAAGTTTGCTTCGATTTAGAATAAATGGCTTTACTATATATTGCTTAATTTTGAAGGTAATTGTAAATATTTATAAGGCTTTCTTTGTGGATTGATTCTACTTAATACAACAATAGACGCGAGTTTCTCCGAAATTCCAGAAAGTCTTAAGCAATTTGTGTCTATGTTAAATGAATAGTTTAAGCGTATTATTTTAAGAATGTTAAATAATTTCAAAACAGCCTGCATGAACCTGATTTTATATGAAAAGTTTCCGAAAAAGCATGGTAATGTTATGATTCACGAAATCATTACGTACAAAAGAAAAATAAAGAAAGAAGCTCTGATAATTTACACAAACCACATTGCAGCTAAGTAAAAATTATATTGTTAAGGCTGAAAGAAAATTAATTCATAATTTTTCTAGGATTAATTGATTTTATTTGCAAAGTTAACAATTTCCTGAAAACAAATTTCACCGTTACAAATTGTAAAGTTTGGTGACATAGTAAGTGCTTTAAGTGCTCTACACGCAGACGATGTACGTGGTCACAGATAACGAATACTTTTACAGGATGTAGTTGATAATATCGTGCGCATCGCTAGTATGACTTTGTTACTTGTTGCGGATTGATAGCGTCAGACTTCTAGGCAGGTACGGCAACAGCTGTACGTGATGGCTTTACCATATACTAGTAAAATAATGAAATCAACGGTGAGCATTGGTCACAGGACGGTAAATGTTATATATCTGACAACACATGTATGTTTTTATGAGAATTCGGTAAAACTATGGAATAAACTGTTTAAATTATGATAGGTATCTGAGTCTTTTTTGCTCTGTACAGTAGCTAATTATAAGAAAATTAGAGAGCTGAAGGTGGCTATTATGGATTAAGTGACTTTTGTGTCGACTGCTTGGTCATAATCTTCACAGAGGTATCAGAATTCTGCGTTTCATAACATTCTTTTCAAACGCATATGAGTTCTTTTTCCTTCCTTATTTTGTTTAATAACAATCTATTAATCTGTGTTCTGTTTATTAATTTAATTAATAATCATATGAGACTTCACAACGTAACGTAAGTATCCGCATAATTATAAACATGGGAAAGTTCATTAGAGGTATAATTTCTAGATATCTAACTTATATATCTAATATTACCGTATTACAATCGTTACTTGTACTTCATTTGATCACCACACATAATCTCTATAGATGGAATTTTGAATTTATTGCAATAACGACTTTCTTTTAATCAAATGGTAAGCAGTACAATATCCTTTCAATACCTAAATGAAAAAAATATTCGTTTATCCCTTACATTACTGCAAATTTCTTCAACGATAGTAATAATACTTATTAAGTTTATTTATTTTGTTTTATTATATAATGTTTGTCACATTGATACGAAATCGAAAATTCTTTATGTTTAATTTAAGCTTATATTAAGTATATTATATTTCTTTTAATTTTAAGATTTTCTTCAATTCGAAGAAATGGAAAAACACAAATTTACAAATCTATTTAATGGAAGTGTTTGAAAGACAAATGTCATAAAAATTTTCAAATGAATTGTATTTGTTTCCAACAAAATGCTTGTTGAGAAAAAACTCAAATATATTTAAATATATATATAACGTGTTCTTATATCAAATAAAATTAAAATCTCTATGTAAATCTAAATCTAATATTTTCAGTATAGGGTTTCCGTAATAATGTTATCATTTTCCTTTTCCCGTCTATTTTACTGATTCAATTCCTACTATTAGCTCACACTCTCTGTATATTCAATACATTTTAAATCGCTCTATTGAGCTGAACTTTTATATACATGATTATTTTGGATGAAAATATAGTAATTTAATTATAATTAATAAAAATTAATTAATTTCAACTAATTATTCAAAGAATTACAAATACAGCCACGTTGGCATCATTTTTGGCGACTTGTGTCGAAACTTGAAAAAGTTTTTTTCTCACATTTTAAAGCACTCATTTGAGCTTAAATTATACATACACTATTGTTTTCGGTAAAATTACGAAAATTTAATTATAATTAATAACATTTAATTGAATGAAACTAATTATTTAAAGAATTACAGATACAACCACGTCTTTTTTTTATTTTTAGTGACTTGGATCAAAACTTTAAAAGATTTTTTTTCTCACGTTTTAAACCATTCAGTTGAATTGAAATTTTATAAACATGATTATTTTTAATGACAATACTATATTTAATGATAATGAATACAATGAATTATTACTTGATGTTGAGACTCTGTCCTATGTATATACATATTTATATTAACTATTTAAAGACTATTTAATTGTAACTATTGTAACTATTTAATAAAATTTATTAAATAGTTAATTTTAATTGTCTTATTGTTTTATTGTAACTATTTAATAAAAAGTAGCTAAAATAAAATTTTTCTTTGTTGATCTAAGTAGGAATAGACTTCAGAAATTTTTTTTATATTACTTATTTATCATTTTATTAAAGCAATTTTTTCATTTACTCAAGGGCTGATGGCGACGGATCTTATAACTTCGAAACTCGGTTAAGTGACGAAGACACGACCTTAGTTGATAAACCATTGTTAGACTTCCATTCTACGCCAGCGTGAGGATTTTTAGCTATACCACAGATCAAACGTGAATCCGTCCCCCCTCCTCATATGATGTGTCTTCAGAGGTACCAGAATTAGAACTCTGGACTCGATAACACCGACCACGTGTTCGTAAACATGACTACATATTTTCTATGCTTTAAACGGGATACTAGGGGTACCATTATGTAATTGACACAAACTTGAAACCTTTCCCGTGAAAATGAAGTAGAGTGTCAGGTGTTATATGGGTTAAAACAGCAAGGGATAATACACAGAAATACGCTTAACGCAAAAACTCTATAACGAAATATCGGTTAACACGAAAAGTTACAACAGTCCCGACAAACTACTATACATTTTCACGCATTGTTTCTCTTAGCACGAAACGAAAATCGCTTAACACGAAAAGATTGCTCTTCTGGGAATGAACAAAATACGGAAAACGTCAGATACTTAATGAAATGTTTGAGAAATTTTTCGGAAAATGGGACTGTCCTATTATATCGTCGAATGAATTCGTTGCAGTAGATGATGATAATGTATGTACAGCCTAAATTGTGACACACAAAGACATTTTGGAATTTGTTCAAAGCTCAAAAAATATCACTGATGCAGATTCCGGTTACGAAAATGAAAGGAATAATACAGCTCCTTGTGCAGTTATTTAGAAGCCCATCCCAATGGTGAAATGAGTAAGAAAATGGACGACATCGAACAATTTGATGCTGAAAAAGACAATGAAAAGGAACATATCAGAATATTTTCCAAAACCTCTATAAATGTTTTGTTTTTCAAAAAACTTGAAAATTTTGTATATTTAATTTCATTAAGGCACTGTGAATGTTTTTGTTTCATTGATCTTTATTAAATACATGCATATGTACGCATCTTTGTAAATAAAATGTTTTTTTTATTTCTAATAGCTTACGAATTGGTGTTTAACCATTGCATACCTAGTACATTCACCGGAAGCTGGTATCGCTTTTTAGTGCGGCACCATAGAGGTGGATACCAATCACCACAGGTAATTTTGACGCCCATTTTTCCCTTAGAGGGAATCACCTGAGCTCTAACGATGTGAACTGTACTAGGATTTGATTTTGCCCAGAGCACCCAAGCCAAGCAGTGTAAATAAAATGTACTCTCATAAACTTGGTTTTTGTTGAATACTCAGAGTTTCTTTGCAATATCCTTTAAAATATCCTCCTCCTTAAAGAGTTTCCTCGCAATGTCCAGTGAGTGAATATTAACGTCGCTCTGTTCAGCTACACGAGGGCTTTTTGGCGACGGATCTCGTAATGTTGAACCATGGTCAAGTGACGAAGACGACAACTGAGCTTGCACCCCCTCTCCTAACTACCACACCAATGGGAGGACATTTGAGCTCTCGGAAGATTTAACGTGCATCGTTCCCCTACACGCCGAACCTTTAGTGGACTCGAACTCGTGTTAAGCGATTTTCACTGTATATGCCACAAGAATACTACCAAAATAAGTTTTTCTAATTATCTCTTTAAAAACAACAACATTTCATAAGTTCTTACACAAGTGTCTTTTGAAATATTTAAATAGATTCGTGGAGTTAAATGTGCTAAGAAGGGTTTTTACAAACAATTTAATATGTTTGATTGCTTTACTATTCACATCCCCCATCCGGGTTTTGAATTAGGGCGTGGCAGCCAAACGGGGATGGTCGTTAACTTGTGACCTACGTTGTCAAGTCGGGGCTCAAGCCGTGGTGCTAATAAACACCCACCACCATGTGGAGAGGCTGATTGTCGTTGTATGTGTCAAATCTGTAAGTCCTCCGTTTGGCGTGGTGTGAAAGCTTGGAAAGGAGATTTCCAGTCCTCGTCTTTTGACTGTGGTTCAAAGTCAGTGGCGTAACGTACACTCCCACATCGCGGGGAGGATTGCCTAAGGCCTTTCTGACCCCAAGTCACCCTTTGTAAAATCCAACTTGGGGGCCCAAACGTTCTCCGTTACACCACTGCTCAAAGTTACAAGGTTTGTTGCTAATAGCCCTAGCGTTGATAAAAGTTCTTAACTTAACTCAGTGGCGCGATATCCCATGAGGGACTAGATCAACTGTCCAGCTCAGTATACGCAACCTTGGGCCCTGAGGTGCATGAGCAGATGTTCCGGTCAGGTAGCCAGTCTGACGCGAAAACCTCCAGTGTTAAGTTCCCAAGCAAGCTTGGTACTTACTCCTTTTATCGACCCAATGAAGGGATGAAAGACTGAGTCAACCTTGTCCAGCCCGGGGTTTGAGCCTTGTACCTGTGGTGTAGAAGCTAAATGCACTAACAGCTCAGCCACTGGGCTTCTGATAAAAAATTTTGAAACATTTAAAATTTCCTTCAATTTTAATATACAAGTGAATTACTGAATTAAGGTTATGGTAGAAAAAATTAAATTAGCCCTCCGCGCGCGCGCGACGTGTCTGAACATTGATACGGTTAATTTTATTTTCAAGGTACATTTTCGTTTTTATAATCGCTTTCATTACAAAGTTTCCTTTTCTCCTTTGATAATTTTTCTTTGTGTCGCATAATGAATAATTCAACTTTAAAAATGCAAATAATATGCATTAAGAAACACTTCGATTTTTCTGCGACTGTCTGGAGTCTATAGATTTTACACAATGAAATTTATAAAGTTTCATTCTACACAAACTTAAGGAATTATTTTTTTACTTTTTAATGGGTGTGTTATCTTTCTTGCAGATATAAATGCTTCTATTTTAATGCTTGTTAAATTCCCTGTATTCTTTTCTACTTCGCTGATTCTTTTTCTTAAATATTGTTTAGGTTAAAATTGGGAGGGAAACACACACACACACACACACACAAACAGCAACACAAAACATTTTGGGCGAAAAAAAGAGGAAGCTCAAGCCTTTGATTCAAAATTTCTCTTAAAATCCTTTTTTATTAAAGAATGTCAAGAGCTTCTAAAACAAAAAATATTAACTGCGTACATTTATTCGAAGAGTTATGATTTTCTTTTTGCAACTACATTTTTATGAGTTGATAAAAAATATTTTTAAAAATCTAAAAAGAATGGGTACTTGCTTATGTAGAGCTTTTCTTCTTTATTTATCTTCTTTTCTAGGAAAAGAAGCACTTTTTGAAGACAAAAAAAGGAACGTAGCAAGATAATTGTACAGAGTACCTACCTAAGTGCCTTTATTACGAATTGTAAGGTAGTGTCTGAAACGAAGAAGAAAAGAGTTGTGCGATAAAGCGATAGGAATTTGTAACATTGTTTATCTTTGTCAAAAAGCACTTGTCTTAGTAAATTTCTGTTGTCCTGTAAGATTAATGTTTAAAGCTTTTGATTTAAATAATAATAATCTTTCTAATGGCTTGATCTAAGAAAAAGGCGAATGATCTCACTTCAATTCAATACACGGAGAGAAATTCCAATAAGATCTGGTGGAATAATCTTAGAGAACTTCCCATGTGGCCAAGACGTAAAGTAGTTGCCGAGTTTCATCTGGCTACTGGACATGACTGTCTCCTCAAACATCTTCATCGAATTCGTGTCCCCTTTCTGCACGCTTTGCGATACTTGGGAGGACATAGATGCTGACCACATTCGTAACTGCCCAACACTAAAGCGCTCTTTTTTGTGCGATCTTTATTGGCAAGCTGGGGACTTATTGGGTTAATGGACTTTTCTCTCCATGTTGCTGTTTCTTACTTTGCTTTTTTTGTTCCTCCTCCCTCCTTGTGGGGTAGTGGTCTTTCGTAACCCTGACCATTGGAAATAAAATAAGAAAAAAAGGCTTGATCTCTCTAATCTTTCAGTGCATAAAATACCTAGTGAAACAAAAGTTCGCTTGAATTTTAAAAAGGGACACAGTGCGATTCAATTGACAAAAATCGGTCAAAAATCAAATGTAATTTTTTTAGCCTAAATTATACTTTATATACTTTTCTATAACCTCACGAAATTTGAAAGCTCTAAACTTATAAAACGCAGAATTATGATAGCTTTTATGTTCTTATTTATTTACATCCATATGGCAAAAATCAAAACTTTAAACTTACTTATCTCGGAAAGATAAAAAATAGCTAGTTTGTCTTCATTTAAAATGCTAAAGCTTTTTTTACTCTGCCTAATTCTTCGAATTTTATTTTAGCAATTTCTAATAGTACATGGAACAAAAGGTGGTATGCATTTTTGAATCAAAGCAATACTTATTTTTTTAACAATAATTTAACTCAGACTTTTTTTTTATACATTTTTTAAGGAATTTTCAATAAGCATTCATAAAAAGAAGTATTGTACAATTACCAATCATGTTATCGCGAAACCCATGCAAACTTTTGTTACACATAATTTGATGTACTTATAAATCAAATTTCATGCTTGTACGTAAATTTTTGTAGGAGGAATAACATTTTAAAGTCACTTCACAAATTTTATGTTTTTTTTTTAAAAAATAAAACGGCTAGCTTTTTATGAATTTATGAACACAAAATCTGTTTTACCTAGTATATACACATAGAAGCCAACCCAAATTTTTTTTTGAAAATCTTTAAATTAAGATTTTTTTGCTCAAATTGTACTATGTCGCCTTAAAAAATCATAAATAAAAGGAAGAAATCATGACAGAGAATTCTATTTTACGAGAAAATGCTTTCAAGGAAGTGGGATTTTTTTAGTAGCAAAAATAGTTTTAGTCGTGCTCGTATTAAATCAAAGAGGTGTGTCATCTGTGATGAACTTCTTGCAGAATGGCGCCCCTCCGTACTATGCCGATTCAGTGAAACGAGTCCTATTGACTGCCTTTGATGAGAATAGATTGATGGGTCGAGGTAGCAAGATCGCATGATCATCATTTTCAGTCAATTTCACTCTGGTGGACTTATGACAGTGGTGCTACCTGAAATTATTTATGGCTGCTAGTTTGATAACACGGGGCACGCGCCAAGTTGTTGTTTATCCTCGCCAAGATGGCCGATAACATTATAATATGGTACCTTGATATTTTTATCGTCTGGCGATGTGGTTGCCATGGGGATAACGTATATTAGAAATAACTTTTATTCGTTTTTTCCCATGGCAACCCTATTAATTTCAGACGATTTTAATTCGATTTCTTTAAAAATTTAACCATTTTCAGTGTAATTGCTCTATTATTTCCGTCTTCTGTTTTATTTTGTGCTATTTTTGAATATGGATATTTCTAATTTGGGTGAGTTATAGGATTTTTTTTACAAAAAAAAAATGAGTGTTGCAACTTTAATTAACGTTGTGAATCGTTTATTTTACGTTTTAATAATGCTTTTTTTTAACGTTCCTTGTTCGATGAAATTTATTGAAAGAACTTACAGTTTTTAGAATATTACAAATGTTCAGTACTTTGTAATTGATATCCAATATTAATTTTAATATATATTACGTAATTATTTTATTAATAATGTAATAAAAATGCAATTATTACTATATGCAATAATCATATATTCATTATTTATAATTGTTTTTCATATTAATTAATAAATATTATTACATTTGTAATTTATTTATAATTATTATTATGTTATTTATTTATAATTATTTTTTAATAAGAGTATTCTTATGCATTATTTTTATTTTATTACAATATGATGATTATTCTTTTTTATAATTACTATTAAATTATACTATATGATTAATACATATAATAACTATTACCAAATCATACTGTATGAATATTATATATAATTACTATTAAATTATATTATAAGATTATTATATACTGCATATAAGCACATGTTACTTTTTATTATATTATATTGATATTCATTATTTATTGATTGATCCTGGTTGTTCTCAATATTTTCCTATATCCTTCATTTGAAATACATTTCAATGTATTTCAAAACAATTCTTTAAAATTATTTCGTATTATTAAATTACCGCTAGATCACCACCTTGGATTCCATTCCAGCAACAGCAGGAGCTGTTTGGTGTGATTCCTTTATCGTGCCAAGCGCCGTTTGGCGCCATGTCCCCGAATATCAAACTAGTTCCCATTTATGTATCATTTAAACCCGTCAATATTGGTCAGACAGATTGTCGTGAGGTTTTTGCAATTCATTCAGCTGAACGTGCGTTGTAAGCAGCCCTTAGTTGTGTCGGACAATGTTCTGAAGGTGATGCTAAACGAGTGGTATTGCAAGAATAAGTGAATGTAGCGAACTGTAGTCCTGTACATTGGGTTTCGGATTGTCAACGCCCTCTATCGGTGATATATTTTATCTAAAAATATTTTGGACACTAAAAAAAAATCTGATTTATTTGTGGGCCCTTTCTGGAAAACCGCACTTCTGTATCCTTATTTATTTCTTTTTCATGAATTTTTAAAGTTTGAAAGAAATTCTCTCTCTCTCACTCGATATTTAAATTAACAAGAGACAGAAATTATATAATATTGTTGATGTTTTTTGTGTGTAGGTAAGCAATAAGACGGCGAAGCCTGCGATAAGAGCATTTACATCTTCCTAAGGAAGGAGATAACAATTTAAGAGTTTTAACTGAGAAATTAGATTGATTGATGGATTGACTATTAACTTAGCTCTTAAAAGCCACACGAGGACTGTTGGGGACGGTAAATCACTGTAAGTTACGAAAATAAAACTTGACCTGTGGAATCTTATTCTCTTACCATTCACATAATTTTCAACTCTGTAACATAAGTGGAGTCCACCTTATAACAAAGATAATGCTAGGCTAAGAACAGGTCATTGCAGAAGAATGAAGATTGATAGGGATGGTGGAAGAACTTATAGGAATTGTGATAACTGTTCAGATACAGACATAACAACGGCTCATATTTTTGAATGCCAAGCTATTTTTGATGCTCTACAAAAAATAGGGGTCCTGTTTTCGTCAACAAATCTCTATGTGGATAATATTGAACAGATTTCCAAAACAGTCATCTCTGCCCATAGAACTGTATGATTTGGTCCCGGCAGGGACACAACATCATTATCTACACTATACTAATAAGAGAGCTTTCAATAGGAATAGATTTAATGTGTATCAGCCTTTCTATATACAGTCTTAAGTGGAATCAATACTAGAATATACACGACTTGAAATGCGAACCACCATGATCTAGAAATAGATTTGGTGGGATGATAAAAATCTCTCGATTAATTTGGTGGAAAATATTTTTTATGACCTTATAAAGCAGTGTTTCTCATACTGTGGGGCGCGCCCCCTGTGGGGACACGATAACCTTACGAGGGAGGCGCGAGCATAACGAAAAAATAAAAGATTTATAAAATAATTAGTTTACTGGAATGAATTAAAACAAAATACTTTCAGACATAATAAAAAATGCACTTTTACTCTGATATAATTTATAGGCGCGCGCGATATTAAGTCATCAAAAATAAAAACTTCTTCAAAACCTTATTAGCTACTTTTGATCCTATAACCAAATAAAAAAACTTTGATTTGATTTGCTGTAATCCCATGATTAGAGATTTTTTTATTACGCTTTCTTTTTGAGAACCTAACATACTACTCTTTCAGAGAAAAAACAGATCACAGACCCAGAATCGAAAAAATTTAGGAACATAAAAAATTCATCACTGTCATTATTTTTTAAGTACTGCACATTATAGCTGTAATCTGTTTGACCTTCTAAGTTATTGGTACAGTTAGTTATGATCCCTCTCTTATGTGTTTGTTTCTCATTTATAGGGAAGTTGTAAGTAATGTATTTCTCTGTTGCGCTTTTTTCCATGGAAAAGAGTTTTATGATATTTAGAAAACCACGGAGAGCAAGCACTATGAAGGATTACTTGGACAAGACATATTTTTATAAGTATTCTTAACATATAAAGCATAACGAAGAACGTTTCACACAATTTTTTTAGCAGTAATATATTATTATAGTAATGAATATACTTTTTACCCGGAAGTGGCCGCGCGGGACACACAGATTACGAAATCATTAATTCTGGCAAAACTGTTTATTTGTTACCAAAAAAAAAAAATTTGAAAAGTCCTTGAAAGTAGGTAGGTAAACTTTCTCTTAATTAAATTATTCACTGGAATCACGATTTGCATCGTGTACAAAAAAATAATTACATTTAAAAAAAAAAGAATTGGTGTGACTCATTAACCCCACTCGACCGTATCGAGTGCGTGCCGGCTCCCGGGTTAAAACAGGTTGAAGTCTTTTCACTTTAAATATTAAAAATAATACAATTATTCTTCATCGGAATTTTATATTATTGTTCATTATTTAACATCAGTGGCGCACACAAGGGGAGGGGGGACCTAGGGGTCCGGACCCTCTCCTCAAAGCCCTTGATTTTTTCCGATTGATTATAATTCTAAGCATATAGTACGCAAAATTTAATTATTTGTTATTAATGATTAATTTTATTAATTAATACGAATTATTTATTCAAGAATTAGTTTTTTACTGTGTTTTGTTCCCGAAAATCGACAAAATCAAAAGGAACCTGATGCAAGATTGGTGGACTTTTGACACCGGACCCCTCCCCCTTTCAAAAATTCCCTGCGTGAGCTACTGTATAACATCAATTATAAATGCTAATTCTGTGAGGCTTAAAATTACAATTCGCTTAAATTTAATTATAATTTGAGCAACCATTTTTAAAAAAATCATTTTACATGTTTGTAAACATTGTCGAGCACTTGGCTTTACTCCCCTTCCAATTCAGCTATTATATCAATAATGTTTTATTTTCGTATAAATGAACTCGTGCAAAGAGTACTTCAGCCGGTATACTTTTAATGTATATTTTATAACTAATTAATTAATACTAAATTAAGAACAAGTTTAATAAGTATTAACGACTTCCATGGGCTTGTCTTGCAAAGCAAAGTTTTTATGAGGAATGCTTATGATTAGAAATTGACCCTCTGAGTTATTTTTCTATATTTAGCAGATATCTATATTTTGTGTTCTAAGCAGCCACTACATTTTGCAATATGTTCAATTTAAAAATTAGAGAAAGGAAAAATAACATAATAATTATCCTATTATTTTATTTATTTATTTTTTTTTGCTTAAAAGTAGTATACAAAATTTAATAACGATAATAACGATAATAACTGTGATCGAAAGGGGGGGCGCCAGTAATGAAAGTTTGAGAAGCACTGTTATAAAGGATTTAAATGGTAGACAATAGGATAGATGGGAATTGAATTATCACTAGCTAATGCTGTTGAACATCTTAATACCACTTACAGTTCTGGGTTCATATTAAATCTGAAACTTCAGTATTTAGAAAACATGTTCCCTAACCGCATGCGGAATACATCTTTTACTTAAGATCATTCCATGTTTCTTTCAATCTATAGAAGGGGAGGAATACCTGCTGTCCTTCAGTTCATTTCAGATCAATTTTCTGAAAAGACAAGGATGACAAACATACTTCGATACAATTTTCATAATCAAGGACGTATGTATCTGGAATCTATCTTGATGGTCACACTGGTTGGTTATGTTCTATGGAGAAACTTTGACGACGGTAATGGTACTTAGTATTATACCTTCGAACAGTACTGTCAAATCGAAGACTTCGCCAAATGCCGCGAAATGCAGCCATAAGTAGAAACTGTGCCCACACTCACACTCAAACACAGTAATGATAACGATGTTAGCACTTGGCAACATATTTTGAATATGCGATGTCTTTTTGTTTGGCGAAATGGGGTGACGATATAATAAGTAAGTACCACAGCAACATATCAAGACAAGATCCTTGAATCTTAAATCAGATCGTCTATTTGGTGATGAATTCAACTTGATAGAGAAAGATGCCCGAAATCACTAAGCAAGATTTGAGGATCAAGATTGGCAGCGACAAAGATGATTAAATATATCTTCTGACCTAAAATCTGTGAAATATTTTTGGGAATCTCTCGACAGATATGTCCGGGAGAGAAAGTGACAGTTATATTAACGTCACATTAAATAGCTTCACGAGGGCTTTCAGCTAAGAAACTTGTCATTTTGAGTGAGTGAATATTAACGTCGCACTGTTCAGCTACACGAGTGCTTTGGGCAACGGACCTCGTAGTTTTGAACCATGGTTAAGTGACGTGGATGACACCTGAGCTGGCACCCCCTCTCTTAACTACCACACCACACCAACGGAAGAACGTTTCAGCTCTCGATGAACAATGATCAAGTTACGAGGATGACGTCTGAGCTATCACCCTTCTCTCCTAACTTCCATACCACACCAAAGTGGAGGAACCCCATTTATAGGGTGGGTCTTCAGCTACTCTAGGCTCGAACGTAGGACTCGTCAGTCACGAATCTGTGACCTTGACCGATGGGCTACCGTGGCCACAGATATGTACCAAAGTCATGCCTTAAGTCCCACGCATGATTCTGAATGCTCAGTTGTTAATAAACTTGTAAAATATATTTCACATAAAAAAAAATTTGTTCACAAATATATGTAGAACGAAAGGAGGAAAGCAAAGCACATGTAATTATCTTCAAACAATTAATCGTTCCAAAAATGATATTCAACAATTTGACATAGATGCTGATTTATCGTTAGAGTTATCTTCACGGTTTTTTCGCACTTCCTTAAATTTTGCTTTACATAAATCCAAATATGTTAGTTCAACAAATCACAGTTCAAAATTGTTAACTTCCATCTCTCAAAAATTGTCAGAATGAATGATATTATTAATGGACCTGTTAAATCGTTTGATAATAATAGAAAAAATAGGCAAACAAACTTGAAAGTCTTTGCTTCTTTTGGAAACTTCCCCCTTAAAGGCTACAAAACAGGTGTAGCACTTAAGGAGGATGTATGTAATTTGTAAGCAATGTATTCGCAAGTACTTTAACACATTTGGGAAGTATTTGTAGTATTCATATCGCAAAAAAATATGCTTCATTTTGCAGCAAAGATTTTCCAATATTCAAAAAGTTCAAGAACTATTTGGCCCTTTCCTTTAAAGTAGTGAGTAGTGAGAGTAGTGAAAGTAGTGAGTGAATGAGTGAATATTAACGTCGCACTATAAAATTGCACGAGGGCTATTGGTAACGGACCTCTGAACCTGAAGACGACACCTCAGCTCCGCTAAAGGTCTCTCATTTAACGTTAAGATTTCCCTCTTTTACAAACTCTGAGGCCAAGTGGAAAAGTTGAAATATATGAGCCATCCTTGACTAGATCACTAAATAATTATTAGGCTGGATCACTAATTAATACATAAGTACATAATATATATATATATATATATATATATATATATATTTATATAATTAGATGTTTACTCATTTCTTAAAGGAAAATAAAAGAAGAGTTAAAAAGTCGGCATATCCCTTTAAGACCCAACCCGCATGATCGTGCGGGTTAGATATTCTTCCACGTTTTTTCTTCTGGAATAGTCGTATGTAAAAAATGCCCGAATCGATCGAGTGGGTTTGCAAAGAGAGAGAGAAAGAGAGAGAGAGAGAGAGAGAGAGTGTAAAGTATCTTTTTTAACAACAGACGATGGTTGTAGTCCATGTTTTACTTTCAACGGCAAATGTAGCTTTGTTTTTGAAGCTCGAAAACGCGTCATTTTTTATCTGCCGTAAAAAGATGATTATCAATATATTTCTTATTGCTAAGATACAAATTTTTTTCTTGATCTTTAAATAATTGTAAAAAAGTAAAAATAGTAACTATACTCCTGAACAGCGGTCGCTTTTCTGCGAGTCTGTTCGATATGATGGGCAAAAGTTAACTTTGCGTCTAAAAACAACCCTAGGTATCTTTTATTCTCATATTTTCCCCTTCTCTCGCTCTTTTTTGCTATTAATTTTCTTTTTCATAATTTGTTGAGGGGTATGGCATTTTTATCCTCTTACAGATATCTAGATTTCTATCGCTTCTCGGTACAATCTTTAAGGGTTGGTACACGGCATTTTAACTTTTATTGTATAGAAATGCATGGGCGCTAGTGACTCGGTGAGATGCAAGCAAGGGAAACAAAAGAATGAGAAAAGGAGTTATCGATTGGTTGCGTTGCCGGTAGGCGGCAGTAGATATCTAGCCACCGTTCAACATGATGCATCTTAGTAGGGGATAGAGCCTTTCGCAATTGTGCTGACGTCTACGTTGGGAGACTTTACGTATATGCCGAAAATGCAGACATGCAGTACATGCACGACAGTGCAAATGGTAACGGCAGAGCTGCTCTACAAATGTATCACGTGCAGTTTTCTCTGATGGACGAATGCCGGATCACAGAATTTTTCAGCGGTTACATCGTCAACTTCGTGAAACACATTTTTCCACGTCCCCAGACGGGATGCTAATCGACGAAGAGATGTGCGCAGTCCAAGCCTGGAAGAAGGCATCTTGAACACCGTGGCGAATAGACCCGAGTCAAGTACAAGAGCTGTTGCCCATCACGTAAATGTGAATCATCAGACCGTTTGTAGAGAATAACGAAAATCGCTTACACCTTTTTTATTTTCAGCGAGTACAAGCTTTAAATCCGGCAGACTTTTGTTCTCCGACTGCCATTGGTTGTACAGCAGTGCTTCTCAAACTTTCAATAGATGCGACCCTATATTCAATCATCATTTTCATCGCGCCCCCTCCCATTCAATAACAATACATTGAATTTAATAATACTATACTTAAACGCTCAAGTTATAATCCGACTTTAATCACTAAAGTGACACTGGCTTATATAAACGTCTCGCTCAGCCAAAGCGTTAATTTCCTAGAGCATATATATACGTCTTTCATAAGTATAAATTTTTCTGTGAATTGCTATCCATAAAATTAT
Organism: Trichonephila clavipes; assembly: GCA_019973935.1. NCBI lineage: Eukaryota > Metazoa > Arthropoda > Arachnida > Araneae > Nephilidae > Trichonephila > Trichonephila clavipes. The sequence continues at coordinate 425,991 of BMAU01006224.1, read as the reverse complement.
TCTGAAGGCTTTGAAATGCAATAAAAGTGACAGTGTTTACGAAGGATTTGCTGATTTCAGAGGATTTGCTTATTTATTCTTTTCCTCTCCCCCCGTGCATCCCATGCGGGAGCCTACGTGAAAAACGGTGGCAAAGGGGAGCAAATCGGCGGTTAAAGGATTAATTATAAACAGTAAAAATTATGAAGATAAGTGTTAAATTTTTTTGTATATACTTCTATATATGACAAGCCCATGGGGTCAGTGGTAATAATTATATTTGTTCTTGACTTAGTATTGTTAAATTAATTATAAAATACATTGTGTAATATTAATACATTTATAAGTGCTTTAAATCAGTGTAAATGTGTATTATTTTGTATTATGTCTGATAGTATTTTGTTTGTTTATTTTCAATAATTTATATAATTTTTTAAAAATCTCTTTTATTTTCGACTTTTTAATAAGCTCAACCCCCTCGTAAAGTTATAACGCCCCCCTAGAGGGGAACACCCATGCTTTGAGAAACGCTATGCACAGCGATTTGCGTTGCAGCTCGACTTCATAGCTCATGTGCTGAATATTTATGAACAGTTATTGTAAACATTACACTCGTCAACGACGCTTTCATAAACACTTTTTCTCTTCTTTCGTCTCTTATTTTTTCTCTCTCACCGCCTCTTATTTATAGCGCCTCCCCTGCGTACTACATTCTTACACAATAAATGTTGATTACAATTCCCGGTACCTACCCTTAAAGTTTGTTAACAAAAAAGGTGGTAAAATTAACACCCTGTACATTTTTAAGTCCTAACATTAAGCCTTAGATTTTATTCAAAAACATTCTGATACCTCTCCCCTCTTGATTTAATAAGGAAATTCTAAAAATGGAAGCATGTTCATGTTTTATATACTCTTATAGCTACAAAAGTCGGTTTCCACAAAACTTGATTTTAGTGAATTTGTACTAAACAAAAGAAACATGCTGACAAATTAAATAACTGTCGAAAAAAATGATGACGTTTCCCGGACCCCTCCATTTTTGCTGGTTAATTGCCATATAACCTTTTCTTAGCGGATTTCTGCTTAACAAAAGAAAGTTACCTGCTTATTTCAAGTCTATATGATTAAATGTTTTGCAAATCTCATGATGAGGAAGTGAGTGAGTCCCTTTTATGCTATACTTAGAAATAATATAATGTACAGAATAAGCAGTTCGCACACACACATTTACTTGTAAACAATGTTCACCATTTTAGAAACAAAATAGCGCAATATAATTTTTTTGTCTAGATGATCATCGATTCTAAAGGTAATGGGACCTCTACAATTAATTATATTTAAAAAATCATATTTAAAATAGATTACTAAAAATTTTTAATACTTAAATTCTAAAACTTTTTTAATATAGTAAATTTATTAATACTGAGATAATTTGTAACAAATAAAAAATCCAACTTGAATTTCAGCAAAAAAATTTGTAAAAGCTTCTTTTGATATTTGTGGAAATAGCTTTTATAATTTTCTAACGAATTCTTTAACCCTTTATTGACCGCATTATGATTTACTGCAGTTTTTTTTAATGCAATATTTTTTTTGAATCACTACATTGAAAGCTCTAAGGGATACACATAAACAAAATACTCAACTGTGGGAAATGTAATTAGTTAGAGCTAATTAATTAATTAAAGATATTCAACTGTAAAATTAATTACACACACTATCCACTTAAAATAAATAGTCAAATCGTTTTCTAAGGTCTTCATTAACATACCAAAAAAATAAGAGTCTTACCTTTTGACATGAACTATTTTTTCTGAACAAAAAGGACAATCTTCGCTATCCGCTGAAATCGTAATTTCTGCTTAAAACTATTCGCCTTCACCGCTAAAACACTCATCATAGAACCTGTGTGCTGCCATATATCTTGGAAGAGTGGATTTCAAAGAATATTCCTGCCAAGTATCGTCAGAGTAATCGTAGAAACGATTATTCTATGTAATTGTAAAGTGAGTGGTACTCATAAGTACCGTCGGTCGATAAAGGGTTCAATTATAATTTAAATTGCTACTGTTTTTAAAACTTTTTGGATAGAATTTAGAAAGAGAAAACAATTTATCTGTAAGAAAGTGTTCGATAACTTTCTTGTGTATGGTAGGGAATTTTCCATTAAGTCTCAATCCATAACTGACACGAACGGAAGAAACAGAACAGTAGAAAAAATATAGTAGTGATATTTTTCTTCCAAAGCGAAAAAAGAAAAATAAAAGAAGTTTGAAAAATTGATGTGATTCTAGCAAACAATACGTTTGTTGCTGACATATCGAATACAAAATGATGGATAACGATGAAATGGTTTCCTTCAGTGATCATTGCAAAAAACTATTGAAGCGTTACTACAAAAATCGCATTATGTACCCAATAGTATTACTAGGAATAGTATTACAGGAATTAGTTTCTTAAAAAATCATTTAATTGGACTATAACAAATTTTCTTTTATGCGTGCGTGTTTATTTGTAACAAGTAATATAAAAATATTTTTTTATGTCAATTCCTACTTAGATCAACAAAGAAAAATTTTATTTTAGCTACTTTTTATTAAATAGTTACAATTAATATAAATATGTATATACATAGGACAGTATCACAACATCAAGTAATAATTCATTTTTATTAATTATCATTACATTATCATATTGCTATCCAAAACAATCGTATATATTAGGTTGGGGAAAAATAAATCCATTATTTTTTCGGTAGATGGCTGTAGTGTAGATATCTCGTAAAGTATGGATCAAACAATTTCAAATTTATGCTTGTTGTCAAAAAAGGAAACATTTCATACTAAAAAAATTATTTTGCTGTTTTTTATTTGGTCCATTCATTTGATAGTTACATGGTGTCAAACATGGAGGTCAACAAAGAGAACGAGTGAAATTTACTTTTTACATAGCGTGTTGGACTATTATTTTTGTTGGTTACTATTTATTCATTAAGTTAAACTAATGGATTAATATTTGGAAAAATGTATTAATATCAAGTGTCATCCTCTACAAGTTTTAAAAAAATGTATTTGAACTTGAATGGATGAGTAGAAAGTATATATATTTTATTAACGAATGAAATTTGAACACACACACACAAAAATCGCTTATTGCTGAATAATTAATTTTGAAATAAAGCTAAATAATATATTCTTTGAAGCCCATTGGTTGATTGGTAGGGTACCGCGCTTCCACGCCACAGGTCCCTGGCTCAAATTCCGGGCTGGGAATGGTCGTCTGAGCCTTTCATCCCTTCAGTGGGTCGATAGATGAGTACCAAGCTTGTTTGGGAACTGAACACTGGAGGTTTTACGTCAGACTGATCACTTGATCGAAACATCTGCACATGCACCCCAGCGCTTAAAGTTACGTAAATTGAGATAGGCACAGTAGGCCTTGGCCTTCATGGGCTGTGGCGCCCCTGAGTTCAGTTCAATATATCCATTAAACTAAAATGGTTTCTTCCATATTTAGAAGTACGAATTGGTTCGCTATAATTTTCCAGTATCTTTTGTTCATTGCTAAATTTAACGTATCTGCATCAATCTTTAAAAGAAAATTCCAATAAGACTTCGAATGGCGTATATCTCAGTATATGAGCAGAAAAATTTTGGAACTTCTTTTAAAGTTCATAGAAGGGGGCCATTTTATTTACGGACCCGCCGCTCATTTTTGAAAAATGTAGCTTAGGAAAAACTGATTTCTTAATTTTTTCCGTGAGACAAACATCCGAGCTTCTGAATAATTTGTAAAATTCACTATCACTCATTGGAATGGCAGATGGTCATCATTTCTTCCAGGACATTAAACATAGGTCGTGTACATGAATTTCTTATTCAGGTTATTTTTCCTTTTATCTTCCCGCTTTTATTCCCGTATCTTTTTTTTTTGGTTGCAATTCGGCTTATATACGGGTTTCGAATTTTGGGTAAATTTTTGAAGAAAAAATGCACTCTCTTCTTATACACGGATTGGCTCATATTAAGAAATATACGTAGGTAAAATACTAATATTGTTTTCCGTATTAAAATATTTATTGTAAGAGAGTTATTTAAGAAAACAATTTATTAATTTGCGATACATTTCAAGTTTTTTCATATTTTTAAGTAAAATAGGATTAAAAGGTTCTTTGATATAAAAAAGATCCCATGTGCAATCCATTAATTAATTTTTAATTTATATCTTTTAAAAAGAATTTTAGAACAGATATCCGACAGGAAAAATGATTGCGGATATCTCAGGAAAAAGGTTAGGTTAAAGACTTTTTTGAGGACTTAAAATTTAGCAAAACTTAATTATCTTACTGTATTATTTGCGTTGAAAGAAAAATGTTCTTCTTTAGGGTGTTATTTATTCCAAGAAAAGTTTTTACCTATAACCAAAAAGTTTAGTTTCTGTTTCAAAATATATGAAAATAATCATATTTTTTCGGGATAGAATCAACATTTTTCTGATATCAATTGTTGAAATTCGAATCATTAATGACGGTTTTTATTTGGTAAATTTTAGTAAAGATCTCAAGTACATGTATTAAGCATTGTCAATTATTAACCAAATGACAAACTTCACATTTTCATTGTATTTATTGACTTAATGAGAAATATGGTTAGTTAAAAAGTGATAAGAAATTGCTCAATTTGATTTATTGTTGTTTCATACGATCGAGGCATACGAAATTCATCGTGGCAAGTGACTACTTATTACGCCTGTCGTTAGCCGTAGCTTTGATCATCAGACGGGTTACAGTACGATTTAGCTTGTACGCTAGCAATACGCTAAATGTCTAATAAACTTACTTTATTTCACGATCACATTAATCAATTGATTAGCAATACATTTTATCTCTACGCTATCTCTCCCCCTTTGCATTACATGTACGTATGCATCTGCGTATTAGATTTCCTTGTAAAACGGATGTTTTGAAATTCATAATGAACTCTGCTTTTCATTTCAAGCATTTTCCATTAAAAATGAATAATCAGGAATCCTGATTATAGACTTCAACTGGAAGTTAATAAATATTTTAATTGATTAAAATTCTTAAGCAAGATAAAAGTTTATAATAAATATTTCTACGTAATAGAAAATGTATTGAAAAAAAACTATGTTCTGAAAAGTGCATTAAAAAGTTTAAATTAAATTTACTTAATGAAAATAGGAGCAAGAAATTGAATAACTTCGTCCATTACATTATTAAAAATCTATTATAGATGTCAAAAAGTGATGAAAAAATGAATGCATTGCTTATTTTCTCCGAAGAAAGAGGCGATGTATTATCAGAATTTCAATCTTAAATTAATAAAGTTTTTTGCAATCTTGCAAATTATTTTTGAAATCCTTTTTAAGAGTTTGTGTCCTGTTAGTAGAACGAAAAGGAGCTATAAATATGAACTAAATGTTAATGTAAACATTTTCAATGCCCGAATTGTTTCACATGTAATTATTTATTACGAATTTCTTAGCTATACATATCTAGTATTTGTCTCAGAGGGTACATAATTAATAATGATTTCCCATTAAGTATTTAAGGATAAAGCAAATTATTCAACAAATAATATATGCTCCAATTAAGAACTTAGCAACTCTCAAATTGAGTTTTGCAACTTAGAGCAAATATTACAGCTATCGTTCCTACTGTACATATCACTTAATATGCAAACATTTCCATCCATTGCCTTTCAATTTCATAAAGAATAACAAACACTTATTCAGTGGGTTTTTCTAAGTAGAAGCAAAAGTAATCATATTGGAATAAAATCTCTTCACCGCATTACTTCGAATTGCATCTCAACCCAGAATACACATCCTCAAGTCAAACCCACGAGAATCAAATGAAGAATATCGTTAATTACGTTTATGTCGGCGGAAGCTCATAATCAACACTCGATTCTGTCAACACATCGAAACCTTTGGGAATTCATTTTCAGTATAATCTTAAGAGAAATGTACATCTCGCCATATTTCTCAAGATTTCTGGGATAATTATAGCAGAGAGCCTTCAAAATTAAATTCTCGAAGTGCTGTTACGAACAGTTTTGTTTATTTACTTTCATCTAATAAGAGATGCACATGAAAGAATTGAATACTGACAAATCAATTTTCAAAGTTAGCATTTGAGTTTTGCTGAGCTTACGTAATATTTAGTACCAACAAAGACTAATAATTACGTAGGGGTTTCAAAAAGTGAAGAGCTCTGATAGGTGTGCAAATTACCCGTGTGAATAAAATTCCCTCTACATCAGGAATGGACATTAAGAACAGTCAGTAGGGTAAAAACTTTTTTAAAATCTATTTTGAGTTTTTGATATTTCTAAAATCTCCAAATCATTACCTTCCCAATGATGTGACATACAAGCCATTATATGAATTAGAAGTATATTAAAATGACTTTTAAAAATAATCAGCTGCCCCGGTCACTCCCACTTTGACAGATTAAGTGTAAATATTGACTTTTTATATCTGAGAACTTGCAAAGCCTACGCAAAATTTTTTCGTTTAATCATACACAATTAACTGGAGATTAAATGAAACTTAGTTGCAATTTTAACTGTTAGTTTGTTTACGTCCTTTTGCAGTCAGGTTTGTAAAAATGATGAAAATATTTACTTTTAATTTGAAATTTAGATCCTGCACAAAAATTTTTTTGTAGTGTAAGTAGAAACAAATAGTGAGATTTCTCCTTTCGAAATTTTTATACTTCTAAATACTTAATAACTTGTTTGTGATAATTCCGTTGCAAACGTGCATTTTGAAAAAATGGTAATAATAAAATTATTTCAATAGCTTAAAAATGAGATTAAGGCAGAAAGGAGAATGCCTTTGGAGCAAACAATATAGATACTGAACAGGCAATAGTTGTTAAAATATTGCGTATGTAAAACACCTGTTTTTCATCTAAACAATAGTAGAAGACATTTCAAACCATTCATTAAATCAGTAGAACTTGAAAGGGAACTAAGATTCTTATCCTTCATTAACTTGCATAACAAAATTAGGGGATACAATTTTTTTTTCATTAGGTAAAATTTTTTTATAAAAAAAATCTGTTCTCTAAAATTTATATTTTTAAAAATGTGTAAATGTACTGTATGTGCATATACTCTATGTTTTTTAAATGCAATTGTGTATACAGAAATGACATTTTTGAAATATTCTTAAAAAATCCAAATAGAAAGCAGATAAAACAAAAAATAACAATTTTCAATAAATTCATGCTCGGTGAACTAACAGTTTGTCCTTGAAAAAACTAATTTTAATGTATTTAAAAAAATTTCACTTCAGTATAAATATAAATGTCTAATTGATAGACAATAAAAATTTGAGTATTTATGCTTAATAGTTTCTGAGAAAAAGGTATCAGATGACACATCAAATGTGATGTTTGCTGTCTTTGCGAGAAGCTTGTGTTACATACATAAAAATACATAAATTTCATGTTTAAAAACACATAAAAATAGTTTTATTTTGGCTGTTTTAGAAATCATTTGTCCAGTTTAGAGTAATTTTTGAAGTTTAAAACTTAGAAAATGTCTGCAACATGAAAACCTAATAATAACTTTACAAAATCAAAGCGAAAACTTTCAAAATGTAATCGTATATATATATATATATATATATATATATATATATATATATATATATATATATATATATATATATATATATATATATATAATCAGGTACTTTTAAATACCATCTCAAATTCATACAAAAACCATATTGATACATTTTCACATTATATTTATGTTGCTTTATGTTCAAATTTGATATCTGTAAAGTATGAAAGCTACTAAATCTTCAAAAATTGATACAGAATTGTGAAAATTGATGTAATACTAGAAATTATGTCGTTAAAAAAAACTGAAAAATGCTATTCTGGGCAATTTAAGACTTCTTTTGCTTACTATTTTATACAAAATAAATTGCAAACATGCTAATGTTAAATAAAATGGGACGAATACATGTTGTAATTCATTATTTTTGTGATTAAGTGGCACTTAATAGTGAAAATTCAATTTTCTCAAAAATGATGTTTTTAAAACTGTATTCATGTTTTTCTCAGAATATAATGTATGAATGTAATGAATTTTTTCCTCTCATGTTATTGATATGTAACTTTTTATATTCATGTGAGTTTTTTGGGGATTTTCTCAAAATATTTGTCTGGAGTCCATATATCGTGACAAAAAATATCAATTTTTTAAAAAATTCATAGTGATATTTTTGTTACATGTTTTTGAGAAAACTAAACAATATATTTTAAATATTTCACATAATTGCAAATATTAATGTTTACTTATTGTTCAGACGAGTTTTTAAGCTTTAATATTCAAAAGTTTTTCAATAATAGGTAACTAACAGCTACTCAGATGTGTAATGCTTTTTGTCGCTGCGAGAAGCTTGTTACATGCATAAAAATACACCGATTTCATATTTAAAAACATAAAAACGTTTTATTTTTGACTTTTTTAGAAATCTTTTGTACAGTTTAGAGAAAATTTTGAATTTTGAAACTTTTAGAAATTGTGTTTGCATGGGAACATATAAATCCATAATTAAATTTTTCTTACGTCGTAAAATCACATGTTCCCAAATCATGACTTTTACATATTGGTACATGTTTACATTATATTTATGATGTTATAAGGTCAAATGTGATGTTTATAACGCATCGAAGTTAAAAACTCTTCACAGATTGTTACATAATTTGTGAAAATTGATGCAAAATGCTAAAAAAAAAAAAATCTCGTTGAACAAAAACTGAAAATTAATACATATGTATTTTCTGAACATTTTAAGGCTTTTTTGTTTCCTATTTTATGCTTAAAATTAATAAGATACTAATGTTTAATAAAATAGGGCAAATACATGTTGTAATTCATTATTTTTTGCATTAAGTGCATTTTTACACTTAAAATAGAATGATCTCAAAATGATTGTTTTCAAAGGGCGTGTACCTTTTTCACAGAAAATATTGAATGAAACTACTTGCAATTTTTACTGCACATAAATAATATGTAACTATATATAATGGAGCTACTCTCTTGGAGATTTTCCCAAAATAATTTGCTCAGAAGCAGTTATCGTAAAAAAAATATAACAATTTTCACAAATTTCAAAGCGATATTTTTACGATGAATTTTTTTTGAAAAAAGTAAACAATATATATTTGAAACATTTTACCATTATTTAAATAAAAAAGCCTACTTACTATACAGCCAAAATTTGAAGTTTTTATATTTAACAATTTCTGAGGAACAGGTTCCTAAAATAGCTCACTTTAACATTGTCGGTATAGGGGGTACCGACTAATCTTAAGTCGATCGCGATCGACAAGTGAACCGCCAAGACATTTTGGGGTGACCACCTTTACTAAGATCTAAGTCGCGCATATTTATGAAACATATTTATGAAACACCGACGTCAACTAGACTGCAGAATCGGCTTTTCACAAAATATGCGATTGTATTTACATAAGCAAAGGATTCGATAAATATGTAGACGATACTTGTAACTTCATTGGAAGCTGACGTTTAATACGTTCACTGCCACTGTAGGAAAAAAAAGCGATTACTGCGAAGCCAGCCATAAAAATGAATTTTTCCCCACACGCCGACTGAAGGATTAGAATAAATGTTGATGATCAGTTCTTTCCCCGATAGCACGGGATTGTCTATTTAGACATCATCCTACAGCAGGGTGGCGAACCTATATGAGTCAACGTGCCATTTTTTCTAAAGAAATGCTTAATGAGGTATAGACGTGCCGTCAAATAATTTTGACTTGTGATTATTGGGAAAATAATAAAACTAAATACTAACAACACAAAAAAAAATACATTGCGTACTTTATAAAGTACGCAATTATTTTTTTAATGTATTTTATTACGCAGTAAATGTTTTAGTAATACGTGTAATTAAATTTGTATGAAGTAACATTAGCGTGATTTCTGCTGTTGCAGATTAGATGACAAATAACTTATATTCGGATTGTAAGATGGTACTTTAAGCAGAATGCATGTTGAATTGGAATCCTCTGCCTAGTGGTTTCTAAGCGAGTCTTTAATAATGTTATTCATCCTAGAAAATGACTCGTAGGCATAGGTCGTTGAAAATATGGTTAAAATAGCCTCTTCAAACAGTTAAACGTATCTGGAATCGAACTTAATGTTTCCAAAATTTCGTTACAGGCATTTTTACTTATATTGCTCGTCAATCTTTCTGTTTCAATCAATTCTAACTTTTTCCTTCTTTCAACAAAGTTTTGAATCCATATTGAACTAGACTAGAAATTAAATATTAATATTGGAATTCTTTTATATCTGAAAAAATATTCTGAATTCGGGTCCTTTAACTTAGAAACGGTAATTTTTTAAAAATTTAGATTGAAGACAGCCTTAAATATTTTCTTCATTTTGTGATCTCACTGCTAGTCAATAAGTTCAAGCTGTAGCTTCTTAGGTGCTGTATCAATATCAGCAGTAATGGGATAATAGAGTCAATTGGATTTAGGCTCAACTTTTTCTTAAAAAGAATCCTGAGATTGTCCTCCAAACTCTGCAGATGATCTCTTTGTAGAAACACTTTCAGGTATTTTGTTTTCCTAAGAAAGGAATTCTGTTTTTCTAAAAGTGAATAAATCATAATTAAAAAAAACTTAAAAACATGCTTTTATAGTTAATCGAACTAAGTTGTAACTTAATCATTTAGTTGCCAAATCTTGAGATCTGGAATAAGTCGTCAAATCTGTTATCCTGAAATTGTTAATCTTGAAGATCCTCATCAGGACAATGGGACTAAATTATTAAATTACTAATGGTAAATTCGCACGGGTAAGTGGAAAAATTAAACAATACAGATTGCAGGATAAAGAAATTTTTAATGAGTTAATTTTACGTGAATTGCAAATTAAACAAAAAAGTAGCATTTTGTATATCTCAGCTTAACAAAAAAACAAACATATTTGATAAATTTTAAGTCTGTAGATCTAATAGCTGATATAAAAGGAATTTTTGTTTATTTTTGATTTATAACTCCCCGTAACTCTCTTGTCAGTCGATTTTTGAAAACATCTTCCTAAGGTGATCTCTGCTCAGCAAAAGTAACACATTACAAATTTTGTGAAAAGAACGCTTAAAATAGTGTAAATAATTTATATCTGGAAGTTTAATACTTTAATATTACTTTCTGTTGCATTTATTTTATGTTAAAATCTTGCCACCACATCTCCCTTCGAAATATGCTTTTATTATGAAATAAAAAAATAGTCATTACACTGTTCGAAGGAATAAATTAAAAGAGAGTACGCACTGAGGCATGGTATAGACGAAACAAAAGGGAAAGTTTTGCTTCACACAAAAGAGATAGATATATGCTGTCGCGGGTATTTTTGCAGATGACAGAATTTTTTCCTACTTTCTTGACAATTATCGTTATACTTTGGAAACTTCACACAATATCTTTATAAATTATAGCCTGTGTTATTCTGATGTATAAGCTACATTATTGTAAAGTTACATTAAAATACATTCAGTGTTTTTCCGTGAAAGAGTAACAAACATCCACACAAAATTTCGCGTTTATAATATTAGTTAGAATTGTATTTTCATCTGTCCTTGACAAGTGAGCAAAATTTCGAACTAGTTTGACCTTTTAAAGTGGGTAAATATTGAGTTAAAAGATTCCATTAAATACAAGGGAAGCAAATAAAATCGTATGAAAAATACAAGACGAATCTTTGATCGGGCATGAAAAAAGAAACTAAATTCAAAATGGAGTTTCTGACTGTCTTTGCGGTCAATAAAAAAACTCTTTGATGGTGGCTATTTGCCCACCCTTGCCTTACAATTTCTGCCTATTCCAACATATTAAATTTTAATTTTAAAGTATCACGTAAGTTTTTTTAAAAATATCTTATTTTTAAAATTAAGTACCAATTTGAAGCATAAACATAACTTGCAAATTCCTAGGTTAATCAACTAATGTACTATAATATGATATTTTTCTTTTTCACAATACGAAATAATTTTTTTTTTGGATGGAAACATAAAACGATCACATTCTCATTTTTTAACTACTTTTAAAATGCTCCGCTATCAACATTTCAAATTTGTTTACGTTAAAATTCCCGTCTGCTTTTACCAATAATGAACTTAATTAAAAAAATATTACATAAACTAAAAGTTTCTTTTCAAAGGTTTATTCGATCGAATAATTTTTAAATAACATAGTCCCTGAGTGGCTATAACTGTTCTTTGCAACAAAGTTTCATAGTTTAGAAAACAGTTTACTGTTTTGAGTTTGTTGCTTGAAAATAGAGTAAACTTTTTTTTTTCCTTTTTCATATTTGTAATTATTTTATCAAAATGAACTGTAGCAAAATTAAAGCGAATATTATTTGTCCCACAACACCGGTAAAATTAGAAATTTCAAGTAGGAAATAAAAATTTGTGAGTGGCAGCTCATTTACTATCTTTATAATTAGCTTCAGGCAGTTAAAAAAAATGTGATGGAAAAGTTAAATCTAGCTTGTGTATGGTTTTTCGCTGTTCACATATTGAAGATATAATGTATATTTTCGAAAGAGAGACGATTTTTTTTAACTTAAATCAATACCGTTAAAGTACCTCATTGGAAAAATAATATACTTTTAGAAATGTTTAGAAACATCACTATAAATCGCAAATAGCATAGCGCATTTAAAGTATCAAATAATTGAGAAAAATCATTAATTACAATAATCTTATCAAATACCGGTTGATTCCCACAGTCTGCTAACATCTAAAAATTCAATAATTTACGGAATTATGTAAGTAGAGAAAAAAATCGACACACTTGCTTGAAATGACATGGAGTTTTGTTGGGGAAAAATGTGCAAAAACTGGACAACAAAACGTCACTGATGCCACAGGAAAATTGTGTATAAAATAAGTAGTAGTCAGAGAGGTAACAGATGCACCTACAATTGCTGACTGTACCATGAAAGCAGTGGAGTAACGTAGAATATAAGGACTCCTTTGCAAACCCACATTTTGGGCCCAAGCCCAAATACGTACTTAGCGTCAGTCAAGCTTTGGGCCTCCTAGAGTCCCTGATCCCCACAATGCGGGGGTTGTACTACGTTACGCCACTGCACGAAAGGTATTGTTAGTAGAGCAGTACAATCAGAAAAGAGAATCTGTTATTGCAACTTTACGATCCTATCGCCATAAGTGAACGTGAAAAATTTCTTGCTCACATCGCTTGGTGTGGATTGCGAGCTGAGTCAGACATGCTTGGCCTCCCAGATCCCCACACTTCAATCTGTGTGATTATTTTTTGTGGGGTTACCTAAAGTCACAAGCCTACCACGATCGTCCGATCTCATTAATGATGAGAATTCATCAGACGGCAATTTCTTACCATACCTACATATATATGCTACACAGTGCTGCTCTCAGCATTGTTTCATCGACTACAAGTATTGTTAAAGAATGACGGCCGCCATGAAGAATATTTGTTAAACAGAACGTATCATAAAATCCGGCGTATAACGCGCATTTTTAACACAAAAATAGGATCGAAATGCAGAGGTGCGCGTTATACGCCAGGTATAGAAAAAGCAGAGCTTTAATAACAATAAAAAAATAGAGATTTGCATAAAAAAAAGCAGATTTCTATATAGATCGGAATACGATTTATTCAAAAGAAATGACATACCTTATGAAATTAAAGGGTTTTACTTCTAGAAGTAAAGAGTGTTTTTTTAGAGGTATAGAACTTTAAATTGCAATAAAACAACGATGTATTATTCGATTGACATGAATTTTTTTTATTCGAAAGATAATCTTGTGGCATTACATTTTAAATATGATCAAGAAAGGCGTAGGTTCGTCGAATGGGCCCAAAACGAGATTGCCATTGTTCCCGATTTTCATAAGCGAATTTTGTTTAGCGATGAAGCGCACTTCTGGTTGAATGGATACATCAACAAACAAAACTGCCGCATTTGGAGTGAAGCTAATCCACAAGTGTATGTCGAAACACCGTTACATCCAGAAAAACTGACTGTTTGATGCGCTTTATTGGCTGGTGGAATCCTTCTTCAAAAACGATGAAGGCCACAACGTTACAGTCAATGGTGATCGGTATAGAGCCATGATTACTAACTTTTTCATTCCTGAATTGAACAATCATGATGTCCAGGAGCTGCGGTTCCAACAAGACGGCGCAACATGTCACACAGCTCGTGCCACAATTGATTTATTGAAAGACACGTTTGGTGACCACCTAATTTCACGTTTTGGACCTGTGAATCGGGCTCCAAGATCTTGTGATTTAACACCGCTAGACTATTTTCTGTGGGGCTATGTAAAGTCATTGGTCTATGCGGATAAGCCACAAACGCTCGACCATTTGGAAGACAACATTCGCCGTGTTATTGCCGATATACGGCCACAAATGTTGGAAAAAGTCATCGAAAATTGGACGTCCAGATTGGACTACATCCGAGCCAGCCGTGGCAGTCCTGTGCCAGAAATCTTATTTAAAATGTAATGCCACAAGATTACCTTTCGAATAAAAAAAAATTCATGTCAATCGAATAATACATCGTTGTTTTATTGCAATTTAAAGTTCTATACCTCTAAAAAAACACCCTTTATAACATTTTTTCAAAATCCAGGGACAATACCTCGAATAAATGACTTCAAAACATAAGAGCATTGCACAAATACGTTTCCGGTTCCTTCATAAAAATGGGACGCGAGTTATACGCCGAAAATATCCAAAAATTCAAAAATGCAGCTTGAAAGTAGAGGTGCGTGTTTTACACTGGTGAGCAATATACTTTTGATTTTACGGTAGTTTATCGCTAAAAATCAATTTTTATGCTATTACTTTTTTAAATCAAGCGTCATCTGTTGGCCATTTTTTTTGGATTTTTATAAAACTCCATGTCATATCAAGCATGTGTATCAACTTTTACCTCTCTCCCTACATTATTCCATGAATTATTGAATTTTCAAATATTAATGAACTGTTGGATCACCTGGTACAGTTTAGAACAAAAATACTATTTCAATTTTATTTATAGTTATGTATATAATAAAATTCTAAATTTTATAGATTAAATTAGTATTTTTTTATTATAAAATTAATACTTACAAGAATTTTCTCTGTATTTATTTACCCCCTTCTCAAATCATAGATGGAGATATGGTAACTCTTAAAAAATAATATATTCCAATAAGCATTTTTTTTTTGCAACCGTAATTTTTATAGTATACATAATTGAAAAATTATTATTAATACTATTCTAATAACTGTAGCTTTTTCTTCGTGTTTTTTGTTAATAAATTTTCATAAAAATAATTTTATACTTATTTTTAAAGTTACAATAAGGCCTTCATTTTCGAAGATTTCAATATGTATTTGGATCATTGAATCTGGAAATAACCTCTTTGTTGTTCTTCGATTCGTGCATGATCTATACATTTTTGAATGCATATTTAATTATGTTACCTTTTTATTATTAATGTATTTAGAATTTTTATTCCTTATATTTCATAGCATTTTACTCAGTATTATAAACAGGAAAGGAGGTTGGTTAGTTATAAAAGTGGTTAAATCGCACTTTTTCATCGTTGCGATTGGTCGGCTTGGAAAAATATCTCCGAAGCACTTGTGGCTGCTTCAAAACCCAAATTTAAAACCGCACCTATTAAATTACCTCCAGATATTCGCTCCAAAATTCGCCACAGAAATAGGATACGGAAATTTTGGCAAATATTTAGAGACCCTGCTCTTAAAAATGAACTCCGTACTATGAGCAACGAGATCGCCAGTGATATCAGACACCTCTCCCGTGCAATATGGGAGAAAACAATTGAGGAGTTATCTCCCGAAACAGGCACTCTTTGGAGGCGTACCTCCTTTCTCAAAAAGCCTTTTCATCACATTCCCCCCCTAAAGGGCGCTCTCGGCAGTATCACAGTTGCCCCGATTGAAAAGGTCGAGGTAATTCCTGACAGCCTTCAAAAACAATTTGAACCAAATACTGATGTGGAGAATCCTAGATTCTCTGCACATATACAAAGGAAGGTCCAAAGAATCCTTGATTCCCCTACCTGTATGGATCTGGAAAAAACATCTCCCTCTGAAATACAGGGATTTATTAAAAATCTCAAACCAAACAAATCTCCTGGTATTGATCTCATCACAAATCGTATCCTTAAAAATCTTCCCACTAAATTTATCATTTTCATTGTTTTGCTGTTCAACTTGCTTTTAGAAAATTGCTACTTCCCTAAAAGTTGGAGGATGGCCGTGGTGATCCCCATTCTTAAACCCAATTCTGATGACTCTAATCCTCAAAATTATCGTCCAATCTCACTACTTAGTAGCTTGAGTAAAGCATACGAATTCGTGATATTGAGCCGCCTGAACCAACACTGCTTAGCCAGGAATATTATTATTCCAGAACAGCATGGCTTTGTAACTAAGTGCTCTACAGTAACCCAGTTACTCAGAGTCACTGAATTGGTTCACACAAGCTTCCAAAACCATCAGGCCACGGGTATGCTATTTGTGGACATAGCCAAAGCCTTTGACAAAATTTGGCATGATGGCTTAATATCCAAGATGATGAGTCTTGGATTTTCGGACCAAATCCTAAAAATTATTCACTCATACCTAAACTCGAGAGAGTTTAGAGTTAGAGTCGAAAACTGCTTCTCCAGCCCTCGTCCAGTAAAAAGTTGAATTCCTCAAGGAAGTTTGCTTGGACCAAGACTTTTTAACCTATATATTAACGACATTCCGAAGGCTGACAATGTCCATTGCCAATGTATGCGGATGACACTGCTATCATTGGTCAACCCACTTATAATTTCAAAATTATTGAAAGATTACAAAATTACATCACAAGGCTTCACCTCTGGCTCATTGCTTGGAAAATCAAAGTTGATGTATCAAAAAGTGCAAGCCTCCTCTTTACGAAACAAATGTGTATATAAAACTTACCCAATGTCTACATTTTTGTGTGTGACCAACCCGTCCCCTGGGTCACTGAATTTAAGTACCCAGGGTTCATTCTCGACGCGAAATTGAACTTCTCCCCCCACATCCGTGCTGCACTTCAAAAAGTGGCAGGAATGAGCCAAACGCTCAATTGCTTAACTTCTCGGAAGTGTAATCTCCCAATCAGACACAAGGTTTTGCTCTATAAATTATTTCTCCTACCAATTTTGTTATATGCATCTCCCATTTGGGCTTCTGCTGCAGTAACTCACTTGAAAAAATTGCACGTTTTTCAAAATAAACACCTTCGAAAAATTACTAATGCTTCCTGGTCTGTCAGAAACGAAATCTTGCACAAAGATCTCAAAATTGATCCAATTCTTGATTTCATTAAAAATCAGTCGAAAAAGCTTTTTGACAGATTACCTCAAATTCCTAACCAATCTATCCGAGTCATCCCTGCCTATGATAACTCGGTCCCAAGCTATGCAAAAAGATCTAGAGCTGCTCTTCACCACATATATCAGCATTTTCCAGTCCTGAAAAGACTTCGGAGATTCTAAATACAGTCTTTGGTAACTCTATTCAATTTTTTTCTTAAAAAAAATCTCTAATTTTAACTTTTGTCATTTTGTATATATATATGTGCAAAATTTCATCTCCATTAAATTACTTCGACTTAAACCCACATTATTTTGAATTGGTCTTGCGTGGTACTTTAATTCTATGTCAATTATTCTCCTTTTCCACATCTTTTGTGGATCATCCTTTATTTTACTCATTTTCCAGCATATGGCATCACATTATGGTCACTTTCTGTCTCAACGCTTTCTCTTTTCTTTCGCTGTTCAGCGACACTCCCATCATCACTACACGATTCAGCAGTGTTTGTCCTTTCCCTTTATTTAAACATCATGTACCACGAGCACCACGGCATTAATTGCTTTTATTTTCCATTCCATCTTTTTTATCTTCCAAATTCCGTGTCTACTTTCTGATTTCATTCCGTTAAGGACGAATTAGAGAAGAGCACAAATTTCTACCACCTCCCTCCGGGATGGTGCCTCATTAAATATGTTCCATACTTGCCGATTGAATTATTTCTCGCTCTCTCACTGGTAGTATGTTCTCAGCTACTGGTGAGAAACTTTCTTTTAGAACGGCTCTGAGCTGTTGTTAATAATTTTGATAGTATCTTTTAAATTTTATGGAACTTTCAATTAATTCTTCTCTTATTTCTTATTAATTATGATGAGAGGGTAATACTGTTTTTTGGTAAGGTACCTCGTATTTTGAAGCCGTGAGCCGCACTTTTTCATACAGATGTACTAAGCCAGCAATGTTCATAACACTGCAATATCCATCTGTTTATGTTTCCCAAATTTCAGTTAAATTTTTTTAATGTTTAGAATTCAAGTCTTCTGTTTCTCAAGTAAAGTTTGCAAAAAATTACATATATAATGGTTACTCTTGTTTATATTTATATTTTGTATTATTCCATAGTGATAATTATGCAGGAAATTAAATGCTGGAAGAATGTATTCAAAAATTAATTTTAAAATAAATTAACTTCAGTTTTTTTTATATAAGATCATAAGCTATAATATACGACCTTTACAGCGATGAATTTCGTGAGCCTCGATTTGACACCGTCAGACAGGTGGCATTAGCTACAACAATAACATATGGAACAAGAGATTGAATTAATAAAGCAAAAACTAACTAACTACATCAGTGGTTCTCTAACTTTCACCACTGGTGACCCAATTTTCAAACATAATTTTTATCGCGCCCCCTCCCCCCAAAATAATAATGTATTGAATGCAATAATAATGCACCTTTTTTGATGCTAACGCTACAATATGATCATAATTATAAACCGTACAAATTGACAAGATAAGTTTTAAATTTTGTATCTGTTACTTTTAAGTAATATAGATTTTTATTTTTTTACTTTTTAGTTCGATTCACTATAAAAGCATGTTTTTTAGTTTGTTTTTAAACTATAATTTATTTTATAATTATTTTTACTCTTCATGATAAAAATCACAAAATTCCAGTGAATAATTTAATTAAGAGAAAATATACTTACCTACTTTCAAGGACTTTTCAATTTTTTTTTTTTTTGATAATTTGAGGAAAATCCAATAAAACTAATGTTCCAAATGTGCGTGACCTTAATAAAGGACATTAATCACAGACACATTTCGCTAACAATACAGGAACGTTATTTTCCAGCAAAACTGTCATATTTTATTCACGTTATTGTAGTTTTGCTGCCATTTGATCTACATATAGCATTTTGAACTTTTTCTTCCTTGTGTCTTTTTGACAATGTATAGTTTTCTTCATAAAGTTCTTTAGGCAGTATTTGAAAATTTCAATTCAACTCAAATGTTTCATGTCTATCACTTTTCTCATATTTACTTTCGCTATATCTTGATTAATATGTATTATATCAGCAATTTCTTCAATTCCTGAACTTCCTTCAATAGAGATCACAGATACCCATTTTTTTATGTTCTGCTCATTTTCATTTATAAACCGTAATAAGTCGTACAACACAGCAATCAAAACCACAAAGTTGTTCATAGGAGAAAGCGTAGCATGTTCATAGAAAATATTTGTGAATAAAAGTGGTCGCGCAAACAAGCACAAAAATTTTCCTCAATCGATCAAAACAAGTATCTTGACTGTAAGAAACACTTTTGCCACTTTCAAAAAAGAGGCATATTTGTGACAAATTCATTTTAGTTCCCATTAAGACTGTCTAATCGGAGGATACTGTCAAGGTCACTGTTAACGAATAAACATTTTCCCCAGAATTAACGATTTCGTGAGCTTGGGTTGACTCTGTGCCTCATGCGACCGCTCCCATGTTAAAAGTGTATTCAATATATCGTTGGGTGGATGACTGAGTACTCAGCTCCTTCGAGCTACAACCTCATATCAGTAGGTATTTGAGTCAATATAAAAATATCGATGTCAGTTCTAAAAATAATAGTGTAAAACGTATTTCGTTATGCATTATATGTTTCAGAATACTCATAAAAATACATCTTGGCCAAATTATCCTTCAAAGTGCTCAATATGCTTATCAACTTATCATAAACTCATTCACACGGGGAAAAAAATTAACAGAAAAATATTATTTACAACTTTCCTAAGAGAAAAAGAGACGCAGTGAAACATACCAGTAAGTTTGAAAGTCAAATATATGATAATCAAAAGTAGTTTTTTAGGGGTTAAAAGAAACGTAATAAAAAAAATCTCTCATTGGGATTACAGCAAAGCAAACAAAATGTCTTTTTTTATTTGGTTATAGGATCAAAGATAGCTAATTAGCGTTTCAAGTGGAATCTTTTATTTTTGATGATCACCATATGATATGTATAAATTATATCAGTGTAAATGTGTATTTTTTATTATGTTAGAAAACATTTTGTTTTACTTCATTCCAAAAAATTATTTTTTTAAACCTTTTTTTTTCCAATAGGCTCGCGCCCTTTCGCAGGGTTATTGCACCCCCAGGGGGGCGCACCCCACTGTTTGAGAAACACTGAACTATATATATATATATATATATATATATATATATATATATATATATATATATATATGTATATATTTGAAACGAATTTTAATACTTACGAGTCTTTAGATGTATAACTACTGAATTGAATTCAATGGCGCAACAGCCCACAAGAACCAAGGCCTGCTGCGCATATTTCAGTTAATGCGACCTTAGGGGCTGGGGTAAATGTGCAGACGCTTTGGTCAAGTGGTCAGTCTGCCTCGAAACCCACAGTGTTCAGATCACAAGCAAGCTTGGTACTCATTTATTGACCCACTGAAGGGATGAACGGATGAGTCGACTTTGTCCAGCCCGGGATATGAACCCTGGACCTGTAGTGGGGAAGTGCGATACACTATCACTTAATCACTGGGCTGCAGATATATAACAAAGTGTAAAATAATATATTTTAAACTAAATGAACATAACTTGTCACTTCAGAAATTTTAAAGTTTTTGAGTATAATCAAACTAAACTTTAATAACTTTCTAAGAACTCTCAATTGATCTCTGACGCAATTATATGTTTGCCAATTTTATGGTAATTTGCACTTAAAAAAACACCCAAGCACCCCCCTTCTTTTTTTCTTTTTTGCGAATTTAACAATTTTAATTAGATGAGCATGAAATAGGTGTAGTGTTTTTTATCACTTAATTAACCAAAATAGGATTAGTAAAGTGAAGAAAAGGGAAAATCGTTCAATTTAATTACAAATTATTTAAGTTACAGTTTTTTTAACGTAAAGTTTAACACCTTTCACTAAAAAAGTTCCCGAATAAAAATAGGTTTTTTTCCTTCTAAAAAACATTTTTACTTATAAACAGGAGAAATCTCGGAAAAAAGTCTCTTGGGCAGCTAGGTAAGCAATGTTGCTAGCTCTGCCATTCTAAAGGTAAACACAAACAGCATATACACTCTTTTCTAAAGCAGTATTTGTATCTCCAAACAGTTTCTTTTGTTCAAAATGTTTCAAATGTGTGAAAGCATAAGATCAAACATGGCATAAGCGAAAAAACAGAATAAGGCCTTAAATTTCTTTTTATTTAGGATTGATTTTCCTTTAGGGAGTTATTTTGGTGTTATTTTTATGGTCACTATTGCTCCTACTACTGAGTTTAAAATCGAGACTCGAAATGCGTTTTAGCCTTACATGGAGCTCTTTGTGAAGGTAGTGAAGCAGACATTTACAAAATTAGCTGTCCCAAAGAGGCCATAAAAGTAATGCACTTGCATTGTTATTGAAGGAATTGGCTTTGTGTACATCGAGAGCCGGATTTGGAGTGCTGTGTTAAAGAAAAGCGAGCTTTTTACGGCTTCGTACAAGATGTTAAAATCGTATTAGAATAATTTAGCACCTCATCAGAGTAATTGATGTTTTTATCTTTTCCTGTAATGGGAACAAATAACCAATGAACAAAAACTGTATCTAAAAATTATAAGAATTGAGTGACATTTAAGAAAAAAGTTATTTTCTAATTTCTTCTCAAAGCTTCAATAGTACAGTAGCATTATGATCTAATTATAAACAAAGTAAATCCAGTGTAAAGTTATAAAATGATACTACTCTAGAGAAAAATTTAAACTATAGAAATACTTTAAACTTAAATTTAAAATTGAATTATTCATTCAATACAAGTCAACTCCTTATTTCTTTTAAAAAATATTCTGTGTTTCAATTCTTTTTTTTAAAGCAAAGATATTTTTTCTCTCAACTGCACCTCGTTTGCAATTAAAATCGTACACTTACCACCTTACTCACAAATCACATTTAGTAAACTGTATCTTTAATTGAACGTGCCGAGTCATTATTAATAATAAAAAGAAAATTTTAAAAACAAATAGCAACATTTGCATATTAATGGAAATAAACGGAATTACAAGTTCAAATACATCAGGGACGTACCTACTTATTAATGATACGAGCAAATGTAAAAGCAAAAAAGTCGAAAAATGTTAAGGTGCACCAAAAAAGTTCAAGGGATTTTGATACAGCGCAAACTTAGGATTATCTAAGCCAGTGAAATAAATATTGTAGTTCTAGGTTTGTTTCTCATTTGCAATTTTCAATTTCAGTGCATCAAATATATTTGTATCTAAGGTTACACCCAAAAATGTTTTTTTTTTGCACTTTCCTTTGCTTTATATAATTGGAAAATTTGCCTCAAAATTTCAGATCTGAAAACCAATTAGTTTTTTTAAGATATGCGAAGTTTCCTGAGTCTAAATTGTGCTTTCAGTTTCTTTTTAAAAGTATTTCTCCATTCTAACATTAGGGCTGCGGTGATCAAGGTATCGGATCCTGACAGTCATGTCCTAAGTTCGAGCCCAGTACCACTGAAGACCCACCGTTTATGGAAGTAATGCACGTTAAATCTGTCGAGAACTCAAATGTCCTGCCGTTGGTGTGGTGTGGTAGTTAGGAGAAGAGGATGTGAGCTCAGGTGTCGTCCTCGTCACTTGACCATGGTTAAAATGACGAGGTTGATCACCAAAAGCCCTCGTGTAGTTGAACAATGCGATGTTAATATTCACTCACTCCATTCCTACATTGAGCTTATTGATAATATTTATGAACACACTCCATTTTTTCAGTGGAAAATGGGTATTAACTGCAGTTTTCATCACTAAATTAATTTCTGTTAGCTCTTATTTTGAGCTTTATGAGTTATCTCATAGTTACTTAATTAAGATTAAATTCAAGTCCAATATTAATTTTTACACATGATATATACGAATAACTTAAAAGCTTTTTTTCTTTGTTTTCATTAAATTTTTCCTGTTGAGAAAATGTCACGGCCAAAACGTTTTCAGGTTGCAATGAAAAATAATATTTAGAGGAGATGAAATAGAATTTAAAATTATAAATTTAAAAATAAGCCTTCAGCTGATTTGACGAAGAGTCTTCAAAATACAAATGCTCTTAATACAAGTATTGCAGAAAGAACTGAATCTTCTCTTGATGTACCAAACTACATTATACGAGTAGAAATCATATTACAGTATTACAATGCAGTATTTTAAAGTCAAGCAAAAAAAAAAAAAAAAACTCAACTTTCTAAGGTGTCCCGTTTTAAAAATATGACGAATTTTCAAAAATTAAAGTAATCCTAAGTTAGATTTGTATAATTTAATTGCCTTTAGTACAAAAGCTAAGTGTTTCATATTGAGTTGATAATACATTTAAAAAACTACTTTTATTAAAAAATTATTAACTATTATGCTATTAAAGGTACATTTTTTTTATTTGCACAAAATTACTATTTATTTCAAAATTTTGTAGAGAAGAAATGATAAAAATACTCTTCAAGTTAGGTTATATAATTGAAATTTAAATACAATATTTTATCTTCATAGCTTTGTTTTTTGTCGAATTTAAATATTCTCAGTTTTGTATTTTGATATTGATTTTTTAATAGCTAATTATGCAGAAAAATAAAAAAATAATCTTTAAAAGTTAATTGAGATTTTTCTTCATAATATTCGAGTAAATTGTTTTTTGTGCCGCGAGCAATTTTTAATGCAGAAAATTAAAAACTTCCCACTTAAGAAGCCAGTTTTCAAAGTTCTAAAAAACTCTTCTTTCATCAGAAGATTAATTAACTTTTCTTTTATAAAGTGATTATATATATAAGAACGAAACTTTTACATTTTTTATTAATTTTGTCCGTTCAGTATTTTTCATCTCAATCAATTCCTACTCATTATGCCTTTTACTCACGTGCGAAGTAGTATCAACCGTGTAGCACAAACATCTTTTAATCAATATAACCATTCCAGCTTCTTTTTTTTAAATGCATTGTATGAATAGTGTTTTGATAGTGTGATTTTAAAAGCTTACAGTACATGAGAAAAATTTTAGTTATGAAAATTAATATTTTACACGGCACAGGATTCTAAAGTACAAAATTGATCAAAATTTACAAAATTAATTTTACTTGGTATAAAAATGTTCACTTTTGAAGTTATACTGACTTTTAAGAAATTTAGAGAATTTTTTTTAATATATAAAGAAAATTACAAAATTTTAAGAAAAAAATAAATTTAAATTCAAATAAAAAATTCTATTGAATTCGTTTTTGAAAAAATGATGCTTAAGTTATGAAGAGCCTTATTTTGAACACACGTATAAAATTTCAAGTTGATATCATAAATAGTTTCTGAGAAATCCTGCGCGCAATCTAAAATTTTTGTTTTACGAAAAATGAAGTTAAAGATAAGAAAGAGATAGTGTTTTGAGGCTTTCAAATGTATTTTTTTCTTCAAAATATTGAAAAATTTACAATGTAAGAGTCCTGAGAGTCCCAGGTTAATGCCGCTGTAAAAGAAAAAAAGCAATCACTGCGAGGCCAGCCGTAGAAGTGAATTTTTCCTCACACGCCGATTGAAAAGGAGAGGAAATGTTGAAGAGAGAGATCAGCTCTTCTCGTAAAAGTACGGGATTAGATATTAAGACATCATCGCACACCCCGCGTTTCCACGGGATTGGGTTCTCGAGTTGATGTTATGGAAATTGTAGGGATCAAATGTAAGAACATACGTCGGTTTCAGATCCATCGGTTTACGTCTGTTTTATGCTCGCACCATTGAATACGTCCAAAGTCTAGGGGTCAATTAGAGTTGTTCAAACATTCAGTTTGACAGTTTTGTGTTACTTGGGTTTTTTAGTAGATATATAATCTCTCACACTTTAAAAGAAGGGTACGATGTCGAAAACGAGTGTTAAAGAAAACATTCAGTTTTAAACAGAATACCCGATACCTACAGCACTGGGTGGACGCAATACCTTAAAAACATTAAAAGTAGTCCGTTCCTTGGAGAAGTTCACCCACCCCTGCACAAGAAATACACTTAAATCCAACAGAAGCGACAAAAACACATTCTTTATTTTACGGCAAGCTTAAGGATTAATAAAAAGAGTGAAATGACTTTTATATAACAGAACAATCAAAGACAATATTAATTAACAATGTAAATATGGAGTCCTAGAATAAAGCACTTACAATTTTCCACAAAGCTTGAAAATTTTATTTTCTAACGTAATGATGTTTTGACAGTAGTCGTTCTTGCATTGAGGCACAGAAGTAAAAATATTTTCGATAATTAATTAGTTTTTGAAGGAACGGAAAATGTTTCTAGCTGTAAAACTTTACTCACACAAATATCAGAAAATCAAATTTTATATAAATTATTTTTGGAAAAGGACATTCTTGATCACGACCTCTATCAGAGCCTCCTGTGCAAATTCTTTGATGCCTTAGTTATCTTGAATCACTGGCAAAATTTGGCTTTTTTCTCTCGGAAGATTTCCTATTTTAAAATTACGAGGTCCATCGCCAAAAACTCTCGCGTAGCCGAATAGTGCGACGTTAATATTCACTTACTTCCTCATTCGAAATATTTCTCATCCTTGGGCTGGCGCATATAATCAGTTTTAAATCGTTTGACCGTATTAGTGTAAAGACTATGAACAGTTATAAATTAGTCCAATGAGATTACACACACATATACTCGATAGTTGCTTGACAAAAAAAATTGTAAAACATTATCGATTATTTTTCGAATAACTATTCGATGCTTAACATAAATTCCTCAGCTGTATACTGGCATTTCCATACACTTCCCCGAGCAACTGTTGTGTGTCTCGTAAGTTGTGCTTTCAACATTCGTTGAGGAATGCTGAAGAGGAATGTTGTCAGATGTCAGCAAATTAATGACTTGTAAATATAATGAAATTTATGTGACAGTTTTCTACAGAGGAAGTTAAAATTGTAAACAAGCTTGGAAATTGCGTTACAATTTTTTTTTAAAATTGCGTGACATAAATTGCATCAAAATACAGATTATCGATTATGTAGAAAATAGTAAGTGTCATAAAACAGTCCATACCTGTAAATAATGTAATTTAAGTAATACTCCACGCACAGTGTATTCTTCATGTATATCATATAGACAGGACGTTTTGTTAAACATTGTTTGTTTGTTTTAATTACGTCATAAAATCCATAACAAGAGAGTACTAAGTAAATTTTAACCTCTAGCGGCTGTTTCACAGTAGATACTGAAATTTTACCCCTTCATGCAGACCAAATATTTCCCGTAGCTGAAATAAGTAATACAAAAAAATTAAGTCAATTCCTACTTAGATCAACAAAGAAATTTTTTTACTTTAGCTACTTTTTATTAAATAGTTACAATTAATATAAATATGTATATGCAATACATATGACAGAATCACAACATTAAGTGGGTAATTTTAATTAATTATAATTAAATTATCGTATTTTTACCCAAAACAATAGTGTATAGAAAATTTCAGCTCAAATGAGGGCTTTAAAATGTGAGAAAAAAATATTTTCAAATTTCATCACAATTCGCCAAAAGGGTCGCTAAATCGCCAAAAAGGATGCTAACGTGGTTGTATTTCTAATTCTTTAAATAATTAGTTTTAATCAATTAATTTTTATTAATTATAATTAAATCATTGCATTGTCATCCAAAATAACCCTGTACATAAAATTTCAGCTCAATGAAGCGCTTTAAAATGTATTTTATTAGCGATTGAAAATTCCACCAAGATAAATAAATATATAGAGAGTGTAAGCTAATAGTAGGAATTGAAAAAACTCTCTACTTGAGCAGAAATCCGAGAGCGGGTAAGAAAAAAATATTTTGAAGTAGCGAAGATGTGTGTGTGCCCCAAAAGCAAAAACGGCAGCGCGTGATTATCGACCTATGTTTCATATCCCAGAGCAGGAGTGAGGGGACTTTCTCAGGCTACGAGCTACTTTTAATATTTTCAAGGTGTCGTGCTCCAGCCAGTGGCGTTGATGTGGTAATTCAGTATTAATAATGTCTGTTTACTTTTCTTAATACATATTTTCGATATTGTGTCCCTTTTCTGAAAGATGACCGATTACAATTTTTACTAAAGAAACACAAAATTGTCAAGTTGAACACCTGAACAACTATGAGTGACTGCTAGACCGTGTAGCGAGGATGTATTCAATGCAACAAGCAGGGAATATACCTGCACCTATGAATCCGAAACCGAGTTCCTCCTCCGAGTTATGTACTTAATTTGTTCTGTGCCAAAGTTCCACACCATCGTGGGACATGATATCAATCTGAAGACCCAATCCCGTCGAACTGTGGGGTGTGGGATGATGTCTTCATAGCCAATCCCATGCTATCCCAGGAAGAGTTGACCATCAACATTTATTCTCCTTTTGAGTCGGCGAGTGGGGAAAAAATTCATTCACATTGTAGTGATTGCTTTTTTCCTCCACAGTGGCAGCGAATGTGTTAAGAGTCATCGTGAGCTTTCACTTAAGGTACATGTGTAAACATTTATCGAATCATTTGCTGAAGTAAATAGAATTACATTGCAACGGCTCTATCCGCAATCTTTCTACTAGTAGTCCTCTTGGGAAATTTTTGATCTTTAAAAATTATTTTATTATAAAGCTTCCTTCCGAAGAAGAAAACGTGAGCATGCAAATTAAGTCTAATATGCAAAGTCTAAGCTTTCAGATTAGAAAGAGACAGATAAGGTAGACTGCTAGACGAGCAGCAACTAATCAAATAGAAATGTGGAGCAGATATTTAGTATTTGATAATTGTTATATGTAAGTTGACGATCTGTCACTTAACATTTATTCTAGATTAGGTAGCTAAGATGTCAGAGTGATTGAAAAAATTGACGTAATTAAAGTCTTCTCATATCTCGCGTAACTCGTTAATTGTAATATTTAAAAATTAATATTTAAAAATTGGGCGAATCTCTTAATTTTGGCTGATTGAATTTGTGTTGTGGTTAGTACTGTGGATAAATTGCGTGATTTTGAATAGGGCTAGTTTTCCTTCCAGTTCTCCCACACCTTTAAGTGCAGAGACAAGACTTTTACTACATCAATTGTGAAAAGCCGATTTTTTATTGTAGTTGGCATCAGTGTTTCGTAAACTTGTTTCTTTTAGCATTAGGGCCTTAGATTTTAGTAAAGACGGTCACCCCAAATTGTCTTGGCGATCCACCGATCGATCTCTATCGATTTAATGCCCATCTCTGTCCTGGAGGAAGTACTTTCCGTATGATCATTATATGCATGAAACATCACAGTGAGTTAATGTGAATTTTACGAACTATTCGGTTATTCAGATTTTAATACAGACTTTGAAGAATCCACGGGACATTTTTCTTTCTTTTGCGCACTAAAGGTTTTGTTCAAAACTCTTAAAAATTTCGAAAAGTAAAAATCACACTTGTAAAGGATGTTTTTTAGAGGTATAGAACTTTAAATTGCAATAAAACAACGATGTATTATTCGATTGACATGAAACTTTTTATTCGAAAGATAATCTTGTGGCATTACATTTTAAATATGATTTCTGGCATATGACTGCCACGGCTGGCTCGGATGTAGTCCAATCTGGACGTCCAATTTTCGATGACTTTTTTCCAACATTTGTGGCCGTATATCGGCAATAACACGGCGAATGTTGTCTTCCAAATGGTCGGCCGTTTGTGGCTTATCCGCATAGACCATAGACTTTACAATAGCCCCACAGAAAATAGTCTAGCGGTGTTAAATCACAAGATCTTGGAGGCCAATTCACAGGTCCAAAACGTGAAATTAGGCGGTCACCAAACGTGTCTTTCAATCAATCGATTGTAGCACGAGCTGTGTGACATGTTGCGCCATCTTGTTGGAACCACAGCTCCTGGACATCATAATTGTTCAATTCAGGAATGAAAAAGTTAGTAATCATGGCTCTATACCGATCACCATTGACTGTAACGTTGTGGCCTTCATCGTTTTTGAAGAAGGATTCCACCAGCCCATAAAGCGCACCAAACAGTCAGTTTTTCTGGATGTAACGGTGTTTCGACATACACTTGTGGATTAACTTCACTCCAAATGCGGCAGTTTTGTTTGTTGACGTAGCCATTCAACCAAAAGTGCGCTTCATCGCTAAACAAAATTCGCTTATGAAAATCGGGAACAACGGCAATCTCATTTTGGGCCCATTCGACGAATCTAAACCTTGCTTGATGATCGTTTGATGAATTGCCAAACCAAACTGAGAATAAATCACTTGACAGCTGTTAAATCGGTCACCATCTTGGAAAGTAATGCCATTTTAAACTTCTATACCTGGAAAAAAAACACTTTTTACATGCCTAATGGAGAATACAGCAAACGAAGCAAACAATTCCTTTCACTAAACCAAATAATTCATTTAAATGGATACACTCTTACATTTAGCCTATCCAAACAATTTTCGTTTTCACACGAGACTAATTTAAATCATGTGATACAAACTTCATTATACACTCACGGACAAAAAATTAGCGCACCAAGAAATAATTGCGGGATTGTAACGAAACTTGGCAAGAAGGTACATGTTGGAGAGATATACAATGAATAGAAATTCAACATGATTGCGCATTTCGTATAGCTTATAGAGGGCGTTTAACATCGTTCTCCGTGGTGTATAAAACAGGTAACCAAAGCTTGTTTTTGTGCTTTTTACAAGTTTGAGTCCGACATGCCAATCCAGCACAGACAGGAAGCTGTCTCAGTTTAGAGTTAGCAATAGCGACGAATTTAGCGGACTGTAAACAATTGTGGTCTAAGACTAAAAGGTTTCGGTTTTGAATTGCTGTCTGTTGAAAGAAAATTGATTCAATGATAAGTCCAAGTTCAATTTGATATAATTGGATATATTTCAATGCTGAAGAACATTTCACTATGATTAGAATAGTTCACATGTAATAATGTACGTAGTTCACAAGTATTAACATTTTTCACAAGAATATTTCACAATAGAATGTTTCACAAAAACGAGTGTTTTCATCTTAAGAAAGATACATGCACTGACTGTTGCCACAAGACTACTTCTAAATAGAAGTGTCTCATTGCAACAGCGCTACCTAACGGCTTTTACTATTCAACATACCGCCCCCCTTGAAACCTCAGAAGGGTTTCAAAAAAAGGAGAGGTTACGAAATATACAACAATGAAATACAGATAATATGATAAAATAAGAATAAAAGAATTAAATTAAAGTTCATATTCTTGAGAGTTAGGTAAAAGATAAATCTTGTTCACATTTCTAGTTAATTGTCCGTATTTGGTATTTACACTCACAACACGTACCTTTTGGTCAGGTCCGAAAAATAGTTTATTAATTCGACCAAGAGTCCAGTTTAATGGAGCAGTTTTTCTTTCTCGACAATAACCATATCTCCTAATTGAAGATTTGGCTTAGTTCTCCACCACTTGGACCTAGGTTGAAGTCTATGTAAATACTCCGTGGACCAGCGATCCCAGAAGTACTGACGTAGTCTTTGAATCAGGTTCCATCTTTCAGAAAGAGGTACAGACCTTGAGGGCTGAGATGGTTCTGGAAACTGATGAATAGGACCTCCCACTAAGAAGTGGGCTGGAGTCAATGCGGTGAAGTCGGACGGATCTGGAGAGAGCTCTGTGAGAGGTCTTGAGTTAAGACAAGCCTCTATCTGTATCAATAGAGTAGAACACTCTTCAAAATTAAGAAGTACAGAGTTAGTTGCCTTTATAAGTAATTGTTTGGCACTCTTGATTGCTGACTCCCACAAACCTCCAAAATGTGGGGTATATGGAGGAATGAAAGACCACTCAATTCCTTTGAGAGAAAGAAAATTTTGTACTTCTTCTTGCAGACATAAATCCACGAGCTTTCTCAGATGACTCGAAGCGCCTTTAAAATTGGATCCATTATCCGAGATGATTTTGCTCGGACAAGACCTTCTAGCAATGAAACGGCGTAAAGCAGCTAGAAATGCAGCAGTCGATAAATCCGAAACAAGTTCAAGATGTACAGCTTTAGTAGCAGTACAAATGAAAAGACAAATGTAAGATTTAAATTTTGTCACACTTCGTTTATGAGCACATTTAGTGGTTAATGGACCAGCAAAATCCAAGCCAGTACTTTCGAATGGACGAATTTGTTGAAATCGGATAGGTGGTAAATCACCCATTAATTGAGAAGAAGATCTCAGATTCATCTTGAAGCAAATTAGACACTTTTTGAGTGTATGACGAACTACTGATCTACCATCCACAAACCAAAATTTTTGTCTTATCAAAGACAATGTCAGTTGTGGACCTGCATGAAGATAAGTAATGTGGTAAAAATTTATTACCTTTCTTGTGAACTCATGACTTTTGGGCAAAAGCATAGGATGTTTTTGGTCATATGATAGACGCGTATTCCTCGAAAGTCTACCTCCTACCCGAAGAACTCCCTCAGAATCACAAAACAGGTTCAATGGAAGTAATTTGTTATCCTTTGGTAAAGGGTTTCCTTGAAAAAGACATTTAAATTCATTCGGAAATTCTACTTGTTGAATCAAACGTACAATAGTAACAACTGCAGTATGAAGTTCCGATGATTTCAAGTAACCAAAAGTTCTTGAGACTGGTGAACGGCTATTTTTTATGAATCTCAAAATCCAGGCACAGACACGAACTAACTTTGTAAAAGACGATATTCTGTCAATAAATTCTGGTAAAGGCACAATTTTAGCAACACATGTAACAACGCTCCTCTTCTCTTTCAAGGCATTATCCGGAAAGGAGAAAGTCTCTGGGATTTTATAAGATGACGTTTCATTCATGGGTTGATTTAACCAGAGAGGTCCATGAATCCACTGATCATGAGCTACAAGCTGAGAAGGTAAGAGTCCTCTCGTGCCTAGATCGGCTGGATTCTCAATTCCCGAAACATGACACCATTCAACTGATGGAATTGTTGTTTGAATTTTGGAAACTCTGTTGGCGACAAATGGTTGCCAGCGATATGGTTCTGTTTTTAGCCAAGCTAAAGTAATTGTCGAATCCGTCCAGGCAATGGTTCTGTGAATAGATAAAGGAAACTCCCTTAACACTACTTGTAACACATTAGACAGCAACAATGCTGCACACAGCTCAAGCCGAGGTAAAGATTGAGTTTTAAGCGGGGCTACTCTTGTTTTAGAAGTGAGAAGCGAGACACTTATACTCTCGGATGCGATACATTTGAGGTAAATTGCTGTACAGTATGCTCTTACGGAGGAATCGCAAAAGGCATGAATCTCAAGTTGAATGTATGAAGGTAGCAAGACACACCTCGGTATTTTCATTTTCTCGATAAGATGAAGTTCCTTTCGGAAGGTTGTCCACTGTTTATTTAAATCTTCCGGGATTGGTTCGTCCCATTCTAGATTTAATTTCCATAGCTCTTGTAAGAGGATTTTCATAAAAACAATGCATGGCGATAAAAGTCCTAGAGGATCAAACACACGAGCAATTTCAGAAAGAACATCTCTTTTGGAATAAATGCATCTCTCTTCTAGTAATGAAACACTGAAACTGAAGAAATCAGATTTGGGATTCCATTGTATCCCAAGGATTTTTATTTCTTCATCATTTTGCACCCTTTTAAGATCTTTATTTTCGGCTACCTCCTTGATCACTATTTCTCTGTTAGACTGCCACTTTCGAAGGTTGAACCCTCCTTTTTCATCATCTCCTTTAGTTGCCAGACGAGTTCAACTGCTTCTTTTTCAGTCGCGGCACCACTTAGTAAATCATCTACGTAAAAATGATGAAGTGTAGCGAATGAAGCCAAAGGATACCTTTCCCTTTCATCAAAAGCAAGTTGAGTCAAGGTTCGAGTGGAAAGATATGGTGCACATGATGTCCCATACGTGACAGTGGTTAACCTATATTCCTTCACCGTCTCCTTTGGATTATCTCTCCATAGAATTCGTTGCCAATTTGTATCTTCCGATGAGATCCTTATTTGACGGAACATCTTTTCCAAGTCTGCACACACAGCTATTTGAAATGTTCTGAAGGAAAGCAGAATTGGATACACGTCTCGTTGCACTCGGGGTCCAACCATTAGTATGTCATTAAGAGAATACCCTGATGTTGATTTGGCTGATGCATCGAAGACAACCCTCAGTTTTGTTGTACTGGAATCTCGTAGAACCGCGTGATGAGGAAGATAATATGCTTCCCTTTTAGCGTAGTCATTTTTAGGAACAAGCTCCATATGCCCTAAAGTTAAATATTCCTGCATAAAGTCTCTATATTGAGAATAAATCGCAGGTTTCTTGATTAGTGAATGTTCTAATGATTTGAATCTTCGAATAGCTGATTCTCTCGAATCTCCTAATTTAGATGGTGATGAATGAAATGGTAATCGCACTACATATCGTCCATCCTCATTTCTAACATGAGTATCTATGAAATGATCTTCACATGCCCTTTCTTCACTAGTCAATAAGTTAGCTTCAGGTACTGAATCTAACTTCCAAAAGTTACTCACTAACTCGTCAGTTACTACCTGGATGCTATTAACCGCAATTGAAGAAAACATCTCTTCAGAAGGAACATTTCCTGCGACTATCCACCTAAATCTGAACGAACTGCAAAGGGTTTATTGTCCCCAAGGGAAAGAGATTGACCCTTTAGCATAGGAAGAGCTATGTTTACACCAATGAGAATATCGATAGGACCACTCTTAAAAAAGTAGGATCAGCTAACTTCAAATCACTAAAAGGCTCAGACCAAGAAGAATCTAAACTGAAATGTGGAAGTTGACCTACAATCTTATTAACTACATATACTGAAGTTACAAACGAAATATTAGATGTAAAATGAGGTGTAAACTTAATCTCCGAAATACCATTAGTTCGAGTATCTGATGCTCCAAGGCATGAAATGCGCACATTTGTTCGCTTCCTAGGCAATCCAAGTCTTTCCAAACAACTACTAGTAATTAAGCAAGCCTGGCTTCCCGGGTCAAGAAGAACACGACACAACCGAGTTCCACCGAAAGAATCACAAACATTGACTAGTGCAGTACATAGAAGCACCTGAGAATTGGAATCGAACCCTGAACAGGAAGTTATACTTGGATTATTTACATTAGGAGGATTTGGACCTGTATCAGTATTAGTAGCATCAAACACAACTGGGTGAAACACTTTCGCTGAAGCTGAAAGTACTGAATTATTATCCTCTCTAGGAATGGAAGAATTTGGCTCACTAGGAGTCATAAAATGTAACAATGTGTGATGCGATTTCCCACATTTTCGACACTTATTAGTGCTTTTACAAGCAGACTTCCTATGAAATTTAGTCAAACAATTGAAACAAATGTTATTCGATTTTACAAAATTCACTCTTTTTTGAACAGAAAGATTTAGAAATGCATCACATTTATTTAAATTATGATTGCTCTGACAGTAAGAACAATGCAGTTGGAAACCTGAAGCAACTAGTGTTACTTTCTTGTTACTAATGTTTCTTTTAACTCCATAACCTTCAGTCATAAGTGATCTAGCATGATTCGAAAGAAATTGTAAAAAGCTCGCTGAGCGAAGGAATTTTTTCATTATCTAGAGACCTTTCCCACCAACCTCTTGTGGTTGAGTCTAACTTAAATTGAATGATAAACATTAGAATTATGTCTGCTGTGCCCTCGACCTTGAGATCTAAAGTCTCCAATAATCGAACGCATTCTTTAGTCGAATCGACTAACTTTAGAATTTGAGCATGAGATTCACAAGTTATCGGCGAAATATTCATAAGTTTTTTCATTAAAGAACTCAATATTTCACGCTTATGAAAATATCTTTCCTTTAAAAGATCCCAAGCAATCTGAAAATTACCATCTGTTATTGGAAGTGATTGAACTATCTTCTGAGCATCTCCTTTTAAAACCCCTTTGAGATATTGTAATTTTTGAGCACCAGTTAAATTTTGATTATTTGTAACGGCTGCTTGAAACAGATCCGAGAAAGTTAACCATTCATCAATAACTCCAGAAAATGTCGGAAGCGACAAGGTAGGAAGTTTAATTTCGGTTGAATCAGAATTTCTTGTATGAATTACTTCCGTACTCTTATTTGTTTTATTTAGATGCGAGACCCGTCTTTCTAATAAAATTAACATTTCCTCCCATGTATCAAGCAGCTCTTGTTTTTCTAAAATATAGCCCTCAATTTCATCATCCTTAGCAAGGCTAAATAAATTATCAAAAAGGGTTTTCAATTCTTCCCTATTACATCAAACCTATTTTTCTAATTTTGAGCTCGGTAGAATCCAATTCATTAATATCCTGTAACGTTTTATTTTTTAAACGCGTTAGTGATGATATAATGGCTTTTTTCTGGTTTAAGCACGCTTTAGATTTCATATTTAAATTTTGAACAATTACTGATCAGAAGAATTCCACTCATATAGATATTTAAATCAAATTAAAATAAGTAACACAAGTGCTTTTTACATTCGGAATCCAATCACATTGATTTTTACTACTCAAATGCAAAAAACAGAAAGAACACTAAATAAATCTTCACAGAAATAAATCACATTAAAATACTAAAGCATTATATTTAGAAATAAAACAAGCTAAAAGCACACACAAACAGCATTCAGATAATATGTTTACAAAATGAACTGACTCACCCGACCTAACCATCCGAGAAACACCCTGAAGAAACCAATAGAGTAATCCACTCGTCCAAAGAAACGCCGAATGTAGGTCACACACAAGTAACTCCTCAACAAAACGAAAACACAAATTTTGAATTCTATAACCTGATAAAAACCTTTAAATGCTTAGATACTCCGGCGACGGACCATTAATTTATGTATGTTAGCAATAGCGACGAATTTAGCGGACTGTAAACAATTGTGGTCTAAGACTAAAAGGTTTCGGTTTTGAATTGCTGTCTGTTGAAAGAAAATTGATTCAATGATAAGTCCAAGTTCAATTTGATATAATTGGATATATTTCAATGCTGAAGAACATTTCACTATGATTAGAATAGTTCACATGTAATAATGTACGTAGTTCACAAGTATTAACATTTTTTCACAAGAATATTTCACAATAGAATGTTTCACAAAAAACGAGTGTTTTCATCTTAAGAAAGATACATGCACTGACTGTTGCCACAAGACTACTTCTAAATAGAAGTGTCTCATTGCAACAGCGCTACCTAACGGCTTTTACTATTCAACAACATGTGTTGTCACTCCTACAACGGCTCCCAGGAGCCATTTTTCAACAAGGCAACGCCTAGCCTCGCACGGAAAGGGTGTCATAAGACTGTCTCACACTGTTACTACCCTTCCTTGGACTGCCCGATCCCCAGATTTGTATCCAATTGATCATATCTGGGATCATTTGGGACGACGAGTTGCGCATCCCACGAGTTTGAACGAACTAGAGGCAAGGTTACAGCAAATTTGGAACGAAATGTGTCTCAAGACATCATACATTGAGTGCCTCAATGCCCGATCGTATCGCATCGTGCATTCGCGCTAGAGCGGGTTCAACGGGATATTAAATCGTCCGTTCTTTTGCCTTTTTCTCTGAAATAAATGAACCTTTTTCTTTGATTTTCTAATCCTTTACTTATATTAAAGTAGTCACTACGTATGTAAAATTTCGTTTAATTTTGACAACTCTTTCTTCTCAATTTTTTTGTCCATGAGTGTATTTTTTCTAAAAACTTTTTTAATGTACCATGTTTTTATAACGGACTAAAAAGCATAATTTTTGTTTTCATCTTTTTCGTTTTTTTCATCTTTTGTCACATTTTCATCCACTTCTGAGCTATGGTCCAAATTTCTAGCTGATCGGGAAATTAGTTTAAAACCAATTACACAAAACTCCACCCGGACAGACAAGAAAGCGAGTTAATAAAAACATGGTAATTAATAATAATTTTGTTTATTTAAAAGAATTCTTATCAAAATAACGACTAACTGATAATTGGTATTTAATATTTAGAATAAATATATAAAATAGTTTTTTTATTTCTTTTTCATATTTTGCTTAAATACAACGAACAGCCTCGCGTTAATTGTAAAACTGCCCTCAAAGAATTACTATTATGGTTAGCTCAAATCAACTTTTATTCATCATTTCTAATTTCAAACTGAGCCCAGTTACAATACATCAAGCAGTTAATAATAAACAATAACGAGAGGTTTTTGCGCGTGGCTATTTGCGTCTGCTTTCTTCACCTTGCTGGCAGGCTGACTGGTTAAGTCTTCACATGGTCAAAAGAGTGTGCACTAACGTCAATAAAGCGTTTGTTGAAAGTGAGTTAATAACAAAAAAACATGGAAACCTGGGAGGCCCAGACGCCAGAGCCTCGAAATTGAATACGTAGACGCACTTCGACCCGTCCTGTCGACAGGTGGTCTTGGTTGGTTTAAATTCGTGTAAGTTTCGGAGTTACGGGGCCCCTGTCAAAAACGGGGTCCAACCTCTTCGGGGACTCAGGTTCGAGACTAAAACATTTTTTTCTCATTTCACACTATCTATATATTTATTTATTTATCGGAGGAATTTTGAATCGTTAATAAAATACATTTTAAAGCATTCAATTGAGCTGAAATTTTATATACATGATTATTTTGGATGACAATACAATAATTTAACTATAATTAATAAAAATTAATTGATTAAAACTAATTATTTAAAGAATTACAAATACAGCCACGTTGGCATCATTTTCAAAACTTGAAGAGGTTTTTTTCTCACGTTATAAAGCATTCAGTTGAACTGAAATTTTGTATACACGAGATTGTTTTGGATGACAATACGATACTTTAATGTTAATTAATAAAAATTAATTACCACTTAGTGTTGTGATTCAGTCGTATGTATATATACATATTTATATTAACTGTAACTATTTAATAAAAAGTAGCTAAAATAAACTTTTTCTTTGTTGATCTAAGTATAGGAATTAACTTAATATTTTTTTATATTCCTTTTATTTCTGTATTTAAATTCTTCAAGTAAAATTTAAAATCAGGTAATTTTTTATTCATTTCTACATTCTGTATTTTGTCACTTTGATATTTTTGATGAAGTCTAATAGGAAAATTTATTTCAGTTATATAAAAAGTAACTGCGTTTCAATTCATTTTTACAAATTAATATAATCCATAAACATATGGAAATAATTTAAGTTTTTAATGTAAAGTATTCAACCCCCATTAACAATTCTAAAGTAAAATAATATCTTTAAGTGTATAAAAATAGGATTTTATTTTGAAAATAGTAGGTCATTCTTTCTAGTTATAAAAAAAATATTACAATTAATCTGGGCATTTAATTTCCATATTTAGCGAATTCATTACTGGCTTCCTTTTTTAAAAAAGAAATGCATTCTCTTTCATAATTCTAACAACTCCCTATAATAAGAGCTCCTCATTCTCCCTACTACACTGCTGGACAATTGCTAAGGACGGATCACAAATTGCTATGTAGCATAACATTAAGCGAGACATGAGGCCTAGTAGGATAAAATATAGTTGACACACTGTTCAGACATTAGAATAAAGACTATTTATTGTTCTGGAAAGTACAAAAGCCGTGAAACATCTGAAAGAAAAAAAAAGTTCATTTGATCTGCGTACGGAGAAATGGAACAATGCATATCAAAGTCAGCAGGCACCTTAAAGAAAGGCATCAGTACGGGATATGTCCACCGTGGAGTGTGATGCAACATTCCACACGTCGTACCATACTTTGCACAACATTATCCAGCAGCTGTTGAGGCAATTTATCCCATTCCTCTGTGAGTGCACGCATGAGGGTGTTCTTGTTTGTCGGAGGATAGTTTCGACCAGCAACTTGCCTCCCCAAAGCATCCCACACATTTTCCATGGGGTTTAGATCTGGAGAACGCGCTGGCCATACGAGACGTTGAATACCCTCTCTGTCTAGACAATCCTGAACAGCGAGTGTTCGATGACATGTTGCGTTGTCGTCCATAAAAACAAATTTACCACCGACAGCACCACGGAAAAGACGAACATGAGGAAGTAGAACTTCATCAATGTTTCGTTGGCCCGTCATAGTCCCATTCGCAACCACATGTAGGCGCGTGCGGCCATTGATCCTGATGCCGGCCCACACCATGATACTGCAAGTCGGATATCGGTCATTTTCCTGGATATTTTCTGGACGATAAGCAGTATCACTCTCGCGCCAGATCAGTTGGCGTCTACAATCCGATGACAGACTGAACCTACTCTCATCTGAGAATAGTACGCATGTCCAGTCCTGTTCAGTCCAATTGTGATGCTCACGACACCATTGCAAACGGGCAGTACGGTGCTGTCTGGTCAATGGCACACACACAACAGGTCTGCGTGCGCATAGTCCTCCTCCCCTCAAACGTCTAGCAACAGTTTTTCAGGAGATCTGCTTTCCTGAGGCAGCAAGAAACTGATTTGCCACCTGCTGAGCTGTGGTGCTCCTGTTCCTTTTTGCTAGTAGGACGATATATCTATCTTCTGCAGGCGTCGTACTTCTAACACTACCTCCCCCGTGCCGTCTACTACACATTCCAGTAGTTTTAGATGACTTCCACAGCCGTGAAACAACGTTGTGAGCGATGTCGAACTCCCTGGCAACATCTGTTATTTTTCGCCCTTCTTCGATCTTTCCAATCATTCGGCCACGCATAAAATCATCTATGTGATGTCGAGAAGACATGCCAAAAATTTTAAGTTCGTCTTTTAAATCTTTCCTGTTAAACTTTGACTTGAAACAACAACTGTCCACACGCGTCAAAACCTTTAAAGCTCTTATGAACGCTATCACGTGATGAACAGACGTGGAAAAAAATTTGCATACTCATACTTCTCTCTCTCTCTTCTTACTAATATCCCGCACTTATTCTAATTTTCCACATTTTGCTTCCTTTCATTTTGTGGTTGCTATGGATGATAGTGTTATCCGTCCTTAGCAATTGTCCAGCAGTGTATAAGAGCTCATACAAATTACTCTTTCTTGTTTAAACTAAGCCAATAGAAGTA
The DNA here is from genome assembly GCA_019973935.1 of Trichonephila clavipes. NCBI lineage: Eukaryota > Metazoa > Arthropoda > Arachnida > Araneae > Nephilidae > Trichonephila > Trichonephila clavipes. Next base: position 385,510 of record BMAU01006224.1, on the reverse strand, counting down.
CACGAAAGGGAAAAATATCAGGAAAAAATGCTTTGTGTTCCGTTAAGAGCTGTCAGCATTTTTGGGCCATAAATATCTGTCCTGATAGAAAAACCTTTTCCAGCAGAATGGCGGGAGTTAAGTCATTTTCAGTAAGGGAATTTATTTGTATAAATGGGTGAAAGTTAAACAAAAAAGGAAAAACTTTTCTCTTGAAAGTATCCCGAGACGTCTATGAGCGGAGTGAATTATTCTGTTATTTCTCTTGATTTAAGAAGAAAAGTTACTTACCCACGCATCACGAGATCTTCGGAGCAGTTAGACCTATAAACTTGAAATTTTGCTGGTGTGTTTCTTTTGTGGGAAGCTCAGTGGTAGTGCACCAAGATTCCACGCCACAGGTCCATCGCTCGAATCCCGGGTTGGGCGAGGTCAACTCAGCCTTTCTTCCCTGCAGTGGGTTGATACATGAGAACCAAGCTTGCTTGGAAACTAAAAACTGGGCGTTTCTCGTAAGACTGACCTGCTTTTATGTCAGAGCATTTGCTCATGCAACTCAGCACCCAAAATAACGAAAACTGAGTTAAGCACAGTAGGGCTTGGCCCTCATGGCTTGTTGCGTCACTGAAAGTAAAGGGTATTTTTTAGAGGTATAGAACTTTAAATTGCAATAAAACAACGATGTATTATTCGATTGACATGAACTTTTTTATTCGAAAGATAATCTTGTGGCATAACATTTTAAATATGATTTCTGGCATAGGACAGCCACGGCTGGCTCGGATGTAGTCCAATTTGGACGTCCAATTTTCGATGACTTTTTCCAACATTTGTGGCCGTATATCGGCAATAACACGGCGAATGTTGTCTTCCAAATGGTCAAGCGTTTGTGGCTAATCCGCATAGACCAATGACTTTAAATAGCCCTACAGAAAATAGTTTAGCGGTGTTAAATCACAAGATCTTGGAGGCCAATTCACCGGTCCAAAACGTGAAATTAGGCGGTCACCAAACGTGTCTTTCAATAAATCGATTGTGGCACGAGCTGTGTGACATGTTGCGCCGTTTTGCTGGAACCATAGCTCCTGGACATCATGATTGTTTAATTCAGCAATGAAAAAGTTAGTAATCATGGCTCTATACCGATCACCATTGACTGTAACGTTGTGGCCTTCATCGTTTTTGAAGAAGGATTCCACCAGCCCATAAAGCGCACCAAACAGTCAGTTTTTCTGGATGTAACGGTGTTTCGACATATACTTGTGGATTAGCTTCACTCCAAATGCGGCAGTTTTTTTTGTTGATGTAGCCATTCAACCAGAGGTGCGCTTCCTCGCTAAACAAAATTCGCTTATGAAAATCGGGAACAACGGCAATCTCGTTTTGGGCCCATTCGACGAATCTACGCCTTGCATGATGATCGTTTTGATGAATTGCCAAACCAAACTGAGAATAAATCACTTGACAGCTGTTAAATCGATCGCCATCTTGGAAAGTAATGCCAACTTAAACTTCTATACCTGAAAAAGAAACACTCTTTAGTTTAGTTTCTTTTGCGAAGAGATCCGCTAGGAACGGGACTTGTGTGTGTGTGTGTGTGTGTGCGGAAATCCATCCAAAGGATGATTGAGAGGTCGTTATAAACATAAGTTCCTATTTATGAGCTATTAGTACTACGGACTAGAAATCCAGAAATCGTGTTTCTTTTGCTGAGTAGAGATGCATTAAGAACGAGTTTGGTGAAAATCGACTTCCAAAGGAGTTAAGGGCTACTAGATCTTTAGACCAGAAATTTAGCACGCGCGATTCTTCTATTTAGAAGAGAACCGCTAAGAATGAGTTTTTCGAATATTGACTCCCAAACTGAGTTTATGGAGGGAGGGGCTTATAGATCCCCACTTTTAGCTGTTAGATCTCTAGACTAGATATCAAGCAAACATGTTCCTTTTTTTGAGTAGAAATCGATCTCGAGATGAGAGAGGATTTGAATACAATTGAAAGCTACTATTACAATAAATTCAGTACATATATAGTCATACAACATCATGAAATAGTTAATGGTAACGGATAGTTGTTTTAATAAATGAGAAGAGTTTGAGTTCTTTTCTTCCCCATAATTCTAGTAGAAGTTCCAGAACTACAAAAACATAATAAAACTTTATATTTAAATAAGTATACTGGCAAGTTCCTCGATTTAAAAGCAAAAGTAAAACAGAAACATATTTGATTAAATACTTCAAAAAGATTTACTTAAGATCTAAGATTATCTTATTTAATATTAAATCAATGTAAATGGCTATGATGCTCTTTAGCAGAAGTGAGTGAACATTTCCAGGTATGGGCTACTTCTAATGGTTTTAAGGTGTTGTGGTCCATCCAGTAGCGTAGGTGTGATCATTTTGTATTAAAATTCTATGCTTTCTTTTCTTAGCACTTGTTTTTGACATTGTATCCCTCTTTTCAAGTATAGCAGCGGACTTTTTTACTACAAGAACCTAAGTAACAAAAATGTCACATTGAATGCTTCAACATCTATGAGCGACTGGTAGACCATGGACGAATTCAAAGCAGCGAGCAGGGAACATACGTGAACCAATTAATCTGAATACGAGATATGCACTTCATTTGTTCGCACCGACTCCGGCTCCATCGCAGGACATAACATCAGCATGGAGATCCAAGATTGTGGGATGTGAGATGATGTCTCAATAGCCAATTTCGTGCTATCACCGTAAGAGTTGATATGCTATCACGGTAAAGTTGATCATCAACATTTATTCTTCTTTTCAGTCGGCGTGTGAGAAAAATTTATTTTTCATCTGGCATCGCAGTGATCACTTTTCCCCCTACAGCGACAGTGAAGTTGTTAAGTGTTATCGTGCTCCTTTCAATAATGGTACATGCCTTGTCTACACATTTTTCGCGAATCATTTGCTTAAGTTAATGCAATCACATTGATTGTGAAAACGTGATTCTGCATTCTAGCTGGCTTCGGTATTCCATAAATATGCTTCTTTTAGTATGCGCGTCTCAAGTCTTAGTAAGGCGGTCCACACCGATGGATCGCGATCGACTTAATGCCCATCCCTGCTTTTTAGGAAGCAGTGCAATTTAAAAACACGCTTCTCATGTTGTTGTTACGTGTCGAGATAAAAATAATACGCAGTTTCGTACAGATGTTTGCAGGTTTGGATACAGAACTTGATAAATAATTGAGAGAAAAATATTGCACAATGTGATTTTAATAAAGAAAAGAAAATGAGTAGGGAAATACAATAATGGATGTAAAATTAATTATTCATTGTTCATATATTGCGTTTTCATCAGCTGCACTATGCACCAATTAATCTTGTATGCATTTCTATTCTTATTTTATTTTTATTTTGATATTTTTCTAGTGAAATTTCTAATCAAGTTATGCTTATTTATTTGTGCATTACAAATCATGTCGTTTTGCAATTTTTCAATGTTGCCAGTGCGAAAAATATCTGTTTTAATTGCTTAAAAAGTAACTATCTTTCAATTGTTTTTTTACAAAAAATAAGATTTCATATTTAGCAATAAACTATAAACATACGGATAGAAAGAGAGAAGCAAAAATTCTAATATAATTCTCTAAACATTTTTAAATAAACAAAAATATGTACTATTCTGAAAAGATTTTGCATTTAATACATGTATTTTGATGCCCGACTCTATTAATGCTTATATTTAAAAATTTTTTTAAAGTAAATTAGTTTATTTTTGCGTTTTTCGCATTTGTCAGTTACATTTTCTGCATTTATCACTTTTGTCTGCGTGTTTCTATTTTTTTATTTACATTTTTATATCTTTCAAGTAAAATTGCTAGTCATGTTATTTTTATTTGTATATTTTATTTTATCCATTTTTTTATTTTTTTTTAAATAATTAAATCCGAAAACTTTATTTCTGTTGCTGAAAAAGCACCAGTGTTTCAATTATTTTTAACGAAATAATAATCCATATACATAAGGGACACAGATTAAGCTTTTAATCTTAGTCATGCAAAAAAGTAACAGTTCTAAGCAAATATTTTCATTATCTTTAAATGTACAAAATATTTTATTTCATTTTAAAAATAATTCAACATTCATTGAATTTATAAAAACAAAAGTTGAAATTAATCCTAAAAGTTCGTTGCCAAAGAAAAGTAATTAATTTGCATTTCATTTTTTAAGAAAACATATACGCATTTTCCCCTTTATAATCTTAACAATTCCCTATAAAAGGATTAAAGCGGCAAGTCTAAGACTTAATCTCCTTTTTAGCTTCATTTAAGCCATTAGAAGGAAATATAAAAGGGAAAATATCGGAAAGAAATGTTTTGTTTTCAACTAAAACAGCTTTCGGCATTTCTTAGTCATAAACATTTGCCGTAGCATAAAAAACCTCTTTGTGAGAAAGGCGAGAGTTCAATCTATTCCAGCAATGAAATTGATTGTATAAATGAGAGAAAGTTAACCAAAAAAGTGAAATATTTCGATCGAAAGTATCAAGGGATATTAAATATACAAAGTGAATTGTTGTTATGATGTGTTGATAAATTGGAACATTTTGCATTCTTTTTTCTTATCGGGGATTCTTGAAAAAGTTCCAAAATTAACACAAATAACTATAAAACTGCTTATTTAACTAGATATACTCATAATGTTCCTTCATTTAAGAAGTAAACCAGTGACACATATCGAATTATTTACTTTGTGAGAATAAAATTTATTTAGAGTCTAAGGTCATCGCATTGTGTTACGCCAATTTAGAAACGGTTGTTGTACATTGCGGCAATGCCTTTCAAGAAGCAGTGTGGTTGAAGATATGAAGCTCGTGTTGTTAAGCTCTCTGTGGTTATGCTTTTCTAAGAATGTCAAGGCATTTCAACATAACTTGTTTTTAACTTTTATTTTTCATGTTAATGCTATTATCAGTACGCTGTGCCTATGAGAAAGCTACAACTCTTGACGAGAATTACATAAAAATTTGGCGAGGATTCTCAGGAGGGGGATAACAGTGGCGACAAAAAACAGTTAAAAAACTATTACAGACTGAACATCTCCTCCCCCCGCCTCCCAGTACTACACTTAATAAATAATTAAACCAAAATTATATACGTATAATATATCTCATATACACTATATCACAAATCAAAGAATAATAAACCTATTTCAAGAAAAAAAAAAACAGTATCAAATTCAGCACAAATCATAAGCAATTGACAATTGTTGTCCAAGGGCAGAATACACTCCTTTCCTAAGCTGCATTTAACGTAGCCATTACAAGCCACTACGCGAGCTATACCATTTGTACCCCCAGTGGCACACACAGGAATTTTTCATAGTGGGGAGGGGGAATCCAGGGTAGAAATTCCACCATTGCCGTATCATACGCCGCCCAACATATTTTTTTGCTTTGTCATTTTTCGGGAACAAAAATAGTAAAAAATTAATTATTGAATAAATAATTAGCATTAATTAATAAAATAAATTATTAATAACAAATACTTAATTAAATATTGCGTACTACATACATAGGATTATAATCAATCGAAAAAAAATCAAGGGCTTTGAGGGGGGGGAGGGGTCCGAACCCGGGAAGCACTTGTACGCCAGTGTGTACAACACTTTATAACACGACCTAAGCATTATTTATTCACTGGAAGATTGTAATTCTTTATTAAGAACTTACAAGTCTGAATTACCCGTTAACATGATTTCAGCTGCAGCTAAATAGTAATTGTCTCCTTTATCTTTATTTAACTGCTGATTGATTGATTGATTATTAACGTCGCACTGTTCAGCTACACGAGGGCTTTTGGCGACGGACCACGTAATTTTGAACCATGGTCAAGTGACGTGGATGACACCTGAGCTGGAACCCCTCTCCTAACTACCACACCACACCAACGGGAGGACGTTTCAGCTCTCGACAGATTTAACGTGCATCGCTGCCCTACACGGCGGGTCTTTAGTGGTATTAGGCTCGAACTCGTGACAAGGCAAGCCACGTTCCGATACCTATACCACTCGCCTACCGCGGCCACTACTTAACTGCTGAATTGTCTCGATAGAAAGACAGGGTGCCCAAGTAGATTTATAAGTTATGCTCCACACAGCTGGCTTACACTTTCATGCAGGTTCATCAATACTATCTTTCCGTTAAATCATCTGCAAATAGCGATGATACAAGTTGACTAAAATCTGTCAAAAACGTTTTTGAAATTTCAGTGGTGGAAACCAATGTGCTGCATAAATCTTAACTGCATTGAGCAGGTGAGTGAGAGTTATATTAATGTCACACTATAAAGCAATACCACAGGAATATAGGCAACAGACCTCGTCCTTTTGAGTATCACTCAAGTAACGAGGATGATACCTGAGCTGCCATCCTCTCTTCAAAACACCACACTTTGAGCTCAACAGATTTAACGTGCATCAACCTCCTCAACACGGATTTTCAGTGACAGCAGGACTCGAACCCGAGACCATAACACTAAGTTATCGCAGTCACTTTAACCCTTTATCCACCGACGATATTTACAAAAGTACCACTTACTTTAAAATTGCATAGAATAACGATTTTTACGAATACTCTGACGATACTTAGCAGAAATATTCTTTAAAATACATTCTTCTGAGATATAGGGCAGCACGGGTTCAATGATGGTTATTTTAGGGGAGAAGGCGAATAGTTTTACAGCAGAAATTGCATTTACAGCGGATTGCGAAGATTGTCATTTTTCCTCTGAAAAAGTAGTTAATTTCAAGATAAGTGTCTTATTCAATTCCTACTATTAGCTCACACTCTCAATATATTTATTAATTAATTTATTTATTTTGGGGGAATTTTCAATCATTAATAAAACACATTTTAAAGTGCTTTATTATTTAAGTGCATTTTAAAGTTAATGAAGACCTTAGAAAACGACCTGACAATTTATTTTAGGTGAACAGTGTGTATAATTAATTTTACAGTTGAATATCTTTAAATAATTAATTAGCTTTAACGGATTAAATTTCCCAAAGTTGAGTATTTTGTTTATGTATATGGCTTAATTTTCAATGTAGTGATTCAAAAAAAAATATTACATGAAAAAAACTGCAGTAAATCATAATGCCGTAGATAAAGGTTTAACAGAATTAAAAACAAAATTTGTTGCAAAATCTCGTTTTTGTATAAAATACCATTCAAGGAAAGACTTCATGCCATTTTGGAACCCGCAAACAAGGCCTTCAGTTTTGGGCTTTTATTATCAGGGCGAAATACTTACTCCATAAGGGAAAAAATAAGAGCTATTTATATCAGAAGCGGGGGTCCATTACTGTTGTTAATGCTCATGCCACCTGTCTGACAGAGTCAGATCGAGGCCCACGAAATTCATCTTGGCAATGGGCTAGATGTACGACTTTCGGACCCACTGATTTAACGAGCACGTACTCCGTGTGTATTCGGAGGCTGTACGGGCATCGAACCCAGGCCTTCCGGTCCGGAATCCAGTGCTCTAACCACTAGGTTACCCACGATCTCCGTTACTTATTGCATATTTTTTAAATCAACATAAATTCCGGTAAGAAAGATTTATTGAGTTTGCACTTCATCATTTATCGAAAGTATTTTCCAGAGATAATTCAGGCGAATATAAACCAAGGACTTAGAATGAACAAGACGGGAATTTTTCTTTTAGATGCATCAGAAACAAATACCTTCGCCACGCGATCCAAATGATTTATGTTAGACAGTTTATTAAAAGAATTAGCTATATTAACTTTTTCGATAAAATAGATGACTTTAAAAATCTTACTATCTGAGGCATTGAAAAATATTTTCCAGGTCTTAATTTTAACAGAGATGCAGGAAAATATATATTTTCATACAGTACTTCTCAAACTCTTTCAATGCTTGCGACCCACTCTTCAATCATAATTTGCATTACGCCTCCCTCCATACGATAACGATGTATAAAATTCAATAATACTATACTTTGACGTTAAATCTACAGTACGACTTTAACTTTGTAAGGCGTATATAAACGTCTCGTTCAACCGGTGTATTAATGACCCAGACGTATATGTACGTCTTTTCCGAAGTTATATCTTTTCTGTAAACTGCTATCGATACAATTATTCCAAAGCCTTTCGAAAGCAGCAAAATGACCTTGACAGTGTTTGCAAAGGACTCTCTTATTTCAGAGAATTTGATTATTTATCCCTTTTCCCCCCTCAACACACCTAAATGTTAAAGGGTGGCACTGGGGAGAGAATCACGTAATTTTTAATCGGCGTTTAAGGGATTAATTATAAACCGTACAAATTATCACGATAAGTGTTAATGTTGACAAACAATTTTATCCATGACAAATCCATGGAGTCGCTGGTAATAATTAAACTTGTCATTAACTTAGTATTGTTAAGTTAATTATAAAATAGATTGTGCCGAAGTGATACATTTATAAGTGTATTATAGTGTAAATGTGTATTTTATTTTCTGATGTCAGCATGTATCTGTTTATTTACTTTCACACAATAAGCTAATAACTTTTTAAATAATCTTATGCTTTCGACTTTTCAATAAGGTCGCGCACCCCACAGAGTGTGTGTGTGTGAAAAACACTCTGTCATAATAAATCCTTTATTCAATTTATTTCTTAATTCTTTATATATATACATCACTTCATCTTAAAACTTCCTTCACTCTCTCCCATGTAGCCGCGGTCGCCTAATGGTCAAGGTAACGGACTCATGGCCGGCGTATCATGAGTGCGAACCTAGCACTACTGAAGACACGCCGTGTAGGGAAGCGATGGATGCTAAATCTGTCGACAGTAAAACGTCTTCCCTTTGGTGTGGTGTTGTAGTTAGGAAAGGGGGTGCCAGCTCAGGTGTCGTCCTCCTCACTTGACAATGGTCAAAATGACGAAGTCCGTTGTTAAAAGCCCTCGAGTAGCTGTGTGTGAACAAACAGTGTGCCGTTAATATTCCCTCACTCTCTCTCAATGGGTCTCCACAGGTCAAATGGAAGTGTGCGTGAAATTGTAACTTTTCGGCCTAGACTCCCTTGTCCGATATTTTTTTCTACTCAGAGCATTTTCTGTTTCGGAACTTTCTGTTCTGAGCAATCAAATGCGTCCTTAAAGGCTGTTTTCGCCAATGTACGAGAGCGTGAACTTGACGCGCAGACAGAAAAAAATGCCTCAATTTTTATAAAACTTTGTGACATTGTAACTCATGTATTTGTTTATAATGGAGTGTTTTTAAAATATATACTTCAAATTATTTCATAAATAATTAAGTTTCCTTTTAACATGTAAATGGAGAGCTCATTTAGCATTACGGTATAGGAAAAAAATGCGAAACACATTTTACAAAAGAAAAAATGTGTTAACTCGGACAAAAATGAGTAGTTTGATAAAATAAGTGATTCTCTGAAGGATAGTGAAGCCAGAATATAATATTAACGTTGGAGTTCTTTTATATATGAAAAAATATTCGGAATTTGGTCCCTATTTTTTAACATTAGCCGAAGATATCCTTACCTTTTCTGTATTTTTCTATATAAGACTTCATATTTTCTGATTCACTTTCTTAGCTGCAATCCAATTGGCCAGATTAAATCCCGCTCACCTCCTGAAAGTTAACCTTTTCGAAGCTCTGCATCGATTTTGATTAATTTTTTCTTCTACTCTTTAATGGGTCTGCGTATTGGTATTTCTACCTTTACAAACCTAGTACGTTCCCCAGGAGCTGGTATCACTTTTGAATGCGGCGCCCGTTTAGGTGATACCAGTTACCGCAAGTAATTTTAGCACCCAGTTTCTTCCCCAGAGGGAGGCATCTGAGCTCTACTGATGCAAAATTTGTACTTAGGAATTTAATTTTGCCGATAGCATCTAAGCCAAACGGACACTCAAGGAATCTTTTTTATGGCGTATAATCATACGACATGGCCGCTGTCGATTTCTGCATCATGGGAGTCCACCGACTTGGGCCGGGATCAAACTCGTAACCTTGAGTATAGAAGGCCAGCAACAAACCAACTAGGCCACCCAGCCGGATTTCTCTTATTCAAAACATTTTAATATTCTAATTTGCTTAGTTAATAGTAATATTGACAGGGGCGTAACGTACACCCTCGCCTCGTGGGGGCTGAGTGGGACTCTAGGGGGCAAAAGGCATGACTAACGCCAAGTACGTATTTACCTAATTTATAAAATGTTAAAGGCAAACCCTGAGTTAGCAGGCGGGCCCTAACATTTTCCGTTACGCCACTGAAGTTTGACTTGTATATTTTAAATGCTAAAATACTTTTATATTTAATACTGGGCAAGAGTTAATTCATCGCAACTCTTCAAACATCCAAGAAAACAGGTTAAAGCCCGGAAGGGCTCCGTACTCTGCATCACCCCTCCAACAGTGGCGTAACGTACAACCCCGCATTGCTTGGGCAGGCAGGATTTTAGGGGGCCCAAAGCCTTACTGAAGTCAAGTTGTAATCCTTTGTTATTAACGACTTGGGGTTCAAAACTTTATTTTGCAAGGGGGCTCCCTAATATTCTCTGCTCTCTACTCCACTACTTCTAACTATATTTTAGATGCATCAATGTGAGTGCCAGATGTGGTTGTAATAATTGGGATGATTAATAGAGTTCCAAGTTTCTACTTTTAAGTTGAATTAAGTAGCGTAACGGAGAATATTAGGGCCCCTCTGCCAAGTCGGATCTTACAAAGGATTGAAAAACCATAACACATAACAAAGGCTTTGAACTCCTTTGAATCCTGGTCCCTCCTGGGATGTGGGGTTAGGGGATGTGTATGTTAAGCCACTGGTTGAATTACTACATTTACTTTTGGAGTGATATTTCACAAAGTCCTAAAAATGGATGCGCTTTATTTTTTTCCCTTTTATCATTAATCTGAAATCCGAAATCCAAAATCTGCTTTGATGGGAAAATCTTCCGTCTTTTTTATTTAATCAACTGTAGATGATAATAAATTGCTTTTTATTTTTAATGCTAAACTGTTCGAAAGAGTCGTCCATTCGGTACAGTGGTTAGTGAAGCTCACTGTGGTGCCGTAGGGTCTGGGTTCGAATCCCGGGTAAGACATGGATGTTTGTGTTGTAATCCTTCTCTTCTTTGTGATGTGTGCTTCACGCTTACATCTATGTAAGCTCCTGTATGATACTTTGTGGTGCACGGGGTTCTCAATAAAATTTTTAAAAAAAAACTGTTCGAAAACGTATTAATCCCTTCAGGATCATGATCACTTTCGGGAATACGGAATCATATTGAGATTGCGTTTTCCCCGTTCTCTAATTATCATGATCACGCCGGTGTTATCTGATTTTGAAATTTGAAATGATTATAAACTATAAATTTCGGTGGATTTTATTATAATAATTATTTTATATGCATTTTTAAAAGGAATTAGGCTACTAAAAACAAAAGTATACCCATTAAGCAAAGCAAAAACTTTCTTAATTTCAATATTTTTCCGAACTCTTGCGTAATTTATTAATTGCTCTCCATTTGATTTATAAATGAAAAACTTTTCAAAACATGAAAGTTTTGGATAGATTTAATCAAATAGAATGCCTTAGTTTGGGCATAAGTTGTTTAAAGGAGCAAAACGAGTAAAATTGTCGTTCATTTGGCTTCTTTCTGGTATTTAATTAGAATAAATAGCTTGTGTTCAACTAGCTTTTTTGAGTTTCTCTATCTACTTTTTTTCAAAATTATACTAAACAATAAAAGATCAGATGAATTATTGCGTCCAAATCATGAAATTGTTTAAGATTTTAATATTCTTGTTTAGGCGTCTGTCATGGTTTTAATATCTCGAGTTGATTCTTTCGTTTGTTTTTCGATTTCTAAAATTGCATAAATTTCGGTCTCGGTTAGGTGGCGCATATTTTTATAGAATCTAGTCCCTGAAATTTTGATGAGTGATTAATCAAAAAATCAACTGTTTTAACTAATTTAGAGCCACCTTATAATGTGTGTGTGATGCTTTCACAAATAATGCAGTTTTTGGGACGTCATTACTTTTAGTCATACTATCTGAAAAGAGTGATATTTATCAAAATAATTTTGAAGTTGTAAAGACAGTGGTCGAGTCAATAATTAAAAAAAAAGAATAGTGTGGTTTCTGGACTAAACCAGTCATATTTTGTTGTTAAATGGATCGTAAACACAAAAATTTTGAACGTTAGCGAAAGTTTTGAAAAAGAAATTAATCTTTTTGGGGGAGGAAGTACCGCATATACCTAATTGTATCCCCTCCAGACAGTTTGACATTGATAGAATCAGGCAGTATCAATTTATCGATTGTGACTTTCAATGATCCTGGAGAGGTAAATATATTTTATCAGGTGCCCATATATTCTATGAGCTTTTAAGATCGGGTCCAATTAGGTTTCCGGGAACAGACATTGTTTTACAAAATACTGTGTTAGAATTTTTTTGTGTGAGAGACGTGACAGCAGGAGGTGTCCTAATCCTTTGTTGTCAAATTGAAGTGGCACAAAAAATGTGCATTAAATAAAGTTGTTTTAAAAAAAAGACAAGATTATTCATTCGATTGATAGCCCACACTTTTAAACCCAGAATTAAAATTAGATCGTATCTACTTTTAAATTGCGATACTGGAATTATTTCTAATTTCGGCATAGAATCAATTAGAGATATTTTAGTTCCAATAAATTATTAACAGAAGTTGTAATTATGAAATAGTTGAGAATTTCTCTAATTCTTACCTCTAAAACTTCTAGTCCTCTATTTGTAAGAAGTCAGCTTCTATTTCTGTTAGTTCCGAATCACTATTGTCTTTGTTGTGACGGAGAGTAGTGGTCCGTTGCTCATAAAAAAAAATGCTTCATTACTAATGACTACGATTGTACAACATTTGGCGGCTCTTGCACGCCCCCTTACGGAGAGAAAAAGCAATGTCTAACTTGAGTTACAGCAAGGTTCTTGCAGCCATATTGTTCTTTCAACTCGTCAATCTTTTTTTTTTCAGTGGAGTATATATAGTCCCTTGCTTCTCTGACGAACGTTACTTATTTTAGTTTTGTAATAGTCTCTTTCATTTGTATACTGATAACAAATTCTTGAAGTATCCTATTTTCGTGAAAAACACCATTATCAGTAACAACGAATTCAAAACACAGTCGGATCCGATTTGATGAATTCATGTGGATCGAACTTTTTATTCGTTAATTTGGGGTTATTTGTTAAACAATGGTGGGGGTACAAATATGAAAAACAATTGCACTTCCGTTTTGGAAATTTTATATAAAAAGTAAATGCACAAAAATATCCTCAATTAGAAATTACACACTTTTCATTCAATAGCTAAAAATAAACTGCTGGACAATTGCTAAGGACGGATAACACTATCATCCATAGCAACCACAAAATGAAAGGAAGCAAAATGTGGAAAATTAGAATAAGTGCGGGATATTAGTAAGAAGAAGTATGAGTATGCAAATTTTTTTTCCACGTGTCTGTTCATCACGTGATAGCGTTCATAAGAGCTTTAAAGGTTTTGACGCGTGTGGACAGTTGTTGTTTCAAGTCAAAGTTTTACAGGAAAGATTTAAGGCAACAGGTTCAATTTTAGTTCTAAAAAATAGTGCTTATTTTTATGAATCAAAACATGTATAATGCTTATATGTTTGTTGATAAAATAGCCCTAAAATATGAAAAATAAAAATGTAAACAAATGACCACGCCCTTTTTGACGCGCCCTTTTGAACTTTAAATATGTAGTTTCCCCTGTGTTTGATCTATATGAACGTTCTATATAGTGAACAAAATATCTTTTAGTATGCAATGCTAATTTTTTAAAAAATAAATTTATACGTGCAAAAAAAATTTAAGATTTTCATAATTTTAAGGTTTTATGATTATTTTAAAGAAATTACGCAATTAATTCGTTAAAAAACTGGTTCATTATGTTTGATATGTTGCTCTATATATATGTGTAAATTTTTTTGTATATTTAAAAAGAATTTTTGTAAGAAATACATGAAAATATGTATTACAAGATCTTGGAAATTATATGTTCATGTTAACTAAAATAAAGGGGAAAAAACATATGAATTTAAAATTATTTTTGTAACTCTAGAAAATGATTAAGGATTATTATTAGTCATATAAAAATAGGCAAGCAAATACTAATCAAGTGTATAATATGTGAAAATATTGTTTTTTTAAGTTTTTTCCCTTTTTCTCATAAGCATTTTTTTTTGCATTTAGGTACATTTAAAAAAAAAACTATTGCACTAAATGATTCCATTTTTATACTTCTATACAAGATGCCTATGCATATAGTGAACCTATTTTTTTTCTATTAAGATAGTGCCTAATTTTTTAAAAATAGTTTTATGCATAAAAAAAGCAGAAAAATAAAAAAATTTCAAATTTCAAAGTTCCATAATTTTTTTAAAGAAACTATACTAACATTTTACTAAAAAAATGGGTTCACTGTATTTTATGTATTGTTTTATATTAATGTGAAAAATATTTTGCATAAAAAAAGGATACTTTTTTAAAAAATGGTACCTATAAACACAAGTATATATTACAAGTTCTCAAAAATTATGTATTACTTTAATTAAGTAGTAAAAACAAACTTTTGGAATAAGAAGTTATTTTTGTAGTTCTACAGAATAATTAAATTATCTTTATTAAGAACGTAAAAAATCTAAGCTCTATTGGAAATTACAAATGATATATGTCTCATAAACAAAGGGTCTTAATTTTGGCATTTTACTCTTTCGAGCATGTCCTGGTTCCCTTAATAGACGAACTTAAAATTTTTGGCATGTCTTCCCGACATCACATAGATGATTTTATGCGTGGCCGAATTATTGGAAAGATCGAAGAAGGGCGAAAAATAACAGATGTTACCAGGGATTTCGACATCGCTCACAACGTTGTTTCACGGCTGTGGAAGTCATCTAAAACTACTGGAATGTGTAGTAGACGGCACGGGGGAGGTCGTATTAGAAGTACGACTCCTGCAGAAGACAGATGTATCGTCCTATCAGCAAAAAGGAACAGGCGCACCACAGCTCAGCAGGTGGCAAATCAGTTTCTTGCTACCTCAGGAAAGCAGATCTCCCGAAAAACAGTTGCCAGACGTTTGAGGGGAGGAGGACTATACGCACGCAGACCTGTTGTGTGTGTCCCATTGACCAGACAGCACCGTACTGCCCGTTTTCAATGGTGTCGTGAGCGCCACAATTGGACTGAACAGGACTGGGCATGCGTACTATTCTCAGATGAGAGTAGGTTCAGTCTGTCATCAGATTGTAGACGCCAACTGATCTGGCGCGAGAGTGGTACTGCTTATCGTCCAGAAAATATGCAGGAAAAGGACCGATATCCGACATGCAGTATCATGGTGTGAGCCGGCATCATGATCAATGGCCACACGCGCCTACATGTGGTTGCGAATGGGACTATGATAGGCCAACGATACATTGATGAAGTTCTACTTCCTCATGTTCGTCTTTTCCGTGGTGCTGTCGGTGATAAATTTGCTTTTATGGACGACAACGCAACATGTCATTGAACACTCGCTGTTCAGGATTGTCTAGACAGAGAGGGTATTCAACGTCTCGTATGGCCAGCGCGTTCTCCAGATCTAAACCCCATGGAAAATGTGTGGGATGCTTTGGGGAGGCAAGTTGCTGGTCGAAACTATCCTCCGACAAACAAGAACACCCTCATCTGTGTACTCACAGAGGAATGGGATAAATTGCCTCAACAGCTGCTGGATAATGTTGTGCAAAGTATGGTACGACGTGTGGAATGTTGCATCACACTCCACGGTGGTCATATCCCGTACTGATACCTTTCTTTAATGTGCCTGCTGACTTTTAGATGCATTGTTCCATTTCTCCGTATGCAGATCAAATGAACATTTTTTTTCTTTCAGATGTGTTTCACAGCTTTTGTACTTTCCAGAACAATAAATATTCTTTATTCTAATGTCTGAACAGTGTGTCTACTATATTTTATCCTACTAGGCCTCATGTCTCGCTTAATATTATGCTACATACCAATTTTTGATCCGTCCTTAGCAATTGTCCAGCAGTGTACTTTTGGTGAATAATTACGAACCGTTAATTGGAAATTTTAAAATACTGACTAAAAATGCTTGACAATCATTTTGGTTCCTGACTCGAAAGAATTTTTTTCGACTTAAGGCAGTGAAGGAAATACTGCCTCATTTATATCTACTGCGTGAGGTGTGTTTTTACAGTTTCCAAATAATGTAAAGCATTAGAAAATGTGTTGTTGTTGTTACTTATGCCACCTGATCGACAGTAACATGAAATCAAGTTCCACGAAATTCATCGTGGCAAGGGGCTAGTTATACTCCTGTCGTTCCCCGTAACTTTGAGCACCATGAATGTGACAGCACGAATTGGCTCGGTTCATCCCCAGTTTTGAGGGAGAACACCCTGGTGGTGGTCAGATGCTTCTCATCTCTCTTCCACTTCCACCAATCTCACATTAGGACTTACGGCTCGACAGCTGTTAACAGTACGCCCCATGCCGCAAAGGCACTATACAGTTACAAATATCCATGTCTTCCTCGGGATTTGATCACTGGACCTACTACAGAAATCAGCATCACTAACCACTATACAGGATGAGTAGGCGTAACAATTTTATAATAGTTTTAATAGGAGTTAATCAGTTTCTTTTTAAAAATCGCCATTCATGGGCAAATTTTAAAAAACATCTGCATAGCCGTACGTATAAAAAGCCTACTTCTCTCAAGAATGAGATAGAATGGTAAAAACTTCGAAATATCGCCTGCGTGTGGAGTTTATTGAGATAGGAAAGAAAGTTCGTGTCCTATTTAAAACTCACGTGATAGGTTACGCTAATAACTCATCTGCACCTGTAAAATCTTTTTTGAGTTGCTCCCTTTCCCAACAAATTTTGCTGTTCATAAGAAACGCTACTTTTTCTTTTTATTCGGGACAAAAAAAATTAAATTCATTTTTTTCTAATTCCAGATCCCACTTCCAGATTTGGCAACTAAAAGATTCAGTTACAACCCTAATGAGAAAACGTCGTATTGTTAATGAAAATACATTAAACAAAAATAAAGTGTTCTTTAGGTAAATAAATTATAGCTCAAATTTTTTTAAAAAAAAACCGCTTTTATAGTTAATAGGACTAAAAAGTGAAAAAAAAATAATATAAGAATAAAATGATTAACGAGAAAATTATGATGTCATTGTGGTAAACGCGTAGGGTGCTTGATATCAATTGTGTTATAATTTCTTACTAGTTCAATTCCAAAATGAAAAGTTAATGTAAAACTGTATTATACAAAGGATTCCACACACGCTTTTACTACAATGATGGGAATTTTCTCGTTAATCATTTTATTCTTATATTAAAATGAGATAAAATATATTCTTATATTAATATATTTTATCTCGTTATATCTAATAGTATATTATTAACTTTTTTACTTTTTAGTTGGATTAACTGTAAAAGCGCCTTTTTTTTAGTTTTTTAAAACTACAATTTATATACCACAATACTTCAAAAATCGATGGGCGAATTCGTTCTTTTATGTTTGTTGTTCTTATCCCTTATCTCCAAGAAATAAGGTGGATAATAAACGATTTAGTAGCTACAGGTTTCTACAGTCTGCAATAGTGTTGAATGAGTTCTCACAAATCACTCCGTTTTATAAATAGCTCTCATAAATTTCAATTGAGCTCTGGAAAAGTTGTTTGTGAGAGTTTTTACCCCGAAAGAGACGATTTAAAAGCAATAGAAAGCAGCGGAATAAAAATATTTCTTAAGGTGGGAGAGAAAAGCGAGGAGCCAAGATAGTAAATAAATTTTCTCGTAGTTTTTCGAATAATATTAAGGAGTGTTATTAAAGTTATATGCAATTGCGAATGCGTTTTTGGAAAAAAAAAATTTTGGCTTATACAGACGATTGTTCACACTTTATGGAAACGATTTTGTAATTCTTTTTCTTTGAGATAAAACTTTGGAAACTTCAGAATAATGGTCTGCTAAGGTTTTCTTTTGATTGGAATGTAAATTAAAAGATTTGTTTTAAAAATGGTTCCTAAAAATGATACATGGCTCGAAGGTTGTGAGGCATGTGCCCGTGGGTGCCTCATTTCTACATTATCTACGCGACCTTTTTCTGTAAGAAATAACGAAGAACCAGACATATCATTCATCTTAATATATATTTATTAAGCTTTTAACTCTTATTCACTATACACAATGATAATAATAATTATAGAAAGTGGATCTGGAATGAGAAGACACAATCCGTATTACCAAATAATCGTGTAATTGACCACTATATCTAACTTAACCTCTTACGGCTAGTCTCCTTAATACACGTAGTTCCTTATATCTTAATTGAAGACGCCTACCGCTAAATCTTAGGTAACAGCTCCACTCTTGGTCGCATTGATGTGGCTCTAATCCTTGTGAAATGGTATCCACCTTTATGTTGAAAGCACAGGAACGGGTAGGTTAAATCTTGAACTAGCTTTTTCCTCTAATTTTGCCTTAATTGCGTTTAATCGTAAACATAGACCTCATATAACAACTTCACATAACCACCCCACGAACGCTAAATTTCTACTAATTTATAAGATTCCTAATTTGCATTCTCACGTTCTTCTTCTGGATTTGGTTGGAAAGAATTGCCATTCTGGCCCCAAAGAACCCCAAGAGGACATTAGTAGAAATCGCGATGAAAGCCCGTCACAAGGTCACGTAATTACGCTTTCCAAGGAGAAATGTTCGTATCAACAAATTAAAAAGCGGTGTAAAAATCTCGGTAATTACATTTCAATCATAGGTATTTATAACATATTTGAAAATGAAATGCGTCTAGAAGAAAGTAAAAATGAAAACATGACCTCGAAACTTCATCCTAAAACTGTTCAAACACAGGCAACTATCAAGAAAGTGACGTCTCTAATCCTAAAAAGACATACGACGGCTGAAAGATTCATTGCAATGAAACTAGGAATGACATCCGGCTCTGTAATTAAAATCCTTCATAAGGATTTAAAGTTAAAACACACGTTTGAACCTAAAAAGTTCGTCTGCTTTTTTAATTCCGACTATTAGCTCACACTCTCTATATATTTACTTATGATCTTCGTGGAATTTTCAATCGTTAATAAAACACATTTTAAAGCACTCCGTTTAGCTGAAATTTTATATACACGATTATTTTGGATAACAATACAGTAATTTAATTATAATTAATAAAAATTAATTGATTAAAACTAATTATTCAAAGAATTTCAAATACAGCCGCATTAATACAAATACAGCGCGTTGACATCATTTTTGGCGCCTTAGTGACCCTTTTGGCGACTTGTGTCAAAATTTGAACAGTTTTTTCTCATTTTAAAGCCCTCATTTGAGCTGAAATTTTCTATACACTATTGTTTTGGGTAAAAAAACGATAATTTAATTATAATTAATTAAAATTAATTGATTGAAACTGATTATTTAAAGAATTATAGATACAGCCACGTTTGTTACATTTTTAGCGACTTGGGACAAAACATTAAAAGATTTTTTTTCTCACGTTTTAAAACATTCAGTTGAACTGAAATTTTATAGACACGATTGTTTTGGATGACAATAAGATACTTTAATGATAATGAATAAAAATTAATTACCAGTTAATGTCGTGATTCTATCCCATGTATATACATATTTATATTAATTGTAACTATTTAATAAAAAGTAGCTGAAATAAAATTATTCTTTGTTCATCTCTGTAGGAATTGACTTAATTTTTTTTTATATATTACTTCTCTTTAAAAATATATTGCAGAAAGAAAGGCAAATTATAGAAAATTATATAAAAAAGCACCTAGCTACAGAAAAATGGAAATTTGTGGTAACACTCGATGAGGTATAGGTATATTTAAGCTACTGTAGAAAAAAAAAGATACATTTTCTATTTCTCAACTGAAGGGAATGGCTGCACGAGATGGCTTCGTCAGTATACAGCAAAGTTTGTATCGAGTCTATTCACGAACCTCTTACTAATCCTCTTGGGAAACTCACTTTTTTAAATATTGTTCTATTAAAAACTTCCTTCCAAAGAAGAAGATGTGGTTCATGTAAATCAAGGCTTATATTTAAGCATTAACTTTTAGGTGTGATGGGAAAGAGAGAGAGGTTAGGAGCTAAATCATAGGTTTCGAATCTTTTTTGAACTGGCGCCCCCTTTTCTAGTGAATACTTCGATACCACCCTCCCACTCCAGAGAAATAACAGCGTACGTATACATGGTGAAAATGTTTTAAAAAATATTTTATTACTAATAAAATATATTTCTTTAAGAGGTCTCAGGGGTGTTAAATTTCTCTAGAGGTCTTAAAATATAAACGATTTTCAAACGCGTATAATTCTTTTAAATTTAAATTAAATGATTCGAATCTCTTACGTATTGTTTAAAATAGAATGGGGCTTCAGAAAAGTATAAAATGTTCAAAATATAATAATAATTTTAAAAGTCATAAGCATATGAAAATTATATAATAAATATTAAGTATTTTTTGCTTTGCGCACGCTATTTTCTAAAATATTAGCCTCTGATGTATAAAACTTTATAGAATTATACAATGTATCATACTCTTTAAACCCTATCTAATTTTAGTATTATATATCTTTTGTATTTCAAAATATTTGTAAAATATTGCAATTTTTTAAATATTTTTTAAAAATTTATAGTTTTTATTTATTAAAATATGTAAGTTATTATTCTATTTATATAAAAGTAGCTACAAAGTTTTAGGAATACATTTGTCTTTATAAATCAACCTATAGCTAGTAATTAAACCTACTTTTTTAGAAAATAGCATGCGCAACGTAAAACTTAATAAATATTTTTATAGAAAAGTTTCTTATGTTTATATGCTTATAATTTTTAAAATTATGATTATATTTTAAATTATTTATACTTTTCTGAAGCCCTATTCCTTTATAAGTAATGTGTAAAAGATTCGAATTATTTAACTTAAATTTAACGAAATTATACCTGTTTAAAAATTGTTTATATTTTCAGACCTCCAGAGAAATTTAACACCCCTGTGACCTCTTAAAGGCTCAATTTTTTTTACTTGCAAATCTGAAATAGTTATTGTCACATATGTACAATTTTAAATACATGCAGTCAACATAAGGTAACCGATATTAAAGTTTACTTTTGTTAGTGCATAATCAGCGTGTTTATTTTAAGTCTTTTTTAGACTACATTTGGTCAATCTGCCCATGCCCCTCCATACCATCTTAAAACTCCCTAACCTTCTCTGGGTCTTTTACTGCCCCTTGAAAGTATCAAACGCCCAGATGGAGGTTAGATGATATAAGTTAGTGATTAACGTAAAGTAATAGAAAGCTAGTCGAGAGTGACTCGTTGATTAATTACTTAGTATTTAAAATTGATAATTGACGATTTTGTCAATTAGACATTTGAATTGGAGTGGTACCGACTAGAGGTTGAAAAGTTTAGAACGATTATTTGGAACGTGTATCTCCAAGACGTTCCAAAAGTAAGTGATTCAATTCATAATTAAATGTTAATTATCTCGTCTACCTTGCCTTTGCTCCAATTCTTACTAATAGGCACATTTCCTAGCCTGGGTTGTTGAGACTTGTTTTAAGATTAATTACAGTAGAACCTCCATATTACGAACCTCTATATTGTGAATTTTTCTATATAGCGATTTTTTTCCTGGAACCTAGAACATTTCACGATTTCCTTCGTAAAATAACCTCCCAATAGCGAAGTGTATTTTCTATATAAAACGAGCTTTTTTTCTTCTGATTTAATTTTTTCTCCCTATTTTTAAAGTATTTCTGGACATCTCAAGTTATTCTCTCCTTTAACGCACTTTATGGCAGTTATAAATCTTAAACAGGTTTTATTAGTGGCCTAACATGCCGAAAGGATTAGAATTCTTGGTGTTTCATCCAATAAATACAGCCTTAACCCCCATTGTGCAGTTCGCTAGAAACATTTTCGATATCCCCTTTCACCCTCATTGGAGTTCTAGTTATAAAATAATGTATGTCTTAAGTTATTTGTACGCTTTAAATTAGAAAATGTCTTTAAAATCATTAATTTTAATATAGAATTATTTTCTTCATGCTAAGAATTCAGTGTATTCCTCGATATTGTTTTTCTTTCTTTCTTTGCAGATTTTTATGGGTAAGATATATAAAATAAATGGATATTAATTTACAAAAAGGTATGAATAATTGCTTTTTTTAATACATGGTGTTTACGAATTTAAAATTTGTTTTATGTGGTTTATAAAGTATATCGAAAGATGAACCTCTATACAACGGATTTTCCATGTAACGAACTTTTTTTCAGGATTTAGCGACTTCGTTAGATAGAGGTTCGACTGTAAGTTATTTTGTTTTGAGTATGGCAGATCTTTATTCTAACTCCCGAACACTGATAGATGTGAGAGGACATACATCACAAGTTCCTAAAAGGATTCATCATAATTGCAGGATTTTCTAACAACGGCAAATTAAAAATCAAAAATATTTCAAGTAAAGCCAAATTCAATTCACTCTACTATCAGTAGAATATTTTAGAATCAATTTTTGATGAGGATATTCGAACTTTATATGGAAAGGACACTGATAAAGTTGGACTTCATATGGACAAAGCCTCTAGTCACATGTCTAAGTCAACTACTAATTTAGCGAAGAAAGAATCACACACACACACAAAATCAGAAATAAAGTGTATCCCATTTGATGAAATACGCGTAAAATAATTCTATGCTCCTCCAATGCACTTTAGTGCTTTCGGTTTATTAAAACAAGCCATTAGAAAACGGCATGCAAGAACACTGAACGGACTTTGGAAAATGGTTCAAGAGGGATGGATTAAAATTTGCAAGGCAGAGTACTACGAAAAAAATTACTTTCATGAAAAATTCGAGCTTGAGCTATTGTTAAGAATCATGGATATCAGATAAAAGCATGTGTCCACAAAAAATACGGTATTTATTCATAAAAATTAACTATCAAAATCGTACCCATAAAGTGTGAACGATCTTCTGTAGATATGTTTGAACTGAATTAGCTGCAAAAAAGTTATAGCTTAAGTTTATTCTACGGATGTCTTTTATTCTTATTATCACTCCAATGATAAAAAGGAATGATAATATCTCGAAAACATACAAAAAATTATATATTTAATTCAACCAAAGCGGATTATGCATTTGAATTATTTTCTCCGACTGAAAAAAAACATATTTAGAATAATTATAAAAGATGTCAACTTCAGCAACATAGCTTTAATAACAGACAATTATATACATCAGAAAATTAATTAAGTAATAAATTATTGAATAAGTGCAGATGATAATATGGAAGATAATTTGCAACTTAATCTGCATCAATTGTATAATTTAAATAGAAATAATGAAAAGAGAGAAATTTAAGGAGAATGAAACATTTTACAATATGAAACAATAGTAATGAAGCTCCAAGATTATCAAATAGAAGAATTGTGTTTTTATGATAGTTTAAGAATTCAAATAATAAGAGATTGTACAAGTTATGAAAATGTGTTAAAGTACCTAAACATCGACCGCAAACCGGAAAAATTTGAGCAACGCAAAGAAAATATTAGCATAATCATTTAGCAGTATTTTCATACTAGAGTGAACAGAAATGAAAACACATATCAAGTGAGACCTATACATTCTAATTATTGAATAAAAATTCCTCACAAAAGAGAGAGCCTAATTAAGAGCTAAATGATTTGGGTTCTGTTGTTTAATAATATTTGAAATTTCAAAAGCATTTAAATGTGTATATATATGTTGTGTTCGTTCACTGTTGTTCAAGTACTAAATAACGAAACAACAAAAGTAAATTGAAACCAAAAAAATAATACTTTGCAGGTTCATTCCTTTATCATTTTGCTAATTTTTTTTGAAACAAAATATACATCTTGTTCCTTGCCCAATACTGCAAAGTTAAATTAATTTTTCAAGTTTAAAATCACGTTTGTATATGGTGTGAACAAGTTCTACAGAAAACATGAAAACAAGTACGGATTGCAATATCGGACCAAAAGAAGTTCAATATCCGGTATTCGGTATTTCTTAGATCTTAATACCGGGATACCGGTTTTAATACCGGTATTAGAAATTTTAGAAAAAGAAAGAAAACACAGGTTTTTCTTTTTTTATATTTGCCTGTTTTGTTAGAAAGTGTAAGCATCATAAAAAATAATTTGCAACTCATAAATTATAATAGTATTTAAAGAATCACATAAAAGTAAAGGAACGTTTTATTTATTTAAATCACAAAAATGTGTAAATATCACTATTCAGTTTGTGGTACTATTATAAATTTTTGAAATGTGATCTTAAAAAACATATTGCATCAGTTGTACTGTCATTAAACCTGGAAAGCAATTTAGTGCAAAAATTACCAGCTGTCGAAAACGCTCTCTTTCGGCATGTACGATCTTTGGTGGTACTGTTAGGAATGTGCGATATAATACTTTTTATTTTACTGTCAGCAATATGCGATATAGTACTTACCTCTAAATCCCTTATCTTCAAATAAATCGATTTCCCGTCGGAGGGTTTTGGATATAGATGATTTCTGTATTGTATTTTGGTTTGTTGAAATTTTTTATGGCAATTTCTAGTTTTTGTTCAAGAGAGACAATTCCCCTTTTCTCTATCACATAAATAATGAAACCAAACCGAAGAATTATCAACTGATTTTTTTATGTTCTTTAAAGTTATTCTTATTCATTGTTATGGATTATTATTTATGAGTGTATAAATAATGAATCTTCAAAAGATTCTAAACCCTAAAGTATGTTATGCAAATACAATGTGAATAACAAACTCTCCAATTTAAGAAATATTGAAATACTATGCACTTTCTTCAGAACTACAACCTTGTTTTCACAGATACGAATATCAGACTACGAATCACTGCGCACGCGCAGTTTCGCTCTGAGCTGTAATAGGATAGTTTTGGCACACCTCCTTGGATGATTGACATATTTTATCTCTTTCCTTAATTCTACGATGCAACTTTTTATTCACAGTCTAATTAATATCGACCGTTAGGGATGCTTATTTTGCTATGTTTGCGATCCCTGAACATACACTGAAGACAATTTAAAATTTTTTTTTTGTAAATACCAAAAAACCCATATTTAAACTTGTGAATACCGGTATTACAAATTGAACAAATGGCTCAGAATATCAGTATTCGGTATCACGGTACACCGGTGTTTCAATCCCTAATCGCAACCTATTGGCGACATTATATGAAAGGAAGCAGTTGATTTCCAATTCAGCGCATACGACACATGCGAAATTGGGGTTGCCAACTTAGAGAGTTATCTTGAAGCTAACGACTGTCGCGATAATACGTAAGTACCCAACATTCTTCTGTTTGTTTAAAAATCTTATTTTTTTAATTAACAAGATATTTTCCATGAGTAATATTGTTTTGATTTTAATAACGACATTTTGTTCCAAAATAAATTATTCTTTGCTTTCTATCACCAAATAATTTACAACTGAACTTAAAAATTTTAAGCATTTTGTTCCTTGAAAAAATTCATCTTTGAAAAAAAATACTGGCAATAGCATTTTAAGCACAATTTTTCGTGAAAATCGTGTTTAGGTTCCATTGCAGCCATAAATTTTCATCACCGCCTTTCTCGTGTTGTGTGCATTTTTATTTTTTCTTCAGGAAGCAATTAGATTTAATTGACTCCGTAGAAATATCGCAGGTAATTAAGAATTTTTCTTCTTCTAGGGCTTCTCATTTGTGCTAAGAGGTGAGCTTATTTCCCTATACTGCGCTTGATTATCCATACACGCATTTACATGATAAATGATTTTACCGATTAAAATTCAATTTTTCAAACAAGCAAAACCATTCTGGAATAGCTAATTCTTGACAATGCCTCATTAAGTGTGTATTATTTAATGGGCAATAATGCTTTTTATTTATGCTTGATGGATTTTTATTCTAAACATATTTAAGTGTTTTATATTTATTCCCATAAAAATCCATCATTCCTTGCGTTTATGAGTCTAAAAAGTACAATATATTAAGAAAATTATTTTTTATTAAATACTCTGCACACCGCAAATTAGAGTTTATAAATTTAGATATTCGTTTTACTTTGTATATTCTAATGATTTACACTATATAAGTTAAAGTAGGATTTCTGTGCTTAAAAGTATTTTTAAATTTTTCTGCAGTTTAAAGCAAATAGAACTAAACTAAGCAACACATGTGGCGGGCTCACGCATTTTTTCTTTAACATGTCCTTTGGGTTCTTTGGGCCAGAATTAATGGCAACTCTTTTCCAACCAACCAAGAAGTGAAGTGTGAATGAAAGATGCAAATGAAGAAACTTTTAAATATTGGAACTTAGAGTAAGCGGTATGGCAAAATGTGAGGTAATGCTTCACAATTGATGTTAATTTGTGGCAGTTGATGGTTATTATAGTTCGTGGTTCAAGTCTGAATGAGTTTTACGTGACGTGAATAGAAGTTATTAGTGATCGAATATATGAAGGTCAAGTTGCACACCAGTGCATACAAAGACAAAATTAAGCATAGGACAAGATTGATCGTTTCTCCAAACTGTAACAAGGTAGGATTGATTATTTAATGTTAGAATCGGTGATTAGGTGGTTCACATATTGATAATGGTCTGAATTAGATTAAGACTTATTATAAATATATATATTGTGTGTTGCGTATTTTTCATCGTAGATTCTCTCTCACATTAATTATTATAATTTAATTTGTTAAAGGTTTAAGTTGAATATCTTAATAAAGTCATATTAAGATAATGTTGGATTCTAATTCTTTCGTTAATCCTACGCCTCTAGCTCACGCTGATACTTCGAGAGACGTTCTCCCAAAGGGAGGAAGATCACACGCATACGTGTGAAACTTGAATGAATTTGATGAATATATTTATAGGTCATGATCAGTGGCGCACACAGGAATTTTTCAAGGGGGTGGGGAGGGGTCCGGGATCGAAAGTTCACCATTCTTGTATCATGCTCTTTTTGATTTTGTCGATTTTCGGGAACAAAACACAGTAAAAAACTAATTTTCGAATAAATAATTAGCATTAATTAATAAAATTAATCATTAATAACAAATACTTAATTAAATTTTACGTACTATATACTTAGAATTATAATCAATCGGAAAAAAAATCAATGGCTTTGAGGGGGTGGGGTCCGGAACTTTAGGACCCCCCCTTGTGTGCGCCCCTGGTTATCATGGTTTGCACCTAGAAATGACTTTTTCAACATTCGCTGTACATTTTTTTGTCATTCAGTTTTTAAACGTGGATAAATGACACCATATGATATTTCGCTTCTCTTACACGAGAAAGTTTATGATTCGTGCAGATTTTTTGAATTTGTTACATATTTTAATTAAAAATATATTTGCTTATGTGTGTAGTTGCACTAATTCGTTTATTTATTCTTAGTGCCGATGTTACAAACGTTTTTCGAATAAATCCAATCCAATGTTTTTCCAATATGAGTGGGCTATTTCGGTTTTGCATATATACACTCTGTCGCAAAAAAATATATGCACCCAGAAGAAATCAAGCTACAATCACGAAACTCGGCAAGAATGTAGTCTGGTAAGAGATATGCAAATGATTAAAATTTCGAAGCCAATGAGACAAGGCTAAGTGTGCTATGCGCATATTAGTTGCGCAACTGGGAGAGTTTAAAAGCATGAGTACGAGCGCCGTACGGCTATCCAAACGAATCTGATGACTTTGATAGACGATATTGAGACTTAATGATGCCTCTAAGACGTAACCGGCGGCAGTACGAGCAGCTGACGGACTTTGATAGGGGCCGTATAATAGGCCTCAGAGAAGCAGGTTGGTCGAATAGACGTATCGGCCGCCACCTCGGTCGGAGCGATATGGTAGTTGCTCGGTGTTGGCAACAGTGGATCACAGAAGGTAGAGTGTACCGTCGCGGAGGGTCAGGACGTCCCAGGAACACAAATGATCGCGAGGATCGTGCAATCAGAAGAGTGGCCACTTCGGCACCAACAACGTCGCTAGCATCGATTCAACGCCACTTACCTCCTTCCAGACATCCAGTGCCATCAAGAGAAACCATAAGGAGACGACTGACCGAAGTTGGCTTGAGGAGCCGACGTCCGCTAAGACGCTTACCACTGACCCCACATCATAGGCAGTGTCGACTGGATTTTGCCGACCTCGGGCAGCTTGGAGTGTGACAGACTGGAGACGTGTCATCTTCAGTGATGAATCCCGATTCAGTCTCAGTGCTGATGACCACCGCACGTGTCTGGAGGCGCACCGGCCAGCGGTCCGATCCGGCATTTATTGTCGAGCGGCATACAGCAATTTCACAAGGTGTGACAGTGTGGGGAGCAATTTCTTGGGACACACGATCATCTTTAGTGGTCCTTCAAGGCACTTTGACAGCTGGCAGATACGTGGACGATATTTTAACGCCGATTGTGCTACCCATGCTATCAAGTCGCCCAGGTGCCATTTATCAACAGGATAATGCTCGTACACATACTGCGCGACTCTCCCAACAATGTCTTCAAGGATATGACGTCCTACCATGGCCTGCCAGGACACCAGATCTTTCGCCAATAGAGCATGTCTGGACGCGCTGGGAAGTCAACTGCAGCCGTCCCGAGATACAGGAGAATTAACTGCGCAGATGCAAAGACTATGGCAGGATCTTCCACAGGGGTCATAAGTGATCTAATTGAATCGATGCCACGCCGAATTTCGGCTTGTATAGCTGCCAGAGGTGGCTTTACTACTTACTGATTTTTAACTTTTGCAAGCTGTAACCGCTTAATAAAATGATATTTTGTTCTGAATTTTTAATCATTTGTTTATTTTCATATACACTACATGCATACCAAATTTCGTGAATGTAGCTCAATTTCTTCTGGGTGCATATATTTTTTTTGCGACAGAGTGTATTTACAGGTATAGGACAAAATAACAGAAACACCCAATTAACAAGTAATATAAGAAAACTTTTTTTAAACTTCCTACTTAGGTCAACAAAATTTTTTTATTTTAGGTACTTTTTATTAAATAGTTACAATTAATATAAATATATATATATATACATAGGACAGAATCACCATATTAAGTGACAAAAGAGAAAACGATTTTGCTTGCCGTTTTTATATTTTCCTTTCTATATATGATGTTGGACTATTTTTTTGTGTTTGTTATTATTTATTCTTTAATTAAATTTAGTTACTCTTAGGGATTGCAATGTCGAACCAAAAGCTTATTACCGGTATTCGGTACTTTTTAGATCTTAATACCGGGATACCGGTTTTAATACCGGTAGTAGAAATTTTAGAAAAAGTTAGAAAACACAGCTGTTTCTTTGTTTTATCTGCCAGTTTTATTAGAGTGTGAATATCTCACAAAAAATAATTTGTAACTTATAAATTATGACAGTCTATATAGAATCACAAAAAAGTATAAAGGAATATCTTATTTATTTAAATCACAAGAAAATGTAAATATCCGTGTATTTACCTCTAAATCCCTCATCTTCAAATAAAACGATTTTTCATTGGATGGTTTTGGATACACCTGATTTTTTTTGTATTGTATTTTGGTTTGTTGAAATTTTTTTAGTTATCGTTAATTCTGACTTCTGTTCAAGAGCCAATTCCTTTTCACCATTGACATTAGTGTCACCATCATCTTCGATAACTGTACAGAATTCTTCAGAAGGTGGATAGGTTTTTGTGGGTAAAACATTTTAAGAAAATTAACTATAAACTTGATCAAATTTGAATTAGTCTATTGTCTTCTTTTTCATTCTTCTGGCCGATTAGTTATTCTTGTTCATTATTATGGGTTATTATTCATGAGTATATATATAATGAAACTGAAAAAAAAATTTTTGTACCCTAAAGTAGGATTTGCAAATCATTGTGAATATATATTACACAAACACCCCAATTAAAAAAAATATCTAAAAATTACACACTTTCTTCACAACTAGAACCTTGTTTTCTCACTACGAAAAAAACTACGAATCCTGCGAATCCTACGAATTAAACTACGACTCCTGCGTGTATGCAGTATCGCTATGAGCTGTAATAAGACAGATTTGGTTCACCTCCTTGAATAATTGACATATTTTATCACTTCACTTGATTGTACGATGCAACTTTGTATTCACAGTCTAATTCATTGCGCCCGTCAGGGAGACATAAAATTAAAAGCTATACTATTTTGTTACATTGGTGGTCTCTGGATATATAGTGGAGACAGTTTAAAAAAGCTCTAGTGAATACCGAAAAACCGGTATTTAATCTTGTGAATACCGGTATGAAAAAATTGTACAAATGGCTCACACACACACACACACACAAAATACCGGTATATCGGTATTGCACACACACAATCCCTAATTATTCTAATAAAATAGTATAGTAAAAAAAATCACATTCTGAGAAATTAGGCCTTTCCAGGTGGAATTCGAACCCACGACCTTTGGATAAGAAGACAACGCGCTGTCCACATCGCTACATGGACACAACGAGCGATTTTTTTCTATATATGCTGTTGTATTATTTTTGTTTGTTGTTATGTATTCATTTTTTAGATTAATTAATGAATTAATATTTGAAAGAACTATATCAACATCAAGTGTCATCCACTACAAGTTTAAAAAAATGTATTTGAGCTTGAATGGATCAACAGAAAGTATTTTATTAACGATTAAAACTTGCGCAAGATATACATATATACACTCAGGAACATTGAAAATAGCGACCCAAGAAGGAAGCTAAGTACAGTTACGAAACTTTGCAAATAAGTACAGCGTAATGTGATATGCAAATGATCCAAGTTTTGTTCCAATACGCATGCTCATACACGCCGAGGTGGCGCTACAATTAGGAAGAGGGCGCTATATAAGCCAGCACAAATTCGAAGATTCATAAACGTGACGATTACCCACCGATAGACTTTGGTAAGCGAAACATGCCACGTAAACGTGCTAGAAGACATTTCTCACAGTTAAGCGAGTTTGAGAGAGGCCTGATCATCGGGAGGAAAACTGCAGGCTGGTAGACGCGCCGTGTTGCTGGCCAGGTGGATCATTCGGAGTGTGCCGTTAGAAATTGTTGGGAGCAGGGGGCACGAGAAGGTACTCACGCGCGGGAAACCGGGTCTGGAGCGAACAGGAAGACCACGAGGAGAGAGGATCGAAGGATTGTGCGCCAAGCACTTGTGAACCCCACAGTGACTCGTTCAACGATACGAGCAGACGTAGGCGTAGCAATTATTCCACAAACAATTTCCAGACACCTTGCAGAAGCAAATCTTAAATTCAAGCGCCCTTTCCGTGCTCTCCCTTTAACACCGGAACATCGGCAACTGCGTCTACAGTGGTGCCAAGCCAGATCAATGTGGAATGTCACAGATTGGCAAAAGGTTGTGTTTCGTGATGAATCCTGGTTTGTTTTGGGGACAGATGATAAGCGTGTACGGGTATGGAGGCTCCCTGATGTGCGGTACAATTTCCCCACACTGTTCTACGTCACACTACCCGCACAGCTGGTGTAATGGTCTGGGGGGCCATAGCCTATGATAGCCGGTCCACTTTAATTGTGATGCGTGGAAACTTAACGGGCCAACGTTACGTTGATGATATTCTTCGACCCCATGTAGGACCATTCCTAAATGGTCTCCCAGGGGCAATTTTCCAGCAAGATAATGCTCGTCCGCATACAGCAAAAGTTGCTCAAGACTTCCTACGTCATTTACAGACTCTTCCATGGCCGGCCCGCTTCCCCGATTTGTTCCCTGTAGAGCACGTGTGGGATCAGCTAAAACGACAGATGCCATCATGTCACTCTGCACATGATTTAGAGTTGGCTGTTTCAGAATCGTGGGCCCATCTGCCTCAGGACAACATAAGGTGTCTAATCAACTCAATACCGGACCGTGTGGCGGCATGTATTGCAGCTGGAGGTGGTCCAACGCGCTATTGCAGTTGCCCAGTATTTGTGTCGTTGCACACCCTGTATTCATTTAATTGTCTTGTTTTTGAGATCAAGTGTATCTCTCATCTGTGTCATTATGTGTATTAAATCTCATTTCAATCCGATGTTTTCTTCTTGGGTCTCTATTTTCAATGTTCCTGAGTGATATATATATATATATATATAGAAGAATATAATATAATCAGTTCACTCTCTCCATATATATACTATATATATATATATATATATATATATATATATATAGGGAGAGAGTGAACTGATTCTAAGTTGATTGATTGATTGAATATTAACGTCGCACTGTTCAGCTGCACGAGGGCTTTTGGCGACGGACCACGTAATTTTGAACCATAGTCAAGTGACGTGGACGACACCTCAGCTGGCACCCTCCTCTTCTAACCTACCACACCACACCAACGGGAGGATGTTTCAGCTCTCGACAGATTTAACGTGCATCGTTGCGCTACACGGCGGGTCTTTAGTGGTACTGGGCTCGAACTCGTGACAAGGCAAGCCACGATCCGATACCTATACCACTCGGCTACCGAGGCCCACAACTGATTCTAGGAATCGAAAATAAAAGTCGTCCTTCGACATTCCAATAAATGGTCTCTACGTCTCACAACAATGTGCCACTTAGTAGCGGTGAAAGGGAAGGGATCAACCAAGCATTTGGCAGTTTGAGATTTGCATGGGTAAAATTCTGTTCCTAGTAAAACGTGATTATGTCCGACCTCTCTGAAGTGAAAAAAAGATTAATAGTTAGATGTCGCCTTGCTGGAGAGCTCGCGTTTTAGAACAGTTAATCTTGTGTGTATTTCTAGGACCACTGTGAGAAGGGTCATGACAGCCTACACAAACCTGAGTGAGGTGTCTTCTGCGAAGCACAACAGTGGGCGAAAGTCGAAATTGAAGGAACGTGATAGACGGGTATTGAAGAGGATGTTCCCCCTAAAACGCAAGACTATACTGCCGCAGATTAAGTCCGAAATGACTACCTACTTTCAGAACAACGTTTCCATGAAAACTGTGCTACAGTGGTTGCACGCTGTGAATATTCATGGCACACTAGCTATTTTAAAATCGTTAGTTTTGGCACGGAATGCTGTGAAAAGACTACAGTGATGGCGAGACCACTTAAACTGTAAAACTACAATGGGAACAAGTCGTCTGGTCTGATGAATCCTCATTTACATAATTCCTGTCCGTAGGAAGTGTGTTCGCCTGGAGAACACCGGCAGAAGCATCTTATGTTAATTGCCTGGTTCCAACCGTAAAATACGGAGGGTGTTCTATTATAGTGTGGGGCACAATATCTTCCCGTGAATTGGGGCCTCTTGTTTTCTTGAGGGATACGATCACAGGAGACCATTATCAAAGCATTCTCGCGGATCGTGTTCAACCTATGCTTAATTTCTTTCCGAGAGAGCGTCCTGTGTTCTTAGATGACAACGCCCCTGTTCACATGTCTCATTACTTTCAAACATGGTTGCATGAGCATGATGATAAAGTGCAACATCTAACGTGGTGTCCTCAGTCACCTAATATGAACACCATTGAGTGTTTGTGGATTTTTTGTAGAACAATGCTAGTGCTCGGTTTCCTTCTCCACGTATACTACCTGAACTCGAGACGACCCTACACTAGAAATGGGTGCGAATTCCGATGCACTTTGTTCAAGACTATTATTTGTCAATCCTACGTAGAATGCAAGCTGACATTCAGGTCAAAGGTGGCCTAAACTTTTACCAATAAAAAATGTTCGCTTTGTGTGTGTGTAATATTTCCCATTAATTTCATCTAAACAATTTTTTTTCAATTTGTAATGGTCCTTACTTACCCTTCAGGACTCTCACATAAATAAATAATTTTCAGCTAACGGGAATAATCGAAGCCGTATTTTTTGAAAATTAACGAAAATTAACAGCTTGGGCATTTAAAGAAAGATTGCATCAGAATCTATCGAACAATATATTTCCACCAATCATAGACTCCGTCCACGGAAATCATTCCTATTCCAAGACTTCCAGTTGGCGTTTCATATAAAAAGCCTCGAGATACTGGAAATGCTCTCTTTTGTCTTAATAATGTTACCTACAAGGCAATTTTTGTCCTGATAATTGTCCTGCAAAACCACTTTTGTTTCTTGCCCGCTTGTTGTGATGTCGAAATGCCAAGTGTTGTTCGGTAGTATTTCTTATATGTAAGCGGAATTGTAAACAAATGTTGAGTGCTACTAATGAAGATGATTCCTTACTGTTACAACCACACAACCTTTCAAATAGAAATAATAGAAGTGTCCACTCGCCAACTACGACACACACATGCACACGCACATACTCACGCCCGAAAGCACACACACACAATTTAGTTGATAGCAGAAATCATTTTAATTTTTATTTCTTCCTCCTTAATATCTTTGGATCTCATATCCTTAAGGTATCCGACTACGTTCGGAGCCGTGATTTTGCAAAAGCGTATAAATGGATAATATTTATGACATTGAGTGTTACTGAGATTAGAAAATGTTTATAAATTGGTTTTAAGAATAGTATTACAATAAAAAATTACTTAAATACAATATTTGACAAAAAATGAACATAGAATGATCCATTTTCAAAACATTCTCTTTTGTGAAAAATGCTTCTATTACAATAATACGAGGGATATTCGGAAACTAAGGTCCGAATCGTCGTAGCTAATCGAATGTCGCTCAAACTTTGAAATGCGTATGCGTACCAACTCCCGGCATACCTTGCTCGTCAAACGACGCCATTTGCATTGGTATTGTTGCAGTGTGGTAAGTACAGTGCTACTTCAAAATGTTTAAAACAATCGATCAGCCCGCTGACTGTGAAATGCGGTCAGCGATTCGGTTTTTGACAGCAAAGAACGTTTTAGCAGCGGAAATTCATAGACAGATAAGCGACGTGTATGGCCCAAATGCGATGAGTAGCAGCAAAGTGCGTAAGTGGGTGAGAGTTTCCAAGGACGGACGGGAAAATGTTCATGATGAACCGCGTTCCGGTCGACCATCAGTGATCACAGATGATTTGGTCAATGCCGTGGATGAAAAGATTCGTGTAGACCGGCGATTCACAATTTCAACTTTAGCATTGGAATTTCCGAATGTGGGTAGAACAACTTTGCACAAAGTCGTTTCCGAAAAGTTGAAATTTCGCAAATTGTGTGTACGTTGGGTTCCCAGACTGCTTATTGAGGAACACAAACTGAAAAGAATGGCTTGTGCTCTTGATTTTTTGGATCGATATCATAATGAAGGTGATCAATTTTTAGAGAGGATTGTCACAGGGGACGAGACGTGGGTTTCTCACATAACCCCAGAGTCTAAACGTCAGTCAATGGAATGGCGTCTCACAAATTCACCAGTCAGAGTCAAGGCCAAGCGGGCAATCTCAACACGCCAGGTTATGGCAACCGTGTTATGGGATAGACATGGGGTCTTGTTAGTCAAGTTTATGCAGCAAGGGACAATAATAAATGCAGCCGCTTACTGCGCTACCCTAACTAAACTTAGACGTGTGATACAGAATAAGCGACGTGGTCTTCTGACGTCTGGAGTTCTGTTGCTGCATGACAATGCCAGACGCCATTCTGCCATTAACACACAAAATCTGATAAGATCTTTTGGATGGGATCAGATTGACCACCCACCGTACAGTCCAGACTTGGCTCCGAGTGATTTTCACTTATTCCGCTACCTAAAAGAGTTTCTCGGCGGCAAGCACTTCGACACAGCTGACGAGGTGAAAGAAGAAGTTCAAGACTGGTTATCGTCACAGGCGGCAGACGTCTACGACTTTCTCATACAGAAGCTCGTAGAACGTTATGACAAATGTTTAAACAAATATGGAAAGTATGTAGAAAAATAGAGACACATGTAAGGAATTTAAAATATAAAGTGTTTTGAAAAAATCTGTAATGTTTTATGTTTTATAAGTAAACGGACCTTAGTTTCGAATATCCCTCGTATTTCAACTGTCTATAGCTCAGACCTCTGTTCAGAGGCTCAACTAGAATTTTTGAGGTATTTAACTTAGAAGTGGGCTTATCCATGTTTTACAACAACAGAGAGGAGAAATTTTAAAAAAGAAACGCCGATAATTACACACAGTCCAGTCACATTAATGTGACCACCACGTACTTTTGACTTTGACGTTAAATAACCAATCACAGAAGTATGCTGGCATCGCAGTGCTATTGAGCGTATATAAAAGGTGTGTGAGGGCTTCGGAAAACAGTACAGTCGTTGGCGTAATGTAAACATGTAAAGAGTTATCCGAAGTCCAAAACGGCATAATTTTTTGGCTTTCGGGAAAAGGTTGGAAGCATTTCTGAAACGCCTAAGTTTGTGGACTGTTCGTGTGTCACCGTGGTTAAAGTACACCGTGCATGGCAAAATGGGACCGTCAAAATCAGTGACGTGGCAAATGTGGTGTACCACGGGCCATAGGTGATAAAGGTGACTGATGGCGGCAGAGGTGAGTTCGGAAGAATAGACGTGCTACCGTTAAGCAACATACCACCCAGATGAACCAAGGGGCTA
Source organism: Trichonephila clavipes (assembly GCA_019973935.1). Taxonomy (NCBI): domain Eukaryota; kingdom Metazoa; phylum Arthropoda; class Arachnida; order Araneae; family Nephilidae; genus Trichonephila; species Trichonephila clavipes. The sequence continues at coordinate 348,821 of BMAU01006224.1, read as the reverse complement.
CCAACAGTGTCTTCCAAACTACTGTTTAGCGATCGTTGTTGCGTCTGGTTCTCCGAAGCAGGCGCCTGGTTCATGCACCTATGCTGACTGCTGTTCATCAGCAACGAAAACTGGAATTTTCATACAGGTACCGCAACTGGGCATCCAATGAGAGGCGACAGGTAGAATTTTCTGATTAATTACGCTTTATATTCCATCGGACGGATGGTTGGTGGCAAATACGGCATGAAACGTCTAAAAGCAAACACCCTGCAACAATTGCTGGTAAGGTTCAGGCTGGAGGCGGGAGCATTATGGTCTGGGGAATGTTTTCCTTAAATTTTCTGTGTTTATTCATCATAGTGGAAAGCACGATGGATCAATAGAAGTACGCATCTGTCCTTTCAGACCATGACTACCCCTTTATGCGCATTGTTTTTCCTCAGGATGGTGGCATCTACCAGCAGGACATTGCGGAGTGTCATACAACTGACAGCATACGTGCGTGATTCAAAGAGCACCAGGATCAGTTTATCGTTCTTCCGTGTCCAGAAAACTCACCTGACTTAAACCCAATCAATAATCTATGGAACCATCTCAATCGGGTTGTTCGCGCCATGGATCCTCACGCGCGTAATCTAGTGCAGCAATAGAGTCGGCATGGCTCAACATCCTAGTGAATACCTTGAAGATCCTAAATGACTATTTTCCCCTCTGCGAAAGATGGTTATTCTGGCTTTTGACAGTGGTCACATTAATATGACTGGACTGTGTATTTAAAATAGTTGTAACTCTGAAAATAATGTGAATTTTTCAAAACTCATAGTTGAGCCTCTGTACAGAGGTCTGAGCTATATACAGGCAAAATACTATTATAATAGAAGCATTTTTCACAAAAGAAAACATTTTGAAAAAAAGCTTATTCTAAGTTAATTTTTTGCCGAAATATTGTATTTAAATAATTTTTTGTGTCAAAATGCCGTAAAAACAATTTTATACATGTATTCTAATCTAAGAGACACTAAATATTATGGAAATTATCCATTTATGCGCCTTTTTAAAATCACGATTCCGAACGTAGTCGGATACCTTAAATGAAAAATAAATAAATTTCGGCATTTTTTTGTTTCGCCGGAGAAGGTGATGAAGTTGCCAAAAATGGTACAACCAAACTTCAAATGATATATTCTTACTGGTAACCTTTTACCACCACATTTACAAAGCAAGCCACGGTTTTTTGTTATCAATAATGTCTTTTTCATAATTCCTCAATAATGGTTGAAAAACCAATGGGAACTAACATTAATTAAGATTTTTTAAAGCGTATATTGTATTTTTTACCGCCACGAAACCTTTTTTGGCGGTATTTGCGCCAGAAAAATGGAGAAGCACCAAAAGTTCTTATAAAAACAATAACCTGCGTTTCGTTTAAAATGCATTATTGCAAGTCCATTTTTCCTTTTTATATTACAATTTTATACAATTATTATGTATTTACGAAATAATATTTTATTTTTTCAACACCTTCTGCTTATCTTTTATCTTATCCTTTTATCTTTAGATTTAATTCACGGGTCCTTACGTTTTTTTAAAATTGACGGTGACAGAGATAAAGAGATTTTATTATTAAATACCATTTATAGTTGCAAAATTAAGAGTCTCTCTCTCTCTCAAATAGATTAGAAATGTGTTTTTCATAGTTCGCGGGGTTAAATAAAATTTTACGTATTTCAACATAACTGCTTACACACTTTATAACAAGTTTCTAAAATTGTGCAAATTTAGCGAATTGTGAGTAACATTCTCGCTCTCAGGTACTTCCTTTTCTCTAGTCTCCAGTCCTTCGAATGGTTAAGTCCTGATTAGGTAGACTGCTGTGCAAATAAGTTGAGCGGCGTTTAATCAATAGATTCTATCCTGAACATGAACTAATTCACAAATGCTTATATATAAGCCTTTACTAATTATATTCGTCAGCTAACTATTTCAGAAGTAGAGGAATTTCAACTCCTCATTTGTATCCCATTATATCGGTCAAGATTTCTTGAAGATGAAAGAACACTAAATACATGTAGGAAAAGACAAAAATTTAAGAATATATCGTCAGAATAGCATTTTTTAAATATTTTGAAAGTCCTTTTTTTAGAATTGTAGCAAGAGTGTCAGGTGATGGAACCTTTGTTAGATGGCATTGTGTCCCCTATACGCACGAATCCAGGCATTCTTAAGAAACGGGAATTTTTCCTTTTTGAGAGAAACGACATGGTGGGGGGAGTAGGCAAGACGATGAATGTTAATTTTTTATGTACCTTCATATTTTACGCTTTTTTCGTATTGTGTCCTTTTGGCACACTAAATGTTATAGATTTAGATATTATCAGAGTAAGAGAAACAAAATGAAATTGAGCATAACTCATGAATCTTTTCATATTTTTATTCAAACAATGCACATGCAATACACCATATATAATATACGGGGTATCCGGGTTTAAGGTATTCATAAGTTATGGCTTATTATTATTATGGAACATTCCATCAGAACGTAATAAATTGTTCATCCGTGGATTGGAAAACCCTCCGAGATTTTTCGGGTCTTGTCCGATCGGCCTCACGTGCGTGCATTGTTCGACAATCGCAGACGATAAACTTGTGTTACACTGACTTCATTAGTAAAGATGTGAACGCCACAGTAAAAGATACAGCTCGTATTTCGGTTAACGGAATTTAAATCAGTCACGCGTGTACAGCGATGTGCTCGAACAGAATGGAATATCGATCCACCGACATCAAAATCTATCCATTAATAGAAAAGACCTTTAAAGAAGACGGGAACTGTGGTATCTCAAACTGGCAAGTATCCTTAAGTTTTCGTCACAGAAGCCACTGTTGATCGTGCGCGTGACTCATTTTGTAGGAGTCCTGGTAAGTCTATTAGGCAAGCCAGTAACGACATTCCATACTTCCGTAATTATAAGCCATAACATTTGGATACTTTAAGCATGGACACCTTGTATTTGATCTATTGCACGCATTGTTATGTGTATATATGATGATTCTCTATTTCAGTCTTCTTGAGAGGGATTTTTCTTTAATTTATGATAATCCATGAATTTTCAATATATATTCCCAAAGTGGTTCTTACGGGCCTCTTGGGATCCTTGTGAATTTTGCGGGGGTCAGTCGAAAACTGAACTTAAATTGGGTGCGCATGGGCAATGCTAGGGGATCCAAAAAAGGTTTAATATAAAATAAAATATTGTTAAACATTACCATTATAATGAAAGTAAAAATTAATTAGTTATTTTTTTACGAGTTAAAAAAATTCAGAGTAAAAATGAAAAAAAAAATGAGTAAAATTTTTTAGATAGGTATATGAAGTACACACATAATGACAGGCGTCTCATAATGGAAATCAGGGTGAACCAGGGTACGGCCGTCTATGCAGGTTTAAATAAGAGCGAAACTTTCAATAATTCGTATAAAATACTGTAGTACAAAAGAGTCGTGTATCTATTCAAGAGTTTAGTTGTAACGGGTATTATTTGGGTTCTTTTACTAATCCTCTAGAGGAAAATATACTTTAACTGTGATTTTAGTTTAAAAACCACTTTCCGCATAGATGACTTGATTTTATGCAAATTCAACTATTTAAGTGCCGGTCGTTAAGTATGTGAGATTAATGGTTAATCGTTGATCGTTAAGCGTAAAATAAAACTATTAGAAAAATTTAGAAAGCATAACAGCTATTACATGGTCGTGATTAATAGTCGGCGTAGAATCCACCAGGAATTGGGGAACTAAGCAATCTTAGAGCTGACCGAGCTATCGGACTTCGAGAAGGATTGTAATAAGGAGCTTCCACTTCAGATAAGTGAATTTCTATAATCTTGCACATCCGGTTAGGGGTTAGGATTTCAGACTGCACCCAGAGCTATAAAATTGTATGTTTCATAAAGTGTTAGAATAAAAGTAACTATTTTTAAGAACGTTTCTGCTTCTTCATTGAACCCTCTTGCACCCGTGGCATAGTTTCATTTTGTTCATGATTCCGATATGTGAAGGGAATGCAACAATTTTTTTTGTTTTGTTTTGAATAGAAAGCAGTATCGGTCTTTGTGTTGCTACGAAGACAAACCGCCTCACTGGTTCACACATTTCATTGAAAAAAAATATGTTTCGATATTTCAACGCAAAAATTATAAAATTTGAATGAATATTACTTCAGAATATCACAGTGTTTTATTTATAATTTATTTTTGCGTCGACACATTCACCATTCAGGTCATCCATGTTAAATTTAGAATTTTCCTATAATACATTGAAATAGGGTTATTTCACTTGGTATCCGCGGTCTAGTGTTTGGTATTATACGATCCATGGGCACAGGAAAATTGGGAACCACTGCTTTTAGAAGTCACGTGATATTTCTTTCGTTTGACAGCCTAAAAGAAAATTCAGTTTTAACTGCAACTTTAGCCTTTAAAAAAGTGCCCCATCGTCATATTACGCGGTGAGATGGAGCTATAATGCATTGTTCGTCAAATCTGAACAATCAGCGTGTTAGGACCAGGAAATCCCGTGTTAAGAATTTTCCGGAAACAGAAATTCATAAGCTGAGATCTTTGAAGTTAAGAAAAATAACGCTTTTTTCTCCATTATAAGCTTTCCATTTGTGTTTTGCTGCTATCTTTTTTGGCTTCGTAAAATAGAATGTTGTAAAAGGCTGTAGTAAAGAAAATTAATTCCACTGCTTTGATTAAAAATATTAAGGATTGGGTAGGCATAAAAGATGGACCCAATTTTAAAAACTCATATTATCGAAACTACTGTGCAGATTACAATAAGTGATACATGAATGTAAAGAGAAATATATCAAGTTTTTTTTTCAGTTACAAATGTTCGATGTATGACCCCTTTGTTACGCAGCATACGTCCAATCTATAATCAAATTCGTTCCATGCATATTGTACCATTAATCAATGGTTTGCAATGCTGCAAAAATGTTTATTTGTTGTATCAGTTGCCAATGCTACGGCTTGAAATTTAATTAGTTTTGTTAAATTTCCATATCTTTTTTTGGGGACATTCCAAGTTCACAGGTGACGACTCTCGTAGGCAACAACTCTTCGTCATTGTCGCCATGTTTGAGTTTTTAATCATAGTGAACTTGAATGTGCAGCAAACTGTTGATCATTGGGGGGGGACTTAGTATACTTCTGTTTACATTCATGCATCACTTTTTGTAATATGTGCGATAGTTCAGTGCTTCTCAAAGTTTCAATATTCACGCTCCCTCCTTCAATATTAATGTACTGAATTCAAATGCTAAGGCTACGATACACAACTTTAATCTTTTAAGTGCCACCAGCGTATATAAACGTCTCACTCAGCCAAAGCGATAATTTCCCCGGACGTATCTATACATCTTTTAGAAAAATGATCTTTTCTGTGCACTGCTGTTCATAAAAATATTCCGAAGGCCTTGGAATGTAATAAAAAGACCTTGACAGTGTTTACAAAGGATTTACCTATATCAGATTATTTGCTTCCTTATTCCTTTCCCCAACCCAATATATTACATACGTGGAAAACGCTTGGCATTGGAAAACGAATTGCGTAACTTTTAATCGGTAGTGAAGGGATTAATTATAAACCGTACAAATTATCAACATAAGCGTTAATTTTTGTATGTAATTTTATATATGACAATCCCATGGGGGTCACTGGTAATTATTAAACTTGTTCTTAACTTAGTATTGTTAAATTAATTATAAAATACATTGTGTAGCAAGTGTAATACATCAGTGTAAATGCATATCTCATTTTTTATTATGTCAGAATGTATTTTGTTTGTTTACTCTCAGTAAATTAAGATTTTTAAAATAATTTTTTGTTTTCGACTTTTCAATCTACTCGCGCCCCCTCGTACAGTTGCCACGGCCCCCAAGGGGGTCGCACCCCACAGTTTGATAAACGCTGTGGTAGCTTGGATAACAAGAATTTTTAAAATCGTGTCCATTTTTTGTGCTTCCTTCTATTTCTCATGTAAGGTTAAATAGCTTATTCTACTCCTCATTTCTATTGATATCAATGATATGACTAAAATACTTTTGTAACTAAAGTACTTATTGTCGAGTAATTACCAGGAGCCTCCGTATGGTCACCAAGTCACCCAAAATGGTCGCCCACTTGGCTGCTTCACCAATATTTCGTCAAGCTTCCATTAAAACGATATTACAATATAAGAAAAGAAGGTTGCTTGCTAATATTACAATTTTTATTATAAAATAAATACAACAGAAAGTAATATTAATGTGTATTAAATATCCCAAATATAAATTATTTACACTATTTTAAGAGGAAAAATTAAGTACAAAAGAAGATAAAGTACACAAAATATGCTCTCTACATTTAGAGGAATAGGTGATTAGGAACATTGCTTTTGAAGGAGCAGTAAATCGAAGTACAAATTAAAATGAGGAGACCAAGACTTGAAATTAATTTTTTTCTTGCTTACATTATATTGGAAAAAAAGTAGAACTATGATACATGTAAATTATTGTTTTACAATTTGGGCAAGGAGTGGGAAGAGTTGTATAATTTGTACAACGGGAACGGGGGTAACCCCTACCTCCCAGCTTATAACGATCATATGATATTTTTAATTACTACTAGCTTAAATTCTACGCATGAGCAAAAAATCAGTATTATAATTTGTCTTTTAGGTGCTAGCTTGATATCGGAGGTAGTAGCGCCGAGTTGCTGTTTATGTTCGCCAAGATGGGCGATAACAGTACAATATGGTTACCTTAGTATTTTTATCGTCTGTCGATGCGCTTTTATAATTATCGCTATAAAACGTTTATTTCCGTTTTATTTTACGTTTTAAAGATGTTTTTTTTTACGTTCTTTGTTCGATGCAATTCGTTGAAGGAACTTGCAGTGCAAGTTTCATATTGCAAGCTTTCACTACTTTGTAATTAGAATTCTTAATTAATTTTTAACATACATTATGTAATTATTTTATTCATAATTTAATGCAAAAATGCAATTATTACTTTTTTAATTAATAAATCTAAAATTCGTTATTTATAACTGTTTTTTTAAACATTTATTTATAAATATTATTACATATTTTCTTATTTATTTATAATTAATATTATTTATTTATAACTATTACACTTATTCATTTATAATTATGTTATTTATTTATAACTATTTTTGTTTTTTAATTAAAGCTATTATGTTATTTATTTATAATTATGTAAGACGCGCAATCTTATGCGTTATTTTTATTTTTTTACAATTCGCCGGTTATTCTTTTTAAAATTCCTATTAAATTTTGTTATATGATTATTATTTCTGATAACTGTTATTAAATCGCACTATATGAATATAATGCATAATTACGATAAAATAATATAAGATTATTATATGCTGCTTATAATACTATTCTTAGTACATGTTAATTTTTATTACATATTATTGATATTCATTATTTATTGATTGATCTCGGTTATTCTCAATCTCTTCCTATATACTTTATTTGAAATACAACTCAATGTATTTCAAAACAATTCTTTAAAATTATTGTGTAATTAATTAATTACTAAATTACCGCTAGGCCGCCATATTGGATTCCATTCCAACTACAGTAAACGCTGCTAGGCGCAATTACACCCGTTATCAAATTAGTTCCGTCTTTTTAAATTATTTACAGTCACTATTGAGCTATTATAAAAAAAAACAATTTCATTCTTTTTAAAATTTTTTCAATTCCTCTACTATTAGTTTGCTTTTTACTATATATATCTATATCTTGTTCAAATTTTCAATCATTTACAAAATACTTTCTGTTAATCCATTGAAGATCAAATGCACTTTTTAAAACTTTTTGTGGATGGCACTTGATGTTTATACAGATTTTTTCAAATATTAGTTCATAGATTAAATTAAAAAAATGAATAAATAACAACAAAAAAAAAATAGTCCAACAGCATCCATAGAAAATAAAGTTGCTCGTTGTCCCTTGTAGCGTAGTGGATAGTGCTTTGGACTTCTAACCCAAAGGTCGTGGGTTCGAATCTCAAATGAATGGCTCAAGTTCTGAGAAGGTAATTTCTTTTTTTACTGTACTATTTTATTAGAATAATTAAATTTAATTGATGAATATATAAATAACAACAAACAAAAAGTATTCCAACACCCTATATAGAAGGGAAAATGGAAATTTGTAAGGAAAATCGCTTTCTATTTTGCCACATAATAGTGTGATTCTGTTCTATGTATATACATATTTGTATAAATTGTAACTATTTAATAAACAGTAACTAAAATAAAAGTTTTCTTTGTTGATTTAAGTAGAATTTGACTTAGAATTTTTTTTATAATACTTGTTTTATTAACTTCTATTTTAAATGAGACAAAAATGAGAAAAAATCAGTATTATAATTTGTTTTACAGACAGTATTAAGCTAAAAGAAAACTATTTCGTTCTTTTTAACATTTTTTTCATCAATAGATATAAAAATGTTCAATAAAAAATACATTTATTTTTTTTTAAATTTCATGTAAAGGTACGGATTTTATTTTCTTCATTATGTAAACAGTTCTCAAGTTGTTAAGCAGTTACATACAATCTCTTAAAGTGCACCATTGCACAAATTACTTTTACGAAAACATTTAAAGAACTCGAGCTCGGTTCATGCGTTGTAGTTCCACTACATTTATTTCCATGGTGTGAACAAGTAGAATTGAATTTCTCCTCTTCTATAACATAGAACGCTCCCCTGCTTCCCCTCGTTTTTTTTTCTTTCCAAAGGAAACGTTTTTTTCCAACACAGGACAACGGACATTCCGTCTAAGTTGTGGACAGGAAATAATCTTCAGTTGCCATAACGACTCTCCCAAACATAGGGAGGCTGTGATTGAGTTTCAGGCAAGGATGGAATGCACGTGGGGGTGGATGCAATCACGTCCTGTCGTAACGGCCAGCGTGTCACGATTGTTGTCGAATCCTAAGCAAGTAAATTCTTTCGTCGCTGCCTTACGCGCTACGTGATTCAGGTAAAGAGGAAGCATTATCGTTCTGCCATTGTACCGCAGAAATCGTAGCTTTATACTATGGCTGGCCTCAGGGTCGTAAAAAAAACATTTAATGAGCGCTTTCAATGCAGAAATCTATTACACTCGATCTCCGTTTTTAAGAAATAGCGGAATAAATTTGAGAGCATTGAAATGCTACAAGAAAAATAGCCCACAATAATATAATGAATATTTACCATGTTGAAAATCTGACTTACAACTTAGTCACATAGAAATTGGCAATTATAAGTTTGAAAGAACAACAAGGCTGCTTATTTGAGAACGGAGAAAAATGATAAAAATGAGCTGGGCCGCAGAAATTTATAATTGCTACAAATAGATGTTTTTATGCTCGGAAGAGTTACTTATAAAATCCAGCTTTCTGAAATTAAGAAGTAAATTGCTCCTTTACAAAAAACTAATAAGATATGTTCTGATTTATGCATCAGAGACATGGGCATTAACTTTACATGATGACGAAGTTTTGGAAATTTTCGAGAGAAAGGTGTACGTTTCATTTTTAGTGGAATCCAAGTGAATTGATCATGGAGAAGAAGATCTAATTTAAAACTCTCTAAAATTTAAAAACAATCTGATATTGTAAAATTTGTCAAATTACAGAGATTTAAATGGGCTGGTTATCTGGCAAGATTGAATGAAGATCGTTGCTGCAAGAAAATCTTTCTAAAAAACCCCATGGGAAATAGACCTCGGGGCAGACCCCCACTGAAATGTATTGACTGTGTCGAAAAAGATCTAAATATTTTAAAGGTCAAAAACTAGAAAACAGTTACCCAAAATAAAGATGCCTTTTGGAGAAGATCAGGGCCCAACAAGGGCTGTTGAGGCGTTGAAGAAGAAGTAATATAATGAACAATGAAATAGTAGATCAGTGTTCCAAAATGGCTGTTTAATGTGGTATACAAGTGAGTGTGTATTTGTCTTTCGCTCTGTCGTTATAACAACTTTAAAAGAACACTTTTTGGGCACACTATGGCAGTTATATTGGACTAAATCTAAATCCGGCTTATGGGTCATAGAATACATGACTAATCCTAATATTGAAATTATCCCCTGCTCTAAGTTCTTTACTTAGTTTTAATCTAATCATGTTCCGTTTCTGTCCTATATATATATATATATATATATATATATATATATATATATATATATATATATATATATATATATACTCATATTCATAATTAAAACTTCTCTAAATGAGGTTCTTACGGATCTACTATAGATGCGGTGCATTACGTATTCTAGTGTTCCTATACAAACAATTGTCATTTGTAAAAACCTTCTCAAGTAACCCGGAAGGGTTTCAGATGAAGTTTGGGACACCGATCATCAGATATTGTTATAAAAATAATTACTTTTATTTCAGACTAATCAACTTATTTAAGTTTATTAACCATGGGAGCAGTCTAAATTAGTGTCCTACCTTCTGCCTGTAAGACAATAAATTAACGCTTTAACGGGCATACAGATAAAATACTACTTTCTGTGATAAAGTACTTGATAAATGTAATATTCTCATCCTCCATAAACGTTATTTAGTCACACTTAAGTGCGCACATTTAACTTACTTTTCAGGACAGAAATAATGAATCATATCACAATAAACTTTTTATGAAAAATTAACATTTATGCTGATAACTATTTCAATAACAATTAAATACAAAGTATAAGTGCAATTAAATAATAATAGACTAATTGTACAACATAGAATATATATATACTTACTTAGAATATATATATAATACTTAGAATATATATAGAATACTCTTAGAATATATATAGAATACTTAGAATATATATAGAATACTCTTAGAATATATATATAATACTTAGAATATATATAGAATACTCTTAGAATATATATAGAATACTCTTAGAATATATATAGAATACTCTTAGAATATATATAGAATACTCTTAGAATATATATAGAATACTCTTAGAATATATATAGAATACTCTTAGAATATATATAGAATACTTAGAATATGTATAGAATACTTAGAATATGTATAGAATACTTAGAATATACATTGAAATTGGTATATATCCATATTTTATATTTTATTTAATTTTAGTATAAAAAGTTAGAAATAAAGTAATATGTTTGAGAATTTAAATTAGTTGTTTCACGAATTTGATGAGCTATATACTGCGAAACTTTATAATATTCAAACCTTTTTCTCCGATCAGAAAAGCTGTAATGAAAGATTTTCGAACCCGAAAAACTTGTACTACATATTGTAAACAAAGTTTGTTTATATTCCCGATCCCCAACATTCTCACATAATTCTAAGTGCTCTCTCTCGAGTAAAGGAAAAGTGAAAAATTCTGCAAGTGAAGGGTTGCACCATCTTGCTGCCAAATGAAATTATTTGGTTCACTTTCTTCCGGATGAGGAAATAGCCATAGTTGTAGACAGTGGCGCACACAAGGGGGGTGGGTCCTGGAGGCCGGACCCCCCAAAGCCATTGATTTTTTTCCGATTGATTATAATTCTAAGTATATAGTACGTAAAATTTAATTAAGTAATTGTTTTTAATGATTAATTTTATTAATTAATGCTGATTATTTATTCGATAATTAGTTTCTTACTGTGTTTGATTCCCGAAAATCGACAAAATCAAAAGGGGCATGATACAAGAATGGTAAACTTTCGACCCCTGACCCCCCCCCTTTAAAAATTCCTGTGTGCACTACTGGTTGTAGAGCATGAAGATAGGCAGAACCAGTTACAGCCTCGGTCTCGTCCCGTACTCTTCTCTTTACAAAGACAGCCAGTTGTTTCAAACTGATGATGTCACCTAAGAATGTTATCCTTTGGAGGTTGACAACCGAACTTAATACGGAACGTTCGTTGCACAGTAATATCAGATTCTGTCTTTGCAAACTGGAGAACAAAACGCTTTCTGTTACTAGTCGCCATTTTTCTACAAGCGGGTTGATCGGCAAGAAAGGGGGATGTGTGCGCACATATGCCAGCAACCAAAACTGTTTCAGTTGCTCTTTCATTCGATGTGTGAGTCATACTAATATGTTATATGTAAGGAATACTATATAAAGTGTTAAAACTCCGATATTCTTTTAGAAACACCCAGTATATAAGAAATAATCATAATCCAAAATAAATGCATATCACAAAAATATATAATAAACAATAATAAGCAAAAATTAATTAAATACAAAAAAATCACAAAAATAATTAAGAAATAATCTTCATAATAAATTAAAATTCAAAAATACATAAAAAGGTTCATGCATTTCATAACAATGTAATTAACATAAATAAATGATAAACAGACCAAAACTGATTAAAAATACATTAATTTAAACAAAAAAAACTGTATTAAACAGTCCAAAAACACACAAATTGGAAATGATTTTGCATTTGAGTCCTTGAGGGCAAAGGATTACTTTTACCATGCTTCTGAGTAGACAACATTCTTTGTTTTCAGAGTAGATATATACATTGCCTGGTTTGCCTTCTCTAGAACATGCAGCATATAATTGTCTTAAAGAGAAGTAATCTCTCTCTAAATCTAAACCACACACTTCTAAAGATTGCCCCTGAGCTTTATTGATAGTCATTGCAAACAGCAATAGAAATGGAATTGCAATCTCTTAAACTCAAATGGCATATCTGTTGGTATCATAGGAACGCGAGGAATGAGGGCATTTTCACCATTGTAGGTCCTATCAAAATTGTTGCCTCTATGATGTTGCTCATTAATTTTTTTACTGCAAGTCGCGTACCATTACACAGCTTTGGCTGGTTAATAATTCGCAACATGATAATTGGCACGCTAAATTTCAAATGCAGTATGTGGGGTGGCATTCTTTCAAAACATTTAAAGATTCAATCGGACAATGAAATGTATTGGAAAATCACAAAAGTATATAAGAAATAACCATAAACAAAAATTAGATGAAAATACCAAAAATATATAAGAAAAAATCGTAAGCAAAATTAAATGCAAATAAAAAAAATATAAAAAAATAATCTCTCTCATAAACCAAAATAAATGCATATATACACTCTGTCGCAAAAAAAATATATGCACCCAGAAGAAATCAAGCTACAATCACGAAACTCGGCAAGAATGTAGTCTGGTAAGAGATATGCAAATGATTAAAATTTCGAAGCCAATGAGACAAGGCTAAGTGTGCTATGCGCATATTAGTTGCGCAACTGGGAGAGTTTAAAAGCATGAGTACGAGCGCCGTACGGCTATCCAAACGAATCTGATGACTTTGATAGACGATATTGAGACTTAGGATGCCTCTAAGACGTAACCGGCGGCAGTACGAGCAGCTGACGGACTTTGATAGGGGCCGTATAATAGGCCTCAGAGAAGCAGGTTGGTCGAATAGACGTATCGGCCGCCACCTCGGTCGGAGCGATATGGTAGTTGCTCGGTGTTGGCAACAGCGGATCACAGAAGGTAGAGTGTACCGTCGCGGAAGGTCAGGACGTCCCAGGAACACAAATGATCGCGAGGATCGTGCAATCAGAAGAGTGGCCACTTCGGCACCAACAACGTCGCTAGCATCGATTCAACGCCACTTACCTCCTTCCAGACATCCAGTGCAATCAAGAGAAACCATAAAGAGACGACAGACCGAAGTTGGCTTGAGGAGCCGACGTCCGCTAAGACGCTTACCACTGACCCCACATCATAGGCAGTGTCGACTGGATTTTGCCGACCTCGGGCAACTTGGAGTGTGACAGACTGGAGACGTGTCATCTTCAGTGATGAATCCCGATTCAGTCTCAGTGCTGATGACCACCGCGCACGTGTCTGGAGGCGCACCGGGCAGCGGTCCGATCCGGCATTTATTGTCGAGCGGCATACAGCAATTTCACAAGGTGTGACAGTGAGGGGAGCAATTTCTTGGGACACACGATCATCTTTAGTGGTCCTTCAAGGCACTTTGACAGCTCGCAGATACGTGGACGATATTTTAACGCCGATTGTGTTACCCATGCTATCAAGTCGCCCAGGTGCCATTTATCAACAGGATAATGCTCGTCCACATACTGCGCGACTCTCCCAACAATGTCTTCAAGGATATGACGTCTTACCATGGCCTGCCAGGTCACCAGATCTTTCGCCAATAAAGCATGTCTGGGACGCGCTGGGAAGGCAACTGCAGCCGTCCGGAGATACAGGAGAATTAACTGCGCAGATGCAAAGACTATGGCAGGATCTTCCACAGGGGTCATAAGTGATCTAATTGAATCGATGCCACGCCGAATTTCGGCTTGTATAGCTGCCAGAGGTGGCTTTACTACTTACTGATTTTTAAACTTTTGCAAGCTGTAACCGCTTAATAAAATGATATTTTGTTCTGAATTTTTAATCATTTGTTTATTTTCGTATACACTACATGCATACCAAATTTCGTGAATGTAGCTCAATTTCTTCTGGGTGCATATATTTTTTGCGACAGAGTGTATATTACAAAAATATATAAGAAATAATCATAAGGAAAAATAATATAAATGCAAATCACAAAAATGAATAACCATAATAATAAATTAAGTACATAAATAGGTTCATGCAGTTCATAAAATAGTAGCAAATCAAATCAAAATGTGTTTTTTTTCTTGGAGCTCTTGCAGTTGAGAAACAATGCACCTTTTTACGCCAGCAGAAATTCCACAACAAGCGTCAAATTCATCCTTGTCATCACCAATAAAATACACTTATAAAAATTTATGTTGACCGTTTGGAAACGGAAGCAATAAGCCAACTTTTTGGTAAATTGCCCTTTCACTTTGAAAGTGGGCATGAAAAATGTATTGTTATAATTTCTACTCCAAACGATGCCATTTATAAACACGATTTATATTTCCTGATATTAGAAAGAAAATGCTTTGATTCTGCAGTATATCCACCAAGTCAATTATTTAATGGCTCTGTTGGTTCTCTAAGTTGAGGCAGTTTAATTTTTTCCAGCAGCACAACACATTCCTTCTGTTTCTCCGCTAAATTTCAGAGCCTTGCAATAAGGACACACTACCGTCATTGTGTCAATAATAACATGCCGCGGCTCAAACTATAATCCTCAGATGGGTTGTACCGGAATGCAAGGCGATTATAAGGCTGACATGCTGTTCCTTGTTGGTGCCTTTCAGCCTACTGTGTTCTCTTTGTTGAGAACGGAGTTTGTCTGGTTTTGCAGAACGTGACTGCCGTACTCGCAAAAGTGCATCCTCATGTTTAGTTGCACGTTGCTCTGCTGCTTCCTCAGCACGTATTTGAGCCATTTTTTGTCGGCTTTGTTCGTTCGCTGATGCCCATTCTTCCTCAGTTTGATGCGCAATTACTCGTCGCACTGATTTTGCTTTGCGAGTATCGCGACCTCATTTTGATTTTTGGCAAGGCAATATTTTTATATACTGAAGCTGATTGACTGTTCTTAAAAAGAAGGAAGACGGTTCAGGCTAAAACATACAAAATTGCAAAACATTAAAAAAGGGAGAAAAATCGGAACAAAAAGAAGGGGGAAAATAAAAGTACTAACGAAATATTTAACTTCAAATGTAAATCAGTCAACACAGCTCAGTTCTGATGCAATGGGAAACATATATTTCATTCCACTGGAGCAAACTGCTCCAAAGAGATCAATTTCCCAATATAGTTTGAATTCAAATGAAAATTAATTGACAGAACAAAGTTCTCACCAATTGCACTGAGAAATAGGAAAAACAATTAAAAAACTAAATGAAGAGCAATGAAAAAATAAACTATATTCACACAAAATGAACACTATCGTAACAGACACAGCTCAATAGCAATACAATGTATCACAAAATAATTAAGGTGACTGCTTACATTCAAAATGTAACAGGCACCTGAAAGTATCATTAATGACCGGAGTAACATAACACTACCAAATCAAATTTGTGCTTCGTTTGCAATCATATATTGACTATGCCTGCTCCCCAACAGAGTTAAGGAAGACATATAAATCACTCATGGTTAAAGATATTTTGCATTGTATACACAAGGAAAATTCAAATATGAACAGGGGGATTTCACATCATAAATCTTCAACAAAGTATTTATAATAATAGAAGATTTTTACAATTTCCAATCGTTATCAACAAAGTTTAGGATAAATCTTTAAAATTCAGTGACTTAGACCTCGACATGTATTTCTTCTCACATGGACAATTATTTGATGTGCTCTAGTGTAGGCAGACTAAACAATCATTTCTGTATCTGCACAGACACACACAATGAAGCTACACAAAATATTGTCTACCCAGAAGCATTGCAAAATCTTTCATTTCACGGACTCCAGACCATTTCGTCAAATTTAGGTTAATTTTATTTGTGTAAGGTAGCTTTTTGATTCAAATTATGAGAACCCCCCCCCCGGGTTCTACCCTGGACACCGAGATTAATTTGAG
This sequence comes from Trichonephila clavipes, assembly GCA_019973935.1. Taxonomy (NCBI): domain Eukaryota; kingdom Metazoa; phylum Arthropoda; class Arachnida; order Araneae; family Nephilidae; genus Trichonephila; species Trichonephila clavipes. Next base: position 332,314 of record BMAU01006224.1, on the reverse strand, counting down.
GCAAAGAATCACTAAGAGCCATTTGCATAATAATAACTTATATTTATTAACTTGATTTCAATATGAGAAACTATAACAACATATAATATTATTATGTTACGTCAAACAATAGGGATTTACATTTAATATTAAATTAAATTACGAATTATGAAATTAATCAATAATTACGCGTAAAATCAATAAGGTCTGCCGAAATAAGAGGTCTGAGAAATACACGCAACTCGAATTATTAGCCTTCATTAACTTAGACTAATTTTATTAAACTAACGCTTGTTTTAAGTGATAATGAACTATAGTATATCACCTGTTGATACTCCGATGTCTTCAGAGGTACATTAACTTATAAGCTTCATTCGTAGAATACTAGCAGTAACTCTTCACTATCGTAATCCTCTAAAGATCGTCTCCGCTGCTGTTAGCTCAATAGCCTTCATCTATGCTAGCTTACAACGCTCTACTTGGATACCCTATCTACTTTGCATATCCCGTTCGCTTCTCGGAGTTGATTGGAAATATACGCGAATTTATAATCCCGAAAAAGACGCCTGAGAATATTAGTGGAAAGGTTCCGTACAGATTCGTCACAAAATTAACATAGTAATTTTTTTTCTTCTGTTCAAGACTACTCCTCATTTATATGTTTTTGACTATTTTATGAACTGCATGAACTTCTTCATGTATTTTTGAAATTATTTGTTACTTGCATATTATGGCAGCTTATTGGTGATATTATATGATACGAATCAACTGATTGCCAATTTAGTGCATAGAACACATAGGAAACAGGGGTTTCCACTATGGCAAGTTAATAATAGAATGATTGATTATTGCGATAATACGCAAGTACCATTATTTCTTATAAATATTAATGATTCACATTTATTTTTGTTCATGGTTCTTTATTATATATTTTTCTAAATTACATGCTTTTGTTGAAAATTCTTATTTGGATACTTTTTTGGTACTTATGTATTATCGCAACCTATTGGTGACATTATATGAAACGAAGCACCTGGTTGCTAATTCAGCACATACGACACATAGTAAATCGGGGTTGCCAACTTGGCGAGTTATAATAGAGTTGGCGATTGCTGCAATAATACGCAAGTACCCTTTCTTTTATTTGTTTGAATTTTTGTGCATTATTTCCTTTTGTAACCCTCGTGGCATACTTTGTGGTGTACCGGTCTTTTTTAACCAGACTCAGCCACATCAACATGTGGTACAGCTAGTTATTAAACAAAATTAAATCTTAAAAAGATATCACAAAAAATAAAATAAGGCTCAATACTTTGATTAAATCTTTGATTAAACAGTTTCGTTCAAACACAAAATATATATTAGAAAATCTTTATTTATTATTTCAGAGAGACATCAAACAATGTTAAAAAAGATTGTCAAAAAGATAAAACGTATTTAAGAACAAAAAAAAAATCTCTTCGATTAATTTCGCCTAAGACATCGCGAAGTGCAAAAATATTTTGGCGAGGTCCTTTCTTTTGCGGTTTATAAAATAAAATTAAATCTTAAAAAGATGTCAAAAATAAAATATGGCTCGATATTTTGATTAAATTAATATAAACAGTTGCGTACAGACACAAAATATACATTACAAAATCTTTATTTCATATTTTCGAGAAGCATCAAACAAAATTTAAAAATTGCCAAAAATAGATAAAAAAAACACATTTAAGAACAATTCCGTTGATTAATTTCGCCAAATTAAGACATCACGAAGTTAAAAAAAATACTTTAGCGAGATTCTTCCATTTGTGGTTCAGAAAAAAAACACGTAAGTACTAAAATATATATATATAAAAAAACAACAATCACAAAGATTATATATTGAATTAAAAAAGGTTATTGGAGAGAAAAAGATAAAATAGGCGCTACTAATATTCATAATATTAATTTCATACTATCTAAAGTAGATAACGAAAACGGAAATAAAATACTAATATTAATTACAGCAAAAAAAACTGAAATACCCTTATCAGTTCGAAGTTTTGATTTGTAAAAATAATTATAATGTTTGCTTTATAAGGAAATAAATAAATTCTGCGTAAAGTTACTGAAAAAGTAAGTTGTAATTTGTAATCAAAATCAAACACTTAAACATCCCGCGAAAATACTATCCGAATGTTGCCAAAACTACAAAACAAAATTTTATTTGTTAAAAGGATAATTATTAAAAAAATGATTTACTTGAAAAATAATCCTAATTAAGTATCAGAGAACAGAAAAATTGGATAAATATTCCAACCGATAAACATAACTATAGTGAAAATACGTAATAATCTTGATAAACTGCGTGTAAAGTATAAATTTTCACATTTAGTGAGAGGCATGACATCATATGACGTCATAAAACCAGGAAATCACTTAAAAATTAAATTTTAAAAAGTTTAGAAAGATTACGAAATAATAAGTACATAAAAACCCGTCCGGAGATTAGCGGCTAGGAACAAACACACATTACATTTTTATTTATAAACATATAAAAATTCGAAAATTTTTATGGCTGTTTTATATATGTTTGACATTTCTCTACATTTTTTGTAAAATTATCAAAGTATACCGTTTCTTTTATTATTTTTTATGTTAGACATAAAAATAATTATCGTTCGTAATACCAATCTCAAGCGCAGAATTGTGAAGATTACTTCTTATATCAGAAAAAAAGTTGTTCACAAATATCAAAAAATGGTAATACTAGGAATTTTAATATTCTAAAATACTTAAAAAAAATTAAAATTTAAAGTAATTGCTCAAAAATAGCTTTTTTCTTCTAAAATGTATATTTCATGTGTGTGTTCAAATAGTGTAAATGTAAACATTTTTTCATTTAAAAATATACTTAAAGGATTTTTGTGCAGTGCCCACTTAAGAAAAAAAAATATAAATATGCAGTTTTTTAAAAATTATTTTCTTCCATTTACTTGCGGATTGAATTAAATAACAAATCCTATTCTGTTCCAGACATTTATTTTTCTACGGTAAAAGAATTGGAGTAGCATTTGTTTTTCATCATTTTTCTCTTAAAAAAAACATAATCCCGTTAATATGCCGTGCCTTTCTTCTTAAGAGCTATCCCTATGTCTTTACAATTCCGATAAAGACAACTCTTTCCGCCTTTTTGGTAAGAAAGTTACGTGAAAGTTAAACCTCTTAACTGAGAGTAATCACTTTCCTGTGCTCAGCTGTCGAACGAGATTAAATGGAGCGTTAATCATAAAAGATTTCTTGAAATAAATTTTCGCGCGAAATCTGCCTATTTTTTTTTAAATTTTTTTTTTATTAGAACCATATTTTGTATGAAATATTAACCAAAGTATTTTAAAAGGTCTCATAAGCAATAATTATTTTTATTGTAGTAGTTTTAAACTGAACTGAGGGAAACTCAGGGCATAATAGCCCATGAGGGTCAAGACCAACTGTGTCTATCTCAGTTTACGTGACCTTAGGCGCTGGGGTGCATGGGCAGATGTTTCGGTCAAGTGGTCCTTCTGACGCGAACCCCCTAGTGTTCAGTACTCTTTCATAGACCCACTGAAGAGATGAAAGGCTGAGTCGACCTTGCACACCCCGGGATTTAAACCCCGGACCTCTGGCGGGGAAGCGTGAGACATGCCAATCAGCCATTGGTCTTCACTTTTAGCTACTTAGATTTATTTGTTTTTAGAACTTCTCACTTTTTAAAGCTTTTATCTAACTTTTTTCAATGAACTTAACGAAGAACTAAAATACTGAGCAAACGGTATGGACTGGTTTTGTCAAGGAAAAATTAAGCCAGGATTGTAGTGAGCAGGGCTAAGAAACTATGTCAGTTCTAGACTTTATACTAATAGTGGATTAGTAATTTCGATTAACAATTGTATCAATAATTTTTTTTTAATTTTGAGGATTTTATCAGTATTTCGGATATATATTACACACGATCTTTAAATGGGTCAGATACGGTATTTACTTATTTTAAACTGATACAGAATAAATGCTCTATAATTCAGTACTCAAATTTAAAATAGGTAAAAACATTTGAAACTCTCCTTTTTTTTAAATATAATCCTTTTGCAAATTTTTTATAACCCATTAGATGTTGTAGTTTTACATGCGGGTTTCTTAGAAGTGGTGAGAGTATACACACATGAAAACTCAAACTTTCACTGAGAATGTTCCCAATGGAGTACACTTTCATCATCGAATGATTAAAAACCTTAACTTAAAGTCTCCCAACTCAATTTTCTTGTGGTCACCGTAACCTAGTGGCCATGGTCCTGTAGCCGATGTGTCCTGAGTTCGAGTCCTAGTTCCTGAAGACCCAACTTGGAGAGGCGCTAATGCACCTTAAATATGTCTTAGATCAAGATCCTCCTTTTGTCTTGGTGATGTAGTTTTGAGAGTGGGGGGCTACCCTAGGTGCCGCCTTCGTCTCTTGACCGTAGTTCAAAAATACGATGTCCGTCACCAATAGCCCTTGAGTTACTTTGTAGGGAGACTCACTTACTCTTCAATTTTCTAACTGATAACCGGCTTATCATTGAATACACAGGATGATTAGCTACTAGACCGACAAACTTGCAGGGTGTGTAGGAGGTACAGAGATGACTCAAATTTCGAACACCTGTTATAGTACAACCTTTCAACAAAATGTCTTCTGTCCCTTCTGTGTGTTATTTCAGTTATTTTTCAATTCCTCTACTCTATTTTGGTATTACTCCCTATATATATATATATACTATTACTATATTATTTCTTATATATACAGTCGAACCTCTACATAACGAACCTCTATACTGCGAATTTTTCTATAGAGCGAACTTTTTCCTAGAACTTTGAACATTTCACTATTTTCTTTGTAAGCTAACCTCTCTATAGCGAAGAGCACTTTCTATGTAACAAACTTTTTCATTTGTGATTCAATTTTTGTTCTCCCTATTTTTTTAAAGTATTTCTGGACACCTCAAGTTATTCTCTCTCTAACACATTTTAGGGTGGTCATAAATCTTGAACTGGTTTTATAAGATCCTAACTCGCCGAGAGCAATAGAGTTTTGGACGTTTCCTCCAAGAAGTGCAATATTTAACCCCCATTGTCCCCGTGTTCTAATTATAAAATAATGTATGTTTAATGTTACTTGTATACTTTAAATTATAAAATGAACTTAAAATTCATTAGTATAAAAATATTTTCTTAATATTAAAAATACAGTGAATTCTTCGATATTCTTTTTTCTTGTTTTCCTAGCTTTTTTCTTTCTTTCTTACTTTTTTGATGGGTAAGATATATAAAATAAACATATATATATATATATATATATATATATATATATATATATATATATATATATATATTAATTTTAAAAAATGGTGTGAATAATTACTTACATTATTTATGAATTTAAAATTTCTTTTATGTGATTTATAAAGTATATTAAAAGATGAACCTCTATATAACGAATTTTCCATATAGCGAACTTTTTTCCGGGATTTAGCGACTTCGTTATACAGAGGTCCGACTGTATTTATATATGTACCATGTTCAAATTTTCAGTCATTTATAAAATACTTTTTATTCATGCACTCTAGTTCAAATATATTTTTTAAACTTGTAGAGGATGACACTTGATGTTAAAACAGTTTATTCTAATATTCATTCATTCATTAAATTTTATTTTTTAATTTTAAATTTATTCTGCGTTACTTCTGTCGAAGTTAAAACCGGCTGCAACAGATGGCGCCAGTTCGATTTTCAATGGAAGTTGGGATTGACTTAAAAAAAAATTATATTACTTGTTCTCTGTTTCTTTGCATCATCACTCGCAATTACGGCATTTGCGCCCCAAAATTCCTGTATGATTCCGAGTGGTCTCTGTACCCCCTAAACACCCTGCAAGTTTGTCTATCTGGTAGTGAATCCCCATGTATAGGTATCTATTATGTAATATTAACTGTCAAGAAAGTTTAAGTATAGTAAAGCCTGCATCCGAGGATATAGTAGTTTATAAACATTCTTAATCCTTATGTTTAGATATTTACTTGTTTCCACCAACCACAATAATGCAATGTATTTTAAAAAATCGCTATTTTTTTTTAAAGTTAGAATTTGATTCCATGGAAACGCTCGAAATGAATGCATTTTCAGTTAAGTCTACACACTCTCATGTTGGATTGAATAATTTTTAAAATCATTATAAGGAGAAATGAATTACACTCAAGTAATCGTTTTTCTCTAACATTAAAGTAAGCTAAAGGCATCTTATTAGATATATTTTAAAGCAATTCATACGAAAATCTCATTAAATCAAAGAACTCGATTAACAGAAAAATGACGCAAATATTTTAATCAATCAGAGAATCGGCAATGAATAAATACAGTTTGCTGATAAAACATAATTATAATAGCTGTGGCATTAATAGTAATATTTTAATTGAAATGAGAAGTATCAGTGTTTGTGAGAAAAATAACTTATACGTTAAATGGCATGAGTAAGAAAATGGTTAGAGTAGTTTAATTAGAACTTTTTCGAAACGAAGCATGAAATGCTAGTTCTTCGAACATTAAAGCTCTAGAAGGGGCGTAATCCGTTTTAGGTTTTTAAATGATGAATAAATGCATTAAAAGATTTAAAATTATCCTGTCAAAAAATGAAACATATGCGAACTATTTATTATATTATTCAAATGAACAATCCAGACCAAAAAAGTGTCAATAAAATAAAAAATCTACGTGTTTGACTATAACAATTTGACCATAAAGGTATTGATTTTGATAGCAAGTTGAACATAGTCTCATATCGATGGAACAGAAATACGACAGAAAACCTCATGTTGCATTATTTGTAATTTTTTAAAATAAACTCAATAGTTTCCTCAGCAAAGCATTCAAAATACTTAAGTAATAATCAATTATTCGAAACTTAATTCGAAAGAAGATTATAAATCTTAGATTGCTTTTTTCATTTTGTTAAATGCATCTGAGAAGCTTCATGAACTTTATTTGTTTTTATGATGAATATAAAAGAAAAAAAAGTGCAGCGGAAAGTATAAAGGCGTATTTATTCTGACATATCGAGTGATCGTAGCTGCGAACTCATGACGGCGTTATTTTTATGAGATCGTGGACTAGAGTCCTACCATCACTGAAGACCCATCGTATCAAATGACCGATACCACGCTGAATATTTCGACTGAGGGAATATTAACGTCGCACTGAGCAGTTACACGAGGGCTTTTGGCGACGGACCTCATAATTTTGAACCATTAAATATTTCTTTGTTGACTTAAGTAGGAATTGACTTTAAAACAATTTTTTTATATTGCTTGTTACCTCGCATTTTTGAACCACGATCAAGAGACGAGAACGACACTCTCCTAACTAATGCATAACGCCAGCAGGAGGACCTCTTCACGGTGCATATTTAGTGATACTAGGTTAGCGCTTCTCAAACATTCATTGTTTGCGACCCAATTTTAATCGCACTCCCTTCCAAATAACAACAATGTATCAAATGCAATAATAATGTACTTTGAAGCTAAAAATGTAATGTGACCTGTGACGTGCTCGCGCGTCTTTTCATTAACATGTCCTTTGGGTTCTTTGGGACCAGAATTAATGGCAACTCTTTTCCAACCAAACCAAAGAAGTGAAGCGTGAAGGAAAGATGTAAATTAGGAAGCTTTTAAATATTAAAAGTTAGAGTAAGCTGTGTGGCAATTTGAGGAATGTTATGATAATCCGTGATTCAAGCGTGAAGAGGTTTTGGAAAGATTAAGTGACAGCCAACAGAAGTTTTACGTGATAGAGAGCTCTTAGGTCAAAGTACATACCATTGCGCTCCAGTAAATCGCAACTTCAAGTAGGATTAGATTGATCGTTCGACATTAAGGTAGGAGTGACTATTTAATATTCGGATCTGTGATAGTTTTGGAATTGAGTTTAGGCGAGTTAGTTATTGATAGTGGTTTGGATTACGCTATTTTGGTATTATATATATTGTGTGTTTAGCCCCCGTAGATTCTTTCACATATATTATTATTATCTAATTTTTAGATGTTTAAGTTAAAGATCTTAATAAAGTTCTATTAAGATCATGGCAGCTTCTAATTCTTCATTTATTCCTACACCTCTAGCTCACACGCAGTTAGTCAAGGAGAAGGGCACCCCACAGGGGCGCCCTTACAGACCTTAATTATAACTTGTACAAATATCAAAGATAAGTACAATATTCAATATTTTCGCATATATTGGAAACTAGTTGGTATACCCGTTCTGTATACCGTCAAATCTGTTATCTTGAAGATCCTCATCAGGACAATGGGACCAAATTATTAAATTACTAGCTGGTATACCTGTTCCTCGCACGGATAAATTGAAAAATTAAACAATACAGATTGAAAGGTAAAGAAGTTTTTTATGAGTTAATTTTACGTGAATTGCAAATTAAACAAAAAAAAAGCTTTTTGCATACCTCAGCTTAACATAAAAAAACATATTTGTTAAATTTTAAGTCTGTAGATCTAATAGCTGATAAAAGGGATTTTTATTTATTTATACCTCCCCATAACTCTCTTGTCAGTCGATTTTTGAAACACCTTCCTAAGCTAATCTCTGCTCAGCAAAAGTAACACATTGTTACATATTTTGTGTAATGAACGCTTAAAATAGTGTAAATAGTTTATATCTGGAAGTGTAATACGTTAATATTACTTTCTGAGGTATTTATTTTGTGTTAAAATCTTGCCACCACCTCTCCCTTCGAAATAGTTTTTTATGAAATAAAAACATAGTGATTACACTTGTCAAAGGAATAAATTAAAAGCGAGCGCACACTGAGGCATGTCGTAGTTAAAACAAACAGGGAAAGTTTTGCTTCACACAAAAAAAGATAGATTTATTCTGTCGCGGACTTTTTTACAGATGGCAAATTTTTTTTCCTGCTTTTTTTGACAATCATCGTTATATTTTGGAAACTTCACACAATAACTTTATAAATTATAGCCTGTGTTACTCTGCTGTATAAGCTATATTATTGTAAAAATTCATTAAAATTCATTCAGTTCTTTTTCCGTGAAAGAGGAACAAACATCCATACAAACTTTCACGTTTATAATATTTGTAGAGATGTTAATGAATTCAATAATTTTTGGTCAAATAATAGCAAAATAGACCAAATGACATAATTTTAAAGATAAACATAATAAACTAATATACAAAAATATTACTGTTTATATCAACTTTTATCAATTCCATGTCTCTCAAAATCCTTTAAATTTTACAAATATTTTACATCTTAGTATATACGAAATGCAAATTTACAAAAATCCGAAAAATGTCGCTAAACTATCGAACTTTTCACTGGGAAGTATCACCATGTATTGGAAAAGTGTTAAATTATATGTTATGCATTACACGAAATGAGTTCGGGCTTCATGAGATTAAAAAACCAATTTTTGCTAACCCCAACTCAGCTCAGGCATTTATTTGCGTTGCTCTAACTGAGTTTGGGTTTCACAGGCAAGGGGTTAACACTTAAACGCAGGATTTCTCAAACTGTGGGGCACGCCCCACTGCAGGGGCGAGATGACTCTACGAGGGGGCGCGAGCATAGTAAAAAGTCGAAAACAAAAGATTATTTTTAAAAAAATTATTAATTCACTGAAATTAATCAAACAAAATACATTTTCACTGAATAAAATGCACAATTGCTCTGATAAAATACAGTTATAAATGTATCAGTACTGTACAATGTATATTTTACAATTAATTTAACAATACTAAGTTAAGGGGACTTGGCACCCTTTGAGCAAACTTCTTTATTTACGTATTTAAAAATTATATTTTAGCATTTTATACAATTTTTCTATTCAAGAAAATGTTACCAGAGGAAAATTTTCATATATTATTCACACAATTTTAAAAATTTTAATTTTTTGAAGAAAATTGGGAAAATTTTAAAATCCTACTCCTTTTGTAAAAATTAATTTTTTGACCTGAAATTTTTTTTTATGACTCTCTTATTATTATTATACTCTTATGGATGATCTAAACAACTTTAGGGATCTAGTTTAAAATAACTACATTCGTTTTCGAGAAAAAAAATAAAATGTTGATATACAGGCTAAAAATCAACGAAAAAGCCAACATGTCTTACATTTTATTTTTTTTAAAAAAAGTATTCAGTTTATAGCAAAACGGATCCCTAATTTTATTACATGCTTTATTTTCAACACGCAAGAAAAAAATGGAAGTGATTGGTAAATAATTGTGGAAGGAGTAGCATTTTGAATGCACTAGGGTTTCGAAAAACACAAACTGAGAAAAACAGGTTTAAAGTTTATAATTCTGAAAAAATAACTATTATAAGCTTAATTAAACTTAAAATACCACTTTAAGATATTAGTTATACGTTTTTCTGTAAAATAATTGCATTTTCATATTTTTTCAACCCACACATTTTTATAAATGATCAACTTTTAGAGAGTACTAATTGCCCATGAAAATTCAAGAAAAATGTTAAAAAAATTTTTTTTTCTGTCACGACAGAAATTTTAGCTGTTTTTCTTCTTATAATGTTAAAGTATTACATTTGTATGAAAAATATATCAGGAAGAAGAACTGAAATTATAAAATTATTAATATAAAATGCCTTAATTTAAAAATTTTACATGCACACATTTCACAAGGAAGAAAAATTACATTATTGTATTGCCTCGGAAATATTCTGCTTTTAATACTACACATTCTTTTTTATAGTTATCATTTCTATTTCTAAAATAGATTTTTTTTATCATAAAGCATTTTTTAGCTTTTTTTTTCTAAAAAGGGGGTGTGGCTGAATTGCCTAATTTGTTTTCAAATGAAATTTTAGTCAACTTCTAACTTTCCGACATGCACAACTGATATATCAATCGAAAGATAATAATGCAAAGAATAAGATTAAATGAAAATAAAAAAAAATCGATAGGTTTGTGATTTTTAGGGTACCAAGTCTTCTTAAGGACAGTCGGATAGTTTGATACCCCATATCAGTGACCCCATGGACTTGTATTAATACCTATCTTGATAACTTCTACGGTTTATAATTAATTCCTTAACTGCCGATTAAAAGTTAAAGATTCGCTCCTTAATGCCACCGTTTTCCACGTAGACGCGAGTATGTGAGGTTTTTTTGGGGGAAGGGAAGGTATAAATAAGCCAATCCTCTGAAATAAATAAATCCTTCGCAAACATTGTAAAGGTCCTTTTATTGCATTTCAAGGCCTTCGGTATAATGTTATGGTTAGCAGTGAAAAAAAAGATTATACTTTTGAAAGACGTATATATACGTTTAGAAAGTTAATGCTTTGAGTGAGTGAGAGGTTTATATTCGCCGGTGGCACTTAAGAGCTTAAAGTCGTGTGATAGCTTCAGCGTCAAGGTATAAGTATTATAGAATTAAATACACTGTACTTGTATGGAGGGGGCGCTATGAAAATTATGATTAAATATTCTGAAAGTTTGAGAAGCACTGCTTTAACGGGCGCAAAGCTAAAATACTCTTTTCTATGATAAAATACTTGATGAATGTAATGTTCTCACCCTATATATATAAACATTATTCAGTCACACAAAAAATATCTGATCAGGGGTTTTATTCCTGGGTGGTAGCTAGACGTTATAGCCACTGCACATTTACGACATTTAACTTACTTTTCAGGACAGAAAAAAATGAATCATTTTACAATAAACTTTTTTTTATGAAAAATTAACATTTATGCTAATAACTATTTCAATAACAATTAAATACAAAATAGAAGTGCAATAACATAATAGAATTATTGTACAACATAGAATACTTACTTAGAATATACATAGAATACTTAGAAGATATTTTGAAATAACACATACACATTGAAATAATACATATTCACAGTTAATATTTTATTTAATTTTAGCATAAAAAGTTAGAAACAGAGTAATATTTTTAAGGATTTAAATTAGTTATTTCACAAATTCGATGAGCTATTTACTGTGGATCTTTATAAAATGCAAACGTTTTCTCCGAGTAGAAAAGCTGTAATAAAGATTTTCGAGCCTTAGAATCTTGTACCACACAGTGCCAATAAATTTTGTTTTTATTTCCGACCCCCAACATTCTCACGTGATTCCAAGTGCTCTCTCTCGAGTGGAGGAAAACCGAAATTTTCTATTCTATGTGGGCATTGGATAGAGCCTCTATCCGCATATAAAAGCCTTCCAAAAACCTAAATAAAACTTTTTTTAATTGCAAATTTGCTTAATTCATCCGGATGAGAGAAAAGTATACAAAAAAACATGTTGAAAGTTTTTTCAAAGATCATAAATTTTATTTATAGTAATCAAAATACAATTTATAGATTTACACCGTGAAAAACTGTTTTTAACTACCTATCAGAGGACATGAAATGCAAAAAAAGGGTATCGTGCTGCCATCCGTATTAATTTGTATCCGTTTTAGCTTTAATTAACGCATACAGATATACTAAATATCCAACACTCGTTTGGAGAAAATTTTTTTAACATGTGGCTAGACCTATTAGCCACTGCCCGCTAAAGAATTAATAGTTATCTTGCTTTCTAGTGTCTATAATGTGAAGTTATGGTTGAATTCCGGATAAGCATCAAGTGGTTATAATAATTTGGCCACTCATTGTATATATTACTTTTCTTTATTGCCAAAAAGAAACTTAACATTTCATGAGAGAATGGAAAGAATACATTATTGTCTGGATAAAATCTGTCTACTTTACGAATGATTGTAAGATTTATTATAGACAATATGGGTAAATATCACCCGTCTTCAAATAAAACTTCATCCGGAGCGAATTTTGTATCAGTTCCTTCTGCATATCAGCCTTATATCCCATAACAGCAAAGTCATGATTATCACATTCACCAGATAAGAAGCTGCTCCAACTGGAGCATTCGAGGGCCATAAATTCACAAGATTCGTTCTCAATACTCGCTAAGAAAATGTCCAGAGCTCTGGAATGACTGCATAGGAAAAATTTATTTAAATTCACGAAAGCTGAAAAATATATTAAAATGTGGTAAGATAAAAGTCATGTTATTTCCAAATTATATCATTATAAAACATACACATAGCCGTCATTCTCACCAAACATATCTAATATGAGCCTAGTAAGAGGAAAAGAAATCCGAATAAAAGTCAATGAATGCTTTTCAATAATTGATTGAATTTTTTTTAGTTTTGAACGTAAGCAGCATAATAACTATTTGCAAAGATCTTTGTAAATTTAAGACGACTTGGTACCTTTTGAACATTTTTCTTTATTTATGTGTACTTAAAAATTATATCATTTTAGAATTTCATATAATGTTTCTATTAAAAAAATGATACGAGATGAAATTTCTCACTTATTATTCATACAATTTTAAAAATTAAATTTTTTTGAAGAAAATTTGAAAAATTTAAAAATTTTTTGTAATTTTATTACATTTTTGACTTGATTTTTTTGTAATATTTTTAAGGCTGTGTTTTAAGTAACTTAAGGGATCGAATTTGTAATAATTTAATTAATTTTGGAGAAAAAAATGTTGATATGCATGCTAAAATTCAACTAAAAAAAGCAATATCTCCTACATTACACTTTTTAAAAAAGTCCCTAATTTTGTTACATGCTTTATATGTAACACACATGAAAAGAAGAGTGATTGATAAATAATTATGGAAGGAGTGGCATTTTGTATGGAATGTATCGAAAAAACACAAACTAAAAAAAGCCATTTTAAAGTTTATAATTCTGAAAAAAAATAATTATTATAATAAGCCTAAATAAACTTAAAATACCACTTTAAGATATTATTTATATACTTTCTTTAAAATAATTGAATTTTTGTATTTTTTCAACCCCTATATTTTTATAAAAGATCAGTTTTTAGAGAGTATTAATTGCACAAGAAAACTCAAGAAAAATGTTTAGTTTTTTTTTTACATAATATTGAAGTATTATATTTGTATGAAAAACATATGAGGAATGCAAGAACTGGAATTATGAAATTATTAATATAAAATGCCTTAATTCAAAAATTTTACATGCGCACATTTCATAAAGGAAAACAAATTACATTATTGTTATGCCTCGGTAATATCCTGCATTATATATTACACCTTTTTTATCTTTATTATTTATCTTTTTAAAATAGATTTTTTTTATCAAAAAGTTTTTTTAAAAAAAAGGGGGCGTGGGCGATTTGCTTAATTTATAAATATACATTTTTTAGTGAAGTTTTATCCAATTTCTAACTTTCCGACATGCACAAATGATGTATCAATCGAACGATAATAATGCGAAGAGTAAGATTAAATAATATTAAAAATAAACGATTGTTCGGTCATTTTTGTGGTCCCAAGTCCTCTTAAGCCCCGGTCAATAGAGGAGAATGAAACGTGAATTGATTGTCGCGAGATTTACCTGTGTAGATAAACAAGTAAATTAAATAACTTGATCTGATTGATTTTTCAAACTAAGTAAACACGAGTACTTAAATCTCGTGACAAGCGTTTATAAATTATGTAATGACGTTATAAGTTGATAGTAAAAAAAGTTTTAAAAGAAAAGTTTATTTTATTCTTTTTAGCGCATTTAAATAAAAGGTTGTTTTTAAAAATGTTTTTTTACTTTTAATTTATTAAAATTACGATCATTCTTTTCCTATTTAGTTTTATTACTTTCCCAATAATCATAAGTCAAAATTATTTGACGTCATGTCTGTACCTCGTTAAACACTTCTTTAGAAAAAATGGCACGTTGGTCCATTAGGGTTCGCTACAGCTGATCTATGATATATTGAAAAATTAATTATAGATATTAAGTTTTTGATCGATTTACAGCTTTTTTCCCCTTCAAATATCTACTTTATGCTTACATCAATATTAGGATGGATTATAGGTATGTGGAAGGAAGAAAAATATTATTAACCGGAACCTACATTCGTGGAAAAAATGTTCTTTAATAGGAGATTTTGTGCCAACATGCTGTGACGGAGCTTTTTATCGCGATTTCAATTAACTGTCCTCTTGGGATTTCTTTGGGGCCAGAATGTCAATTCTTTCCAATCAACTCAAGAGGAAAACGTTTTTATGTAAATTGGGAATAATATATATATTGGATGTTTAGCATTCACGAGGTCGCTAGGTGAGGTCGCAAAGAGAAGTAGTCACTAAATGAAACGAGATATAGTCTAGAAGAGGAATCTGAATTCTGGGAATTAGCCTAGCAGTGCCGGTGTAGATAAACCAAAAGTGGGTCCGAGAGCAACGGAGCATAGCCTAAGCAAGAGCCAGCTAGATTAAAGCTGGAACGGAAGATTAAGGATAGGACTGTTTACCTAGGATATAGCGGTAAGCTTAATTAATTAAACTTTAAGTAAAAGACGTTTACTATTGAGATAGCCTTTAATCTATAAAAACAGATTTGATGGGTAATTGCGTTATTTATTCGCAATACGTATTGCGTTTTCTCATTCTTGATCCTCCTCCTCTTAGATTAATATTGTGCTGTATTGTTTTTAATCTAAGATCTTAATAAAAAGACTTTAGTATGAATGAATTTAGTAGTTCTTCGTTACTTCCCACAGACATAGGTCGCGTGAATAATGGAGAACGGGTGTCCCCAGGGGTAAGACACCACACAGTGTATAAAATTTTATTAATAGTATTAAGAAGATTCCTATTTTGAGAAATACACTTTTAAAAGAAATGTATAAAAATTGCTTTATGATATCAGTGTACTATTACACTTTTACGAATTCAGGAAAAACACATTTATTGATGCAATGAAAAATAAACTAAACGTTATGAAAAATTATTTTTAGTTATTGAAACATACTTTCCGTGTCAATAGAACCAAAAAAATAGTTATACGAGTTCCAAAATTCCGATGCTGTCATTTCAGATAAGTATTCATTCACTCCCCTACAACCTGGCTGCTTCGACCCTCCGTTGACATAGAAATCGAAATGGCCAGAGGAATAAGGATAGCCAAAACCTGCAATAAAATTTAGTATTTTAATATAACTAATTTTGTCAGGCATAAAAAATAGTTGGAGATTTCTAAAATATCTATTCTGTGACATAATGCAAGCTGAGGAATTTCAATAATTAAAAACTTAAAAAGCGATGCACGAAGAAAGAGTTACCCGAAAGTACTCAGCAATATGAATCTATATTTATAAAAGAAAGTGTGTGTGTGTTTCACCTGTTCCAGCCAAATTAAGCAACCCAGAAGTATAAATCTTGGTAGGTAAATACTATAGGCCATAATGCTATGCACTAAAAATAGTTTTTTTTCGAAATTCTCGCTTTAGATTTTTTTTAAATTCAATTTTTAAGTGATTTTCCAGCTAAATGGAGATATGACGTCATCAGACGTGTCACGTCTTAACTCTGCAAATATTAATGTTTTGAATAGTTGTCTGGGAGATTGTATGGTTGTATTTTAAAACCATTTTATATACATTTTATAATCTAAGTGGCACTAAATATCCTAAATTTTATCCATTTATATGCTTTTGCAAAATCACGGTTCCGAACGTAGTCGGATACCTTAATTATTCTATATTTCTTGTAACTGAAAAAGCCGAGAAATTAGAAAGCCCACTCCTTACCCTCTTCCCCATTAGATGCAATCCGTTACTGTTTTTAACAAATCTTCAAAAAACAAACAAAAAAAGCACCTACTAACATAATTACAGATTTTTGACACAGCTTACAATTGTATTTGATAGATCACTAGTTCTTCCTGCAATAAAAATAATCTCGTTTCATCGAGGCAGCTCAACCGGCGAAGAAATCTGACGATTGTTAAACTCTTACCGTTTAAGCGATTGCAGGCAGCATTTGTATGAATAACATCAACAAAAGAAGCATCCGTCACATCCAAACGTTCTGTAGCATCAACATGGTAATAATCTGGACCAGCCGGATCCAGACCTATAAAGTACAGAAAAAGTCCATGAAATGACATGGATGAAATATGATGTCGCATAGTTGAAAGAAAAACTAATGATTTTGCTGGCAATTAAATTCAATGTTTAAAATGAAGATATTTTAAAATTGCATAGCGCTCTATTTGTTAGTGCACTAGTTTCTAAAAAACCAGGAAAAAATGAAAATTTTTGAGCCACGACTTTCATATGACAAATTAAAATGTTAACACTAAAAACTAAGCACTTCTTTGAAAACACATACACACACACAAAATAAATATCGTTTTCTTCAATACAAAAATATTCAAAAATATTTTTTTGCTTACTTTATTGACTTTATGGAGATATAGTTTTGAGAAAAAACTGCTCTTTAAAATGGAACTTCCATCCACATTGTTTCCTTCTCCTCTCCTCCCTCTTTTTACAAAGTTTGAAATTACCATCTGAAACTCTCTTAGGGAAAAAGGTTAGGTGTTATTCACTTAATAAACAGAGGGGATCATTCCCATTCACAAATTAAGGGAGAAAAAGGAAGGTTTATGTCCTCTTCATGAAAACGAGAAACTTTGAGCGAAGGACTGGTGTTTACGGGTTTGACAGACAACATGGTATTCAGAAGACAGCTGAGAAAATCTCTTATTTGCCAAAAGGAGTAAAATAACCTCTTTTGAACCAAGCCGGTTTTTGTAAGATATATTTACCTTCAGTTTTGAAAAACTTATTACCTGTCATGTAAAGGCTAATCACTAATTCTAAAAATCAAAAGAACACCTTCTTCTTGCAACTATACGTTATAACTGAGTAATTTGAGTTACAATTTTTAGCATTATCTCAAGGGAAAATATTGTCATGTATAATAAATATATATCGAAACCATGATTTGAAACTAAACCATCTTTTCCACAGTCACAATGCATATAGTTCTACTCTCTTTTGGCATTTTTAGAGCTATTGATCTCAAGTACATGATTTTAACGTCATTTTTTAAAATCGTTCAATTACTTAAAAGAAACAACTAATTTTAGAAGAAATTGATCTTCTTGAAGGGTATTTGTTTAACCCTCCCTTAAGTTTGCTTCAAAAAGTTCTATTCATAGGTACGTGGCATCTCTCATATGCCTTACCTCATACTTACGTTGGAAGATTATTATTTGACAATATATTATTATTTTATCATTATTAATAATAAATTAAAAATTAAAAAAATATTGATATATATTATTATTATTACATTATTATTCGACAAAAAATATACTTGGTGGAAATTCAGAAATTGAGAGATATTTAAACGAAAAAAACATCAACAAGATGATAGTTGAATATCACTGTGTCACCACCGTTTCATTTTAAGATTCCTTGTTGCAATCTTCTCAAATCACTTTGGAATGTTCAAGGTACATGGAGCTTTCGTATAATACAAAACAAAATTTTAATTATCGTTTCTTGATGTCTGAAAAGTGGGAACAGTACCTTCTTTTCCAAGTTCCTGGTGATGTTTCTTTAGGTTTTTCGTCTTGAAGGGGACACTGTATATCAGATACTTCTTCAATTCTGAGTCAAAATGAACGATGCATGTGAATGATACACTTAGCTCGTTTTTGCACATGCTCTTTCAAAAGCTCGTGACCAAGTTTATCTACAAATGTGAGCGAGGACTTGAGCTATTTTGATTCCCATATAGATATTTTGAGAGTTTATTCCAGCTACATTGATGATTGAGTAAAATATAGTTACTGACTAGGCACGCGGCATCCCTCAGATTTATCTCCACTCCCAGCAAAAAACAATATCACACAGAAGTTACAAAATACTTGTTTCGAATTATTTTCACGTTAAACTTGTCATACCCCGCGGCCCGGGGTATCATCTCTTCATCTACACGACTTAGATTTGTAGAAGAAAATGATTGATCACCCAAATCCGTCATAATAAATTTAATTTATTACTATTCCAATACATAGATCAACACAAGTCTTACTTATAGGGATGTAATCAGGTAATCAGGAGTGATACAACGTAATTCTAAATTCTAAGTAAATAGGGCCTGGAATCCTAATCACTATCTTTATGAAAAGCTATCCTAAGAATCCTTACCTACCTTATATATATATATAGATTCCTTAACACACTAAAGTCCGTTCTACAATTACACTTCTATAATTAATATCTTACCAATACCTCACGGCGATCAGCATCTCAGCTTTCTGTCTCCTTCTTCTATTCTATATTCGTCTACTATTCATCTATTATTCTTCCATTCTACTAACACGCGAATGCTAAAGCTTCATTATATATCTATTAACTAATCTGCATATCGTGGCTTCTTCTGGAGAGGATTGGATTGAAATAATGCCATTCTGGCCCCAAAGATTCCCCAAGAGAATTAGTAAGAAAATCTGATAAAGCCCCGTCACAAACTGAAAGTTACACTATATTACAAGAAAAAAAAAATCAAAATTTACGAAGTAGTAAGAAGTCATAAAAACTAACGTTGTTGGGTGCGCGGCATATTTAAGATTCAATGGCCTCTGCCACCCTAAATATGAAGAAATCGTCCTAGTCCTTGATACGGAATTCTAGAGCAAGTGACGAAAGGTAGGTGGAAGAAGGAGGGGAGTGTTCCAACTCACTGTATGGACGCAGCAACAAAACTATTTCTTATTATGCATCTGAGATATTCGCGCGCCTTAAGGAGGATTAAGCTGTCTTTCTACTTTTTTGTAAAAGATGACCTTACCATGTGTCTTCAAACAATTCCAACGAAATAGCTTGTAGTTCATATGCTGAGCACAGAATATAATGAGGTATAGAAAGTGAAGACAAAAATTTTATATTCTCCCGTCTGAAACCAATAGAGTATGGTTAAGTGATTGCCCTTTATAAGATCAGGTAGAACACATGGTGTTCAGAGAGAGCGCAGTAAAGCTATATTTTTTACTCCTGCACAAATCATTTTTTAAAAAGACTTCCTTTTTGATGAAATACTTATCACCTTGCCTGTTAAGTGTGAAGTTATGAACGCGAAAAAATCATCAAAAGATGTTAATTTTATGAGCAGAGGCTGTTTTCGCCATATGTACGAGAGCGTGAACTTGATGCGGAGCATATTTTTTCAGACAGAAAAAAAAGCCTCAATTTTTATAAAAATGTGTGACTTTGTAACTCATGCATTTCTTTGTAATATAGGGTTTTTAAAATTTCAAAATATTTCATAAATAATTAGTAATTCTTTTTAAAAGAAAAAATGTGTCAACTCGAATAAAAAAGAGTAGTATGATAAAATAAGAGGTTCTTTACAGCAGTGATCCGCAACCCTCGGTCCGCGGACCAGAACCGATCCGTGGATCAAATGGTGCCGGGACGTCTTAAGAAAATTAAACTATTGCCATTTTATTTAATGTGGTGCATTTGTCTTTGATTCGCACAACTTTCCACGGGAATCACTTTATATTTCCTCGTTAAATCATTTCATTTTTGGAGGAACTATATTTTATTCTGAAGGCATATGTAAATGTAACTAAATTAAAATTGTTAAATCAAAACGATCTAAAATATAAACAATCAACGTGTCCCACTCTCAGCGGGCAGCGGTAAAATTATCAAACATTGACCGGTCCGCAGCGACAAAAAGGTTGCGGAGCACTGCTCTACAGGTTAGTGTAACCAGATTATATAATATTAATGTTTGAGTACTTTTATATCTGAAGAAATATTCCGAGTTCGGCCGCTATATTCTTTAACATTAGCCGAAGATAGCCTTAAAATATTCAGCCATCTAACCACCCTTTGTTTAGGCTCCTCCCATTTCAACAGCAGAAATACTTTCACGCCCTCTAGCGGATAGAACAATATTAAGTGACGGCCAAGCTTCAGTTCAGCCGCTTAATAGGAGTTTAGTCACATACACATGCACAGAAGATTTTTATATATAAAGATATCTGTTACCTTTTACGTGTTACTTCAGAACTGAATAGTATATTGTTGTTGTCTTATTCATGCTTGAGCATCTAGGCTTGTTCATGCAGTAAAATCAAATGGCGACTGAATAATACAATATAAAATTAAAAATTTGCTTACAAAGTTTTTGTTTCGCGAGTAGGCTTTATTTACGACAATTTTTTTTTCTGACTTGGATAATTATTTTTTCCCCTAACAATTTTTTAGCTTTTTCCTCGCATAAGTTACTAAATTTATCCGAAACAGCACAAACGATCTTCCTTTCTCAATAAAAAAAATGTTTCGTGGCTTGAATATTTATTTTTACATCTAAATAAAACAAAAAAAAGTTAGATTCTTTAGGGATAATGATGTCAAACACACACATTTACCTGTTATTCTTCCAACTAAACTATTCAGTTTTCTTTTGACCGCTTTCCCGGCAAAGCCTGCAGTATGAGCGCCGAGGCTATCTCCTATGAGATGAATGTCTTGCAGGTCTATGTCTTTTGAAACCTGTATAAAGATAGAATTTAAAACCTCTGTAAGTTTCACAGCTTTCAGGAAAAATAGTGGGGCGTGGTATACACGCATGCCATCACACGCAGTACTCGATAGGGAACAGGAAATTTTGACTATATTTAGGAAATGATACAGTATTTGGTGACCTATTTGTGATTCAGTGTTTGAAATATTTTGAAAATAATCAATTCGGAATAAAATAAATGAGAACGTTACAAACAAGAGCCAGTATTTACACATAAAAACACTGAAAAAAATCTTTTCTATGTAAAATTTATTTAAATCAATCAGTAAAAACATAGATTGTTCTATTATGTGTAAAAAACATTTTCCAAATTTTAGTTCTAACGGTCAACTGCACAGTTTTCACATCGAGACTTATTTTAATAAGGATGCCAATTTTAACGACAAAACGTATGATATCGAACGATTAAATATCAATAAAAAATAAACGGTGAGAACAATTAAATAAATTATTAAATCAAAGTAGACGATAATAGTATGGACAAGTAATGTAGAAAAAAGTTAATTCAATTCTAACTTAGGTCAACAAAGAAAAAATTTATTTCAGTTACTTTTTATTAAATAATTACAGTTAATAAAAATATGTATGTGTACAGGGTTTTAGCGAAACTAAACTTCCGCTACTCAGAGAGTCCCGGAAGCCGTTCTGCTAGTCCGAAGAGAAAAATATTTCGGCAACAGACATTTCAGATAATGCGCTCGAGGCTTCTAACGTAAAAAAAAATTAGTATAAAAAATAGCGACTAGAGAGATAGCGCTACGAGTTATCGAGTGAAGAAGGGACAACCTAGATCAAGAAAGAGTGAAGATGTTAATGAGTGGTCTTACACAAAAAGAATGCAATAAGGACAAAACACAATTGCAATGTTTCATTTGCAATTTATTAAAAATATAATGTATTTTCCTTAATGACATACAGTACTTATGATGCGAATCAGTGCTTTAAAACATGTTCAATAAGGGAACCATCATGTTCGACAACGCACTCCATTCTAAAAATGAAGTTTTCTATCGCGGAACGGAAACAGTCAACATGGATGTTGTTAATAAGGCGTCGAATAAAAATATCTTTCAAAAAGCCCCATTTCCACCATTTCCAGAAGTTGCAAGGCGTGAGATCGAGTGATCGTAGAGCTCAAGTTTTTGGGAAACATAGGCTGATCACACGGGCGTCTGCAAATGCGTGCCTCAACAATTGTTAGACTGAGCTTGCGATGTGAGGTGGGCTGAATATGAGTTCTTGCAGGTAGCCTCGTTGCTGGAGAGTAGGAATTTAGTAGGTCTGCAACATCTCACAATAGCGTTCTTCGTTTATAGAACAGGTGGTAAGTCCTTGAGGGGTCACTCGTTAAAAAAAATTAGGGTTCGAGAATGAATTAAGCATTGAACCTGCACCGCAAGATCACTATCATATCGTGCAAAGCTTTGGCATGCACCGCGTGAGATTTTTCTGCCAACTAGATGTGACAATTATGACTATTCACTTGTCTATTCAGATGGAAGTGGGCCTCGTCCATCCACAGTTTGTTCTATGGTCCAGAATCATCGACCATCATGCTTGTAAGAAATTCTACCGCGAAGGTTTTGCGAGTGTCTGGGTCATGCGGTTTCATTTGCTGAACCGCTTGAACCCTATACAAGTAGAAATTCAAAATTTTAAACATAATATCTCAAACAGTAAAGTGGGGCATACGAAGGGTGGAGGAAATTGTCCTTAAGCTGACAGCTTCGTGAAGCAATTCCCTGCTTGCTTCCACGACCGACGTAGCAATATCCTCTACAAAGACGTTCCTCCTCCTGGAAGAACGCTTAGTTGGCATGTTTTCCCGAATTTTAACATCATGTCTTAAAGAGCAAGCTCCAACATCGGTCCTGTGGCCACGGTAGCCTAGTGGTCAAGGTATCTAATCGTGGATGGTATGTTACGAGTTCGAGCCCAGTACCACTAAAGACTCAACTTGTAGGGGAGCGATGTCGAGAGCTCAAACGCGTCCTCCCAATGGTGTGGTGTTACAGTTAGGAGAGGGGTTACCGCGTAAAATTACGATTACCGTTGCCAAACATCCTCGTGTAGGTAAACCGTGCGATGTTAATATTCTCTCTCTCATTCAATCGACATTGGTCAACGTCGAGAATTTTTTAGATGACCAAACTCTCTGACAGCTGCTGCATTCTCGAGGCAACGTCAGCCTTATTTGATGGTGGCAAGAACAACATTTTCCTTTTATTGTGCGTGATATTCGCAAATTTTGCTGGAATGTGCTGACCCACAGCGCCTTCTATTGGTTATTTTTTAATTTATTTATTTCATCATCTGAAATGTCTGTTGTACAAATTTTTATTTCTTCGTAGCAGTAGAACGGCCTCCAGGGCCCTCTGAGTAGCGGAAGTTTTATTTCGCCAACCCTGTGTATATGACAGGATCACAATATCAAGTGACAAAATAGAAAGCGATTTTTTCACTGTAAGAGTTTCCGTTTTACTTTATATATATGGTGTTAGACTATTAATATTGTTTGTTACTATTTATTCATTAATTGGATTTAATTATTTCAATAAAATAGTATAGTAAAAAGGAATCACATTCTCTCAGACATTAGCCCATCCCCAGGTGGGATTCGAACCCACGACCTTTGGATTAAAATGCCAACGCGCTATCCATTGCACTACAAGAGCAGTTTTCATTGTATATATGGTGTCGGACATTCGTTTTCTGTTACTATTTATTCATTAATCAAGCAGAATAAATGAATTAATATTTGAAAACACTGTACTAACATCGAATGGCATCCACTACGAGTCCCCAAAAATGTATTTGAACTGGAGTGAATAATAATAAAGTATTTTATAAACGATTGAAAACTTGAACAAGATATACACACACATATACATAGAGAGACAGAGAACTTACAGTTAGAATTGAAGAAGGGAATAATTCTTAATTTTATTAGATAGATTAAAAATAATATCATAGAATGTATTTCATATTCAAATATTTTGGTTTATATTCAAATCTAAATCAACTGCGTGTATTTTTTTTATATATATCACACCTCCAAAGTAATCCAGTGGGTGGTTAAAGAGCCATAGCCATATAGAGCCATTGCTGCCAAATTGGGCGAATAATCACTGTTTCCAATTGGTTTCTCCACAGTTGGTTTTTTCAATGCATATTGAATACTTGTGTCAGGATGAAATTTTCATTATAATTATACAACCCTCAGCATGTTCTATTTTAGCAATCAAATTCTATCTCAAAAGTGAAAATCATGAAACATGAGAAATGGATTGAAATATGATGATGGGTAGAGAAATTTACCACTAAGTTTTCTATAAAAAGCGCTATATCATTTCCAATGACAGGAAGGCTGTTTTTTTCTTCTGCGTATGAAGATTCTATTTGTCCCCACTCGACTACGATCACGTTGCATTTGTAGCGGTTTAAAAAAGCATCTTTCATTCTCTGAAAAAAAGAAACATTTCTTGTAAATTTTCGAATTAAAGTAGACAAAAGGAGTTTAAATATAAATTACAGTTTAAAAAACAACAAACTGTAAAAAACACGCTTTTATAGAAAATAGAACTAAAAAGTAAAAAAATAATTCTTAATATAAGAATAAAATGATTAACGAGAAAATTAATGTCATTGGGATAAAAGCGTGGGGTGCTCTATATAAATTTTTATTATTTCTAACTATTCCGAAATGCTGAGTTAGTGTATATATGAAGTACAAAGCAACCCACAATTAGTTTTTAGCACAATGACATTAATTTTCTCGTTAACCATTTTATTCTTATATTAAGAATTATTTTTTACTTTTTAGTTCGTTCTACAATAAAAGCCTGTTTTCTTAGTTTTTACTACTATCATTTATTCTTTGTTGAATGTGTATCCTTGAGTTTGGTATTTGGAGCCAGAATTATGTGGCTTCTGCAATTAGTCATGCTCTCCAATGGATAGTAATTAACTGGTCTGAAGGGTACTCATTCTCTCCCTTTACGAGGCCTCGGATGAGTCCCCTATCGTTGTACTTCAAAGATTCCGTCTCTATAGATACAGGTCTAATTAATAAAAGTGTGTTAAGAAGAAATATTAAATGTCAATTGTATTGTCACCTTTTAAACGTATTGCTATAATGTTAATTCGTATCATCAATTCTAAGCATATTGCTTTATCCAAATGAAAAAAAAATTAGCAGTTAGAACATAATGTTACCACTTTTTAAACGTATAATGTCTATTGTACACGTATAATGTTTGAACTATTATGTTAATTCATATCATCACTTCTGCTGTTGCTTTATAAGAATAAAAATTATTTAGCAGTTAGAACATAAATTATTTTTATTCACATGCACGAGTCTTTTTTCATCTTTCTTACATACACTTTTTTTATTTGTTTTATTAGTATTAATGACAAGCTTTTTCATTTTTCGGGTTGCACCTTTTTAATCAGTCGCTATACCAGTAATTAGTCACCAAATTTGGATATGGAGTATGGAATTAGTAATCAAATTTGGAAATGGTGTATGCAATTAATCGCCAAATTTGGAAACGATATAATAAATTAGTCGTCACATCTCGAAATCCGTAAAGTCGTTATTTTTGACGTTCCTGATCAGAACAATGGAACAAAATTTTGAAATTATTGTATTGTCATCGGTGCTTGACAAGTGTGCAAAATTTCGAATTAATCTGACCTTTTAAAGTGGGTAACAATCGAGTCCAAGGATTCCATTACATACAAGTGAAACATAAAATCGTGTCAAAAATAAGGTGCAGATGGAGATTTCTTCCACTAATTTTTATACGTAAATTTCTAAGTCGCTAAACTCACTTAGCCGGTTGCCAGTAAAATGCGTTAGCGTCATAAAGGTTAAAAATAAAAAAGTTTGACAAGAAAGGTTATTGATCGAATAAAAAAATCAAACCATTCACATAACCCTTACATTTTTATCCGAAACAGAAAATGAAATATCTAGTTAATCTTCAAATTTGTTTTAAGCAAAAATGAACATTCAAAAAACGGTTTTCCAAAAACATCAAGAAGCTTATAAAAATTGTCTGCTTTTTTCTGGTAAATTAATATAAAATTGTCTGCAACCGTATTGAATAAAAAAGGGGATTTTGTTCCTTCATTGACTGTCACCTGTTTTTTTTAATTTCTATATGCTATTTTTATATTCCTTTATGTGTTCCACTCTTAAATTATATGTTTATTAAAAATTTTCCAAATTTCTTTGCTAAGCGTAAAGAATAAAAAATTATTTAGTATTCCTTTTCATCCAACTTCTGTTACATCATCCCTACGTTAATGATAATTTTTTAAAGCATTCAATAATGTTACCGTTGTTGTTGTAGGTTTTTTGTTTTAACTGAAATTTCATTATTTACCAGGCACAAATAAAGTCAGTATATCTTTAGTTGCTAATTATTTATTGTCTCATATATACAACTCCCCCCCACACAAAACAAGCACAACTTATAAACAAAATTTACTACTATCCGTTAAATTTAGTTAAGACCATTTGTTTCTCTACTAGCGAGAGTAACCGCCATTCGCCTCTCGTCTCCATGTTGTACTGTTCTCTTCTCTAGATTCCGACGGTAGCGTCACCTATATAGTTTTTTAAGGCCAGGCGAATCTTCAATAAAATTTAGGCTTACAATCGTATTAAGTTTCATTTTGTTACATCTGATTTTCAATTCCTACTATTAGCTCACAATCTCTATTTATTTATTTATCTTGGTGGAATTTTCAATCGTTAGCAAAATACATTTTAAAGCGCTCAATTGCGCTGAAATTTTATATACATGATTATTTTGAAGGACAATACAGTAATTTAATTATAATAAAAACTAATTGATTAAAACTAATTATTTAAAGAATTACAAATACAGCCACGTTGGCATTATTTTTGGCGACTTACCGACCCTTTTGGCGACTTTAAACAAAGCATGAATAGGGT
Source organism: Trichonephila clavipes (assembly GCA_019973935.1). Classification (NCBI taxonomy): domain Eukaryota; kingdom Metazoa; phylum Arthropoda; class Arachnida; order Araneae; family Nephilidae; genus Trichonephila; species Trichonephila clavipes. The sequence continues at coordinate 304,895 of BMAU01006224.1, read as the reverse complement.
TCTTTTCTCACATTTTAAAGCGCTCGTTTGTGAGCTGCAATTTTCTATACACTATTTTTTTGGGTAAAAATACAATAATTTAATTATACTTAATTAGTTTCAGTCAATTAATTGGAATTATTTAAAGAATTACAGATACAGTCACTTTGGTTACATTTTTAGAGACTTCGGCCAAAACTTTAAAATATTTTTTTTTCTCACGTTTTAAAGCATTCAGTTGAACTAAAATTTTATAGACACGATTGATTTGGATAGCAATACGATACTTTAATGATACTGAATAAAAATAAATTGCCACTTAATGTTGTGATTCTGGTATATGTATATTAATTGTAACTCTTTAATAAAAAGTAGCTAAAATAAAATTTTTCTTTGTTGATCTAAGTAGGGATTGACTTAATTTTTTTTATTGATATTACTCTCTCTCTCTCTCTCTCTTGCTTAATTTTATATGCAGTAATACCTCAAATTCAGCAAATTCGGTGTCACGCTCTTTTAAAATGTTGATTTGTCTTTTGTTTGAGCGCATCTGTTTGTTGTTCGTTTGAAAAAAAAACTGAAACTGAGGCAGAATCAGTGCAGGAGGCTGAGGAAATTAGTAATGAGATTGAAGAAATTGTCGATCTTAAGAGGCACATAAATTTAGAAGTGAACAGCGATGTTCAAGAACTGATGGACTCCCACAATCAGGAGTTGACAGTGGATGATCTCATACACATACATAGGAGCAAAAATAACATATTAAAGAAGTAGAGTTCTTAAAACCCATTTCAATCAGAAGATGGACTGACGGTTGAGAATTTGACTGAAGGCCTCGGTTTAATTGAAAAAAGTTTGCAAATTTTAGAAAATCTGGACTCCAAAGGGAAGGTCATTTCTTTAACCTAACAAAGAATAAAATAATTATTAACACGCTAGGACAGTGTTTCTCAAAGTGTGGGCATGATACGACTACGAGGGGGGTGCGAGCATATCAAAAAGTCGAGAATAAAAGATAATTTTAAAAGTTAAATGTATTTAAAGGAAGCAAAACATAATACATTCTGACATAAAAAATACCCGTTGTTTTTTTTATCGTTATTTGTTCCAGTTTAAAAATTAGAGCAGAAAAAAGTAACATAATACTTTTCTTATTACTTAAAAGTATAAATAATTTAATAATCTAAATTTGAAATAATTTAAATCTAATTTAATAATCTAAAATATCTATTACTTAAAAATAACTTACTTAAAATATCTATTATTTGAAAGAAACATGTACACAAAATTTAATATTTATCTTGATAATTTGAGTGGTTCATAATTAAGATAGTATTGTAGTTTTAGTGTCAAAGTACATTATTATTGCATTCAATACGTTTTATTGTATGGGAGGGGGGCGTGAAGAAAATTGTGATTGAAAATTGGGTCGCAAGTATTGAAACTTTGAGAAGCCCTGTGCTAGGAGGAGGTTTTGTGAGAGAAAAAAAATATTTGAACCGACTGACTTCTTTGTTTTTATAAAACCTTCTCCACTATAAAATAACTTCAGTTTGCGATTTTTTATTTGTTTTTTTTATCTATAAGATTTTATCAAACATTTGTTTCTAAATTATTATTTTCTTTCGTCTTCGGAGCCAACTAAAAATAACTTATATGTATTTATATGCTAAACTATAGCCTGACTTACACGACTTTGACTTACACTCTTATCACTTATTCCCACCTGTCACGTAATTTCGGGCTATTAACTGTACATATTTTTGCCTTTGTATATGACAAAGTGAAAGGCAACTTTTCCTTGGCATACCGTTCGGCCATTCTTATATGCGTAAGCACTTTCGTTCCATTCTAATAGCTCCTTGTACCATACATTTTTATATTGTAGAGTGAGCATTATATAATTCGTTCAAACTTCAAAAGTTGGAGACAATCAATACAAAACATTTTCTACAATGGATTAAATTTGTGTGACGTCATAGTCGCGTGATAATGAAAAACACGTGTGTATTTTTAGCCTATCAATTCAAACACTCATCTGATTTCATCGTTGTACGATAAAAGAAATCATGTTTCTACTTCGTTGTTGCCAGCTTTTGCTCTTTTCACACAGACATACAAAAAGCACATATTTGTCACCAACAATAGCGCACACAGGTATGCAAAAATGTATTTTATTTAAAAGTACATGCAGGAAATATAATATTCTTTTTGTAAATTTAATATCTTTTTGAAATTTTTTTAATAACCTTTGAACTCCATTATGAAATTTTATCTAAAATTTAAAAATAGAACAGAAAGTAGAGAGAGAGAGAGAGATAATTAATTTAATGTCTACTTTGAATTCAAGGGTGAACACTTGTTCGTCTTTATCATGTGATCATCGCGAATTGAACACATTCGTATGAAAGGTCTTCAGCTTATTTTTAAAGAAAGTAGTAAACACATCTTTACACAAGTTTGCACAATACACAATAACTAGAAAATTGTTAGCTAGTACATAAAATGTTTTTTTTATTTTAGCAGAATATATTTGAGTTACAAGAAATATATATATCTTCTTACTTTTCGCCAAGTAGCTCCGCTTTCTTTATATCCATGTATCACAAATACAATTTGAGCTGTCGCATCAAATCCACTTCTATCAATGTCCCAATCGCTGAAATTGGCATTGGTAACATATTCAGGAAAATTAGGGGATCGATAGCTGTAAGATATGTATACTGGTTCGGGATCTTTCCCATGAGGGGGCAAAAGCATGTTTTCCAATCCCTTATGAAAAATGTTAGAAGCCCCATCGAGCATTCTCATATGAATTTGTGAGCACAGTTCAGCACCATCAATTCCATCTATGAGAAATTCAATGAAATATACTTGTGATATATTTTCTTTGTTTCAAAATAAATAAGATTGCAATTAAGAAATATGACACATTACATTAGGCATGTGCTGTCCAAATGCGCTTTAGTTAATTTTTTTTAAAATTGATCAGTCGAAGTGCTTATATAAGATTCTTTGAGATTCGTTATTATTTCGTTATTCGTTGAGTTATCAAAGTTATTGCGTTGGGTTAAAACAACGGTCTCTTCTATCACGTTGTAAAAATATACGAATGCATACTCATATATATATATTATATATGGGATAGGATTATTTTAATAACCACCAGAAGATCTAAAAGAACATTAGCGTCATTTCTTGTTAAAAAGGAAACGAATCACATAAGAAAAATATGACGTGACCGAACAACTCCAACGTTTGTCTTATCTTGATTTAAACAAGAATGAAGTCATTAAGATCTGCTCTGAACATGTGATGCGCATGTCTGATGGCGCTCTCAGTGTTTTACGAGCATGCACGTTTTTTGATGTAAGAAGCACACGACGCCATAACACATGAAATGACGAACCATCTAACGACGAAATATTAAGAACAGTTTCAAGACGATTATGAACGATGTAATTTGTGAGCGACGATCCCATCTTAATGCCGATCTAATGTAAATAGCAAAAAGAGCGATTAAATTCAAAGTTAACTGAATGCGGATTATTCTTTAGGACAAGCCATCACTGACATCATCCCTGTATATATATATGAACCAGATGCCTTGTCTTGATTATAAAAATAATGATGGTGCCGTATTCATGATGGGACCAAATCAAACAGTACCATCGGCCCAGAGGATTGTTCTGGAAATCTATTCAATATTACTCACGTAGACATTTGTTGACGAAAATAAGACTGTAAGTTCTTCTACTATCCCTTGTAACGAACTGTAGACCCCTTCTAAAACTCTAGGTGGCAACGCGGACTGATCCGAAGCACTGCGCATGCGCGAGTGCCAAGCTAGAGTCAGTCGGTGATTACCTCTCGACGAGAGATTTTATGTGCTCCATCCGTGAGCGTAGTGTGGAGATTGGGATTCAGCGATTACCTCTCAATGAGACAGGTCAAGTTTTTGTGCTCCATACGTGAGCGTTGTGTGAGATTTGGAGAGAGTGATTTCCTCTCGACGAGAAAAATTGTATTTTGGCTCTAACAGTGAGCGAAGTTTGGATTTGTGAAATCTACAAGCAAGTTTTGAATGTAACTTCTTGCATCTGCCGATGGTAGATGGGTTGGAAACCACACCGACCCATTTATTTGCTTTATTTCTCTACAAATGTCATGAACTCGCCTTTCAACGCTTTTTACTTAAAACGTGTAAATATTTAATGTCTGTGAACTGTCCTGTTTGTGTGAAATAAAATCCTCGTCATCACTTGCATGGCTAAGACGATGCACCCTCTTTTCTCTGTTCTTACCCTAGCAATAGTCATAGTTACAATACAGAGCTCCTGTGCTTCACCAAAATTATTAAAATTCATTACAAAATAGCCGTTTGATATAACAACGTAATTTTTGCATCACTGGGTAGGAGTTTCAGTACTTTTTGTGCGATAGATGAAGTGATTTTAAAGTTTTGGGGAAACGTTTGTAATGAACACATCCTTTTCGGCCGAAATGGTGTTGAATCGAGATAACGTTCAATGTATAATTTGGTTTCAAGAAACGAATTCGCCCATTGATGTTCAGCGTAAGTGTCGACATTGTTGTGGATGTCCTGATGCGCAAGGTGTGACACAAAAAAATGAGACTAAGTGTGTAGCATGTTTAAAAAGTGGAGTTGGCAACAACTGTTTTGGCCCCACGTATCTCCTCTATGGCCAGTTTTGCCGAAATCGATCTCGCCAGTTGGGAGGACTGCGTCATTGAGAGAACACATAAAACTGCATTCTGCTGTAAAAGATGTTTCTTGTGAAAAATAAAAAAATCAGCCACGGAAACACTTCAAGTATTAACTGAGGCTTAAGGAGATGAAATTTTGTCTCATGCCCATATGTTTGAATGATATAAGAGGTTTTGAGGGGGAAGAGTTATTTTGGAAGATGATGAACCTGCTGGGTGCCCAAGGTCAGTGATTAGTGACCAAAACATTGCCAAAATTCGTGATATGAGTAGGTTCTCACTCACATCAGTGGTCAGATTGTTAATCAACACTACATTGAAGTACTAAAAAGACTGTCGCCCATCCGGTATAGTGGTTAGTTATGCTGGCTGCTGTGCCGTTGGGCCTGGGTTCAAATCCCGGAAAAGACATTGATGTTTGTAAATGCATAATTCCTTCGCGGCATGGGGGTGCTTTAAATAGCCGTCGAACCACAAGTCCTCTCATGAGGTGGTGGACGGGGAAGAGAGTAGGAGGCCCCTGACTACCTCCAGGGTGTTATCTCTCAAAATTGGGATGAAACCAAAACTCTTTCTGTCACCTGAATGTTGCTCAATGCTACGGATAACGACAGGCGTCACTTAGACCTTTGCCATTATGAATTTCATGGGACTTCATCTGGCCTTTGACAATCGGGTGTCATTAGTAACAACAACCACTAAAAAGACTTCATGAAAAAATTAGGAAAGAAAAAGCCAGCATTGGAGAGTGATGTATGGCTGTTACCTCAGGACAATAAACCCGCTCACACGGCCTTATCTGTCATGTAGTTTCTGACAAGCAAAATATTACTGCGTTGGGGCATCCTCCCTATTCACCTGGTTTGGCTCAAAAGATTTTTTCCTACAGTTAAGTCTTATTTAAAGGGAACCCATTTTCCCTCAGTTGAACAGGTAAGTCTAAAATGGAGAATATCCTGAAAGGCTTTCCAAACCAATCTCTCGTTTCAGAACTATTACCAGCAATGACAGCACCGAATGCAGAAGTGTGTTAATACTGAAGGGAACTACTTAAAGGTAATACTGTCATGGAGAACTGATTCTGTAAGCACAATGATTCATTAGACCAGTCTGGTTTTTTTGTGTGTGTGTCACTCCTCGTATTGTTGCCCTGATGCAAAATTAATAAAGAGATGGTAGAAAGGGTGAAAAGAACTAGGCAGCGTACCAAAAGGTACTGATGCGAGGCCATTAAATGATATTTTCAACCTAAATAAACCCAAGTTCAAATTTAATTAGTTGCATCATGGCCAATGTTAAATCAACAAAATTGAACTAGATTAATTACATACAGATTAGACGATCATTATTATACGTTATAATTAAATTTATTGTCGCACAGTTAAAAATTGTATTTACAATAAAAGAAAACAAGAAAGAGGAAAACTTAGCTTTAAGAAGGGAAGAGGACTGGAGAGGAACATAGCTGGCTGGTGTCAATGGGGGTAGCTACTTTCACACTTCTTTTGCACTTCAACATGGTAATTCTGGTGTTTTTTTGGACAAAAGAATCAGTCGAAATTGGCGTGCTTCTCTTTAAATAGTGAACCGAATCGCCTACAAATTCTGGGGCAGGACTCACTAATATCTTCCAAGCTGAGTGTCTGATTCGATATTTCCAATCGCGCAGCATTGCATTTTATAAAATTTATGGGAATTTCAACCCCAACAAGGGAGCGACAAGCTCTTGACGTTTCTTTTTCGAAAGAATGTAACGACATTCGGTCAAGGGGGAACATATAGAAATTACCAATAAAAAGGGGGGCGCCCAGCCTCTTATCACTCCTCCCCTCTCTCAAACTCACAAAACAAGAACAAAAATTCATAATGAAGAAACACAAACGAGATAAAATATGTATGAAAAAAATTAAACATAGAAAGTGACGATCACAGCATCATCATCAGTCCTTAAATATAATGTCCTGGAAGGCAAATGCAGATGAAATTTCAACAAACCGAAAAGACTGGACGGGGCCCCCTATTTATTGGTAATTTCTATATGTACTTCTTTTTCGAAAGAATATAATGACATCCAGTCAAAGGGGCACATATAGAAATTACCAATAAAAAGGGGGTCATCCAGCCTCTTATCAATACGTAAAATTTTTTTTTCAAGAAATGGAAAACTGCCCAGATATTCTCTGTGCTACCAAAGGTTATTTTTTAACCATTTACCTCAGTAATTTACGTTGTAAATTAATGAGAGGTAAATGGTTTTATAAAAAAAATTCTTAACAGTACTTACAAAATATCCAAACAAATATACATCTAATAATAATAGTTTGAGCTCGATAAATATTTATAATCAGGGCAAGACTTTTGATTCCCCTTTTATATTAAAATTTCAAGATTTGAGGAATCAAATCGAAAACTGGAGTCATTGTCATATGTTAAGAATTTCAGTATCTGAACTATAAACTTAGTGACGCAAAATCCCATGAGAACCAAGGCCTCGTGTCCAAATCAGAAATGGGACCTTGGCGCTGTGGTGCATGAGCAGATGTTCCGGTCAGTTGGTCAATCTTATGTGAAATCCCCAGTGTTTGGTTCCCAAGCAAACTTCATACTCATTTATCGACCCATATAGGCTGTGTCGACCTTGACCACCCCGGGATTTGAGTTCTGGACCTGTTTTGCGTCAGCACAATACGCTATCACTGAATCTCATTGGGTATTCAGTACCTACAGACGGGTAATTTCAAACCTCCGTCTAGTGGTTCCTTAAAAATAAATCAATAATCTGATATGATTTATGAAATAGAATCGACAAATGCTTAAACCCAAATCACCAAAAATAGAATAAAGAAATAACATGCATGGTTTCAGTATTATATGAGATGCGTTTATTTATCCCCCTTTTTGCCTAATATATAATCAAAGACAACCCTAATTAAGGAGTAAACTCCAGTCGTACGTCGGAGCCGATGCACACATTTATTTTTATGTGCTTCAGCTGTAATGATACATTAATGGTTCATGTCTCTAAGATAAAGAGAATTTTATATATACGTAGGCCGTTCAATAAGTAATGAGACTAATTTTACTGCCACAAAACCATTCATCGGAATGTTAATTTCTGTGGCACACAAAAAAGTTTGTTGTCTGTATTAACAAAAACTACGGATAGATGACGTGTACATACTCATGTTCCTGAGTATCACGTGATTGAACTGAAGCATTTTTGCACGCGACGGGGCCAGTTGTCGAAATGGAAGCTTCTTTAGAACAACATTATGCACTTAAATTTTGTGTTCGACTACAAAAATCAGCATCGAAGACCTTTGATATGATACGTGAAGCTTTCAACGATGAATCAATCCCTGGGGCAAGTATTTTTCGCTGGCATACAACTTTTAAGGAAGGCAGGAAAAATGTGGAAGATATTGAGCGTGAGAGACGACTTTCAACGTCCATCACAAAGACAATGATTAACACAGCTGCGATTATCATCAAGGGGGATTGCAGAATTACAGTAAGTCATCTGCATGCTCCCTTGACTATTTCTGAAGGAAGTGTTCACTCAATCATGACAGAACATTTGCAACTGAAATGTGTTTGCGCGAGATGAATTCCGAAATTGTTGACATCTGAGCAAATGCAGCAGTGAGTGGATTTGTGCACAGAATGAAAAGAAAGACAGGAACAAGAAGGCGACAATTTCTTAAAAAGCATCATCACAGCAGACAAAGCTTGGTTGTATGAATATGACCCAATCATAAAGCAACAAAGCAGTGAATGGAAGCATCCATCTTTACGTATTCCCATGAAAGCAAAAACGGTGAAATCTGCTGGTAAAGTTAAGACCATAATTTTTTAATTATGAAGAAATTGTGTATCAACACGCTGTCAAACCCTGTACTACCGTAAACGGCTCGTACTACGCGAAAATCCTATGAACAATGGTACAGCACGTTAAAAGGAAACGCCCTTTGCTCCAAAATGGCTTCATATATTACACCTTTACAATGCCCGACCACATATTGCTCGTTGTGTATTGGATGTTTTGCAGCAGAATAATGCAGATATTTTACCACAACCTCCATACAGTCCTAACCATTCTCCATGCGATTTTTGGCTGCGTTCTCAACTTAAGAAAGCATTATTAGGCAAAGATTTTGCAAGCAACATAGCATGTGTAAAGTCTGCGGAGGCAGTTTTGAAAATCACTCACAAAACGGACTTTTACATGTTTTTAAGAAGGGGGCAGAACTTTGGGATGAATGTATTTCGTGTCGTGGAAGTTATTTTGAAAAAGACCATTTATATATATATATATATATATATATATATATATAAATGATGACGATTAAAAGTATTCTGTTTTTTTTTAAATATATAATTCTAGTCTTGTTACTTACTGAACAGCCCGCGTATTCTGTAAAATCGGATTTAGAAGATGCGTGTTTAACACAAAAATAAGATCGAAGATTTACATTTGCGTGTTATATGCCGGGTAAAAATATGATAGTTTTAAAAATTAAAAAAAGGAGTATAAAAAAATTAGACTTCAACACATATATCGAAATATGATTTATTCAAAAAATTATATTCCTTATAAATTTAAAGGGCTGTAGTTCTTTAAGTATATTATCTTTTTTCTAAATCTAGAAATAATATCAGGAAAAAATGACTTCGAAACATTAAAGAATTTCGCATGTATATTTTGATTTTCTTCGTAAAAAATTGTGTGTAGGCTCCAACGCACGACTGGAGTTTAATCCTTAAGTCGGTTGTCTTTGATTATATAGTAGGCAAACAGAATAAATAAACGCATTTAATAAAATACTGAAACCATAATGGTATTTTTTATTTTATTCACATTTTTCATATTGATTCTGTAAAATAATATATATATATATATATATATATATATATATATATATATATATATATATATACTGCTGGACAATTGCTAAGGACGGATCACAAATTGCTATGTAGCATAACATTAAGCGATACATGAGGCCTAGTAGGATAAAATATAGTTGACACACTGTTCAGACATTAGAATAAAGAATATTTCTTGTTCTGGAAAGTACAAAAGCTGCGAAACATCTGAAAGAAAAAAATGTTCATTTGATCTGCATACGGAGAAATGGAACAATGCATCTAAAAGTCAGCAGGCACCTTAAAGAAAGGTATCAGTACGGGATATGTCCACCGTGGAGTGTGATGCAACATTCCACACGTCGTATCATACTTTGCGCAACATTATCCAGCAGCTGTTGAGGCAATTTATCCCATTCCTCTGTGAGTGCACGGATGAGGGTGTTCTTGTTTGTCGGAGGATAGTTTCGACCAGCAACTTGCCTCCCCAAAGCATCCCACACATTTTCAATGGGGTTTAGATCTGGAGAACGCGCTGGCCATACGAGACGTTGAATACCCTCGCTGTCTAGACAATCCTGAACAGCGAGTGTTCGATGACATGTTGCGTTGTCGTCCATAAAAACAAATTTATCACCGACAGCACCACGGAAAAGACGAACATGAGGAAGTAGAACTTCATATATATGAACAACAGATATATAGAATATCGTTGGCCCGTCATAGTCCCATTCGCAACCACATGTAGGCGCGTGCGGCCATTGATCATGATGCCGGCCCACACCATGATACTGCATGTCGGATATCGGTCCTTTTCCTGGATATTTTCTGGACGATAAGCAGTACCACTCTCGCGCCAGATCAGTTGGCGTCTACAATCCGATGACAGACTGAACCTAAACTCATCTGAGAATAGTACGCATGCCCAGTCCTGTTCAGTTCAATTGTGATGCTCACAACACCATTGCAAACGGGCAGTACGGTGCTGTCTGGTCAATGGGACACACACAACAGGTCTGCGTGCGTATAGTCCTCCTCCCCTCAAACGTCTGGCAACAGTTTTTCGGGAGATCTGCTTTCCTGAGACAGCAAGAAACTGATTTGCCTCCTGCTGAGCAGTGGTGCGCCTGTTCCTTTTTGCTGATAGGACGATATATCTGTCTTCTGCAGGCGTCGTACTTCTAACACGACCTCCCCCGTGCTGTCTACTACACATTCCAGTAGTTTTAAATGACTTTCACAGCCGTGAAACAACGTTGTGAGCGATGCCGAACTCCCTGGCAACATCTGTTATTTTTCGCCCTTCTTCGATCTTTCCAATAATTCGGCCACGCATAAAATCATGTATGTGATGTCGGGAAGACATGCCAAAAATTTTAAGTTCGTCTATTAAATCTTTCCTGTAAAACTTTGACTTGACACAACAACTGTCCACACGCGTCAAAACCTTTAAAGCTCTTATGAACGCTATCACGTGATGAACAGACGTGGAAAAAAATTTGCATACTCATACTTCTTCTTACTAATATCCCGCACTTATTCTAATTTTCCACATTTTGCTTCCTTTCATTTTGTGGTTGCTATGGATGATAGTGTTATCCGTCCTTAGCAATTGTCCAGCAGTGTAATACACGTCAATTACGTTACAGAAATATATGTTACTCATAGTACATGAGTACATTGTTAAGAAAGTTGATTTACTTCACAATTAAAACAGCGATTCTCAAATTGTGAGGTAACCCCCTCAGGGGGCGTTAGAACCTTACGTAAAAAGTTCAAGCATGTCGAAAAAAAATTTTTTTTGAAAAAAAATAATTATTTATTTACTGAAAGGATGCAAAACAAATGTATTCCGACACAATAAAAATTAAAATATATGATGCATATTTATTGGAATCTGTTACAATTTAAAAATTAAAAGTAGTATATATATTTGTGACGGATCTATTCACGATTCCTCCTCTAATCCTCTTGGGAAATCTTTGGACTATCAATCCACGTTATTCACAACCAGCTCTCCGTAAGAAGAAAATCGTGGTATGCAGATTAAGTTACTATATATAGCTGAAGTTTTCTAGACGGAATAGAGGGTAGGAGAGGAGAGATAAACCAGAAATCAGGTGAGATCGTTACTGAGAGGTATTATCATTGAATTATTATGAATAAATACTTATTAGGAGAAAGTTTTAAAGTGACGAATGATATCTGACGTTAAATTAATATTAGATTAAATCGTATAATAGATTAGATCCTATGTAAAGTAAGGATCGAGTTTGATAGTCTCCTAATCTTTAGTGTATTTCGTCGCTGTTACATTTTCGCGGTTAGCACCTAGACATTCTCTTACTGTTATTAATTGAATTTGTGTCTTTATATTGTGAGATCAATAAATAGTTTGATTAGATCATGGAGAGAGTTTCTTACCTACCTCCTACACATCTAGATGCCCACGAAAGAGGTGAAAATCTCTCACATGTCCTATTAGATGAAAGTAACTTACTTAATATATCTCTTAAAAAGTAACATATACAAAATTTTAATGTTATCTAGATAATTTGTATGGTTTGTAATAATGGTAATATTGTTGTTTTAGCATAAAAGTCAATTATTATTATTGTATTCGAAGACATTGTTATTGAATGCGGGGGGGGGGGATGAAAATTATGATTGAAAATTGGGTCACAAATATTAAAAGTTTAAGGGGACTTGGCACCCTTTGGGCAAACTTCTTTATTTACGTATTTAAAAATTATATTTTAGCATTTTATACAATGTTTCTATTCAAGAAAATGTTACCAGATGAAAATTTTCATATATTATTCACACAATTTTAAAAATTTTAATTTTTTGGAGAAAATTGGGAAAATTTTAAAATCCTACTCCTTTTGTAAAAATTAATTTTTTGACCTGAAATTTTTTTATAATACTCTTATGGATGATCTAAACAACTTTAGGGATCGATTTTAGAATAACTTCATTCGTTTTAGAGAAAAAAAATAAAATGTTGATATACAGGCTAAAAAATCAACGAAAAAGCCTACATGTCTTACATTTTATTTTTTTAAAAAAGTATTCAGTTTATAGCAAAACGGATCCCTAATTTTATTACATGCTTTATTTTCAAGAAAAAAAATGGAAGTGATTGGTAAATAATTGTCGAAGGAGTAGCATTTTGAATGCACTAAGGTTTCGAAAAACACAAACTGAGAAAAACAGGTTTAAAGTTTATAATTCTGAAAAAATAATTATTATAAGCTTAATTAAACTTAAAATACCACTTTAAAATATTAGTTATACATTTTTCTTTAAAATAATTGCATTTTCATATTTTTTCAACCCACACATTTTTATAAATGATCAACTTTTAAAGAGTACTAATTGCCCATGAAAATTCAAGAAAAGTGTTAAAAAAATTTTTTTTCTGTCACGACAGAAACTTTAGCTGTTTTTCTTCTTATAATATTAAAGTATTACATTTGTATGAAAAATATATCAGGAATAAGAACTGAAATTATAAAATTATTAATATAAAATGCCTTAATTTAAAAATTTTACATGCACACATTTCACAAGGAAGAAAAATTACATTATTGTATTGCCTCGGAAATATTCTGCTTTTAATACTACACATTCTTTTTTATAGTTATTATTTCTATTTCTAAAATAGATTTTTTTATCATAAAGCATTTTTTAGCTTTTTTTTCTAAAAAAGGGGGTGTGGCTGAATTGCCTAATTTGTTTTCAAATGAAGTTTTAGTCAACTTCTAACTTTCCGACATGCACAAGTGATATATCAATCGAAAGATAATAATGCAAAGAATAAGATTAAATGAAAATAAAAAAAAAACGATAGGTTTGTGATTTTTAGGGTACCAAGTCTTCTTAAGAAGGAATGGGTTAATATCACTGTGAGTATTAATTACATTCTCTCGCCATTATTCATTATTAATCACTGTGACTAGAGGCTTGGGGTAACTAAAGTATAATACGTGAACGTTGGTAGATACGTGATTCACGAATCGTGAAAACATCGCATCGATGGTTGCATCATACCTATTTGTCCCCAGGGATCTACCAGGATCAAAATCCAAATTAAGAAAACTGTATTAAATACATAGCGGCAAATATATTTGGTGATTTTTAGTTGCTATACTGAACTTCTTTGTCAAAAGAGCTAAGACATAAAGTGTCGCTTGGCGCAAAAACCGGTTTTTCACGCCAATAATGCTATAAAAAGATACGCTAGTAAATGTAGCTTGCGAATTTTTTTTTTAAAGTTTAAATTTTTTTAAGGGCTTTATTTAAAAATACACTTTCCAAATTTCCCTAATTGATAATAAATAATTGTAATTTTTACACAAAAAATATATAAAAAAAACTATTTAAGTGGGGTTTCCTTTAAAAAGGTTATTAGATAAAAACATAAAATTTCATTTAAAATCCATAATTTTCAAGCAATGTTTTCAATTTTTGAACAAACCTTGGATAACAATGTTTAACACGGGCAAAAGTTTTGTGTGATTATGTTTATAAATAACGAAGTTATTCCATGTTTAGTTAAAATGTTGAGTATTTTTTGGAAAATCACAAAAAAAAGTTTTTGGTATTCATATTTTAAATCACTGATGCGAAAAGAACGAAGTATGAACTTTTTTAGTACAAAATTTCGAAGCATAATTTTAAGAAATTTGCTCAGAACGATTGAAAAACTCTTCTCATAAAAATGCATCGATATTGGTGTTAGGGAGTGGTACCTATGTTTTGCTCACTGAGAAAACCAACGGGATTTTTGACAAAACAGCAAGTTTATTATTACTCTTAGTTCTCTCGAGGTATTTTCCTGATCGCTGCAATGGGTATCGTAGCTAAACGCTTTCGCTCGTGTCCAGTTACATACACTTTTTTAACTCCAATTCCAATTTCCCCTTATTTCTATATTTAATCAGCGCCAAGCGGCACCCGATGTGCATGCTCGAACAATCGTCTCATTTTAGAAAAAATTGTAAAAAATGCAAAATTTCGTAATTTTGTAAAAAAAAAAAAAATTTACCGTTTCGTGGCGAAACAAGTGATCTTTCTGATTCTGTGACTATTTTTTGTCTGGTTTTAGTAGGAAAATAATGATCGTAATTTTAAAAAAAGGAGAAAAAGTAGTCCTTCTGACAACAACTTGGCGCATGCCCAGAAGGTAGTGTAACGCCTTTTTACTAACGATTGTAAAAATTTCCCTTTTCATAACTTTTCCATATCGTGGGCTTTATATGAAAATCGATGCTTTTGAAGTAAACTCCAAAATGAAGGGGAGAATTATAGGTTGAATGCAATTTAAAATTAAAAATTACAGCTTGAAAGTATAGGTGTGTGTTATAGGCCAGATTTTACCGTATATATGTGTGTGTATATATTATTATTAAAGTAGTCCCTGTTATTGAAGAAAGATTATCCTGGGAAAATTACTATGCTAAATATTATAATGCAGTTTATCCTTATGGACTAAATTTATAATATCAAGGGGAAAATATTCTAAATGCATTTAAACAAAATTCTCAAAACTATTATTACAATAATGAGATTAAAAACTTATAAAAGGAAAACTCTAGAACGGCTAGAACTAAAAGATTATTTAGAGACAAAAATGTACTTAAAAATAGTATTTTAGATTTAAGTGAAAGTTTTGAGAATGATTTTAACACAAAACACATTAAGTTATGTATGTTTGGACTAAGTAAAACAAAATATGCATTAACGAAAAATTACCAAATGGAAATGAATTAAAAGATTGTATTGCTATACACATTATAATAGATGTTCCCAAATATTTGAAACATAAACATAAAGTAAAAGCAGACATAAATACAAAACATCAAACTGAGTATTGTACATTATAATATATGAATAAATCTTATAATAATATTAATTTTTCTAGCATATATAAAGAAACATGTATACTTTTCCAATTTATAATATCACTATTAAAAAGCTTTTAAACACAAAAAATAGGTAGATCAATTTTTAACCATTATGTGCCTATAAAGCAAGAAAATCTAAATGATAAATGTACTGGATTTAAAGAATTTATCGATAAACATCATCAACATGTTATTACTGGTAACCTCAATATTATAACAGACAATAATTTCATAAATATGATGAATAAAAGCACTTGTTTCAGTCTAAGGATTTCTAACAATTACAAAATTAAAACAAATAAGTTAATGCAGTGTTTCTCAAACTGTGGGGCGCGCCCCCTGGGGGTTCGATAAACATACGAGGGGGGCACGAGCATATCGAAAAGAAAAGATTAAAAAAAAAAACTATTTACTGGAATGAAGTGAAACAAAATGCTTTCTGATAAAATAAAAAAATACATTGATATGATTTATATATATCATATGCGATATTATGTCATCAAAAATAAAAGCTACTACTTCAAAACCTCATTAGATTAAACCTCTTTGATACCATAACCAAATAAAAAAACATTTTATTTTATTTGCTGTAATCCCATGATGAGAGAATTTTTTTTATTACGTTTCATTTTCAAACTTAAAATAATATTCTTTCAGAGAAAAAACAAAACCCAGACCCATAATCAAAACAATTTTAGGAAGATAAAAAATTCATCACTGTTATATTATTGAAATATTGTGCATTAGCTGTGGGCAGCAGAATGTATTTGCTGCGGTTTGATCTTCGAACTTACTTGTACGGTTTTTCATTTAGGGAAGTTGCAGCACTTTGAAGGATTACTTGGCCAGGATTTATTTTTATGAGTATTCCCAAACATATAAAGCATAATGAAAAACGTTTTACACAATTTTTTTAGAACATTCATATTGTATTACATACACTTTTAATCCGGGAGAGGTCACGCCGAGCACAGAGGGCACGAAATTGGTAATTCTGGCAAAATTGTTTAATTGTTACCAATGGCCCAGACACTATCCTCTTGTTTGACAGTTTTAACGAGAACTAAGATATATTTGTGTCACATATCTCTTTCTTTTTTGGGAGTGACAAATGTTTTTCTACAATCTTAAGGTACTTGTTTTGACTGAGTTCCCGGTGCGATCACTTTTTTTTCAAAATATTTTCTGTGTTCATGCTACATCCCCCCCCCCCTGAATAACTTAGTGATTTTGATTGCCTTGTTGTACAACTTAATATGGTTTGGTAAATGAACACGATGAGGAGGTAAATGTTCGGTAAATGTTCAGAATATATATATACATATATATATATATATATATATATATATATATATATATATATATATATAATATATACATATATATAAAGAAATGGGCATCTTTGATCTCTATTGAAAGAAGTTAAAACTGATAAAAAAAGGAATGAACCTGCTGAGAGAAAAAGTCATATTAAAGTAAATTTGAGGAAAGCGATGAACATAAAACAAAAGAAAAATTTTCAAATGCTACCAAAAGAACTCCATGAACTAAAATATGAAGCCATAAATATCAGAAGACACACTTTTTGTCAAAAACACACAAGCAAGCAAAAGTTCAACATTCTACTGGTCGAACATCAAAGCACAGTAAAATTGTGTGTCTGTGATTTATGTCTTTTTTTAAGGACACGCACATTTGAAACATTTTAGGTCAGTTTTCTTGGAATTTTTCCTAAAATTATCAAAGAAAAATTGAAAAGTCCTTAAAAATAGGTAAGTATATTTTCTCTAATTATTCACTGGAATTACGATTTTTATTGTGTACTATAAGAATAATTATAAGAAAAGGATTGGGGTGATTCAATAACCCCGCTCGACCATTAGCATCGAGTGCGTGCCTGCTCCAGTGTTAAAATATTTTGAATTCTTTTTGCTTTAAATTTTAAAAAATAATACAATTATTCTTTATCGGAATTTTTTATTATTGTCCATTATTCAACATCAATTCTAAATGCTAATTCTGTGAGGCTTAAAATTACAGTTCGCTTAAAACTAATTATAATTTGAGCAATCATTTAAAAAAATCATTTTACATTTTTGAAAACATTATTGCGCACTTGGCTTTACTCTTCTTAAAATTATGCGATTATATCAATAATGCTTTATTTTTTTATAAATGAACTCGTGCAAAGAGCGGGCAGCCGGTATACTTTTAATGTATCAGTGCTGCATAGAGTATTTTATAACTAATTAATTAATTAAGAACAAGTTTAATAAGTATTAGCGACTTCCGTGGGCTTGTCTTGCAGAGCAAAGTTTTTCAAAGGAATGCTTATGATTAGAAATTGACCCTCTGAGTTCTTTTTCTATATTTAGCTGAGAGATATCTATATTTTGTCTTCTAAGCAGCCACCGCATTTTGCAATATGTTTCAATTTAAAATTAGAGAAAGGCAAAATAACATAATAATTATCCTATTACTTAATTATTTTTTTTGCTTAAAAGTAACATATACAAAATTTAATACTTATGATATTAATTTGTACGGTTTATAATAAAGATTGTAGCTTTAGCGTCAAAGTGCATTATTATTGCATTTAGTATATTATTAATGTATAAGAGGTGGCGCGATAAAAATTATGATTGAAAAGGAGGGCGCCAGTAATGAAAGTTTGAGAAGCACTGAGGTAATGATATTGAGCAATTTATTTACAAAATAACAAATAAATATAGCATGCCTTAAGAGGCATTCACAGAATTCAAATGTAATATTATACAACAGCTTAAATGAATATTGTACAAATTATATAATGTCTCTTAAAAAGATATTAAAAATTAGAAAAAAATTCAAAATAAGTTTATTATATAATGAAGTGCAACTGAATTAGGAATAGCAAGAGCTATGCAAATTGTGTAGCGCTGGGCAACATTTAAGCGCAAGTGAGTGCGCTGTGGTAAATGCATTTATAGCTCATACTGTGGTTGCTCTGAATTAGTAGTTGGAATTACCACAGTATGGGTAAACTGTCTGATTCAGACGCCTTTCAATGTGGACAAATCGTAGGCGAGTGACGCCTGGGACATTCAATTTCCGAAATCGTCAGACAGCTAGGATTTTCAGTGTCGATATTTTCAAGAGTATACCAGGAATAATTGGATGGTGGAAAAACAACTAGCGATCGGGCAAAGGATAATTAGCCTTGACAGTGCGTGGTGACAGACGGCACAGGCGTATTGTACGTAGCCAGCGAAGCGAAACATTAGCTCAAATCACCTTACAGTTGAACGACGGTACCAGCCGTATAGTCAGTAAACGGACTGTGGAACGCTCGCTTCAACATATGGGTTTCGTGAGCCATCAACCTACGAGAGTATTTTTGCTCTGAAACAAATTATCCTTTTTCTTTGATTTTCTAATCCTTTACTTGTGTCAAAGTAGTCCTTATGTATGAAAAATATGGTTTTATTTTGACGATTCCTTCTTGATGCGCTAATTTTTGGGTCCATGAGTGGTGTATATATATATATAAACATAATGAATAAAGGTACTGGTTTTAGACTAATGATTTTGAATAATAATAAAATTATAAAGAATCAGTTATATATATATATAATGATATTGAGCAATTTACATACAAAATAGCTATTAAATATAGTATGCCTATAGAGGCATTCACAGAATTCAAATGTAATGTTACACAGCAGCTTAATAAATATAACTTTGGTACAGATTATAAAATCTTCTTTTATGATAATTAAAATCAGATTTAAAAAATGCAAAATAATTTTATTATAGCTTATGTTGATTAAGTGCCAAGAAATACTGCCTTCATATGTAAATACTATTATAATTCAATGATCAACAAATATTTTGATAATAATTGAGCTTTTATTAAGTCATCAATTTCTGATAGAAAAATAAATGAATAAATTTCGGCTTTTTCATAAACAATTAAGAATTCAAATTAATAATAATTTTAAATTTCCACATATATTTCTTACTCCCAAATTTCATAAAGACTCAGTCAAATTTAGGACAGTTATGAAAGTATTTAATTTATATATCAGCAAAAAACAGGCAAAATTTTCCATGAAATTTTACATGATACAATAAAAAAATCTTAAATACACAACCATAATTAAAAATATTAAACCACTTATTATTTAACAAATAAAAGATAAAAAGATTTATTTAGTCTATTGTTTAGATTTTGAAGATCTTTTTAACTCTATTAATATATTGATGATATGATCAATGTACTTGTAAATTTACATAAAGATAATTTATTTAATAATGTTTATTATAATACATTTAACTCACTACTTAGGTTTGTACTTAAAGAGAACTATATATATTATAATGGTAACTATTATCTGCAGATTAAAGGGTTGCCACGAAGTGGTCCTGCGAGCAACTGTCTTGCCAATTTATATTGACATTATTTTGAAAATAATTTCATTAACAATTCTGAATGTTACATTTATCGTTATATAGAAGACATAATCATTTTTGGCAAGCAAGTCAATTTTATACCTAACACTAATTTTTATCCACAATACCTTAATTTAATAGAGACAAATAGTAACAACAATGAAGCAAATTTCCTTGATATTCATATCAAATTAAAAGATAATGTAATAATTTCTAATATTTATGATAAAAGAGAAGAATTTAATTTCAAAATTATATAAAAGTACCTCATTGGGAGAGTAATGTACATGTTTCTATATATATTCAGAAATATTGTTATTAATTACATACAACGCAATAAATTTCTGGTGTCAGAAAAATCAGAAATAATAAATAACTGTAAATATTTTACTATATATTGCTTAAATCAGAAATATCCAAATAATTTTTTTAATACTTATAAGAAAAAAGTTAGTCGAAATAGTAAGGATTAAATTTTCTTAGAATAATACTAATTTAATACTATAAATTTATCATATTTCCGAGTTATAGTTCCCTCCATATTCTAACATTAGATAAAATAATTTATTATTATTTAATTCATATATACTCTTGTATCACTAAAGTTTAGTAATTTGTGTGCAACTCTTTATAATTTTCATTTCTATTCCTTTTATACTTTTGTTAATTTCTACATTTCAACCATTCCCATGCTTTGAATCTTCATTAGTTCCAGAATCTGGCAATAACTTATTTATTGCACTAAGATTTAGCGTGGGCTCTGCATTTTTAAATGCAATTTTTAAGTAAGTTACCTCTATCTTGTAATGTATTTAGATATTCCTATCCATTACTTTCAGTAGGTTTTTGATCAGTATTATTAACATAAAGGGGGAAGTTTGGCTGACCAAAAAACATGTTCAACCCCAGTTTTATATAAATTTATTTATATATTAGCTGTCCTAATTCAGCAATGTTTATAATACTGCAGCATTCATTTTTTAATTTTAATTTCGATAGCTCATGTGTCATTTATTGTGTTATTTTCTTACTGTCTCTGTGTTTATATATATATACACTGGTGTGCAAAAATTAAGGACGAAGTCGAAAAATTAGCATATCAGCTGAACGAAGAGGCAGAGCGGACAGAAAGACCAATCAGGAGATTAAGTAAGGTGATATACGGTAGCACATGCGCAGATATGCAGGTAGACGTTATGTGGGAATGTCTGAGTAGTATAAAGCATGTTGTCGGTGTAAGATCAGTATTTCTGGCAAATAGATTGCACGCCGTATAGCAGTTAAAATCGAAACCGAGTTGCTGCCTCAGCGAGAAATGGCGAATAATCAATCTGTTCGATGACATCTGGATGCTTTTACCTGAGGTCGAATCATTGGGAAGTTGGAGGAAGGCCGCAGTGTGACAAGTGTGGCTGCAGGGTTCGGAATTACTCACAGCATCGTTTCACGACTTTGGAGACAATTTCAAACTACAGGAACAGCTATCCGGGGGTTCAGTAGTGGTCGTCCACGAGGAACCACACCTGCAGATGACCGGTACATTGTCTTACAGGCCAGAAGAAACAGGCAGCAAACAGCGGGAGAAATAGCTAGACACACGACACAGGCGACTGGACGACCGATATCGCGTTTTACCGTGGCCAGAAGACTGCACGGTGGTGGTCTGTTTGCACGACGCCCTGTACGGTGTGTACCTTTAACGCCTGCCCATCGGAGAAGGCGTTCTCTGTGGTGTCGGGAACACCGGAATTGGAGAGACAATGAATGGGGACGAGTACTCTTTACAGATGAGAGCAGATTCAGTTTGAGTAGCGATTCTCATCGCATACTCATCTGGAGAGAGCGGGGAAGCCGCAATCATCCCTCGAACATCATTGAAAGGGACAGGTATGGAGCTCGCGGTGTTCTCGTTTGGGGAGGCCTCATGCTTGGTAGTCGTACAGACCTTCACATCTTCGACGCAGGTTCAGTCAACGGGACCCGTTATTGTAACGAGATTCTTCTTCCATATGTGCGTCTTTTTAGAGGTGCTATGGGTCTGCAGTTCCTTTTCATGGACGACAATGCACCATGTCATCGCACAGTAGCTGCCGAACAGCTCTTAGAGAGTGAGGATATTGAATGTATAGATTGGCCGGCACAATCTCCGGATCTCAATCCCATCGAGCATGTATAGGATTTTCTAGGCAGACGCTTAGCAGATCGAACCTTACCACCAGTAACGATTCAGGAGCTTCGATTGGCGCTGCAAGACGAATGGGCAGCAATGCCTCAACAACTCATTGACACCCTCATTCTCAGCATGGGCAGACGCTGTGAAACCTGCCTAGCAGTCAGGGGAGATCATATCCCCTACTAAAGACTGGATGTTTCTTGCTGGACACCCATCACAGGGATGTTTCGGCCATCAGTCGCATTGCGCTCCATGCTACTTTTTCAATCAAGTTTCTTTTTATCCCTCTGATTTCTCTTTTAGTAAGTGTTGCTTACATATTACACATGTCCTTACGTATTGGGGATCTTACGGTATTAAATGTGTTAATTTGGAAAGCTTTTGTACAAAGTTATATCGAAAAAACCGTCTCGTCCTTAATTTTTGCACACCAGTATATATATATATATATATATGTATATATATATATATATATATATGTATATATATATGTATATATATATATGTATATATATATATATATATATATATGTATATATATATGTATATATATATATATATATATATATATATATATATATATATATATATAAGGATTAAAATTTCTTAGAATAATATATATAATAGTTTATTATTATAAATTTATCATTTTTCTTGATATAGTTACCTCCATATTCTAATATTAGATAAAATTACTTACAATATTTATTATTCATATATAACCTTAGTGTCCCTACAGTAATGGTGGTATGTTAACTCTCTTTTTTAATTTTTTGTGTGTGGTTTTCATACTTTTGCTAAGTGCAACAATTGAGCCATTTCCGTGCTTGTAATTTGCATTTGGGTCCAGAATCTGTTAATAAATAATTTAGTGTACTCAAAGTTAGCGCGGGCTCTGCATTTTAGAATGCAGTTTTTAGGAAAGTTAGTTTTATCTTGTAATGGATTTATTCTATTACAAGATAATGGATAGAATGTATCCATAATTTTCAATAAGTTCTTTCTCAGTATTATTAACATAACGAGAGAAGGTTGGCTGACATCAAAACATGTTCAACCCCATTATTATATATATATATATATATATATATAAAGCAGAAAAGCGACTCACTCACTCACTGACTCTCTGACTGACTAATCACGATATCTCCGGAACTATTAAACCTACAAACTTGAAATTTAGTAGGTAGGTTCCCTTCATGGTGTAGAGGTCAGCTAAGAACGGATTTTGCAAAGTTCGAACTCCAAGGGGCGTTATAGATAATTATTTCCTTTACTAAACTATTAGATGTAAAGTCGTGAAACTTGGTACACAGATTTCTTTCATAAAGTAGAGATTCCCTATTTAATGATTTTTACAAAAATCTACCTCCAAGGGGCGTTATACATATTTATTTCCATTTTTAAACTATTGGACGTACAGTCTTGAAATTTGGTAAGCGGATTCCTTTCATAGAGTACAGATCCCTTACAGAATGGGTTTTGTGAAAATCGACCCCAAGTGGTGTTGTGGAGAATTAAGGGGCGTTATAGACAAGTAACTCCTTTTTTAAACTATTAGACGTAAAATCTTGAAATTTCGTAAGCTGATTCCATTCATTGAGTAGAGATCCGCTATAAGATGGGTTTTGTGAAAATCTTTTCCTAAGTGGCGTTGCGGGGACTTCAGGGGCATTATAGATAATTATTTCCATTTTTAAACTATTAGACGTACAGTCTTAAAATTTGGTAAGCTAATTCCTGTCATGGTGTAGAGATCCGCTACAAAATAGTTTTGGGAAAAAATTGATCTCCAAAGGTCTTTGAGGGGGATTAAGAGGCGTAATAGATAAATATTTCCTTTTTTCAACTAATAGAAACATCTGCTTGAAAATTAGAAGGTATGTTCCGTTCATGGAATAAAGTTCCTTTTACAAAGATTTTTGTGAAAACGGACCCCCAAAGGAGTGAGGTTGCGAGAGATTAAGGCGTGTTATTGAAAAATTCCTGTTTTTGAATTTAACTCATTTACTTGAAATTTGTTGAGCACTTTTCTTTAGTTGAATAGAGTTCCACTAAGAATGGATTTTACGGAAATCAACTCCAGGGGGAAGCGGAAAGAGTCATTGGGGCGTATTGATAGACAAAATTCCCTTTTTCGAACTGTTAAGACTACAATAATAAAATTTGGTTTGCATGCTTCTTTTCTTGAATTGGAATCCGCTAAGAGTGCTCTCAACGAGGTATTGATGATAAAAATTCCGTTTTTGCTCTGTTAGATTTAAATTTAAATTTAGCACGCATGTTTATTTTATGGAGTAGAGATCCACTGAAAGGTGCTTTGGTGGAAATTCACTTGATTATTAGGTTAAGTGAGCGAAAAAAATCTTTCTACTTCTATTTTAGATATAAATAGAAATTAGATATTATAATTTATGTTCTTTTTATATCAAGGGGCGAGAGTGTAACAGCTATAAATATATTTTTCAATACAATCGAATTCTTAATGCTAGATATCAATAATTAATATATTTGTAAACAGTATACATATATACAAAATCATGAAATACCCAGTGAAGCGGGTGGGTAACGGCTAGTATATATATATATATATATATATATATATATATAAGCTGTTCTAAATCAACATTGTTTATAATACTATAGCATCAATCTCGTATATATATTTTTAACCCTATTATAATTTTAATTTCTCATATATCTTTCAATTTCTGGTTATTTTGCAATTTCAAATTTTTTGGTTTTGCTTGTTTAATGTTCATCTCTTATTAGTAGAGAATTAAGACTATATATATATATATATATATATATATATATATATATATATATATATATATATATATATATATATACACTCTGTCGCAAAAAATATATGCACCCAGAAGAAATTGAGCTACATTCACGAAATTTGGTATGCATGTAGTGTATATGAAAAATAAACAAATGATTAAAAATTCAGAACAAAATATCATTTTATTAAGCGGTTACAGCTTGCAAAAGGTTAAAAATCAGTAAGTAGTAAAGCCACCTCTGGCAGCTATACAAGCCGAAATTCGGCGTGGCATCGATTCAATTAAATCACTTATGACCCCCTGTGGAAGATCCTGCCATAGTCTTTGCATCTGCGCAGTTAATTCTCCTGTATCTCGGGACGGCTGCAGTTGCCTTCCCAGCGCGTCCAGACATGCTCTATTCGCGAAAGATCTGGTGACCTGGTAGGCCATGGTAGGACGTCATATCCTTGAAGACATTGTTGGGAGAGTCGCGCAGTATGTGGACGAGCATTATCCTGTTGATAAATGGCACCTGGGCGACTTGATAGCATGGGTAGCACAATCGGCGTTAAAATATCGTCCACGTATCTGCGAGCTGTCAAAGTGCCTTGAAGGACCACTAAAGATGATCGTGTGTCCCAAGAAATTGCTCCCCACACTGTCACACCTTGTGAAATTGCTGTATGCCGCTCGACAATAAATGCCGGATTGGACCGCTGGCCGGTGCGCCTCCAGACACGTGTGCGGTGGTCATCAGCACTGAGACTGAATCGGGATTCATCACTGAAGATGACACGTCTCCAGTCTGTCACACTCCAAGTTGCCCGAGGTCGGCAAAATCCAGTCGACACTGCCTATGATGTGGGGTCAGTGGTAAGCGTCTTAGCGGACGTCGGCTCCTCAAGCCAACTTCGGTCAGTCATCTCTTTATGGTTTCTCTTGATGGCACTGGATGTCTGGAAGGAGGTAAGTGGCTTTGAATCGATGCTAGCGACGTTGTTGGTGCCGAAGTGGCCACTCTTCTGATTGCACGATCCTCGCGATCATTTGTGTTCCTGGGACGTCCTGACCCTCCGCGACGGTACACTCTACCTTCTGTGATCCACTGTTGCCAACACCGAGCAACTACCATATCGCTCCGACCGAGGTGGCGGCCGATACGTCTATTCGACCAACCTGCTTCTCTGAGGCCTATTATACGGCCCCCTATCAAAGTCCGTCAGCTGCTCGTACTGCCGCCGGTTACGTCTTAGAGGCATCCTAAGTCTCAATATCGTCTATCAAAGTCATCAGATTCGTTTGGATAGCCGTACGGCGCTCGTACTCATGCTTTTAAACTCTCCCTGTTGCGCAACTAATATGCGCATAGCACACTTAGCCTTGTCTCATTGGCTTCAAAATTTTAATCATTTGCATATCTCTTACCAGACTACATTCTTGCCGAGTTTCGTGATTGTAGCTTGATTTCTTCTGGGCATATATTTTTTTTGCGACAGAGTGTATATATATACACGTATACATACATATATGTATGTACAACGTTTGTATACAAGAAGCAATATTTTTAACCAATGTACGTCTTGTATACACATTTTACCAATTTTAATTTAAAAGTCAGTATTAGAAGTTAAATAAATTATTTTCTATGTACGTTCCCTTACAAAAAATAAATAAATAAGTAAAATATTTAGCTATAAGTTTACCTTTTACTTCGGCAACAAAACACAAACAACCAGATGAGCCTAAAAACAATGCAAGTTTTAAATACCATCGTAAGAGGTGGTTTCTTTTTCTGTTGGTTCCCATAGTTCTACTGATGAAAAGTATTATCTTCGTTTATAGTATTTTAAATCCATTTTTACGTTTCATTTTGACCTTCAAGCATACTTTAAAAGAAAGAGGATTAGTAAAAGGAAGATAGAAGATGTTAAAAAGAAGACAAGGATTTTAAGAAAGATATATAAGGATATATACATTTTATACTTTAAATATTTAATTTCATTTTTTAAAGATGCGTGACATCGTGATCTTGTTCTTAAAAGAATAGTACTTTAATTCTTGCTCATTCTCTCTGTGCAAACTAATTTGACAAACATCATTGAACATTTAAAGTAAAGCTGTACTAACAACTCTACATTTTTAAGTGCTTCGTTTTACATCATCTTATTTGCTATTTCCTCCACAGACAGATGATGTCTCTTAAGAATTTACTTTTCTTAAAAGAAGACCGCGTAGCTTCTTAAAAATGAATTGATACTTAACGTTTTTCTAGTAATTAATGATGAAATGTTATGTAACGATTTTGCGATGAAAAGCGGGAGGACTAAAGAAAAAAAAATAAACAGGCAGCGTTTGACGACATTTCTTTGATATCAAAAATCTAAAAAATATATAAATTTCGAGAAGTACAAGAAACTTAATATCTTTTTTGTTAGAAAAAAGTATTCGCAGATCATGGCTTTGAGAGATTTGATAAAAATAAGATTTAACTCGAAGAACCCTCTCTTTGCAATTAGCTGCCACGCTAGATTTTTGTTTATTTATTTTTTAAGCTAGCCTGGGGTTCTCTTTGATATGTTATTGCCTGTGTTTCATAGCACCCTCTCCAAAAAGAAACATCTCTTGCAAATGGAAGTATTTAAGACGAATTAAAGAAGTGAGTGGGGTACACGCGTGAAATTTTGTAGTAATGTACACTAACGGGAAAAAAATGCGCGTGCGCTTATGATCACAAGGTAGAAGTGAACACTTTTGATTTATTCTGGGCAAGAGAATCATTTTGTTCGGATGTGCTAGGTTTCCTCTTACGAGATTTTTGCAGTTAACCCAGTGCTTCTCAAACTTTCAATACTTGCGACCCAATATTCAATCATAATTTTCATCACTCCCCTCCCCCTTCCACACAATAACAATGTATTGAATTCAATAATACTATACTTTGATGCTAAACGTACAATACGACTGTAACTTCAAGTGCGTACATAAACGTTTCGCTGAGTCCGTGCGTTATTGACCCCAGACGTATATATACGTCTTTCCCAAGTACGATCTTTTCTGTGAACTGCTATCCATAAAAAAGTATTCCGAAGGCATTTGGAATGCAGTAAAATGGTCTTGACAATGTTTGCAAAGGATTTACTTATTTCGAATGTAGAAACTTACTTAGTATGTAGAAAAATTTATTTTTTTACTTAGAATGTAGAAATCAGCACGCAATGTTTTGTGCTCATTAACTCCTTTTCTACCCCCCTCAAACACCCCATAAGCTCGCCACGTGTTATCCGGTGACATTGGGGAGGGAATCACGTGATTTTTAATCGGCATTTTAGGGACTAATCATAAACCGTATAAATTATTGAGATAAGTGTTAATTTTTGCATATAATTTTATGTATGGCAAGCCCATGGGTCACTGGTAATTATTAAACTGGTTCTTAACTTATTATTGTTATAAATTAAACATAAAATACACACATTGCGCAGTAATATTTTTATAAGTGTATTATATGAGGGTATGAATGTAATTTATTTTTATTATGTCAGAATTTTATTTGTTTACTTTCAGTAAATTAATAATTTTTAAAAAATATTTTTTGTTTCTGACTTTTCAATATGATCGCACCCCCCTCGTAGAGTTATCACGCCCCCTTAGGAAGGCACGCCATCACAAAGTAGCCAATTTCCCAATCATCTTGAAACAATCTATTTTCTTCGAATATTTTTCGCTTGCAAGATGTAAAAAATAGTTAAAAATTAATTCCACTCATAAAATGGTTGTGACGAATCTGTACGGAACCTTTCCACTAATCTTTTTAGGCACCTTTTTGGGAAATATAAATTCGCGTATATTTCCAATCAGCTCCAAGAAGATAAACGGGATATGCAAAGCAGATAAGGTATTTAAGTCGAGCGTTGTAAGCTAGAAGTCATGATGAGGAAGGCTATTGAGCCAGCAACAGTAACCTCAAATTTAGAGTATTTCTTGAGATTAAGATAGTGAAGACTTATTCTACGAAAGGACTTGAAAGCTGATTTAGCCAGCGGTAAATATAATTTATGTACGCTTAAATTAAGTGTTAGTTTAGTCGAATTAGTTAAAGTTAATGAAAGTTAATAAGTCGAGTACGTGTATTTCTCGGACCGCCTATTTTGGTAGACCTTACTTGATCTTGAGCGTAATTATTAATTAGTTGCATAATTCGTAATTTAATTTAATATAAAAGGTAAATTCCTTTATTTCACGTAACATAAAAAGTATTATATGTTATTAGAGTTTTTTTTTGAGACTTGAAATAATAAATTATTATTATTATTATACAAAATGGCTCGTAGTGATTCTTTGCCTCAAATTAATCGTGGTGTCCAGGTTAACCTCCCCGGGGGTCTCCACAGTGGCGCCCAACGAGTAAATTCCGAGTTTAGAGTCAAATCTAATTTTCGAATCATCCCTGAGCAGTATTTTTCGGGGGTGGGGAACGTGGCAGAGTTCTTGGAAAATATTGATAATAACTTAACATATTACGAGATACCCACACAACTGGCTTGTGCACATTTAAAGCGTCATCTCACAGGACGGGCACTAGATTGGTTTGAGGTTCTAGGTTATAGGGTTGTAGAAGATAAGGTGACGGATTACGCGCACTTAAAGCAAGCTTTGACAGAACAGTTCCCCATGGTTAGGAATAGGTCGGAACTAGAAACTCGTTTTTTTGCATCATCTCAAAAGCATAATCAAAAATCGTCTGATTTTGTGTATGACTTGTTAAAGATCCACAAAATTTTAAAACTCGAAATGACGGAGGAAAAATTGATAGATCATGTTATTAGTAGGTTAGAACCTCAGATTGTAGATTATGTAGAGGTTAGGCATCCACAAACCACATCTAACCTTCTACAAATAATTGATAAGTACGAGGAAAGGTTTCTAAATAGAAAGATGAGAGGTTCGAGTTGGGAATTCCGAGATACAAACCCAAGCGAGAACAATCTTTTCTTTAACAGGAATCGGCAGGACAATTGGAGGGAGACGAGAGGTAACAAAAGATACTCTGACAATAGCAGACTGCGGAGGGAGTTCAATAGATTTGAGGGTCAAGGTGTTGCGGATAATCGGAGATTCGAGGGTTGACGCAGAGGTGGTCAATCTGATAATAGATTCCACAACCAAGGCGGTCGACAAGGTGGTTCTAGGAACAGTTCTTTCAGGGGTCAGAATTATCAAAACAGATATTTAAACTTTTAAGCAATCGATGCGAGTATGGGGGTGATCGATCGTGATGTACAGAAAATCCTTCAGATACGGAACACCAAATTATTAGGGTATCCTCATTACGAATGACTCCAGTAGATTTAAGTAATGTCCCCATTCTTTTAAATGAAAAATTCATTACAGCCCTTTGCTACACGGGAGCGGAGAAATCTTTCATATCAGAGGAGGTCTACCGCAAACATTTTTCGGATCGACCGCGTCAAAAGACAAAAGATAGAGTAGTGACGGCCCCGGGGGCCCGTGTTGTCACTTAGGTCGGGTCGAATTACAGATACGGATCCGAGAATTCTAGAAAACTGGGAATTTCATATTCTTAACAATATGCAATACCAATGCATTTAGGAATTGATTTTATGAAGGAGTCCAAATTGACTTTAGATTTCGATCTGAAGTATTTGATCATTCCAGAAGACCAAATTAAGCAGTTGCCAAATGTGGAAAAGCCGGTCGAGATTGATCTGTTAATGGTTTTAAAGAGCTATTTTCAGAACAGAAGGGGTTAACTCATGTTTTATACCATGAAATCGATACTGGAGACAAGGGACCGGTAGAGTCAAGACCCTACCGATATGACAGGGTCAAACAAGGAATAATTGACTATCACATTGAGAAAATGTTACAGGAGGGTAAAATCCGCCCTACTCAATCCCCATACGCGTCACCGGTGGTGACGCGCAAAAATAATAGCCTTCCTCCAGATTCTCCAGAGGCGTATCGATTCGCGATTGACTATCACAAACTTAATGCTATCACTAAATACCCGCGATATCCATTACCGGTGATTGATGATCTGATCACAAATATACCTCATACTGGTATCATGTCGACATTGAATTTAAAATCGGGTTATTTTCAATTGGCGATTAGTCATAAAGATATCGAGAAAACCGCGTTTATAACTCACAATGGCACCTTTGCAATCCTCAGAATGTCGTTTGGCCTTTCAGGGGCGGCGCCAAATTTTCAAAAAGCCATAGACATTATATTAAAACCTGTTATTGGGCGTTTCGTGATGGTTTATATGGATGATGTTTTTATCATATCTCCATCGTTTAATGAATACATAGATCATTTGAATCAGGTATTTACATTATTGAGAGATGCAGGGCTAACACTAAATAAGGAGAAATGCCACTTTGCACGTGACAAATTGAAGTATATAGGTCTCGTAATTAGTAAGGAAGGGATCGAAACAGACAATAGTAAAGTGAAGGCAATCACAGAAATTAAACCTCCTAAAAATAGTAAGGAAGTGTCGAAGTTTTTAGGGATGGCGGGGTGTATCAGAAATTTATACCCAAATGTGCAGATATATGTGAACCATTATATCGGTTAAAGCAAAAGGGGGCTAAATTTAATTGGCCAACAGAAGCACAGGATTCTTTTAATGAAGTAAAATGAACATTAACACAGGCGCCAGTTTTGCAGTTGCCGAATTTTCAGGAACAATTTAACTTATTTACGGATGCTAGTGGGGTCGGAATTGGTGCAGTGCTTAATCAAAATCACAGACCTATTGCATTTGCGTCTAGAACCCTGAACAAGGCCGAAAGAAACTATACAGTTACATAACGTGAATGTTTAGCGGTGATATGGACATTAAAAAAGTTTAAAACTTATTTTGGATCACTACCGGTGAAGTTAATCACAGATCACGCGGCATTAACAAAGCTAACGAAAGGGAAAAACTTATCTAGTCGGATGATTAGATGGGCACTCAAGTTATCTGAGTTCAACATTGAATGGGAACATCGACCGGGGGTCTAAAACGTTGTCGCTGACGTATTGTCTAGGAATCCATTAGGCAATATGGATGGATCACAAATTTCGTGCGCAGCTCTTCGAGCCCTAGCCTTAAACTCCAGAGAACAACTCATTCGGATGCAAAGGGAAGATCCTGAGTTAGGACGCATCTATCGTTATTTAGAAAACCCAGACGACGGTTCCGTTAATGCAACTATATGCGAGAATTGGTCCCAGGATTTTAAATTAATTGGTGGTCTACTCTTTCACGCGAAATATTCTACAACTCTTGGAGAACTAAGAGTGTACATTCCTAGATCTGTTCGCGAAGCAATAATGCATGACTTTCATGATCTGCCATTAGCAGGCCATTTAGGAAAGAGGAAGACCTATTTAAAATTGCATGTCACATGTTATTTTCCATATATGAGGAAATATATATTTGAATATGTATCAACCTGTGACCGGTGTCAAAATTTAATTACAAAAACGCGCTACCAGCTGGTCGATTAGTTCCGTTAGTATCGAATTACCCCAATGAAATCCTAACGTTAGGCTTATTAGGCTCCTACCCCACATCCCGATCCGAAAGACATAGATTTCTATTGGTAATAACTGACCACTTCACTAAGTGGAGTGAGTTTATTCCTTTATGAAAAGCTTCGGCCCAGGCCATAGTTAACGCCTTTTTTAGAACTATATTTCACGTTACGGAGCTCCGATTTCTTTACTTAGTGATAACGGCTCCCAATTTATATCAGAGGTATTTGAACACTTAAGTCACAGGTTGGACATAAAGCATATGAAAACGGTAACATACAGGCCACAGGCGAATTTAACGGAAAGAGCTAATCGAAATTTAGTCCTGATGATAGCCTGTTTTGTAAAAGAAAATCACGAAAACTGGGACCGATTTCTTCATGAATTCGCCTTCGCGCTGCGCACTTCAGTGAACGAAACAATAAATAAAACTCCGGCTGAGTTATTCTTAGGTAGAAAAATTATAACACCATTTAGTAAATTAATAAATGTCACAGAGGGTGCTGAATATGTGGGAAGAAACATTGAGAAATTATTCGTTGAGGCAAGGTAGAATATGCGGAAACAACATAAAACTTGGGAAAAATATTATAATCGGAAAAGGAGAGAAGTTAACATCAAAGTAAATGATTTGGTGTTGGTACAAACTCATTTTATAAGTGCTGCGGGTAGGAGAGTGGTTGGAAAGTTTATGCCAAAGTTTGAAGGGCCATATAGAGTGCTGGAGGTTCGGAATAACAATTTGATCATTTGGAAGAAGGGAAAAAGGGTCACAGTTAATATCGACCAGGTGCGAGTGTACCATCTAAGACAATCCGACACAATTAGTTCGGATAGTCATGTTAAAACACTATATGAAGGAGGTCTAGTAATGGGTCAAGTATATCACACCCAGGAAAATCCAAAAGATCTAGGAAAACATCGATTGAAGAGAGTAAGGGTCGTAAATCAAATAAGGGAAAAGTCGGATGGGAGGATTCGAGAGTGAAGCGTAAAGTAGGGTCAAATGGGTCAGTGGACAGGATGGATAAAAAGCAGTCCAAAATATACAGAAAAAGATCTCTGCAGGGGTCCGAACATAGGGACCAGAAAATACCAACCCCTGAACCAACACAGGGGATAAAGAGAACAATTCCGTCCTTGATATCATCTCGAAAATATAAATACAGAAGACCTAATAACCCTTCCCAGGGATCACAGTCCATTGCAGGTCCCTCACATCAAATAGGCAGGCAAGCTACGTACAGAAGGGAGCAGGCAAAAAACGAGTGGACAATATGACAAGGCCCGGGATACAAGGACAACTACAAGTGGAACCAACAGGGCAGCTGAGAGGAGACCAGTCCGGTCTAAACAGGCGACAGCAGTGAGACCTTGTCCTTACTACCTACGTAGTCGAGTAAAACAGCCCGAAGGAATTTCAGAGGAGCGAAGGAGCAATGGAATCGACAGTATCCCACAGAACAACATCAAGAGAAGGAGCATGGAAGCCTTAGACGGAGATCCGGTGGATAGGAGCGAATAGAGGACAAAGAAAAAAATCAGGTTGTATCGTTTCTTTGTTTTTCCTTTCGAACAAGTGTTCGGAAGAATTGTTGCAATGAAGCAAATCACGGGCGGATTTTTAAATTAAGAAACCAAGAAAAAGTGAACACTACAATGAATGTGTTTTTTTCTTCATGAGAAAAATCAGCTTTTGTCTTAATTTTTTTGTATGAATATGGAGAAAACATTTGTAAGAATGCATTTGTTTACTTCTGTGTATGACTTTGCTAAGATGCGACAATTCCTTTGGTTATTTGTGGTTTATTGAAAAGTGTTTGAAATTGTACGTATATGTATGTGGATATTATTTTTTCTCACATTTGGTGGCTTGGGACGTGGCTTAGTTAGGTAGGGCTAACATTTAATATTAACCAGCGCAGCATGCCTGAAATAGGAATGTTAAGGAGCCAGATGCTTTAATTGATGTATATAAAAATGTTATGTAAAATATGAATGAATTTGTACATACAGTAGATGTTCGTTTCTTCACAAGACTTAAAGAGGTTTTTATTCAAGGTTGCTGACCCTGAGTATTGTATAGCGAGCGACGAGTCAAACGTAAGCCAGAATATGGTTGTATAGTTGCTCCATAAGTAGTTAAGTAAATCACATAGGCAGGTTTTTTACCACTTCGGTGGTTTTTCCCTCGCCTCTTAGCCAAATGGATGTGATGTAGGGAAATCTAATCCTGTAAATGTTACCTCATGTAAAGAAATTTTTGGTAGTAATGTTTTTTTCTTTCCCTTAAGGAAGTTGAATTTGTAAAGTATCCGATTGTTATATATATATATATATATATATATATATATATATATATATATATATATATATATATATATATATATATATATATATATATATATATATATATATATATATATATATATATATATATATTAAAGTCATCGGGACTATAAATCAAGTTTAGGAATTGGTTACGTTTATTTTCAGGCCATTTGTGATCTTCGAATAAATTCCGTTTTCTTTTCGGAGGGAGTTGTGACGAATCTGTTTGGAACCTTTTCACTAATCTTCTTAGGCGTCTTTTTGGGGAATATAAATTCGTGTATATTTCCAATCAGCTCCAAGAAGATAAACGGGATATGCAAAGCAGATAAGGTATTTAAGTCGAGCGTTGTAAGCTAGAAGTCATGATGAGGAAGGCTATTGAGCCAGCAACAGTAACCTCAAATTTAGAGTATTTCAGGGGATTAAGATAGTGAAGACTTATTCTACGGAAGGACTTGAAAGCTGATTTAGCCAGCGGTAAATATAATTTATGTACGCTTAAATTAAGCGTTAGTTTACTTAAATTAGTTAAAGTTAATGAAAGTTAATAAGTCGAGTACGTGTATTTCTCGGACCGCCTATTTCGGTAGACCTTACTTGATCTTGAGCGTAATTATTAATTAGTTGCATAATTCATAATTTAATTTAATATAAAAGGTAAATAAATCCCTTTATTTGACGTAACATAAAAGTATTATATGTTATTGGAGTTTTTTTGAGACTTGAAATAATAAATTATTATATTATTATTAAACAAAATGGCTCGTAGTGATTCTTTGCCTCAAATTAATTTTAGTGTTCAAGGTGAGACCCAGGAGGATTTCCACATGGTCACTACTCCACTGTTGTCTATTATCACTGATCAGATAAAAAGTATATCGATTCGCACGCATACGACTAGGACAGCAAAAAGCAAAATTGATATATATATATATATATTATTTTTAACAAAGAATTTTCCACCAAATTTTCATAAATAAGTGAATTTGTCAGAGCAATGGACCTTTTGACTAGGCCACTTAAGAGGTCTCAGGGGTGTTAAATTTCTCTAGAGGTCTAAAAATATAAACGATTTTCAAATGCGTATAATTCTTTTAAATTTAAATTAAATGATTCGAATCTTTTACGTATTATTTAAAATAGAATGGGGCTTCATAAAAGTATAAAATGTTTAAAATAAAATAATAATTTTAAAAGTGATAAGCATATGAAAATTCTATAATAAATATTAAGTTTTTTTTGCTTTGCGCGCACACTATTTTCTAAAATATTAGCCTCTGATATATAAAACTTTATAGAATTATACAATGCATCATACTCTTTAAACCCTACCTAATTTTAGTATTATATATCTTTTGTATTTCCAAATATTTGTAAAGTACTGCAATTTTTTAAATATTTTTTAGAAATCCCTATTTTTTATTTATTAAAATATGTAAGTTATTATTATATTTATATAAAAGTAGCTACAAAGTATTAAGGATACATTTGTCGTTATAAATCAACTTATAGCTAGTAATTAAACCTACTCTTTTAGAAAATAACATGCATGACGTAAAACTTAATAAATATTTCTTATAGAAAAATTTCTTATTTTCATATGCTTATCACTTTTAAAATTATGATTATATTTTAAACATTTTATACTTTTTTGAAGCCCCATTCCTTTATAAGTAATGTGTAAAAGATTCGAATTATTTAACTTAAATTTAAAGAAATGATACCTGTTTGAAAATTATTTATATTTTCAGACCTCCAGAGAAATTTAACACCCCTGTGACCCCTTAAAAAAGCCCGGTGGGCCATATGTAGCCCGCGGGCCGCAGGTTGAGTATCCCTGAGTTAATCTGTTCACGCCCATTCATCGGGGGATTTGTTTATTTTATCAATTTGCTGTAAAGAACAATGCTTAAATAATTTTGTATTCTGAAAAATTTATATTTGAGCATATACAATTTAAATATCAATTAATCTGAGAAGAAAAATATTTTTATAAGTAAATTACTTATGTAGATTTTACTTTTATAATGTATATGTTTACGTGGTACTTAATGGTATGTTTAATTGATTACATTTTACAGATCACATGTTAATTTAACACTGGGATAGTCAGTGCTGGATGTGGATGATGTTAGATGTGAGTCCAATGACATTCCAAACGTGCTAAATTGGAGAAATATCAGGTAATCTCGCAGGACAAAGTAACATGTCAACAATCTGTAGAGCACGTTACGTTACAACAACTGTGTGAGGGCGAGTGTTATCCTGTTGTAAAAATTCCCTTTGAATGCTATTCATGAATCGCTGTACTATAGGTTGGATTACCAGAATGACGCACAAATTTGCAGTCAGTGTGTTTAGGATAACTACGAGAGTGCTCCTGCTGTCATATATATATAGAAAATTGCCCTCAGATTCTGACTCCAGGTGTAGACAGTTGGTGGCAGGCGTTCCCCTGGCCCCCTTTCCTCAGAAAACTCAACAGATTTCTATTCCGCGATTCAACTAGATCTGGCTTGACACCACTTTCGTCGCAAACGGCAATTCGTTTGATACACGCTACAGAGCGTTTGTCTTACAGCTGTCCTTGAAGTAACCGATTTTTAACAGTTCGTTGTATAACTGTGGTACCAACAGCCGCAACAGCTGCGGCAGAGAAATTAATTTTTCTGCCGCAGACGCATTACGACGTGCGATAACTGTACGTCGCATATGGTGGTCTTTCCTTTCAATAGGGCCACGTGGCCACCCAGAACCCGGTCTTCTTGAGGCAGTACTATTCCTTGACCACTGCTCCCAAAAATCATGCACAGTGGATACATTTCGGCCAAGTCTTTCTGCAATATCATGAAAAGAGAACCCACCTTCTCGCAGCCCCATTACATGATCTTGTTCAAACTCGGTGCGCTGTTGATAATGGTTTCTTTGTCTTCTCAAGGACATTCTTGCTAACATCAACTCAGTACGTCAAATTTCACAGTCAAATAACGTTCACTTAATTTTCTAAGTGACGCTTTTAGCACCACAATTAAGGGTGAAACGAGAATCGAAGTCACCTTTCAGATATATAAATACTCCTACCAAATTCCGTACATCCAACATAATTCTTTCTTGGGATTGCGATTTTTATTTGCGTCAGTGTACATAAAATTTAACACTTGTGGTGGACCTATTCACGATCCTTCCATTAATCCTCTTGAGAAATCTTTGGGCTGTCAATTCGCGTTATACACAACCAACCCTTCGGAAGAAGAAAATCGTGATATTCAAATTAAGTTTACTATATATAGTTGAAGTTTTCCAGCTAAATAGAGAGTAGCAGAGGAGAATAACCAGAAATCAGGTGAGATTGTTACTGACAGGTATCATTACAGAATTATTGTGAATAAATACTTTTTAGAAAGATTTAAAGTGACGATTGATCACTGCAATTAAATTAATATTAGATTGAATCAGGTAATATAGATTAGATCCTATATAAAGTAAGGATCGAGTTTTTAATATCTTTCGTGTATTTCATCTTTGTTCAACTTTCGTTATTAATTATTGTTATTAATTGAATTTGTGTGGTTATATTGTGTGATCAATAAATAGATTGATTGGATTATGGTGTGTGTTTCTTCCCTGCCTCCTACATATCTGGTGCCCAAGAGAGAAGTGAAAACCTCTCACAACCCTTTCCAACCCCGAGACAGGAATCGGATCCAATTATAGGGTCTTTCACGAATTTTTTTTTAGGATCGGAAAATGTAGTAAAATCAAGTTCTTTTTACAGAAGGGAGTTTAAAACTTACGCCCCTGTTAAAGAGGAATGTCCCCAAGAGGATTCATAGGACTTTGGATAGAACCCATCACACATCTAAATCTGTTCTTCGAGAAAAATCTAACATCTAATCTTTTTGCTTAATCTTACTTCATCACCCCCCCTTTCTCTCATATCCTATATTAAGGGATGTCCTACAATCCATTGATGAATTTTCAGTAACTTTGTGATTATTTTTAGTATATACTTTCGTATTTAATTTCGGCTAAATTTTGTATATAGAGATGTGTGTGTATGTATTTCTGTACATATTTAACATTGTTTTTGATCATGGTATTGAGTTTTTATTTTCCCCTTCTCTTTTGTATATTCTCGTATATTTCAATGCATATAGTGTGTATTTTGTTGAATGTTTCTCAAGATTTTTCTTTTGTTGCTAAAATTCATTCCGAGAGTTATTGTTGAACAGAAAATTGAAAAATAATACTATTTTTTAAAAATATCTTTGTAGTGCATGCAACTAACGTGTTTAATACTCAAATAAGGCTACTCAGAAGTTTTACGTTTGTTGGAGGGAATGCGTGAATATTAACTCCGAACTGTTCAAAAATACGAGTTCTTATGGCGTCGGATTTCATAATTTTGAACCATAGTCATAAAAAGGATGACACCTGAGCTAACACATACTCTCACGACTTTCATACTACACCAACGGGAAGACGTTTGAGCTCTCGACAGATTTACCGTCCATCGCTCCCCTATACGGATGGTCTTTAGTGGTACTGATCTCGAGCTCGTGACATGCCAGCCACGTTCCGATACCTTGACCACTAGACTACCGCTGCCTTCGAGTTTGCTGGAGAGTAGGTCCTCCCAGGAGATCGGTATACACTAGTGGCGGAAAACGTACACCCCCACTAACCACGCATCATGTGAGGGGCGAAACCTGACTGACACCAAGTACGTATCCGCTGTAAGATCCAACTTGGGGCCAAAAACCTGACTTTTCAGGGGGAACCTCTAATATTCTCCTTTGCGCCACTGGTATACACACAGCCCCAACCCTTATTAAGTGAGCTCAGTCTTTTCTGGGCAGAATTTTTTTTTAAAAAAGCCTGGATCCGTTTTGGCATTTTTGCACAAGTTAAAAATCAAAACTTTCTAATATTGTCAAAATGTATCTTTTTGAGATGTGGAACACACAATACAAAAGATTACCATATGAAAAAAACCTTCAGAAAATTCCAGATCTGCGTGGCTAAGAAGAATCTTATTTAGAAGTCCTATAACACACATGCAAGGTTAATTTTTCTATTCATATAGCAGCAAAAATCGCTGATACAATTCAGTAAAAATTTTTCGATAGCTCCTTTTTCCCGCTCTATGTTCGGGGTTCTCTGTCCTTTATTCACTTTATTAAATTTTGAAACGTTTTCGGTTATTTTGTGTATATGTTTCTATTTATCTTCAGCTTGATTTTATACAGATGAGTATATACGTAAATGCGAACATGTACGTATTTGTTTGTATATGCCTTGAAAACTATGCATTTGAAAATATAATTATTCTTTACAATTCTCACAATGAAACTTTTCTGAAATAATTTCAAAATCCCTAATATAAAAGTTTTTTTTCCACAATGAGGCTGCAATTTAGCAATCCAGCCTTTGAAAACACAGCAAGTCCCCAAACGTAAGAGCCATTTCATGATGGCACCATCTAGTGGTTGCTTAGTTATCAAATTTGGACGCTGGAATTATTTTTTTAAGGGCAGTTGGAAAACTAAAATCTTATTATTTTGACAATTTGAGATTCTTACATTTTCAAATTGTATAGATTTTAACCTTTCTAAAAACACCTTACTGTAACCTCTAGGACAATTAGAAGCCATTAAAACCTATTTTTAAATAATAGTTGAAACTGGGCCACGCCCATTTGATTGGCGAAAAACGTAAGCAAAGTACTTCGTTTTTGCTTAAAAGTTGAGCGTCTGATATAAACCCAAAACATGTTATCTTTTATTTTTTTTTTATTTCCTAGCCGATTAGAAGCCTCACTATATACATTAAAATCAAATTATTTTAAAAGGTAAATTTTGATGTTCGATGTACCATTTCTGAAAAACTACTGTTCACAGGTATGTAATTTTCTTATGATATAATTATGATGGCTAATATATACTGAAATAAACTTTTTGTAAAAAAAACTCGAAAATTTATTTTTTACAAAATTTTTATGTAAAAAATGGGTTAATTTTCGCAATGTTTGATATAATATTTCATAAATTATTAAAAAATTCAAAATTAACTAAAAACCCATTTCAGTATAATGAAAAAGGTGTACTTTAATTACATGAAAAATTACAAGCATGTACATATAACAGATTTTGAGAAAAGGTACATCGAAAGCAGCCAATTTAATATTGTCTGTATAGAGAAAGAGAGAAGTTTCCAATTCCTCTTAAGGTATCCGACTACAATAAAATCATGATTTTTGTTAAGAATTGACAAATATTTTTGTTATGGGTTTATTATATAGGCTATTTTATTAACTTCACAAAAATTTCAAGTTTTTATTTTCCATTCACTAGAACAAAAACTACGAGTGTTTAGTCAAAGCGCGGATACGACAACTTTAAGCAAGATGTCATACATTAAAATGCGTTTTACTCGAAATGTTTTTTTTTCGAAAAGTTCAAACGAGGAGAGCGATGGCTCAAAAAGTTTTAAAAGTAATTTGCTGAAATTTTGTGTGTATGTTCTGTACAACAGAAGTGTTTTAACCTTCAGATTTATCAATCAGTTTTATTACAAAATTTACAGTTCTTTATGTAAATATAATCACTGTTTTTTTTTAAGCAATTTCATATAATAGCTAAGATAAAGTGCTGCAGTTTTTGTAAAAACTAAAATATCTCTTATCCCGAAGGTCATTTCAAAAAGGAATAGCAAAGTTAAACATGAAAATTGAGTATTTGTTTATTTACTATTTGTTCAGAGTGGAGGGCGTTTATGTAATTTTTTATCAATTTTACCCATTTTAGTAATGGTAATTTATTTTTCTCTTCTTAATTTTAGCCTTCCTTTCTTTAAATGTACTAAATAAATCTAAAAACCACAAAAAAATCTCGATATGTCCATTTAAAAAAACAGTTGTTGCAAGTAGTCGGATACCTTAACTCAAGCTCTCGCAGGATGCTAAATATTGCAGTGATTTAATTTTGCCAAGGGTACAAACCCCAATGGATACTTATTTTCATGCCACGTAATCATATAATATGCAGGTCTACAATTTTTGAATCGAGAAAATCTATCGACTCCAGCCGGGGTCAAACCTTTAACCTTGGACTCACGAAGAGGGCACGCTACCTTTAAGTCACCAGAGCTGACACCAGCTATTAAAAAAGCCCTTAAAATGTACGCAAAATTATTTTTGCTCTTGGCACTTTTATATAAAGTTTAAAAATGACCGTGTTTTCTCTGTTAATTCTTTTTTCTAATTCTGAATTTTTAGATTAGGAATAGAAAATGCGCGTGTTGTTAATTTTGAAAACGATAATTTGCGATTAACAAAATTACAGCACGGAAAGGCTAATAATATAAATGAGGTTTTAACGTTTTTGAAAAAAACAAATCTTTTACTTCTCGGTGAGTAATTTTTGATTATTCGTAATATATTTAACTTAATTCAATTTATTACACTGGATCTGAGGAATGCGGTAGCCCAGTGGTCAAGGTTTCGGATCATGGCAGACAAGTTATGAGTTCGAGCCCAGTACCACTAAAGACCCGCCGTGTAGGGCAGAGATGCTCGTTAGATCTATCGAGAACTGAAATGTCCTTCCGTTGGAGTGTTGGGGTAGTTAGGAGAAGGGGGTGCCAACTCAGATGTTGTCCACGTCACTTGACCATTGTTCAAAATTACATGGTCCGTCGCCAAAAACCTTCGTGTAGCTGAACAGTACAACGTTAATATTCACTCGAGTCATCTATTAGATCGAGTGAGTAACTACCACACCAACAGGAGGATGATTGAGCTCTCGACAGATTTAACGTCCATCGTGCCCCTACACATCGGGTCTTTAGTCATACTTTGCTCGAACTCGTGACAAGGCCAGCCACGATCCGATACCTTGACCACTCGACTACCGTGGCCACTAGATGACTCGAAGGCTTCACTTCTTGGAGGCTTAAATTTCATTGCAAGGGTAATGATGTTTAATATTTTAAGCGTGAATGTAAAATAAAAGTTCCAATTCTTTCATAAATTGAGTAAAGTAATTAAAACTGTGAATTCTGATTATAATTTTAAAATACTTCATTCTTATGTAAATAGTAGTGTAATAGAACTAACTACACTGTCATTTCATTCTATTTTTATCTCAACACCACTACAGTTTGTTTTATTAAATGACTTAAAAAAGGGTCATAGCAATCACAGGTTATTTTGTCCATGGATTCTAATATATAAATAAAGAAGCTCATTGCCTTTCTTCATTGATAAATCCTCTTTCAACTTTCTTTGGCATATTTATTCAAAAGTTCTCAAGAAATTGGTATCCCTTAGAGCAGGGATGGCGAACCAGTAGCACGCGACACAATGTTTTGGGCACGCTTAGAGATCAAAATAGTTTGAATTTTATTTCAAAATAATAAAGTTCACTCTATGAAGTATTACGAACAAATGCAAGGGATCGGTC
Organism: Trichonephila clavipes; assembly: GCA_019973935.1. NCBI lineage: Eukaryota > Metazoa > Arthropoda > Arachnida > Araneae > Nephilidae > Trichonephila > Trichonephila clavipes. The sequence goes on along the minus strand of BMAU01006224.1, from coordinate 261,688 downwards.
GCGGGGTAGAGAGTATCGCACTTGCTTGTAATAGCCTTGCCTTAGTTACGTCGTGGGCTACAATTGCTTTTGATGCAAAATATTTCTACGCATAGCATAGTCAAATTTCGTTGACACAACTGTATTTTAAAGTTTATTTGTGTTATAGTTAAGATTTGAACTGTTATTCAGCATGGTAGTTCAGAACAAAAAGTGCAAGATACGGCATTATTAGTAAAGGCGACAAAGAGGTGAGTGTTTTATGTTCTGTAGCAGTGGTATGCAGAACATCGGGTCTCTGTACAAATCACAAATACCCTTGTCAAAAAGTGAACCGCAGCAAAAATAATTCATTGCTTGGAAACCATTTGGCACATGACTCCAATTCAGCTTGCATTCTACTAAAAGTAACATCTTACAATCCTAATGTAAGTTATTTATCATCCACATAAACTACAGCAAAAGAAATCACACTCATGTTGCTTTAATTTGAATTGCACATATAACTAAAACATTTTCAACTCTACCGTGCACATAGTACTTTTTCTTAGTAAAAAAGAGTTTTGAGTTTTTTTTGTTAGTATTTAATTTTATTATTTTCCCAATAGTCACAAGTCAAAATATTTTGACACGGCACGTCTATAACTCATCAAAAATTTCTTAAGAAAAAATGGCACGTTGATCCATAAAGTTTCACCACATCTGCCCTCTCGCTGCAAATTCCGCGATTTCCACGGGCAGCGTGGATGTAGCAAAATTTGCGGAACCCATGATTTCTACGGGTATGTATATTTTCCGACTGCATAGCTGTGCAGCCTATTCTATTCTTGTTTATGTTTTCACTTATGTTTTTATGTTCATATTTGGATGATCTATATTTTTTAAAATAAAAAAAAAACTCTATTTCTATTTTTTTTAAATATTTAAACTTTAAAATGTAAATTTGAAATACGTAATGAAACAATACGCAATTTTTGAACCTACTTTAAAAAAATAGCTACGCGCGCGCGCAGCTAAAGGATTAAGAAATTCAAAATATATTTATTTTTTTTATAAATTGATTTATTTTTTTGATTTAAACTGATATTGTAAAGAAGTATTTTAAAATATTGGTTGGGAAATATAAGACATATGATAATTTGCAAAAAGGAATACAATTAGCTGGAAAAATAAGCGGATATGAAGATTCAGTACTTTGAAATAAAATTTTAACAATCATATTGTACTATAAAGAAAAAAATTCCACCAGGAGTTATTCTTTTTGTAATGTATTTCCTTATTTCGGGATCCATGTTGTTCAATTTCATGTTCCAAACAGTGTGATTGCAAAATTTTCTTCAATTTAGTTAGTAACAAAGTAAACCACGCAACACATAAAACAACAGATATAAAATTAGACGATAAAGTTACCAACAGCTATCGATTGAATAAAGATAAATGGGTAAAAAACTTTCGTTGTCACAGAATCAAATGGCCTAAGAAAACTAATGGTAAAGATCGTGGACTCGTGTCTCGCGTGTCACGAGTTCAAGCCTAGTACCGTTGAAGAGGTGCCGTGGTGAGCAGATGATGCACGTTAAACCTGTCGAGAATCAAATATCCTGCCGTTCGTGTGGTGTGGAAGCTATGTGAAAGAGGTTTCAGATGAGGTGTCGTCCTCGTCACTTGACTTTGGTTCAAAGTTATGAGGCTCGTTCCCCTCGTGTACATTTATAATGCGACTGAAAAAACTCTCATTCACTCACCACAGTGCTAAACGATAAAATTACTTCCTTTTCAATTCCTACTCTCTCTCTCTATATATATATATATTAATTCACTCTCTCCTTATATATATATATATATATATATATATATATATATATATATATATATATATAATTTATATATCAGGCCCCAGGCCTGCTGGTAAAATGAGGAGGGCATCATCTCTAGACTAACTCCTTTATTTTGCTTCAGACACATGAAATCCAACATAGCGGCCCTTTGTCGTTCAACCGGGTGGAACAATAGACAGCATTTAGGCGAGGAGTGACCAACTAACCCGTTTCGAGTATGCGCTCTCTTTCCTCACCGCTCGTTCTACCTTTAAATAGGCTTATTTACCCCCAAATCCCTACGCGGTAGTAAGAAGAGTTCACTCTATTTTTATTTATTACTTAATTATTTTTGAAGCTAAACTTTTCAAACCTGACATATGCAATATGTCTTGTTCAAATTTCCTATCGTTAATAAAATGTGTTTTCTATCCATCCATTCAAGTACAAATACATTTTTAAGCTTGTAGTGGATGACATTTGATGTTAATATAGGAAATATTAATTCATTCATTAACTTTCAAATATTAATTCTCATTCATTAAACTTTATTTTTTAAATTTAAATTTATTCTGCGTTATTTATGTCGTAGTTACAACTAGCTGCAACAGATGGCGCCATTACGCTTTTCTAACGAAGTAGGAATTGACTTAAAAATTATATTACTTGTTTGAATTTCCAGACAGGGAGGATGTGCTTAAAATTCCCCATCGTAGGGATTAAAAGAATAAATGGCACGAGAGCTACCACAATTCTAATAAAGTTATTTCAGGACTCATGATGGAAAATAAATGTGGAATGAAGCAATATTCAAATTACTTTTTTATAAACATGTACTGTTTACAATAGAAGGAAAATATTCATTTCAGAAAAAATATTTTTAGAAATGTTTTGGAACGTGTGAAAAGAATGCGTTTGGACGTAAAGAAACTATAAGAAAGCATTGTAGTTGTGTGTGTTTATGTGCCATATAAACACCATGCATGCAATCTCTCGAAATTTTCGATCGTACCAAACCTTTTTATAAGGATTCCTTTCTAATTTGTACAAATAAGGAAGCATCCCGAAAACAACTCTCCTCATCCGTTTTAATAAAACCTTTTTTTCTCTTATAAACTGACTTTTATATATTCCCAAGAAATGCTCATTTAAGTCATCTGTAATGGAATGCTTAACTTTCTGTCTTTTCTGCTTTTCCTGATTTGCTTTTAGTTGGAAAATGAATTAACACACTGAATTCCTTAATTCTACCTAACGCTGAATTATTAGAGTCGCGAATAGAACAAATTTGGATGATTTAGTTTAAAAACAAAAAATGTTAATGTAAGCCAGCAATAATAAACATACATCTGCATGATTAATCGATTTAAATATCTAGAGATTAATGATAGTTTTACTACATTGATTAGATGTAGTTGCCTTTTCAAAATGTATACTTGTTAATGAACGGTTATTCATACATTTTAAAACATTAAGTTGCATTTTTATTTATGAGAAAAATGTGGTAGTATTAAAATTCACATTAGAACCATTATTTATTTATTGTATACACTTTTTATTTGGATCAAACACTAATTTAAGTGTACATGAATTACTCAGTTAAAAAAAGTTTTGTTTAAAATTGCAAATGGAAAGAAATTAGAAAATAGCAATTCCAGAAGTACACGCAAAGATCAAATTAAAAAAGTGGGAAACATGAAATGAGATTGAAAGTTCAAATTATACATAAAAAAAAAACTCAGATATTATAAAGTTTTAAAAAGTTTATAGGAAATAATGTGAGATAAGGTGAAGAGATATTCAAACACGCCACGTGTGTTGTTTTCCCTGTGGTGATGCTCTCCTTGTGAGAAGAATGGGTTTTACAAGGCAAGTTCTCTTACACGATGGACTTAAAGAATATGAAAGAATATGAAAACCACAGAAAATGTGACTAGGGTTCCCAGATTGGCAAATTTGTCGCCCTTGGAGTCGTTGGCTGCTATTCACCAACGCAAATTTGCAACTAATTCATAATTATGTATAAAAGAATTGAAATTATCAAAATGAGAAATTTAATTCAATTTACTGGAACAATGAAAGTAAACATATTCTTCGATGTATAAGTTTCGTTTATTATAGAAAATACCTTTACCTGCAGAGCTACAGTGAATATAATGAATAATAAGAAGTTGTACTTATATAAATACACTGGTGTGCAAAAATTAAGGACGAAGTCGAAAAATTAGCATATCAGCTGAACGAAGAGGCAGAGTGGACAGAAAGACTAATCAGGAGATTAAGTAAGGTGATGTACGGTAGCACATGCGCAGATATGCAGGTAGACGTAATGGGGGAGTGTCTGAGTAGTATAAAGCATGTTGTCTGTGTAAGATCAGTATTTCTGGCAAAGAGATTGCACGCCGTATAGCAGTTAAAATCACACCGAGTTGCTGCCTCAGCGAGAAATGGCAAATAATCAATCTGTTAGACGACATCTGGATGCTTTTATCCGAGGTCGAATCATTGGGAAGTTGGAGGAACGCCGCAGTGTGACAAGTGTGGCTGCAGAGTTCGGAATTGCTCACAGCATCGTTTCACGACTTTGGAGATAATTTCAAACTACAGGATCAGCTATCCGGGGGTTCAGTAGTTGTCGTCCATGAGGAACCACACCCGCAGATGACCGGTACATTAACTTACAGGCCAGAAGAAACAGGTGGCAGACAGCGGGAGAAATCGCTAGACACAGGCGACTGGACGACCGATATCGCGTTTTACCGTGGCCAGAAGACAGCACGGTGGTGGTCTGTTTCACGACGCCCTGTACGGTGTGTACCTTTAACGCCTGCCCATCGGAGAAGGCGTTCTTTGTGGTGCCGGGAACACCGGAATTGGAGAGACAATGAATGTGGACGAGTACTCTTTACAGATGAGAGCAGATTCAGTTTGAGTAGCGATTCTCATCGCATACTCATCTGGAGAGAGCGGGGAAGCCGCAATCATCCCTCGAACATCATTGAAAGGGACAGGTATGGAGGTCGCGGTGTTCTCGTTTGGGGAGGCATCATGCTTGGCAGTCGTACACACCTTCACATCTTCGACGCAGGTTCAGTCAACGGGACCCGTTATTGTAATGAGATTCTTCTTCCATATGTGCGTCTTTTTAGAGGCGCTATGGGTCTGCAGTTCCTTTTCATGGACGACAATGCACCATGTCATCGCACAGTAGCTGCCGAACAGCTCTTAGAGAGTGCGGATATTGAACGTATGGATTGGCTGGCACGATATCCGGATCTCAATCCCATCGAGCATGTATGGGATTTTCTAGGCAGACGCTTGGCAGCTCGTACCTTACCACCAGTAACGATTCGGGAGCTTCGATTGGCGCTGCAAGACGAATGGGCAGCAATGCCTCAACAACTCATTGACACCCTCATTCTCAGCATGGGCAGACGCTGTGAAACCTGCCTAGCAGTCAGGGGAGATCATATCCTCTACTAAAGACCGGATGTTTCTTGCTGGACACCCATCACACGGTTGTTTCGGCCTTCAGTCGCATTGCGCTCCATGCTACTTTTTCAATCAAGTTTCTTTTTATCCCTCTGATTTCTCTTTTAGTAAGTGTTGCTTACATATTACACATGTCCTTACGTATTGGGGATCTTACGGTATTAAATGTGTTGATTTAGAAAACTTTTGTACAAAGTTATATTGAAAAAACCGTCTCGTCCTTAATTTTTGCACACCAGTGTATATTAAATTTAAGCTTATGTAGAAAATGTACGAATATGAGTGTAAAATGGACAAATCAATTCACTACCCTTTTTGAAGGTTTATGAAATTTTGCATTTAAAGTATGTTATTACCTCTTATTTAGTTCAATTTGAAATAATTTATAACTTAATTTAATTTCACTTAAATAAAAAAAAAACTTCTCGAGAAATTTTCAAAAAATCAGAAGTTGAAATAACTAAATAATTTGCTTAAAATTGATTGTGTTTTCGACGAAACTGTCTTCGTTTAATGTTAAAAAATTAGGATTTCAAATCATTATAATTAAAATAGAAATTTCATTTTATAAAACATGGCATTTCTGTAATAAAATTAAGCAGGTGAATTAAAAAAAACATTTTTTATATTTAATTAATCAGAAATATTTAGTTATTTAAATAATATATGAAATAAATGATTAATAATTAAATATTTGATATTTTGTATCGTAAACCTGTAAGAAAAGCTTATTTCACCTATTAAAAAAAGCGGATTTTTTACCACAAATAAAAAGAATTTATAATATGAATTTCAAGCATCACACACAATGCATTTAATTTTTAAAGAAGTCCTTAATCTGAAATGTTTTTGGGTTTACGGTAACGGAAGTTTTTTCTTACGATTAAATGGAATTCCTACTGTATCACAATGGAACGAGACTTTTTCGAAATTTATCCATCACTTTCAGGGTATTTGATCTGTCAACAACAGCAGGAAATCGTGATAGATTTCTGTCATTTTTCAAGTAGTTTACTTAAAAAAAAGCAATTCTTTTCGATTGTTTTTTTAGAGTATAGGTCAGTAGTGGTTTGAGACTCTGAGTCCAGTTTATCATTACAAGATCCATGCTAGAGTGCTTTTTCGTAAATTTGTATTTCGAAATGAAAAGTACAAGTTCTTTACTGGGACTTTACTTCAATGAGGATATTTGTTTTAATCACAAAACCTTTAACTAAATTCACGTACCTTATTTCTCCATCAAAAGTATTCGAAATTTTTCATGATCAAAAATAATTAAGAAAGATATTCAAATAGTTTCTTTTTAAAACTGTTTTATAAGTAGTTTTTCACTTTTTCTTGAAGTAGTATTTATCTTATTCTAAGTCTGTACATTTCACGCTAAAATCATTGGGAAAACGTTCAATTTTTTTTAAAAAAAGAATAAAATAAAGGTAATGCATATGCCCTTTCCCTGTGAAATGAGATAAAAAGCGAGAAAAGAGGAGAGAAAATTTAATAATCTTTTGAAGAAGGAGGCACTCTCTAGCTTAGGTGAAAATACGATAAATCAATCAAAAGTGAAAGAGAAAAAACAGTCTATCACTGTGCAAAAATCAAGTGTTTCTCACACGAGGAAAAATCTTATGACCTAGAAAAAATTCGGGGAAATAAAAGGGAAAAACTTCCCAAAAACTTCTCTGGAAAAAAATCTGCTATACATTTCCTTTTGCTTCTTTAGTCTGTTGTTTTTTCTACGAAGACAAGAGAAATGAATCAAAAAGTTAAAAATAATTTTACAATCAAAAGAGATTAAAAAAAAGTGTTCTTTTAGACATTTTGGAAGCTCAAAATTCTTTCCCGTACTTAGAAAATGCAGAATGGACAAGGTTTGATAAATAATTAAGAATAACTCAATTATAAAAAGCCATTTTAGTAATTTTTCTCTTCTAATTTATAACAAAAATTTGGAAAGACGACGACTTTTTAATTTGTTATGGTCCTGGCCTGCAGATCTTACGCGTAAATAATGAACCAGCTTACCCGCATAAAGGAATAATCGTAACCGTATCTCTGGAAACGTACGCGCATATTACATTCTGACGAAGACAAAAGCGCAAATAAGGTAGTACTTCGGAAAGACGTATATATACGCCCAGAAAATTAATGCTTTGGCTGAGTGAGACGTTTATACAGCACTTAAGAGGCTAAAGTTGTATTGCAGCTTTAGTGTCAAATTATAGTATTATTAAATGCAATACATTGTGTTATTGTATGGAGGGGGGCGCAATGAAAATTATGATTGAATATTGGGTCACAAATATTAAAAGTTTGTCGTAAAGAAATCGTTACCAATGGCCATGATTATATTTCCCCCTTTCGCCTTCACGCGAACGCACATCTTGTAGGCTTTTTCTTTAAGGTTTAAAATTAGAAAAATTCATTAAAATTTGTGACGGACCTATTCGCGTCCCTTCCACTAATCCTCTTGGGAAGTCTTTAGGGTATTATTCGCGTTTATTCGCAACCAACCCTTCTGCAGAAGAAACCGGGATATTCAAATTAAATCTACTCTGTATAGTCAATGTTTTCTAGCTATCAATGAGGAGAAAGAGCGAAAAAAAGCCAGGAGTCAGGTGAGATTTCTACAGATAAGGTATCACTACAAGTTATTGAATATTTCATATTTAAACAGAAGAAGATTTAAAGTGACGATCGGTTACTAAGCTTAATGCAGCGCTAACGTATTGAATTCATCCTAAATTAAAGGGATCGATTTCATAGTTTTCGTATAATTCGTGCACCTCGTTGTTGTTCCACTTGTATTGTTCATATTGAGACATCATCATCTTTTCAATTTTAGTGAATCAGTGTTGATAATTTGGTTGATCAATAAATATGTTGATTTTGAATATGACTGGTATTCCTTCCCTTCCACCCACATAGCTAGGCGGGCAAAAAAGAGAGGGTAATCCTTCACAAATTTATTAATTTTAATATAAAATTATTTTTTAAAGTTGAAAATATATATATCTTTCAATAATCAATCAAAAAAAAAAAGTATTTTACGAATATGAGTTATGTTAGCAGAAAAGGCGTTCCACCTTCTGCTTATACTTAATTTGAAGTACATGAAAATGAAATTTTATGCATGTGCATCGGTTATTGTAGGAGGAGTAGGATTTTAAAACCCTCTCATAATTTTTTGTTTTACAAAAACTAAATGGTTAATGTTTATAGTATTTAGAGCTGTTACACTTATTGGTAAACTAATTTAAATTTTGCAAAGCTAGCAGTGAAATTTATGTGTCGAGGAGGCATGAAGACGAAAAACAGTTTCTTAAAATGGGCCTTTAATAATCAATCATAAAGTCACTGCGCTCGTTACTGGAGCGATAAAAAAACAATAAGTTCAAAAATCAACATTACCAGAGACATCCGATTCGAACCGTCTTCTAATATTGTAAAATGAATTTCTAATCTAAAATGGTGATGCAACCTGCAGTTGCATTGCCAACCAGCCGTTCTCTCCCTCTAAGAGTTAAACCACTCACACACTTCTTATATTTCTGTTTCTCCTTCCTTCTTGAAAAACTAACATGAGCCGAGTTTAAATACTCGCTCGATTTGCATTGCAGTTGCTGCCAACCACAAATCACGAAACTCAAAAAAGATCGGGTTCGAATCGGTGTGCTTACTTTCATTGAGATCATGGAACGGGATTGGAAAAACAACACAAGGAGATCATAAAAATTTGGATCCGACTTTTTAAATGTCTAACAATCGGCCCCCTTTTTCCAATCTCGCACCATTATCTCTTACAAATCAGTAAATTAATTTTAATCTATAATCACATGTTATACAATTTAACAAAAAAATACATTTTATTCACAATCTTTATTGTAATAAACAAACTAATATTTTAATCTTAAAGAAACAAAGTCTTATTCTCTAAAAAGAAATAATTTTCTACAAAATTCTAACAATTTTTCCTTTACCATGGGTTTGGTAAAAATGTCCGCCAAATTATTTTTGGTACCTATATATTTAATTTGGCAAACCTTGTCGTATATCAAATTCCTTAGAAAATGATAACGAACATCGATATGTTTTGTTCTATAATTTCCTACCGGTGACTTTGAAAAACTTATAGCAGCTTGATTATCACAAAACATTACATTTTCACTTAATTCCAAATTTAAACTTTTATTATCAATTACATTCTTTAGCCAAATGAATTCCTTAGCTGCTTCTGTTAAACTAACATACTCAGCTTCCATGGTCGACAGACAAACGGATTTTTGCTTAAAAGTTCGCCATGAAATTGGAGTTTCGTCTATAAAAGTTATGAACCCTCCCATCGACACTCGATCATCCCTATTTGTAGCAAAATCTGAGTCTGAATAACATCTTAGTTTTAATGATTTAACTTTTGAAAGTTCTAATTTATATTCTTGAGAGTATTTTAAATAACCTAATAATCTCAATAAGCAATTCCAATGTTTTATTCCCGGGTTTTCTTGGAATTGAGATAATACATTTACTGCATACATAATATCGGGTCTTGTGCGTATAGCAATAAATGACAAAAAGATCCTATTAAATTTCTATAAGGAACTGTTAAAATTTCTTCGCTAGTTTTGGGTGAATCTAATTTGGAAAGAACTTGACCTTTTGATATAGGTAATGAGAACTTACGGGATATTTATATTTTTCGTAAATTTCACATAACCTTCGAATGTAAGATCTCTGATGTATAAACAGACTATTACCTATTTCTTCAAATTCTATTCCTAATAATTTCTTTGTTTTACCCATATAATTTTTATAAATCAAAATTTTTCTGCAATAATTGTAATACAAAATTTACGTTTTCCATTTCTTTTCCAAATATAATCATGTCATCTACATAAAATAATAAAATTACATTATCTTCAAACATATATACACAATTAACCCACTCTAACTTCTTAAATTTTAATTTAATTAATTTATTTTCTAATTCCAAAAACCACTGGCGTCCACTCTGGTAGTGTCCATATATTGCTTTACGTAACTTTTACGCACTTTGTTATTATGAATTTCATATCCAGTTGGTTGCTTCATGTAGATTACAGTATCTAAGTTAGCATATAAATAAGCATTAGTGATATCTACTTGAATATGCGTCTATTTCCACAAACATACACAGATAGTGAAAAATAATCTTACAATAGTAAAGTTAATAACTGGACTAAATACCTCGTCAAATGACTCGCCTCGTAATTGTGTGTTACCTCGCGCAACTAAGCGGGCCTTGTATCTAACAATTTTATTATTTTCATCATATTTAATGGTATAAACCCAAAGGTTTTCTAAAATTTTTATATTATCCGGATGATCAACTAAATCCCAAACTTTACGTTCCATCATTACGTTAATTTCTTTATCCATTGCATCATGCCATTTAGATGCGTCTCTGGATCTTATCGCCTGTTTGTAACAGTTAGGAATAGTTACTTCAACCATAAGAGCTTCTTGTTGCTCTGACAAATCTGAAAATCCCTGGGATTCGGTATTATTTTTTCTAGAATTAAATAAACTAGGATCATACTCAATATTATGCCTCTTACAGTATCTCTGTATTTCGTTAAAAGATTTCAATCGGGTTGCTTCCCCTTCTATACTATAATATACGTTAGATCCAGTTACTTTCCTACCTATATTTCGAATCCACTTAACCTCCGTACATGGGACCAAGCTATGATTATCGGAAGATACATCTGGTTTTTCAGATGTTGAGGGCATTTCCGTACTTGTCTTTGAAACTAAACGACTCGTTAATGAATCTTTTACTCTATCAAAATCATCCTCATAATCATAATAATCAGAAAGGTTTAAATTATATCCAAGGTTACTATTAACGTTCTGTTTAAAATTAATTCCCCTCTTATTTTCATCGAATATATCTTACATTAATAGTCTCGACTAATTTATTTTCATCTATCAACCATATTCTATAACCCTTAGTACGTTGTGCGTATCCCATCATAATTCCCATTTTCACACGCATATCGAATTTTTTTCTAATTTGTTTTGGCACACCAGCATATGCCAAACATCCAAAAGGTATTAGATGCAATACCGATGGTTTTCTACCTGAATATTTTTCGAAAGGCGTTTTGTTACTGTCTCTGTGACAAATTCGATTCCACGCATAAGTGAAACAAAGTAATGCTTCTCCCCAAAACTTATGGGGAACTTCACTAGACTTAAGCAATGTGTTTTGATGCCATCTAGAGCGGTTAAATTGAATCTCTCCGCGACCCCATTCATTTCTAGCGTATATGAATTTGTTACCTCATGCTTTATACCCAGTTCTGTCAAGAAATTATCCATATCCTTATTACAAAATTCTAGTCCGCCATATCAGTTCTAACTGCTATTACCTTTTTACTTAGAAAATGTTCTGCTCGTTTCTGAAATTTTATAAACGTATGAAATACGTCAGATTTATTTCGGATGGGAAATACAGTCACCTTTCTTGAATAATCGTCAATTATACTCAAGAAATATTTATTACCGCCTTGGCTTTCAGTTGGCATTGGACCACAGAGGTCCATATGCAACAATTCCAATGGACGTTTTGATCTTACGGCCCCCGTCTTTTTGAATGAAAATCTCTTGGACTTTGCTAATTTACACGGTATACAATGAGTCTTACTATTATCAGTTAAGCGTGGGAGACGTTTTACACTATCATTTTTACTAGTTTTTACCAAGTAATCGTTATTAACATGACAAAAGCGTTGATGCCATATTTCTATTGATCCTTTTTTGTTTTTTAGCGGTTACATCACTAAAAAAACCAATTTCTTTACTCTTAGGTATAATATAATGATACGGCTTAAAAAATACAAATTTTCATGGCGTGTCGCCGAGAACAATTTTATCCAGTCTTTATTAAAAACATTAATTTTACCTTTAGTACCCACAAAATGCGCACCTTTACTTTCTAATCTGGAACCGGATAACAAATTTCTCCTCAACTTAGGATTAAATAATACATCAGTCAAAGTTATTTCATGAAAACTCCCCTTATATTTTACCCGAAATCTAAGTGTACCGATTCCTTCTACGGGACAACTTATATTCTCCGTTGCTAACGACATTTTCATGTTAGTTATCGGTTTAAGATCTAAAAATAAACTCTTGTCATTACAAAAATGACTCGTGGCAGCAGTATCTATTACCCAAACGCCTTTATCAGAGTTTTCCTCAAATAAGATACAACTAGTTACGAGTTGTTTATCTAGTTCTAAAAGACTACATTCAGCTTCACAAAATCTTAAATTTATATTAAACTCTGTGTTATATAAAAGTTTCATTTACAGTTGAAGGAGATTTTTGTAGAGACTTTTTCTCTTTACAGTTTATTTTAAGATGCCCGTACTTATTACATACATAACACGGACCTATAGTCTTAATAGATTGTTTAACATTTTTAATAGTTTTACAGTTAAATACCTTACCACCTTTCTTTTGGTAATCATTCTTGCCATTTGGATCTCCATGAGCTGCAGCCGTAGCACCAGGTAACGTCTTCGACTTCTTCGAAGTGAAACTGCTCAAGTAAGCATTCTCCGCTTTCTCCAAATCTTGTTTCATCAACTGAAGACGATTGGCTTCTAATATCAGCTCTGCTTCAATTTTGACAACTCTGAAGTCCTCTTCCTTCCATCTGTAGATTTGTTGCACGGTAGACTGGAATTCCTGAGGAAGCCACCTTATTAATTGAAATCCTATGTACAGGTCATCCAATTTATGACCCGCTTCTTGTAGTCTGGTTGCCGCTGTCTTTACACGAGATATGAAGATTCCAACATCTTCCCCTGGTTGGTATTTTGTTCCAAAAAATTGATCTAATAGTTGAATTACTCTTGCTCTTGTGACTGGTTCGAAGTGATCTTTTAATATCTTCCATGCCGCTACTCCGTCAGTTGTTTCCGTTATCAGATTTTTCAAATCTGAACTGATGTTAGTATAGATCAACGTATAACATCTATCCTTACGAAGTTGTAGATCTAATTTTTCCTTGTATGTTGCCTCTTCTTCAGGTTGCTCTGGCTTGGTCTGTATTATAAACTGCCAGCAACCATAATGCATTAAGAGTACTTGAATATCATGCTTCCACGTGTTCCAGTTGTTTTGAGTCAACACTGATATCTGGTTGTTAAACTCCATATCTGTTACTCGATTTAGCGTACTAGCAACAGAGTTCATAAAAAAATAGTTCTAGACTGGAACAGTATTTAAATAGACAAAGTTCATGGCCTGGTTCAACTGCTTAGCCTGTCTCGACACAGTACATGGACTGGGCCCATAACCAAATTTGTTACACTTATTGGTAAACTAATTTAAATTTTGCAAAGCTAGCAGTGAAATTTATGTGTCGAGGAGGCATGGAGACGAAAAACAGTTTCTTAAAATGGGCCTTTAATAATCAATCATAAAGTCACTGCGCTCGTTACTGGAGCGATAAAAAAACAATAAGTTCAAAAAGCAACATTACCAGAGACATCCGATTCGAACCGTCTTCTAATAATGTAAAATGAATTTCTAATCTAAAATGGTGATGCAACCTGCAGTTGCATTGCCAACCAGCCGTTCTCTCCCTCTAAGAGTTAAACCACTCACACACTTCTTATATTTCTGTTTCTCCATCCTTCTTGAAAAACTAACATGAGCCGAGTTTAAATACTCGCTCGATTTGCATTGCAGTTGCTGCCAACCACAAATCACGAAACTCAAAAAAGATCGGGTTCGAATCGGTGTGCTTACTTTCATTGAGATCTTGGAACGGGATTGGAAAAACAACACAAGGAGATCATAAAAATTTGGATCCGACTTTTTAAATGTCGAACAAGAGCACAGAAACTATTTTATGTAATACAGTAGAACCTGTCTTTGTGCGGTCTTTCTTATACGATTTTATTTTTGTGCGATTTCTTAGTGCGTTCATTTTTTATGCGGTATACAAATATCAACACATTTGGAACCACTGTAATGGTTTATATCAATGGACATATATACATTTCAAAACGCTTTGTTTATTGGTTATAAACAATCTGCTCACAATGCACGTTCTAGCTCAACGCGTTAGCGGCACGCGCTTGATTGAAGACGAAACGGTCAATGGCAGTAACATTATCAATAATTTGTTAAGTTATTAAAATGAACAAAAAGTACGGGATGCTTTGAGAGCGGAAAAATATATGCTGGGAACCTGCTTTCCAACAAAATGGAAAAACATTTTCTTAAAATAGATATCAATTCCTAAAGAAATTTGAAGTTCCAAAAAAAACTTCGATCAAGCATATCTGGTTATTGTGACGTTTACATGCTACTGACTCACCAACCGGCATCGCAAATACTTATCGCTTAATTTGAGATGCCAAAAAATAAATCCTTGTAATTTTATTTTCAAGTGACGAAAGCAATTTCATCACAGAAAGCTGTGCGCTTTATATTACGAGGAGTAGCAGGGAATTATGTATGCGCATTTTGAAAATTTCTCTATGTCTACAATGAGAAATTAAATATTTTAAAAATGTTTCTGTTTGTAATTTAATTTTTCATTTTGTTTGGACATACTTTCTCGTGCATTTCGAAAATAATTGAAGTATTTTCTTTGTACGACTTTTTTTATGCGGTTCCTCTGCACCGCATAAAAAAAATTTTGTATCATGTCGACGAAGTTGTTTGTTATTAGTAAGTATTTATGAAATATATTTTCGAACATATATTTTTATGTGGTTCCTGTCGGCCACACAAAAACAGGTTTTACTGTACAATAGGTAATGTGAAAAATTGTACGAAACATTAAAACAAAGATTCTTTTATAAATCGTTCTATGTCAGATGTATAAAACGGATTACTTTAAGCATACGAATATGCCCCTCTACTTTTGATGTTTGGAGGCAGAAAATAATCAAATGGATCCATATAAGACAAAAAAGAGCAAATAAAAAATGTTTATCCTTCATATTAGGAATAGAGAAAGCGGGAGAAGACTGAAAAATATTTAAAGAAGGAAATCAATTCCCCTACACTTACAGCTATCATTCATTCACCGTAAGTTAACGACAGGGAACACCGGCCCATGGTCAGGTGTGGGGAATGGATTCCTTGCTACAGACGTTCTTTATTTTGTACTTGTAGGAGGAAATTCAGTAGGAATATCTGTTTTGGGGATTTTACATATATCTTCGTTGAATGCGCATCAGTGCAATAAGTAAGAATGTATCGTTACCAAAGCATATAACAGACTTGATGATATTAAAGGAAGAATGGAGATTAGGATATTGTAAATTATTTATTTTCTAACGTAATTCCAGAAAATTTTCTCCTAATTATGTGATGAACGATTTAGTGAGCAATAAATTGTTTTGATAATATATTTATTTTGTATTTACAGTGAAATGCATTTTAATCTTTTTTTCTCTCGCATTAATTATGAAGTTTCATTTTTAGGTAATGATTACAACGAAAACAGATGAAACCAAATTTCCTTAGATTTGCGTAAAGAAAAATAGGTTCGTCCAAAAACATAGATAAAAGTTAAAAAAAAACTTATAAAGTTGGCGCCACTTAGTTATTTTAAAGCATTGAAAAACTGTTATCTGAATTTTCTAATTTAAAAAATATTATTTCTTATAAGTAAAAACAAAGAAGTATCCACGCAACTACATTTCAAGGTTCTTAAGTTTCTTTAAAGTCTATACTTTAGAGCAGTGGTGGACTATATATAATAGCGACCGTTAAAGTGTTTGTTTTGTGGCCCAAAAAGACAGTCAGAAAGTGTTTTCTATATATTTGATTTTAATACATTCAAGATCAAAGTATTTTTGTATGAAGATCAACAAAAGTAAATATAAATGGAAGTGAAGGAGGACTGAATACTAACGTCACACTATTCAGCAATTCAGCTGCTTTTGGAGACGGCCCTCGTCATTTTGAACCAAGGTCAAGTGTGACACTTGAACTCTGGCACCCCCTCTCCTAACTTCCACACCAATGAAAGGACTTTGAACCTCGAAAGATTTAACGTTCATTGATCCCCTTCCCCCTACAAGGCGGGTCTTCAGCGGTATGGGCTCGAATTCATCACACGCCGACCATGATTCTAAAGAAAGGACTAGAACTGGGTATCTCCCAATCCGAAAACGAGTATCTTAGCCACCACGCCAATACGATCACCATCGCGTGGACGCTATTACTGGTTTATATTGATATCACACTGTCACACTACCCCCATGCCAGTGATTCGGCGAATAGGCGAACGAACGATACCATATTCATGACGGCTTTTGAGTGCAACGGCTTTTGTGGGTTACGTCATTCGTACGTGCGGTTTGTGGGTTGCGTCATTCATGCGTGACGGCCTTATTGCGTCATGTGTTTGATGACTTGCTTGTCTTTCCAGTGGATAGATGGCGCCACGACTGCTGCAGTTCACTTTGCACGGTCAGGGTCACCAATGAAGGACAGATTTGATCTGAGCACCTTCCGTTCCGAAAACGAGTATCTTAGCCATCATGCCAAGATGATCGTCCTCGCGTGGATGCTATTACTGGTTTTATATAGATATATCACACCCCCACAAGTCTGTTATCTTGACCATAAGGCTACCGCGTTCACGTATAAATGTAAGTTAGGTGACTTTAACTTGCTGGTTTTTAATTTCAACAAAGAATATCGTTCCTGCTTTCAGAAAAAGAATTGTGTTGAAAAGGATAAAAAGGAACATTTGTCTCTTATTAAAATTTTAAATATAAATGTGCTAGCATTTATAGATATAAAATTTGCGCAATAGATAAATCGAATACATTTTTTCAATGGAGCTGCACTTTTAGCAACCTTTGCAGAAGTTGAGACCTTTTTTTAAACGGCACTATCTAGTGGCAGCATCGTTACCAAATCTTAACGCTTGAATTAGTTTTTAATTCAAGCTCTGGATGGAGGCGAAACAGAAAAATAATTCAGTAGAAACTGCCACTGTTTTATTTAACTTCTATGTATCGATTTTTATGCTACAATTCATACCTTTTCCGAGATGCAAAATTAAATAATGAATACAATATTTTTAGAACTGTGCATTACGGCTGTATTCTCCACTTTCACAATGCGATCCGCTATCCAAAACAATTGCCCAACACTGCTTCGGAGCAATAGTTAAATACAATTTATTGAATTGTTTATCTTTTGGCTTTTTTTACAATATTTACAGCTCCAGCTAATTTTTTTAAATAACGGTCGCAAGGTTCTTTTTTTTGTTTTGTTTTAAAAACCTTATAAATAACTCGCCGCGAACTTCTCATTTTTCATTATTTTTTTATATTAAGCTTTTAAAAGTAATGGAAATCCCTTGTTTTAACGAAATAAAAGTAAAAATATTTGCGTTCATAGCATAATAAACAATAGCACTTACAGTATTAAATGAAATGTATAATTAAAGGAAATATTTATAAAAAGTGCATTTTTTAGAAAACGAAATGCTTACAATAGTTAGAAGTGCTGTACTGTGTGTGTTTTAATTTTTCTTTTTTATCATTTTAAACTGATACATTGAAAAAATATCAATTGTAGATAAGGGCTGAACCGTTTTTTTCCCAACTGAGCGTGTATTTTGGCAAAAATGGCTTTCACCACTGAATAAAAAGTGAAAATTATTTGAAATTAAAAATAACTTCCACTTACACAATTTACTAGCCGTTTTGAAATATGAAAAACTTCTGCCAATCGATTTTTTACACACATTTTTATGTAATATTATAATAAAATGTTTTTGTTTTGAGTGTTAAGTTTAGAATATGAGGAACAGGCAAAAAATTTAAAACTACAACTCAAACTATCTGTTTGTGAAATATCTCAAAAAATGCATTTTTTCAGCAAGATCCGCAAATAACTCGTTATTTTATTCGACTTTATTTTTTCACCTACAATAAATAAAACTCAAATGGCGAATATACATTCATGGACAAAAATATTAGCGCACCAAGAAATAATTATGGGATCATAACAAAACTTGGCATGAAGGCACATGCCGGAAAGATACTCAAATGCTTAGAAATGCAGCGTGTATGTATAGCCGATAGAGGTGTTTAATGTCGTTCTCCGTGGAGTATAAAACAGGTAAAAACAAAGGTTGTTTGAGTGTGCTGGATCGTTTACAAAGGAAGAGCTAAGGTAGACATGCCATAACGCCGTTTTAGAAGACAATATGAGCATCTAGCGCAGTTTGAGAGAGGGACAATCATCGTCATGATGGAAGCTGGGTGGTCAGCTAGGAGAGTAGCTCGTCAATTAAGCCGCTATGGTTGTGTTGTGAGGAGGTGTTGGGAGCAGTGAATCCGAGGGATGTCATGTACACGAAGACCAGGCTCAGGTCGCCCTCGACAGACCAATCTTTGAGAAGACCGCCACATGGTAAAAACTCCACGCGTACAGCCACCTGCTTCATCGGCTGCCATCTAGGCACAGGACCTCCTTCATTAGGGTCCCCTGTGTCTTCTCGAACCATACGAAGGCGCTTGGCTGAAGGACTTGGCCATTACTTGACCCATTACTTGGGCTGCATTTGCCACCCACCCATCGATGCCGCCTCCGTTTGGAGTGGTGCCGCGCACGAGGAAACTGGACTGTGCAGCGGAACTGAACCAGGACGTCTTTAGCGACACAACCAGATTCAATCTCAGCAGTGATGATAATCATGTTTGTGTGTGGAAACCCCGTGGTGAATGCCTCAATCCTGCCTTTGCTTTACAGCGACACACCACTCCCAGAGCTGGTGTGATGGTATGGAATGCCATTGACACCATGCCATCCTGTAAGAACATGAGTTGCCACTCATGCAATGGCTCCCAGGATCCATATTTCAACAAGGCAATGCTCGGCCTCACAAGGCAAGGGTGTCAGAAGGCTGTGTCCATACTGTTACTACCCTTCCTTGGCCTGCCCGAGCCCCAGATGTGTCTCGAATCGAGCATATCGTGTAACATTTGAGACGGTGAGCTAGGCATCTCACGAGTTTGAACGAACTACAGGCAAAGTTACAGCAAATATGGAACGAAATGTCTCGATTGATTGAATATTAACGTCGCACTGTTCAGCTAAACGAGGGCTTTTGGCGACGGACCACGTCATTTTGAACCATGATCAAGTGACGTGGACGACATTTGAGCTGGCACCCTCCTCTACTAACTACCACACCACACCAACGGGAGGACGTTTCAGCTCTCGACAGATTTAACGTGCATCGCTGCCCTACTCGGCGGGTCTTTAGTGGTACTGGACTCGAAATAGTGACAAGGCAAGCCACGATTCGATACCTATACCACTCGGCTACCGCGGCCACGCGAAATGCCTCAAGACTTTATACAGAACTTGTATGTCTCAGTGGCCGATCGTATCGCATCGTGCATTCGTGTTTGAGGGGGTTGAACAGGGTATTAAATCCTCCGTTCTTTCGCCTTTTTCTCTGAGATAAATGATCCTTTTTCTTTGATTTTCTAATCATTTACTTGTATCAAAGTAGTCATTACGTATGTAAAATTCCGTTTCATTTTGACGTCTCTTCTAGGTGCGCTATTTATTTTGTCCATGAGTATAATTTTCTTTTTTCTCCAAGATATTTCATTTACAAGCTCGACACAGCCTTCCAAAGCTTAGGTTTGTGAAAGATTGCTTTTTAAATGTGTGGCACTTTATTCCAGATCTTAATTGTTACCGCATAATTTCAACCACCATAAACACGACACTTTAAGGGGGAGGAAAATATCCTCTGATGGCCAAAGAAATTACAATAATTGATCTCACTGTGTCCTACATTCAATTTTCTCCTATTCGTATTCTTAATTGCCCCATGTTGGCTAAACTCCACAACATATACCTAAGCTCCACGGACCATCAACTGTTTTTTTTGCGAAAGGTCTTCGACAGTGGCGTTACTGAGAGTATTAGCCCCCCTCTCCCTGCAAAGTTAGGTTTGGGCCTCATCCTGGGTTTTCAAATAATTCATAATTGTCTTCAGTCTCGTTTTGAGTCTCCTACAGTCCACTCACCCCCGCGATGCGAGAGTTGTAGGGTTGTACGCTACGCCACTGATCGTCGACATGACAAGAGCCGTTTTGGACGTTTTTGACGCGATTTGATTTCTCTGCATTACTTAGACGAGACAACAACAAAAATAGAAAAAAGTATAATTAAATAAATATTGCTATTTTTAATTGCGTTTTTTTAGGTTTTTTCGCGCACAATAAATATTTCGATTCAAAAATATGTTGTATATGTTTGAAAATACCGAGTGTTTCACAGATCGTAGCAGCAGCAATGGATATTCATGCCACCAGGTCCATTTCAGAACTGACGGGCGTGTCTTCAATCGTGGCTCTGAAAGATCTATGTTCCATCTGATTCTAATGCACCCGAGTGAACGTTTGATGATTCGGTTGATTATTCAAATTATACCTTTCCCCATACAACCGAACAGCAACACGTACGTTTTCGTTGACTAAGTGGTAGATGAAGTGGATATCCGCCAAATCGGCGTTCATATAACGATTCAGGTTCATCGCATGCTATCCATGTCTGAAATGAGGAAACCACATGTATCGAAATTGCGAGCTCCCGTGCAGAGCCGCCTGTTGCTTTCCGATGTAATTCTGGCTTCTCACGACGTTCTACCTCCCCTCCAAGTTTCTACTCGACACCCCTGCATAAAACTCAAATAATAATTTTCATACTCTCTCATGGAGTCATTATCAGTCAGATTTATTATTATTGAGCTGATTAAAAGGATTATTTAAATTAATGTACGATTTTGATAAGAAAAGTTAAATTCTAACCATACTTTTCGAACCCGCATATTTAACATCCCCCGCCGCCAAAAAAAGAATTTTGATTATGTTCTTTTGAAAAACCAATCACGAAAATGTTAATTAATTCAAACAACTACTTAAAGGCATCCAGAGTACAGGAACCTTTTGCTTCATTGAATTTAAATTACCGTATTTATTCGAATTTAAGCCACACTTTTTTCCATTGCTAATGCTACTGAAAATCGGGTGCGACTTGGATGAAACAAAATGAATCCCCCCCTTTTAAAAGGAAAAATGTAACCGTCCGTTCTGGCCACTTGCTACGATGACTTATCCCATTGCGAAGTTCATATTCTTTCTTTCTCATCTCTTATAATCCTTTTATTATTATTCTTTTTATTATATTTGCTTTGTATATTTATATTACGCTCACGCGCACATGTATGTATATAATGCAGTTACCTTTAAATTTGGATTTTGTCATTTTACTGTCCTCTGATGCTTATAAAATGTAAACTTTGATTTTTTTTCTCAGCAAAGTCTAGACGTTGGAGTGGTTGTTTCCCGAGGGATCGGTTTGTAGCTCTAAACCCTTTTCGGGTGAGCTCGGTTCCTTTGAGCCTTCCCCTCTCCCTCCTCCATCTCGAAGTTTATCTCCAGTATTCTGTTTATCCTAAACATCGTTGTCTACTTGTATTTATAACATTTTTGTCTTGTATATGCATTCTTTTAATCACCTAAATATCAAAGATATCGGTAATAACATCAAGGCGAGTTCACTAGGACGCATGTAAAGAAGGGGAGGTAATTTTACATGCAGAAAAAAAACGAAGACGCAGAGCAGAGAGTGATCAGCAAAATTTGACACGGATGAAACACATATACGTCGATGAAGTAAGCAAAATGATATAATTTTTGTTTCTAAATGTTCTACAGTCTGTAATAATTATTTTACATACTTTTAAAATAACAATGCACAACAAATGCATTGGATGGCATGGAATACAATGCCGTGTGCAAAAATAGTGTCGCCGGCATCAATTCCGAAATCAGCTGTGACAATGGGAGTCAAGTATTCTTTTCGAAACAAGTACTGGCTATTAGAGTAATTATAGGCTCATGTATTTTTTGTATTTGAAAGTTTTTAATATTGGTAAAATAAAATTATTATATATTCTTATTACTTTTATTTATAAACATTTTTTTAACTTTATAAGAGTCGGATAACGATGAACCTTTTATAGAATTTTTTTATATTTTTTCTGAAAAACGCGTAGAGAATTGGGAGTGCGGCTTAGAATGGCTGGCAACATTTTTATCACAAAACCATGGTTTGAATTTGAGGGCACATTAGAATCAATCGATAGAGAGTAAATAAGGTATTTATTTCAATAACTCATCATATAATGCAGATGAAATTCTCCAAAGTAAAGCCAATATATTATACGAGCAAGATTTACTGAATCAATGAAGTTCGCTTTTTTTATGCATTCATTATAGAAACAAAAATTCTTTTCTCAAACACTACATACTTTTTATCCATTAGCTCTAAGTCAATTTTAATCATGAAATGTGTGTGTTGTGCAGTGCAGGAGGAATTTCAAATTATTAATGATATTTTTTAAAGAATAGATCAATTATCTTGCAAAGCTTACTATTGTCTACATCAAGTCTTTCGCTTCATTAGTGCCATATTTTACTACAAACTATCATTGTTTTACAGAAATTCAATTCTGAAAGTGTAAGTAAAACCATTTTAATATGTATCTTACGAGAAGATGGGTTTTTTTTATCGTATTCGTAAATTTTCGTTATCTCCTTTACCATGATAAGCCATCCCTTCCTTTTCATGTTTGCAAAATGTATTTTTAATTGACTCGAGTGCGAACATTTGCTGGAAAGTATCACTTAAATTTTTTCTTCAATTAATGTAATTTATTTCCCCTTTTTCTCTTTGAACAACTCGTTTAGGGGTGAGAGGTCAGACATTCTCACTGCATTCTTAATGATCTCATTTGCATGACGAATCTATTCGCCGATTAAAAGTTAATTTTCCAAACACTCAATCAATATCGATCGCTATATGATGCCTGACATGGTGTCATTATGTGCATAAAAGGACAACGGAAAAACGCCAAAATACTCTGTTTATTTCGCAGATATTAATATTTAAAGAATTTGATATTTGCTTGGTTCTTCCTGTTATTTGAGTAAATCCAAAGTTTCTTAAGAATTTAATTACTGTGAGGGACTGATCATCAAAAGGAATATTTCTAGATTCCTAACTGTTCAGAGTGCACTTTAAAGTTTTGTTTCATTTTATTACGTTGATCGCATTGGTTATAGGGTAAAGTTGTAAGAATAGGCATAAACGCACAGTTGACACTAGTGTTTTAGTAGGGAAAATGTGACCATTGTTCAAGAACATTTGATTTTCAAGTAGTGAAAAAGCATTTTGAAATGGTATTGGTTGGAATATATCAATGAAGTGCAACGATATTGGAGGCAACAATATGGATTCAAAGCACCCACAAGCTTAAGTATTTCTCGCCTTCGCGATAAGTTTGAAACTGATGGAACAGCAATGGATGTGCATAAGGAACGATAAGGGCGGTCACGCCAATGAACAAGCGAAGCGTGTTCTGTTGCAATGTTAGATTCATTCACACGGTCGTCCCAAAAATTGACATCACAATGTGCACGTGAAGCCTCAGTAGGGCTAGCGGAGGTCGTATTTTGTACAGAGCAAGATGATGTCCCACCCTACTTCCATACAGATGTACCTGCCTACCTGCACAACGTTGCACCGGGTCACTGGATTGGGCGAAGGGATCCGATTGAGTACTCTACATTTTCCTCTGACTTAACCCCACTTCACTTTTACTTATGGGGTTACTTCAAGAACGTGGTGTATAGCAAGAAACCACTCACACAAGAAATTGAAACGTCTTGTCGCGAAACTCCCTTTAGCTACTCTGATAGATGTCACTAACAATTTACGTCATCACGCTCAAAAATGTTTGGAGGCGGATGGATTACAGCTTGAACACTTATTGTAATTTTGTCCTTTTTATTTATTACAATACTTATGATGATATGTACTTTTTTCATCTTTAAAGAGAGCATACATTTTTTATCACTTCTGTATTATATATGAATCATTTAATTTGTCTTATTACCATTTTATTTTAAACTCTAGTTGTTTTTTTACTATGTTTAGATGAAAGTACGGAAAACAAACAGTTTTTAAAACAAACTTTTCCTCCATTACAAATCAAAATTTCGATTTAAATTTTAAAAAAATAATAATAATTTTTTTTTGTAATCATAAATATGAATGAGAGTGATACATTTTGCTTTTCGTAGTTTTTTTTCTCTTACATTATATAAGTTTTAATTTATTAGGAACGATGAAGAAAAAAATATGTTTGAGGTAAATAATTTCCTCAATAACTCTGGTAAAAACAGAATTTTTCCTTTTCATACACATTTCAAAAGGAGCATGCTATCTGAATTGAATCGCGCTGTTTCATTTGATTCATTCAAAATAAAATTAAATATACAAATAAATATATATAAAAAATGAATGCAATATAATGTAATTCATGTTAAAAGTAAATTAAGCATTACCATCGTCGCGCTGTAAGGCAGCACGCAGACTATTGGCGCCGGACCTCGTCCTTTTGAAACCTGGTCATCTGACGAGGACGAACCTCGAGCTGGAACCCACGTCTCCTAACTACCACACCAGTGGGAGGACGCTTGAGCCTTGACAGGTTCAACGTGCTGCGGCCCCCTCCACACAACAAGTCTTCAGTGGCCCTAGGCTGGAACTCATGACACACCAGCCCCGAGTGGGCAACCTTGACCACTAGGCTACTGTGACCTCAGGAGTCATGTCAAAAATAGAGGTATATAATTACCACACAAACCAGCATAAGAAATATAACTCTACAACAGATAATAATGTTCTTTTTGAACACATTAAGATAGAGTTCAAAAAATTGCAAAAAAGTTTTGCATTGCTTATGTTGATAAAGTAGATCAGGAAACTATTCTATCATTTGTAATTATTATTACAGTTTATTGCTCAAACCCTTTACATGTTGACTTCAGTGGTACCAGGACTCAAAACCATGATTCGTGGCCACGTCAATATACAGAAATATTATTATAAATTATGCTCAAGGTATGAGGTTTTTTAGTTTCACACAAATCGAATATAATAAATGTACTGCATAATATAAATATATAATTATAATATAATTATAATTTTTTAGTTATATATAAATTTGGGTTGCATATATAGTAAAAAGATAAATATAAGCAAAATAAATTTTCCTGCGTAACTTAGAAATAAAAAAAAATTATGGAATCGAAAATAAAGAACAGCGCGAATCAATATTACATATATACGAGGCGCATCCAGAAAGTAAGTTTCCCGATTTTTACCCTTTAAAGTAATCGTAATTATCCGTGCCAATTGCGCATGCGTAACAGATCTATGACGCATCAATCATATACCAGCCGGACAGGTCCCGCCTCGTGCCCGTAGTGTGGTTACAGAGGTCTGAAACGGAAACTCTTATTCCTTTTCCCGCTACCTGCGCGTTCCGGTCCGTAATAAAGTTCTTGAATGCACAAAGCATTGCGCCTATTAAAATTCATCGTCAGCTCTGCAAGGTCTATGGGCCGAACGTCATGAGTAAGCAGATGGTACGTCGTTAGTGTACGCAGTTTTCCGAGGGTCATCAAAGTGTCCACGATGAAAAGCGCAGTGTGTGACCGTCCCTCACCAAAGTTGATCTTGTTGAGCTTGTGCGGCAGCGTGTGATGGAGAACCGTCGCTTAACCATTACAGAGCTGAGCAGCCATTTTCCGCAGATATCATGATTCTTGCTGCATTACATTGTAACCAAGCACCTGCTTTTCAAAAAATTGTGTGCCAGGTGGATGCCGAAAAACCTGACCCCCGAACATAAAATTCAACGCTTAGGAGCAGCACTGACATTGCTGCAACGGTATCACGATGACGGTGACGGGTTCCTCGACAGGGTAGTCACGTGCGATGAGACTTGGATTTCGCACTTCACCCCGGAAACCAAGCAGCAGTCATTGCATTGGCGGCATAGTGGATCTCCGGTCAGGACGAAATTCAAACAGACGCTGTCGGCGTGGAAAGTGATGTGCATGGTGTTCTGGGATAGGAAGGGCATTCTGCTCATTGACTTTCTTCCACGTGATGAAACAGTTAACTTTGACCGTTTCAAAACAAGCCATTCAAAACAATAGGCGTGGAATGTGTAATACAGGTGTTGTGCTCTTCCGTGACAATGCTCGTCCACATACAGCTCGACGCACAACAGCTGTTTTGACGGAATTTGGCTGGGAATTGTTTGATCATTCCCCCTACAGCTCTGATCTTGCTCCCCACGATTTTTACATTTTCTTGCACCTCAAGAAATTCTTGTCTTACGGTGAGCTTTCTGGCAACGAGTAAGATCTTAAGACGTCTGTCACACGCTGGTTCCATTCTTGGGCGGAAGAGTTCGACTGAGTGATACAAAAATTGATCGCATGATTCGACAAGTGTCTCAATTCTGGTGGTGGCTATGTTAAAGAATAGCTGAAACATTGCTGTACTTGTTGCCAATAAATATGTTCCTGAAAATGTGAGTTCTTTTTTTAAAAAAAATAGGGAAACTTATTTTCTGGATGCACCTCGTATGTTAAAAGTCAAATAATGACCAAAATAGAAAATTATTATGTGTTCTAGAAACGTCACTGACTTAGGCTTGCTATATACAGGATCTCAACGTTTACCTTTAGCAGAAAATTTTTACATAACAGTGTATATATAAGTATGGATCTATGCAGTGGTGCACACAAGGTGGAGGGGGGCAGGTTGCCCGGATTCTCCCTTATCGACACACATTGATTTTTTTCTATTTATTATATTCTATGTATATAGTACGTAAAATATATAAAATAAACACAAAAACTCTTCTGCTTTCTAGCAATTAATTTTTTTTGTTATAGAGGATTTACTTCATTAATTAATGTTGCTTATTTATTCAATAGTTTATTTTTTACTGTTTTTTGTTCCCGACAATCGATAAAAACAAAAGAATATGTTGGGCGGCGTATAGGGGTGTTCGATACGAGAATGTTTAACTTTCGATCCCCCCATAAAAATTCTGTTTGCACCACTGGTTATATGTATATGGAGAAGCTTTCAGTAGTTGCTTTATTTACTTAATTATTGATTATCATGTCTACGTTGTTGATGTAACTGTTATCGGAGTGATGGGGCATTTTTTTTTGTTACAGATGAATACATTTTTTTTACATTTAGACATTTAATTAGACAACGACACACACTCAAACACAAATGAATATCTGGACAACACTTAGCCCAGCAACATGGCAAATATATATACAAAACGCTAACTGGAAGTTCCAAAACTCTCATGTCTTCCATGGAAGGCTTTTCTGATTGGTAGACAACTATCGTATGACATGTTGTACATAACCACTAATCTAAATTCACGGGCTACACAAATTTTAAGTTTTAAAAGATGTGTTAGGCAAGCAGCTAAGAATTTTTGGAGGTTTTAGGGCCATTAGAAATTGAAAAATTCTCATTAGAAAATTAACGTGAATTATTACATTATATTATATATGTGTTTATGAAATTAATGAAGCGAAATGAATTTTTACCACGAAGCTAATTAATCATCCCTTTTAATCTTATAGTCAGTATTTAATTTCACATTTACATAAAATTAGATCGTAAGCTCGGACAACTGCCTTGGCTTGACGCACTTCATCTCTTCGAACGAAAAACAAATGAACAAAGGGCGGATTAAATTTACATACTCTTAAACGCACTCATTACAAGACAGTCGAAGGAGTGAACAATAAAATGTCAGTTTAGTTCGCAACAGAGAGAAAAATGAATCAGAAATCTAAAGAAATGTGTTTGGAAGAGCGAAAATTTCGTGGCGAGAGCATTCGCTGACGTTAACATGATTAACGAGGTTTCTTATTTAATCCGTATGGATCCAATTATTTCCACTTAAGGAAGCGTAATGCAGTTGGAGGATCTTAACGGGAGTAATGCGGTGTTATGAATTTGCTAGAAAGTGAATCTGAGATAACTTTCCTTTTTTTCCTTCTTTGTATTAGCAAGCCGTCTGCGGTAGTGATGCCGATTCCTTTGCCGTTCTTAGATGTACCATGAAATTGGATTGAGGCTTAAGGTTGGAAATATTTGTTGAGTTCTATCAAGATAATTATAAAGCAGAAAAGAGTGATTCATTCATTTACTCATCACAGGATCTCCGGAACTATTAGACCTACAGTCTTGAAATTTGGCAGCCATGTTGTTTTTCTGAGAAGAGATTCGCTGGGAATGGGTTTCGAGAAAATCGACTACAAAGAAGGGTTGCATGGGGCGTTATAAGCAAACATTCCCATTTTTGAATTGCAACACCACCAAACTTGAAATTTGCCAAACGTGTTTCTTTTATTCAAAAGAGATTCGTTAAGAGCGGGCTTTTAGGAAATCGAATCCCAAAGAGGGAAGGGGGTTGTGGGAGCGTTATAGATATAAAAAAAAATCCAGTTTCTCTATTATTACATTTGCAAACTTGCAACTTGGCAAATGTGTTTCTTCTGTTAAATAGATACCCACAAAGTACGGAAATTCACTCTTAAGAGGGGTTGTGGAGCGTTATAGACGAAAAATGCCGTTTTTGAACTATTAAAATTACAAGTTTTAAATTTATCAAACAAATATCTTCTGTTGAGTAGGGATCTGCTATGAACGGGTTTTGTGGAAATCGAATACCAAGTTGGTTTACCATGTGTTACCATCTGTGATCATAATCGTGTTTGAGCAATTAGGACCATACACGTTGAATTTGACAGGCACGTTTCTTTTTTAAAGTAAAAATCCTCTGAAAATGATGTTTGAGGAAATTGATTATAAGTGGTGGAGCTACAGGCGCGTACATGATAAAGATACTTCTGTTTTCGAATTTCAAGTCCTTTTAAAATCAGGAGGTGGGGGCTAAAAGAATATTTTTAATACAATCGATAGATTAAGGTAGTTTTCTACCCTAAAATCATGATTTTTTTTAAAATGACAATTTTTTTTATGATTTTTATTTTATAGGCCACCTTATTAGCTTTAGAAAAATACCAAGGTTTTAATTGTCCATTCACTAGAACAAAAAATACAAGTGTTTTAGTAAAAGCAGATGCCATAACTTTACACATAAGATGTCAAACTTTAAAATGCGTTTTACTCGAAATGTATCTTTTTTCAAAAAGTTCAAAAGGAGACCGCGATGGCTCAAACAGTTTTTAAAATAATTTTCTGAATTTTTGTGTGTATGTTCTGCATAACAGTAGAAGTGTTTTGACGTTCAGATTTATCAATCATTGTTTTATTATAAAATGTGCAGCTCTTTATGTGAATATAATCACAGTTATTTTAAGCAATTTCATATAATAGCTAAGATAAAGTGCTCTAGTTTTTGTAAAAATTAAAATATCTCTCAACCTGAAGGTCATTTCAAAAAGGTATAGCAAAGTAATACATCAAAATGGAAAAATTATGAATTGGTTCATTTACTACTTGTACAGAGCGCCCCCACTCCGTTTATGTAATTTTTGTCAATTTTTTCCTATTTTAGTAGTAATAATTTATTTTTCTCTTTTTTTAATTTTAGCCTTTTTTTTTCTTAAAATGTACTAAATAAAATTAAAAACCACAAAAAAGTCTCCATATCTCCATTTTTTTTTAAAAAAAGAGTTGTCGCAAGGAGTCGGATACCCTAATGCTAGGAATAAGATATAAGTAGCTTAAGAGGAGTTGGAAACATCTCTCTCTATATATACTGACAATGTTAAGCCGGATGTTTTCGATGTGCCTTTTCTCAAAATCTATTATATGAACAGGCTTGAAATTCTTCATACAAATAAAGTACACCTTTCTCTATCTATTGAAATGAGCTTGAATTTTTTTCAAAATTTATGAAGTATTTTATCAAACATTGCGAAATTTAATGTATTTTTCACATAAAAAATTTGTAAAAAATAAATGTTTGAGTTTTTTACAAAAAGCTTATTTCAGTATATATTAGTCATTATAAATATATGATAAAAATTTACATACCTGTGAGCAGTATTTTCTCAGAAAAGGTACATCGAACATCAAAATTTACATTTTGAAATAAATTGATTTTAATACATACAATAAGGCTTCTAATCGGTCGGTAAATAAAAAACTAAAAGGCTCAATTTACAATAAAGGATACATGTTTTGGTTTATATCAGACGTTCAAATTTTTAGCAAAAACGAAGTACTTTGTTTACATTTTTCGCTATTCAAATGGGCGTGGCCCAGATTCAACAATAATTTAAAAATAGGTTTTAAGGACTTCTAATTACCCTAGAGGTTCAAGTAAGGTATTTTTAGAAAGTTTAAAATCTGTACAATGTGAAAATGTAAAAATATGAAATTGTCAAAAAAATCAGATTTTAGCTTTCCAACACCCCTTAAAAAAGAATATATATTCTTACAATGTTAACAATCTGTAGCAAACTAGTATATACTATATAGTGCTTGACAAATATCAATGCTTAAAATATAAGTTCATTTCCACTGCCGAATACCATATAAAATCATTAATCTACGAAAGTTATACCTCCCCATCCGTCTTTACGTGCATACACATATGAATGCATGTAAGTAAAAATATTTTGAATGTTTATTTCTTCTCAATCTGCTAGTGTCAATACAGTCTCACACTACGCACTTAGTGAAAGCTACAATAAAAAAAGGGGGATAAAAATTTAGAAACTGAATATATATATATATATATAGTAGAAATTAAAAGTAAATTTTTTTAAAAAACAAGCTTTTGTTTAAATGCTGTAAAAAGAATAAAATAAACTTTCCCTTTAAAACTTTTTTTGCTATCAACTTATATCTTATTATACAATTTATGATATAAAAGTTTGTCGCGAGATTTAAGTACTTGTACTCAGTTTAAAATTTTTTTTAATTAAAATCAATCAGATAAAGTTATTTTATTTGCTTGTTTATCTACTCACGTAAAAAAATAAAAGCTTGTTTCTTTTAAAAAAGTGTTTTTACTTTTTAGTTATCGCTGGACAGGTTTCTCAGTCTGTTCATCTCATTCAACGCATCATTGTTGCAAGGTCGTTTGCCGGTTACTTTTGAACAGGCTAGGTCAGGGATACTAAATCTTTTGACCGCCAGGACACGTAAGTATGATAGATATTTCACTCAGGCCGCAACAAAAGGATAATGGGGGAGGGGACAAACACTGTAAGTCCAAAACAACATTGGCCAAAGCATAATTAATCAAAATATTTAAACTTTGATTTTCTTTTTATTTATTTATTTATTTTATTTTTTGCTTTTACTATAATACTATATTATTAAATACAAAAAACACATTTTTTAAAAAAAATCTGTAATTTTAAACCAATTTTTTCAATCTTTGTGCAAAATTCGGATACTATTCTATAAACAAAAAAAAAGTTTCATGCGATTACCTTTAAAAATGACGACGTTTTTAAATGTTTTATGAAAAGTTCGAGTGTTTTTTGAAAAATCGTAAAAAAAAAAGTTTTTGGCATTTTATTTTTAAAATGACTGATTCTAAAACAGAAAAGCCCGAATTTTCTTTGGGCAGAATGTCTATTCATTAACACAAAAAAAATTCATACGGAACGATTTAGAAATCATTTTCATGAAAACGCATCAATTTTGACTCTTTTTAGAAAAAATCCTAAAAAATAGAAAATATCATTATTTAAAAAAAAAACATTAGCCCGTATCGTGGCGAAATAAATGATTATTTATTATTTATTTAATGATGTAATTATTTTTTGTCTCAATTTGATAGAAATAATAAAATGGTTTTTTAAAAAAAGTTCTGAAAATCGGAACTTCTTTAAGCTCAATCCGATAAGCTGCTCGGCAGAATAAAAAGCTAACAGGTGTAAATGTTTTTAATTAATATCTTTTTAACTAATTGCGATATCAGAATACATATGGTCAAAACATGCAATGCCATTCAAATTAAAAAAACGTGTATACAAAATTTCAGCTCAGTCGGTTGAAGACATCAGCTTCAAAATTGAGTTTCAAGATTCCACCCGAACAAATTACATTGCAAGTTAAATAAAAGCTTGTAAATATTTCTTCTGGCCATTTTTTGGGTTATAAAATGCATTTATCTAAACTAGTTTATTGAATAATACCTTACTTTTTAGTTGTGATAGACTAAAATAAAATGATTTGGACTCTTATTGACGATTTATAAAGCACAAACACTAAGAAATCTTAATACATAGAGCAGTTTCGCACACAAGAATTTTTCAGGAAAGGGTGGGTGGGTCGAGGGTCAAAAACCACCCATTCTAGTATCCCGCATCAATACAACGTCAACTGTTTTCCTTTGATTTTATCGATTGTAGGGAACAAAATACAGTAAAAATAATTAAATAAATAATAAGAACATTAATTAAAAAAATAAATTTTAATAAAGCAATAGTTAATAAAATAATTATTTCACAAAACTATTTAACTATGATTATAATCAATAGGAAAAAAACCAAGGGGGATGAGAGAAGTTCCAGAACCCCCTGATGTGCACACCTCTAATATTCAGTCTTATTTCATAACCTGAAGTTTTTAAATTATTTACATTTTCACCATTTTTTAAATTATGCATATTTTTAGAAAACAAACATTCATTAATATCATTGTTCACGAACGCAAAAAAAACCTTTGGAGGATATATTTTCGCGTTTAAGTGTAAAACAGCGAAGTTTGGAGTTATTTTTTTTGGTGACCACAATTAGTTGATGCATCGGTAGCTGTTAGATTGCAAAATAGAAAATTCCAAAGTTAGAACAATGCTAAGTACAATTTTCAATGTTTTTCAATGACAAATATTGGAATTTAGAGAATAACTGCAATGCATTTTATAGCATTAAGAAATAAGATTATACCACTACTAAGAAAACGAACTTTTTAATAGAAATCTAATAGTTTTTGTTTTGTGCATCGTTTTCGTATGGCCATGCAAATTCAGTGTGGAATCGAATCTCGATAGTGTTTTTTAAATTGTGGTTAAGGTGCTTATCCTTCGTAATCTACTTCTTTCCGATACATTAATAAAATCCCAATTGACATTTCAAACTCCTATATATTCGTTCTCACTAAAATTTGCATCATACGTAATTTTATTTCCTTCAAATGTTCTTTTTCACAGATCTCCTAATGCGGTGTTTTTTAATTCCTCTCTTTTGTGGTATTTTTAAAGAAGTTGATATGTCGAAATCCATCTCAATCGTTTTAGCATAAAACATGAGCCCATTCGACAAAATTCCAAATCAAATTTTAAGCTATTTATCATTCCATCAGTAATTTGTTTCCATGTGCACCACAAATCTTAAAAAAAAAGAACGTAAATTATACTTCTCTCTGTCGGCTGTACTGATAAAAAATTAACCAAGGCAAATGAAAACAATGAAAAAATAATAATTAAATCACACATTGTGAAGTACGCAATGAATATGGAAGCCTAAATCTTGTATAAATTTTTTCAACAAGCATTGTGAAATTTTTATTGCAAAAAAAATCGTTTGTCTTAAAAACATGTGACGATTTTAAATATAACGAATAACTTTTAACTACAGAAAGCACGTGACCTTACAGGTATAAGTCAACATTTCATTGCATCTGGGTTGCCAAAGTAAACAGTTTACCAGATTGAAATTGTTATCGCACGGTGAACTTTAAAAAACATCGCCAAGGGCAGCCTGTTCTACGCTCCAGCCAAATTTCGAAATCCACTGTCCTAACTTACTACATTCATTTATAATAACAACAGCGCAGGAATATTTTTTCAAGTTAGAATGTCTTAATTCCATTTGATAAACACCTTTTTAAAGATTGGCTCTGTCCGTGTGAAACACATTTCATTGTGGTAACCTTCTAAATGTAAGTATATTTTCTATAATCCATTTTAATAAACATTACTGTAAATTATGTGTATATAATTTACATATTAAAAAGTACGTTGCGAGAGTTCTTGATGATTGTTATACCATTCGAAAATGCTCGTAGAAATTTAAAAAACAAACGAGTCTAATTTCTGTTCTGTGTTCTAACTTGTGGAAAATTACTCAATGTTTATGGATGCAAAAGTTATTTACAATCCACAACTAATTTGATATCGTGAGGCTATAAAATTAAAGCAATAAATAATCGGGATTAAATTTTACTTATTAAATTATTTATTAAGTTATTATATTTATTTTATTAAAAATAATTTATTTTTGAAATAAAATAAGGGTTAAAAAATAATAAAAGGGGTAATAAAATTCAATATAAAGGAATTACGCCAAGCCGTGCTTGCTGTTACTGAAATGGAATCCAAAATGGCGGCCTAACGGTAACAAGTGATCAGGAAAATAATTTTAAAGAATTGTTTTGAAATACATTAAAATATATTTCTAAAGAAGAATATAGGAATAGATCGAAAATAACCAAGATCACAATCAATAATGAATATCAATATAATATAATAATTATTATATATAACAGTAATAATAATATAATATAATTTCATAGTAATTATAAAAAGAATAATAATCAGATTGTATAAGATAGTAAAAATTATGTATAAGAAAACTTATAACATAATAGCTATAAATCACATAAAAATATGTAATAATATTTATAGATAAATATAATAAAAAATAATTATTATAAATAAAGATATGATTATTATATACATATAATAATAATTGTGTTTTTGTACTATATGTTAAATAAAATAATTATATAAATTATATTAAAATTAATAATGAACATAAAGTAAGAAAAGCTGTGATAATTTGTAATATTTCAAAAACTGCTAGTTTCTGTAATGAAAATTGCATTGAACAAGGAACTTTTAAAGAGGCATTATTAAAAATTAAAATAAAGTTTAAATGTGAGATCTGCAACAATAATTAAAATCACGGGCCTCATAGCTTCTCAAAAAAATATCCTGGTACACATCAATGATGGTAGGAATATCCATATTCAAAAATAGCCCAAGATACAAAAAAAAAAAAAAACCTGACTTTTTTGAAGAACAATGGAAATGGTTAAATTTTCTAAAAAATCGAATTATGAAATCGTCTGAAATTAATAGGGTTACTGAGAGAAAAAAATACAATAAAAACTAACATTAATATATGGCAACCACATTGCCAGATGATAAAAATATCCAGCTAACCGTATTATAATGTTATTGCCCATCTTGGAGAACATAAATAACTTGGCGTGTAGACCCACGGTATCAAATTAGCACCTATAATCCTTTCATACAGCTGTTATTGTTATAGTTCGTATTGAAGAACAATTTATAGAGTTTATCATTCACAGACGTAACTTTTTTCATAAAAATTAACTTTTTGTCACAATCGTTTATTTAAAAGGTCACGAGACAAAATTCGTTCTGGTTTCCGAAATTATTTCTATTTTAGGTTGAATTTATCCACAAAGAGAGATACATTTTTGTAACGTTAAAGTTAAAATATATATTTGTAACGCATTTCGATTGCTTTACAACTTTAAGGAAAACATTCGATCATTTGTCTACCTTTCAAATGAATGGTGTATAATCCATGTTTATATTCTATAGTACAATTTTGCAAAAGTCCTTTTAAATCGACTCGGGTAAAAATATGCAGTTCAAAGATTCGTCAAAAAATAAATTCTTTCAACAATTCAACTACTTTTAAATTTTTCTGCAAACAATTTACGACTTATAAATACTACGATTAAATAATAAAACTTGTACAATTAAGTCATATGTTAGCAATTATTGGGAAAAAATATATAACTCAGCAGATGCATTCCAATAATTCGATTTTGTGTTTATAAATTTATATCGACGCATTGATAGTCATAAAACTAAAAGTCAATATCTATTTATTTAATTTTCATGATTTATGTTTTATCTTAAAATTATCATGCTTGTGTGTTGAATTACCTGCGAGAGAATTATTGAATATAGATTAACAGATTGCGTAGAGAAAAGGTAGATTATTACAGAGACAAGACTATTTTGTCATAGAAAACTTTTAAAGTTGCTTTTTAATATATTTTGATTAATTCTATACTGTATGAATATATATATATATATCTATATATATATATAAGACGCATTTGTTGTCTGTTTGTCTGTTCCCTCATAACTCGAGATCCAGACACCCAAATAACGTGAAACTTTTTACACGTACACAAAATTACACCAGAAAGGTTCTTAAATAGGTTTGGCGTTCATAATTTCTTCCAAATTTTTTAAATTTTAATTTTTAAGTGATTTTCCAGTGTTATGACGTCATATGTAGTCACGTTTCTCACTAAGTGGACAATTTATACTTTACATGCAGTTTTTCAAGATTATTACTTATTTATACTGTAGCTTTGTTTATCCGTTGGAATATTTATTCAATTTTTCTATTCTTTGATATTTAATTAGGATTATTTTTCGAATAAATAATTTTTTTAAGGATAATTCTTTCAACAACTAAAACTTTGTTTTGTTGTTTTGGCAACATTTAGGTATTATCGCGGGATGTTTATGTGTGTGATTTTGCTTACAAATTACAACTTACAATTTCAGTATTTTTCCAGAGAATTTATTTATATTTCCAAATTACAACTTATTTATTTCTTTAGAATGCGAAGATTATAATTTTGACAAACTAAAACTTCTCATTGATAAGGGTTATATTTCAGTTCGGTTCAAATGTAGTATAGGGGGAGGGGCACTTTGGATTTGGCGATTGTTCTTCGGATTTTTATCTAAATGTCATGGTGAGATATCGAATTCATTCTAAAATAAATAATACCGAAAAAAGTACCTTGGAGACCACTTTTAGTAACCAAAATAAAGGACTGCGCCAAGTAGCCCCCCTATACTACACTTGATCCAATAATATGGTTCTTTGCTATTTCATGTGTCTTTATTTTAACCTTTAAGGGTAAACTATTGGCTTCAGTGCATAAAATTGCCATGCAGAAAATCATACTGCCCAAGCAAAAGCAGTGTTGGTAGTAATTACATATCAAACTGGAATAGGCATCAGAGAATGAGCAAAACAGACAAATGGCTTAAATACCTGTTGAGGAAGCAGGTGGTCATAAGATAAATTATTTTTGGAACTTATGTACTATCCTGGCAATCGCCAACATTAAAAATAATTTGCCAAGTTGGCAACCCCGATTTTACATGTCATATATATATGTTGAATTTTGAGTCATGCTTCGTTTAATATATCGCCAATAAGTTGCGGTTATATGTAAGTACCTTATTTTTTCAAATTATGCTTTTGCATTGATAAAGTTAGTTCAGTTCTTTTTATGTCGGTTAATGTTAGTATTGTACTTCATTTTTTTCAATTTATTTTTATGCTCGGGATATATATATACTTTGGATAATTTTTGTAGTACTTGCGTATTGCACAATCGCCAACGTTCAAGACAACTCGCCACTTTGGCAATTCCAACTTTGTGTGAGTTGAATTAGCAATCATGTGCTTCATTTTGTATAATGTCACCAATAGTTTGCAATAATACATAAGTACCTCTAATTCTGTACATTACTATAACATTAGACTGGCCACAACATACCAATTTGGCGTGATTTCAGAATCATGCCAAAAATGAGTATGTTGAGGAAGCAGGTAGTGGTAAGATAAATTATTTTGGCACCTATGTGCTATCCTAACAAGCGCCAACATTCAAAATAACTTACCAAGTTGACAACCCTGATTTCGCACGTCATATATATGCTGAATTGCGAGTCATGTGCTTTGTTTCATATAATGTCGCCAAAAGGTTGGGGTTATAAGTAAATACCTTATTTTTTCAAATTATGTTTTTGCATTGATAAAGTTAGTTCAGTTCTTTTTATGTCAGTTAATGTTAGTATTGTACTTCATTTTTCAATTTATTTTTATGCTCGGGATATATATATATATATATATATATATATATATATATATATATATATATATACTTTGGATAATTTTTTTAGTACTTGGGTATTTTTGCACAGTCGCCAACGTTAAAAAAACTCGCCACTTTGGCAATCCCAACTTTGTATGCGTTGAATTGGCAATCATGTGCTTTTTTGTATAATGTCACCAATAGGTTGCAATAATACGTAAATACCTTTAATTCTCTGCATTACTATAATATTAGACTGGCCGCAACATACCAATTTGGCGTGATTTCAAAATCATGCCAAAAATGAGTAGCCAACCAATATGAAATTAATATTATGAGTATTATCTTAGCCTGTTTTATCTTTCCCTCCAGAGTAATCCTTAATTAATTCATTATATAAGTTTTGTTTTTTTTTAATATTTTAGTACTTACATTTTTTTTTTGGTTATTATGTACTGCAAATATTTTTTTGCACATTGCGATGTCTTTGGCAAAATTAATCAGTGGTATTTTTCTTAAATATGTTTTTTTTATCTGTTTTTGACAATTTTTAAAATTTTGTTTGATGTCTGTCTAAAATGCAAATAGCAAAATAAATATTTTACAATATATATATATTGTGTTTGTATGAAAATGTTTATACTGATTTATTCAAAATATTGAGTCGTCTTTTATTTTTGATATCTTCTTAAGATTTAATTTTATGTTATAACTAGCTATACCCAGCTAAATGTTGCTGTTGCTCAGTCAGCTTTAAAATACTGGTACACCATAAAGTATGTCATGAAGCTTACAAAAGTAATAATACACAAGAATTCAAACAAATCTATATGCATATAAGACGCATTTGTTGTCTGTCTGAATAAACTTTCTCTTTCACACTACATCATTTGGATAAATTTTCAAAATTTGTTTGTGTGGTTAGTAATTAATTATAATGCTATGTAATTTTAATTGAATAGGCAGATATTGCATTTTTATGTATAAAAATAGTTATAACTACTGTACTGTATTTTTTTTTCAGTGAGTGAATATTAACGTCGCACTGTTCACCTACATGAGGGCTTTTGGCGACGGACCACATAATTTTGAACCATGGTCAAGTGACGTGGACAACACCCTGAGCTGGCACCCCCTTCTCCTAACTACCACGCCACACCAATTTAGCAGGAATATTCTACCAATACTTAGCTGGAATATTCTTTGAAATCCACTTTTCCAAGATATATGATGGCACGGGTTCTATGATGAGTATTTTAGCGGGGAAGGCAAATAGTTTTGTAGCAGATATTACATTTTCAGCTGCCAGCGTTTTCAGCAGATTGCAAAGATTATCATTTTTGTGCCCCAAAAATAGTTAATGTCAAAATTTAAGTGTCTTATGTTTATGGAGACCTTAGAAAACGATTTGACTATTTTAAGTGAATGGTGTATATAATTAATTTTACAGTGGAATATATTTAATTAATTTATTAGCTCTAAACGATTAAATTTCCCTAAGTGGAGTATTTTGTTTATGTATGTCCCTTAATTTTCAATGTAGTGACCTAAAAAAATATTGCATGAAAAAATTTCTGTAGATCATAATGCGGTAGATAAAGCATTAACGTGCATCGCTCCCCTACACGGCGGGTTTTACAAAGCTATAATAAAGTTTGAGCTATGAAAGTAGCTAGACATTTGCCAACTTGACTCTATTGTCAACATTTCGCTATTTTTTCCATAGAATCGCCATTGTTATTTAGGAAACGGCGTTGCTTGAGAATTACAATTTTAACATAAAATAAATTCAACAGAAACTTATATTAATGTATGACACTTTCAGTTATAAATTATTTACAATATTTTAAGCGTCAGAAAACTTTTAACAATGTGTTACTTTTGCTGAGCAGACATCAGCTTAGGGAGGTATTTTCAAAAATCAACCCTCAAGAGTTTTACGGGGAGTTATTAATATAAAAAAAATCCTTTTTATCACCTATTAGATCTACAGACTTAAAATTTAACAAAGGTATTTTTTCATTCTTTTTTTTCTTCAGCTCAGATATGTGAAAAGCTTTTTTTGTTTAATTTGCAATTCACTTAAAATTAACTCATTAAAAACTGCTTTATCCTTCAATCTGTGTTGTTTAACTTTTCAGTTCACCCGTGCGAAGAACGGGTATACCAGCTAGTATATATATATATATATATATATATATATATATATATATATATATATATATAATTATAAAATATATATAATTATATATAATTATATAATATATATATAATTATATAATATATATATATATATATATATATATAATCCAATATAAGAATTTTTTAATATATAATCATATACATATACATACACATATATATAAAATTATACACACATATACATATACATATAAACAAAAATATAAAAATAATCATATAGTTATAAACCTAAGATAACTAAAAGTAGGAAGTAGGCACACAGTATAAAGACAAATTCCTGGCCTTAGGAACCAGGAATGCAGGTTTAAACAAGTTTTGCGGCGCCAACCTTCACCTGTAATTTGTCATACTATGTACCAAGAGAAAAGGAAAGAGTTCTATATATATATATATATATATATATATATATATATATATATATATATATATATATATATATATAAAGTCTTTCAAATCAATTTCTTTTATACAATGCAATGAATTACACTCATTTGAAAATATTATTCATACCTTAGAATATATACATCACTATATATTTAAGCAGTTATTTGCTTAACACGTGTATGCATAAAAAAAAGGAGTAACAAATTAATTTATGAACTGAACGCATTCTGTATTGAAACACATTATGTTGAGATTATAGTACAAGAATATTAGATTAATAAGATGTGTTTATTAAGAGTATATCAAAGCCACAATCAGTAATTATTTCGTCGACAATTGTTCTAATTTCATCTTTATTCGGAAAAAATGACTATATGACTAAATGACTGTATGACTACACTGGTGTGCAAAAATTAAGGACGAGACGGTTTTTTCAATATAACTTTGTACAAAAGCTTTCCAAATCAACACATTTAATACCGTAAGATCCCCAATACGTAAGGACATGTGTAATATGTAAGCAACACTTACTAAAAGAGAAATCAGAGGGATAAAAAGAAGCTTGATTGAAAAAGTAGCAGGGAGCGCAATGCGACTGAAAGCCGAAACATCCCTGTGATGGGTGTCCAGCAAGAAACATCCGGTCTTTAGTAGGGGATATGATCTCCCCCCTGACTGCTAGGCAGGTTTCACAGCGTCTGCCCATGCTGAGAATGAGGGTGTCAATGAGTTGTTGAGGCATTGCTGCCCATTCGTCTTGCAGCGCCAATCGAAGCTCCCAAATCGTTACTGGTGGTAAGGTACGAGCTGCCAAGCGTCTGCCTAGAAAATCCCATACATGCTCGATGGGATTGAGATCCGGAGAACATGTCGGCCAATCCATACGTTCAATATCCTCACTCTCTAAGAGCTGTTCGGCAGCTACTGTGCGATGACATGGTGCATTGTCGTCCATGAAAAGGAACTGCAGACCCATAGCGCCTCTAAAAAGACGCACATATGAATTAAGAATCTCGTTACAATAACGGGTCCCGTTGACTGAACCTGCGTCGAAGATGTGAAGGTCTGTACGACTACCAAGCATGATGCCTCTCCAAACGAGAACACCACGACCTCCATACCTGTCCCTTTCAATGATGTTCGAGGGATGATTGCGGCTTCCCCGCTCTCTCCAGATGAGTATGCGATGAGAATCGCTACTCAAACTGAATCTGCTCTCATCTGTAAAGAGTACTCATCCCCATTTATTGTCTCTCCAATTCCGGTGTTCCCGGCACCACAGAGAACGCCTTCTCCGATGGGGAGGCGTTAAAGGAACACACCGTACAGGGCGTCGTGCAAACAGACCACCACCGTGCAGTCTTCTGGCCACGGTAAAACGCGATATCGGTCGTCCAGTCGCCTGTGTCGTGTGTCTAGCGATTTCTCCCGCTGTCTGCCGCCTGTTTCTTCTGGCCTGTAAGACAATGTACCGGTCATCTGCGGGTGTGGTTCCTCGTGGACGACCACTACTGAACCCCCGGATAGCTGTTCCTGTAGTTTGAAATTGTCTCCAAAGTCGTGAAACGATGCTGTGAGCAATTCCGAACTCTGCAGCCACACTTGTCACACTGCGGCCTTCCTCCAACTTCCCAATGATTCGACCTCGGGTAAAAGCATCCAGATGTCGTCTAACAGATTGATTATTCGCCATTTCTCGCTGAGGCAGCAACTCGGTGTGCTTTTAACTGCTATACGGCGTGCAATCTCTTTGCCAGAAATACTGATCTTACACCGACAACATGCTTTATACTACTCAGACACTCCCCCATTACGTCTACCTGCATATCTACGCATGTGCTACCGTACATTACCTTACTTAATCTCCTGATTGGTCTTTCTGTCCGCTCTGCCTCTTCGTTCAGCTGATATGCTAATTTTTCGACTTCGTCCTTAATTTTTGCACACCAGTGTATATAATGAGATATGTAGACTATATAAAAATATATAATATATAAAAACTCATACATGTAATAAAAATTTTATTGTATATTA
The DNA here is from genome assembly GCA_019973935.1 of Trichonephila clavipes. Lineage (NCBI taxonomy): Eukaryota > Metazoa > Arthropoda > Arachnida > Araneae > Nephilidae > Trichonephila > Trichonephila clavipes. Next base: position 218,885 of record BMAU01006224.1, on the reverse strand, counting down.
TAATAAAAACTGATATTATTTAGGCTATAAAATAATTTTTGGCTTATTTTGGATTCAAATTTATTTACCTTATTTACATGAATTCTCAATGTACAACTTTCGTTAATATTTGGATTCACCTGATGAGATAAAAAACCGCTCTATTCAACTAATGAAAATTTAAAATATATTTTGTATGTATTATGTAATTCAAATATCTTCATATTTGTGCGCATTCAGAAAAGTTTCAGTTGAGTCTTTTAAAATAAATTTATCGTAAGCTCCAATTTTTTACAACTCGTTTTTTAGGCCTGAATTGTCCAAAAAAACAGCAGTGTTAGAAGGTAAATATTTGAAAGCATATATTTATTTAAGTAATGTAGATTGTAAACTGAGAAATAAGTTTAGAGACAAGCACCATACCAACCGCGTAAACAGGGGATTCTAAATTTATACAGCGTTTATCTTATGAAAAATTGTTCAGTGAGGAGTTCTAATTCTTTTGCATCTTCCTTCAACATAAATGGAATTTTTGCCGACGGATTGAATTTTTCTTATTTATTAAATAAAAAATGAGGCGCAGCGGTCGAGAGTGGTAGCGTTTCACGCTTCAACATCACAGGTCTGGGTTCTATTCTCGGGCTGGGCAAGATCGAATTAACCTTTCATCCCTATTGCAGTGGGTCGATAAATGAGTACTAAGCTTGCTCGGAGACTTAAATACTGGGAGTTTTGCTTCAGACTGACCACCTGATCCGAACATCTGCTCATGCATTTCAGCGCCCAATGGTTACGTGTACTGGGATGGGGACAGTAGGCTGTGGCCCTCATGGGCTATTGCCCCACTGAGTTTCAGTATTAAATAAATATGATGAGTCTGTTAAAAATAAAACAAAAATTATTTGTTTTGATTTACATTACAAGCCGCCACACAATAATTTATTTGTAGAAAGTAAATTATTCAAAACTTATTTACATAACGTCCCAAATTTCTAACTTCGAAATCTGGCCACCTTATGACAGGTGGAGTTTTTTTTTTAAAAAAATGATGTATTTAAATATTTTGAGATTTTTTTCAAATATTATTGCATTGTAGAACCCAAATGTTTTACGCTTAGAACACGTTTCCTGAGAACAACTTCTTTGCAGACCGGATTGGTACAGTTCAATTTTAAAGTGCATTTAGTTCTACTTTTGTTCATTATGATTAAAAAGGCAATTAAATAATTATTCCAATATGTTCTTATATAACACGCCACAAGCTTCTCTGATGTATGATACAGTGATTGGGTACTTCTGCTGTAGTACATTTTCAAGATTGGCGTGACATCCGACTCGAAATATTTGAACCGTTCAAATGACCACAATTTCCAATCCAATATTTTCGAAACTTCAGATCTATAGTTCAATTCACAGATTTATTCAGTGAAATTTACTTTCTCCCATAACATGATTCGAGAAAAACTTATTGATAATTTATTTACTGTCTTGATCTGTGTAACGGGTTTTATTCGGATCTTCTACCAATCTTCTTGAGGAAAATATTCTGTAACTGTGATTTTTTAGTTTAAGAACCACTTTCCGTAGAAATGACTTAACTTGTTGCAAATGTAATTATTACTAAATTGCCAGTCGTTGAGTATGCGGTATGACGGTTAAGAGTTAATCATTAGGCTTAAATTCAAGTGTTATTAATCAGCGACTGGTGGTCGCGTATCTTAAGAATAATATTTGAAGGAGGATTCGTCAGGAAGTGGTTAAGGGCAATCAGTAGGGTAGACCCCTTTTAAAAATCGATTTTGAGATTTTGATATTTCTATAAATCCCTAATCGGGAGCTTTCCATTGATATAACATACAAGCCATTATATGAATTAGAAGTACTTTAAAATGATTTTAAAAAAATAATCAGCTTATGAACCACGCCCGTTTGACAGATAGAAATGTAAACATTGTCTTTTTAAATCTGAAGCAAAGTTGCAAAGCCTCAATTTATTTTTATTAATACGCATTAGATACCTGTATAGTAACTGTAAATTTAACTGTGCTAGATATGCAAAAAAATTTTGCGCCAAATTTCAAAGTATGTGTTTTAATTTGAATGCTATATTTAATATTTAGTGATTTTACCTAAATTTAAACCTGTCCTTCAGATAAAATTTAGTTTAAATAATTAGTAATAATAACTAATTAAAATTTTAAAAGACTTAGAAAAACGTTAAAAATATTTTAAAAATACTTGAAGTTTCAATTATGTGATATTTAAGAAAAATATATTTGGATTAAATTTAATACAAAGGTAAGATTTTTTTTATAAAAATTTCTGTTTTCAAAAACTTATTTTTTTAAAATTGTGTAAATTTACTGTATGCATGTTTAAAATTTATGTTTTTAAAATTGTGTAAATTTACTGTGTGTATGTTTCTTAAATGTAATTGTGTATACTGAAATGACATTTTTGAAATATTCTTAAAACATTTAAATATAAAGCAGTTATCATAACAAAAAAATTACAATTTTTAATAAATTCATAATAATAATTGTTCGGTGAACTAAAAGTTTGTCTTTGAAAAAACTAATTATTTTATTAAAAAAAATTCACTTCAGTATAAATATGTTTAATTAATATAAATAAAAATTTGAGTCTTTATGTTTAATAGTTTCGGAGAAAAAGGGATGAGATGATACATTAAATGTCATGTTTGTTGTCTTTGCGAGAAGCTTGTTACATACATAAATATACATAAATTTCATGTTTAAGAACATAGAAACAGTTTTATTTTGTCTGTTTTAGAAATCATTTGTCCAGTTTAAAGTAACTTTTGAAGTTTTAAACTTAGGAACTGTCTGCAACTACAAGACCTAACGATAATGTTACGAAAATCTAACGAGAACTTAAGAAAAGTCGTATATATATATATATATATATATATATATATATATATATATATATATATATATATATATATATATATATATATTTGTTCTAGTATTTTCTACTTTTCTTACATAATTATTTTGTGATTTTTCTGCATTAAGAGTTTGGGAGAGTTTGTTACATAATAGTAGTGATTGGTTTTATCATGCTCTCTGAGTTATACTTTCTCTGAAGTTTTGTTTATTTTATTTGGTTTTCCTACCGAGTTGCAAAGGGGGAAGGTTGGCGCCTTCAAACTAGTTTAACCCCACTTATTCGGTCCTAAGTCCGAAATTGCTTTCTGACTCGCTAGGTTCTTTTTTTTGTAGTTCTTTTATTTATCTATAATTTTGTTCTTCATGTTCAGCTTTCATATTTTTATTACGTAATTTCTTGTTATGTTCTTTATCTATTATTTCTTGTTTTTGATAAATAATACATATTTCTTTTATATATATATATATATATATATATATATATATATATATATATATATATATATATATATATATATGTATAATCAGGTATTTTTAAATACCATCTCAAATTCACACCAAAACCATATTGATACATTTTAACATTATATTTATGATGCTTTCTGTTCAAATTTGATATCTGTAATGTATGAAAGCTACAAATTGTTTAAAAATTGATTCTGTATTTGAGAAAATTTTGATGTTTTCTCGTTAAAAAAACTGAAAAATGCGGTTCTGGGCAATTTAAGACTTTTTTGTTTACTATTTTATGCAAAATAAATTGCAAAGATGCTAATGTTTAATAAAATGGGACAAATACATGCTGTAATTCAAGAGTTTTGTTATAAAATGGCACTTTATAGTGTGAAGGTCTCCTTGGACCTCACTTTGAGAACGAGAATAAATAAGAGTCATCTAAGAACCAGTAACTATTTTTATAAACAACTTTCTTTATTTGGTTATCTTATCCAAATAGAATCAAAGACATTTAACAAATATATCTAACTAGTATTATGAGGGTTTAAAGGTAATATCCTTTAAGTTAACTTAATTAATGATCCAATTAATTAACAATTAAATAACGATCACGCAGAGATTACCACGATAAGAGATCCCAGAATTATACTCTATGTTCTTATTGAACATTTAATTTTAATTTCATTCGCAATAATAAGACTAATATTTACCACACTGCAATTCAGCTCAGCTCAGCTTTTATCTGAGATTAAATCTTCCAACAAGAAATCTTCAATTTAACTTCACTATAATTTTCTGCTTCAATCTCTATCTCCTACTGCTCTAACTTTACTATTCCGTTTGACTTAAATACTTTATCTAATCTGCATATATATAACAAGGAATCCTGTCCGCTTTTTGGAGTTGATTGGAAATAGGTAGGGAATTAAATTTCCCTAAAAAGGACGATTCAGAAAGTTAGTGATAAAGTTCCGTATAGATTTGTCACAATAGTAAAAATTCAATTTTTTCAAAAATGATGTTTTTAAAACTGTATTCATCTTTTTCTCAGAATATAAGGTATAAATGTACATAAAATTTTTTCCTCCATGTTACTGATATGTAACTATATATATTCCTGTGAGTTTTTTGAGGAGTTTCCAAACATATTTGACTGGAGTCCATATATCGTGACAAAAAAATGTCAATATTTTTTTAAAAATTCAAAGTGATATTTTTATGTTACATGTTTTTGAGAAAACTAAACAATATATTTTAAATATTTCACTTCATTGCAAATATTATTGTTTATTTATTGTTTAGACAAATTTTTAAGCTTTAATATTCAAAGGTTTTTCAATAATAGCTAACTAATTATAACTCAGATGTGTAATGCTTTTTGTCGTTGCGAGAAGCTTGTTGCATGCATAAAAATACACAAATTTCATGTTTAAAAACATAAAAATAGTTTTATTTTTGACTTTTTTAAAATCTTTTGCACAGTTTAGAGAAAAGTTTGAATTTTGAAACTTTTAGAACTTGTGTTCGCATGGAAAGTTACAAAAATCCATTGTTAAATTTTTCGAACGTCGTAAAATCACATATTCCCAAATCATGACTTTTACATATTGATACATGTTTACTATATATTTATGATGTTATAAGGTCAAATTTGACATTTGTAATGCATTGAAGCTAAAAATTCTTCACAGATTGTTACATAATTTGTGAAAATTAATGCAAAATGCTTAAAAGATTTCGTTGAACAAAAACTGAAAATTACTATATATGTATTTTCTGAACATTTTAAGGCTTTTTTGTTTCCTATTATATGTTTAAAAAATTAAGAAGATACTAATGTTTTATAAAATAAGGCAAATACATGTTGTAATTCATTATTTTTGTAATTAAGTGTCTTTTTACACTTAAAATGCAATTATCTCAGAATGTTTGTTTTCAAACTACGTGTACCTTTTTCAAAGAATCTAAAAAATCAATATACTTGCAATTTTTACTGCACATAAATAATATGTAACTATATATAATAGGGTTACTTTCTTAAGGATTTTCCCAAAATATTTTGCTCAGAAGCAGTTATCGTAAAAAAAAAAAATGACAATCTTCACAAATTTCAAAGCGATACTTTTACGATGAATTTTTTTTAAAAAAGTAAACAATATATTTGAAACATTTTACCATTATTTAAATAAAAAAGCCTAATTATTATACAGCCAAAAAAAATTTGAAGTTTTTATATTCAACAATTTCTAAGAAACAGGTTCCTAAAATGGCTCAATTTAACATTGTCGGTATAGGCCCTACCGACTATTCTTAAGTAACTGAACGAGCTATCAGGCTGCGAGCAGGATCATACAAGGAGCTTTAATTAAGATAAGTACCTTCCATAATTTAGTTATCTGATTACGGGTTAGGATTTCTTATTTCTCCTAAAATTAAGTTATAAAGTTACAGATTTCGAAAAGTGTTAAAGATTAAAATTAGTTATTTAGGATCCTGTCTGCTTCTTCCTCGAACCCCTCTCCCACCCACGATCTTCGGGTCGCGACAAATCCCTTTCTCGTATAAGAAAGATATTTATTTCTCTACTTTCGATTCCTTTTTGAATGATCTCTTTCGAAAAAAACCAACACAGAAAAGTTTCCATCGTTCAGTTGAAATTTGTGAGAGCAATATTTCAAACGAAGCCTGATTTATATAGGCTTTATTCAACAATATTGTGGACTGTAGAAACCTGTGTAGCTGTAAACCGTTTATTTATTCTGACCCTTAATTCTTGGTGCTGAAGGATGGGAACAACAAAATACAAAAGAAATGTGTGCACCCATCGACTTAGATGTATAGCGGTAGAAAACAATCAAACGAAGCTTGCAAAAGTAAGTAAACACAAAAGCATAATGAATGACTCTCATACCGTGTTATATGCAAAGACGTAAGCAATATTTAAAGGATAGGAAGGATATTATAAATTTCTCCTCCCCTAAAGTTATTCATCCGTCAGCTATTTGACATGAAACGCGTCGTGGTGAGCTGTGGGGAATGGACTATTTATATACGTACATATATATATATACACGATAGACGTTGTTTATTTAGCATTCAACGATGGAAATAGAAGCACAACTTTTGTGGTGTTGGACAGGAGAGTTTTGTTGAAGGAATTGTAAGGAAGATAAACTTATTGTTGTTAAATAAAATATGAATTATTTTGTTTTTTTAATAAGTCTCACGTGGAAAAAATTCGGTTCGAAAACACATTTTAAAGTTTTTTTATTAGTGGTATTATATGGATGTTTTTTTTTATGGTAAAATTTAATATTTCAGATGATTATGATTTACTTTAAAAACAAATCCAAAATAAATATAATATTTCATCTTTATTTTTAAATTATTCGTGTGAAAATAAATCTTTGCGAATGAAAAAGTTATCCATTCAAAAACAGACGGACCTCCATTTTACGAACCTATATTTAGTGGATTTATTATTTTGCGAACTTTTTCCTTGAACCAAGAATATTTTAATATTTTCTTTGTAAAATGGCCTCTAAATAGTGAAGTGAATTTTCTATTGAACGTACTTTTTCTCTTTGATTCGATTTGTGTGCTGCCTTTTTTAAAAATGGTTCTGGACAATTTTAACCAATCTCTCTTTTGACACATTTTATAATGATCAATGACCCTGAATTGATTTTACCAAGTGCCATACTCACGGGAAAAAATAAAAATGTTGTAATTTTTCAAGCAAAAACTCGGCAATTAAATTTAAGAGCGCATGAGGTAATGTATGCTAAAAATTATTAGTTATAAAATAATGTATGTTTGAAATTACTTGAAGTCTTAGAATTAGGAAATGTCATTAACTTTGATATACAACTTTTTTTATAACTGAAATACAATATATTCCTGGACAATTTTTTCTCCTTGTAGATTTTTTTTTGATGTGGGTAAGTTATATAAAATAAATGTGTATTAATTTACGAAAAAAAAGTGTGAATAATTGCTTCTTTTATAATATATAGTGTTCATAAATTAAGCATTTTTTATCTGGTTTACAAAGTATATTACAAAGTAGAACTCGAACGAATTTTCCACATAATGAACTTTTTTTCAGGGTTTAGCGACTTCATTAAGGGGTGTTGGAAAGCTAAAATCTTATTTTTTTGGCAATTTGAGATGTTTACATTTTCAAATTGCATAGATCTAAACTTTTCTAAAAATACCATACTTTAACCTCTTGGGTATTTAGAAGCCGTTAAAATCTACTTTTAAATAATCGTTGGAACAAGGCCACGCCCATTTGAATGGCGAAAAATGTAAACGAAGTACATCGTTTTTGCTTAAAAGTTCAACGTCTGATATAAACAAAAAAAAGTTCTTTTATTCTAAATTGAGCCTTTTATTTTTTTTTATTTCTCAGCCGATTAAAAGTCTCAATGTATACATTAAAATCAATTTATCTCAAAATGCAAATTTTTATCTTCGATGCACCGTTTCGGAGAAACTACTGTTCACAGCTAGGTAAATTTTTTATGATATATTTATAATGATGGCTAATATATACTAAAACGAGCTTTTTGTAAGAAACTCAAAATTTATTTTTAACAAATTTTTATGTGAAAAATGGATCAAATTTCGCAATGTTTGATAAAATATTTCATAATTTTTTAAAAAATTTAAAATTAGCTAAAAGATCATTTCAGTACAATCAGAAAGGTGTACTTTAATTATATGAAAAATTTCAAGCATGTACATATAACAAATTTTGAGAAAAGGTACATCGAAAACAGCCAATTTAACAATGTCAGTATATATATAGAAGGAGATTTCTAACTCCCCTTAAATAGAGGTCCGACCGCACTTTATTTATAGAGATATACCATAGATGAGTATATCTGCTTACGCTTTATGGCCGCGGTAGCCGAGTGGTCAAGGTATAGGATCGTGGCTGGCCTTGTCATGAGTTCGTGCCACTAAAGACTCGCCGTGTAGAGGAACAATGCACGTTAAATTTGTCGAGAGCTCAAACGTCCTCCCGTTGGTGCGGTGTGGTAGTTAGATGAGGTGTCGTCTACTTCACTTGACCATGGTTCAAAATGGTGTGGTCCGTCGCCAAAAGCTCTCGTGTTGGTGAACAGTGCGACGTTAATGTTCCCTCACTCACTCACACTGCGTGCGTTTTACTACGTTTTATGCTAAAAATAGTACATGCGTAAAAAAGGATTATTTTATACTTTTTGTCTTTTTTAAATTAAGACCATTACATTTTCTGTGTATAAACATTAAAAATTTTTTTAATGAAAAGTAACTTATTTAGAAAATTAACCTTATGCATTAATGAACTATTTTGCAAATGATGCTTGTTTTAAAGCTTTTGAACATCATTTTTAAGATATGACGTTGAAATTCAATCTATTTCGACAAACAAAATAGACATTTTCGGGTACAAAATATCATTACAATCAGTAAAATAAAGAAAACCAAATTGATTTTATGTAACAGCAGTTTCGTTTTTCCCCCTGATATTTCCCGAAATTTCAATATATTTGGAAAAATTTGCTCTTTAATTAAAAAACAAAAATTGTAGAAGTTGTTTTTAATCTAATTTTGTTCACTTTCACTTAAAGTATAAATAAATAAAATAAAGCATTATAAACTTTAATAATCAACAAAATTGATTATAAAACACTAAATTGTTAGTACATACTGAATTATGAACTTGAATATATTGCAACAATAAAAACTATTGATTAAAACGGAATATAAAGTTACGCATTTCTAACATTCATTAAACTAAAATAATTAATTATATTTAACATCAAATTTATTTCGGTAGGGAAATTTACCGAATAAGTGTAGTTAAGAGCATCTTCAGCTCTTTAACTGATTTAAATTCTACATACAGTTAATGAAAAAATGAGGAAAAATGATGAAGACGCTAATGTTGAGGACACCGAACAAATTCCTAAAATATCACATAGTGAGGGGCTAAAGGGTATCGAAATCGCCCTTCAGTGTTTTGAACATGATGTGAGTGGGGAATAGATTTAGTAATCCTTCGTAATATTCGTGTTGAAGCAGAAAAACGTAGAGTACATTACGTAGGTCCACAGGACATTACAGATTTCTTTAAAAAAAGTAGCCTGTAATTGCAAAGTCGGTAACTTAATTTTCAATATCCAAATTTCACAAAAAATTGTAACTGTAGTTTTCAATATAGGCATATTTCGGCAACTTAATTTTTAATATAGACAGCTTTCTGCAACTTAATTTTTATTACGTACAGCTTTCGGCAACTTAATTTTTAATATAGACAGCTTTCGGCAACTTACTTTTTAATATAGACAGCTTTCGGTAACTTAATTTTTAATATAGACGGCTTTATGTCTTCACAAAGTATTTTTCTGTGGTGTGTCTGATCGGGTGAATTACTGTATAGTAGCGTTTTTGAAACTGTGGGGCGCGCCCCCTTGGAAAAGGGGGAGTGCGTGATATCCCTATTAGAAAGGGGGAGGGGTAAGCGTTTTGGAAAGCCAAAAACAAATGATTTAAAATAAGTATTAATTTACTGAGAGGAAGCAAAACAAAATACACACACACACACATTCTGACATAATAAAATTTAAATACACATTTACTTAGATATAACATACTTATGAATGCACCAGTACTGCACAATGTGTGTTTTCGATAATTTATTTATCAATACTGAATCAAAAACAAGTTTAATAGTTAGTAGTTCCCTCCACAGACTTGTCATGTACAAGATATAATACTTATCTTGGTAATTTGAAGGGCTTACGACAATACGACTTTAGTTACATAAAGTCGTATTGTAGCTATATCAATAAAAGTACATTTTCATGGCATTCAATGCATTCTTATTGCATAAGATTGAAAATTGGATTGCAAACTTTGAAAGTTTGAGAAGCACTACTGTATAGTATGAATTCATTAATTTTCATTTCATGTAGTAAACGCTCGTTGCCTTCATAAAGTACGTACTTTTCCTTTAGATATTTAGTCAGTTTTATTTTCTGTTGATTTTTCAAGCAAACCATACATCCAATATTTTCCGAGGAAGCATTTTTACTTATTCTCTTTAATCCCATTCCCCATAACCCGGCATTTTCACAAACTCGGCTACTTTTCGGACCTCATTAGACTCAGTTTTCGGGCTCCAACTTTCTATAGAAAAGTCTTCATACTTTGAAGCGAAAGGCGGGGATTCCAGTCTTATGGTTTTTTAACTTTATTTGTCTTTTAATTTTGTCATTTAATTCGTTGTTTTAATTTTTAATTTAATATTTTATTATATTTTCGCTTTTTACTTTATTTTATTTTACTTTTTGGAAAACTTAGTAGGAAATCAGGAAATTCAATGTGTTTGTGTATAAAAGCTAATTTTTTTTTTTAAAAAGTATAATTCTAAAATTTTTTTTTTACTTTAAGATAAAAATAATTGAATTTTTTTAAAAAAATAAAGTAGCTACGATATTTTGATAGGATATTTCCTTTTATGAATTTTATTATTATTATTTTTCAAAAAAAGATATTGACTAAATAATAACGTAATTAAAATTTTTAGAATAATTTTTATAAGTTTGATTATTTTTAGAAAGTTATTAACACACACACATAATATGATAACGTGTTTGAAGATAAATGTCATCCGTGATGGGTAAAACTAACACTTGAAGTGAAATAATTCTAATCAAGATAAACAATATTATAATCAATCAACTAGAAATGGAAGTAGAAATTTTTGGTGGAAAAAAAATTCTTTACTCTTTAGAGATAGTAAATTTTTGCTATGGAAATGTTTGAAATATAATAGACTAAAATTTCATTTTACTATTCTATGCATGATTTTCGTTTTTGTTTATTTAAGACGCGTTCAATGAAGAAAAATGAAACGAATGCAAGTGAAAAATTGAACTGCAATTATAAAGGGTGTCCCAAAATTCACGCAAGATTTGAATTTCCCGCAGTTTGTGTGGTTAAGTTCTGCCAGCGAAAAAAAAACTTGTGATAGTTATTAAAATTGAAGTACTCTAAGAATAAAAAAAAATGAGTTTTCGCTGTTGAACAAGATTTTAAAATGTAATGGTCGTGTTATTTCATGTTTCGGTGTTCAAAATTGGCCGCTTATAAAGGGTGTTTTTTTTAGAGGTATAGAACTTTAAATTGCAATAAAACAACGATGTATTATTCGATTGACATGGATTTTTTTTATTCGAAAGATAATCTTGTGGCATTACATTTTAAATATGATTTCTGGCATAGGACTGCCACGGCTGGCTCGGATGTAGTCCAATCTGGACGTCCAATTTTCGATGACTTTTTCCAACATTTGTGGCCGTATATCGGCAATAACACGGCGAATGTTGTCTTCCAAATGCTCAAGCGTTTGTGGCTTATCCGCATAGACCAATGACTTTACACAGCCCCACAGAAAATAGTCTAGAGGTGTTAAATCACAAGATCTTGGAGGCCAATTCACAGGTCCAAAACGTGAAATTAGGCGGTCACCCAACGTGTCTTCCAATAAATCGATTGTGGCACGAGCTGTGTGACATGTTGCGCCGTCTTGTTGGAACCTCAGCCTCCTGGACATCATGATTGTTCAAATCAGGAATGAAAAAGTTAGTAATCATGGCTCTATACCGATCACCATTGACTGTAACGTTGTGTCCTTTATCGTTTTTGAAGAAGGATTCCACCAGCTCATAAAGCGCACCAAACAGTCAGTTTTTCTGGATGTAACGGTGTGTCGACATACACTTGTGGATTAGCTTCACTCCAAATGCGGCAGTTTTGTTTGTTGACGTAGCCATTCAACCAGAAGTGCGCTTCATCGCTAAACAAAATTCGCTTATGAAAATCGGGAACAACGGCAATTTCGTTTTGGGCCCATTCGACGAATCTACGCCTTGCATGATGATCGTTTTGATGAATTGCCAAACCAAACTGAGAATAAATCACTTGACAGCTGTTAAATAGGTCGCCATCTTGGAAAGTAATGCCAACTTAAACTTCTATACCTGAAAAAAAAAACACTCTTTATCATACATTTTGACTGCGTTAGGTTTTTTTTTCTTGGAAAATTTTGAAATGAAAGATAAATGTCAACAAGTTTAAGACAGTTAACGCCTTAAAGAAGAAATTCTAGCCATGTATTAAAGAAATTCAGTAACATTTATATAAAATCGTCAAAGCAAATTTCAACTACAAAATGCGTTATATGCTGGAAAACTGTATTTATAGGTCTGATATGCTATATTCCATATATAATTTTATATTATATGCTTTATGATTCAGTAAAAATGTACAGTTTTTAATCAGAAACCTGCGTGTTTTATGAAAATTACTTTTTGCATGAATTTTGGGTGATGATGATGATGATTGAATATTAACGTCGCACCGTTCAGCTACACGAGGGCTTTTGGCGACGGACCACGTAATTTCGAACCATGGTCAAGTGACGTGGACGATACCTGAGCTGGCACACCCCTCTCCTAAATTCCACACCACACCAACGGGAAGACGTTTCAGCTCTCGACAAATTTAACGTGCATTGCTACTCTACACCGCGGGTCTTAAGTGGTATTGGGCTCGAACTCGTGACCAGGCAAGCCACGATTCGATACCTATACCACTCGGCTACCGCGGGCACGCGTGAATTTTGGGACACACTATATTAGGAATTCTTATTAAATTTTCAATTAAATATCATTAAAATCGAGTGTTTTCCCCTTGACCCTCAGAAGAGCAAAGATGATTATTTCTACATACATTGACAAATATACTGTCGTGACCGAAGAAACCAAAAACCCGGGAAATCCATGGGAAACTCTGGCCACTTTAAGTCCAATCCCGAAGCACCAGGAGAAAGCCGAGGCCGTTGCCTGCTTTCGCCTAACCACCGGACATGACTTTTTGGGAGTATACTTCTACTGACTTGGCCTGGCTGCTGGCCTCCTTGGCTTGGCCCACTCTGCGGCCATGCCAGTTTGGATGACGACTTCCTACCCCACAACATACTGGACTCAATGAATACCCAATTGACGATATCGTCAATCTGTACTGGAAGGCTCGGTGTCAACTAGTCAAGCACGGGCGATAGGTAAATAAATAAAATAGTTAAATTTTCAACCAATGAAGAAAAAAAATAAATTTCATAAATATATTCATAAACTAATCTTTAAGTATTACTCTAATAACAGTAATTAATGGTCTAATAAAACTGTTTTAATAATGTTTAGCTTCAAATCTAGTAATACATTAGTAATTGTGACTATTAAAAGTAAAAATATAAAAACTCAGAAGAACGCATAAAACTGTTATTTGATTTTTTATTTTCAATTTTAAAATTTTAATTTAAAAAACAAATAATACGATGAAAGTGAAAATTATTTTATTGAAATTTAATAAGGTTTATCATTTCTTAAGAGTAATTATTCTTCATAATAAAAAACACATGTAAAAGCAATTCTTTGCACGACTTATATAAAAAAAAAGGTAGTGTTGAAATTATCCACTTTTCCTCAAGATTCTTACCTCAGCGAATCAGTTAAAGATATTGTTGTTATAAATTAATTAGCCTCTATTTTTGTACTTTAATTATATTCTAATTAAGACAATGAAAAAATGGCACGTAGCTCTTTAGAATGGCAAAATGAATAAATGAGATTGAAATGATATAAAACTTTTAATTACTCTTCTAAATTAAACAGTTTCCGATTATCTTTTTATAACTTCAAATGCAATCGATGTTTTATAAATGTTCATCAGAAGCTTAAAGTGGAAGTGAATGACGTGCTCAAGGATCTTAAACAATTAAAAATGTCATTCCTTTTACAAATACGTGACCCTTAAGAAAATAACTGAAGTTTTAGTGAGTTCATAATCAAGAAAAATATGTTTATGTTACACGCTTAAAAAGAAATCCAGCTATGGAGTTGCTAATGACATTCTCTATTAAGCTTTTTCAAAGAGTAATTACGCTTCTGTGTTTTTATACTTTCACTTTATATAGAAAGTTTACCTAATTTCAATGTAAACATTCTTTATAAACTTATTCAGAAGGAGATGATAACTTGCTTTAAAGAAATAAAAGTGATTAAAAGTATGAAAAATTTATATCTTGAACTAAAATATATTTTCGTATCGTACCAGTATTTATACGCAATATTTCATTGGAAATGTACAATACGTATTAAAATTTATACTGCCAAGTTTTTAGTTTTATTTAGATTCATACAGTTAATATAAGTATCAATTGCCGGCTGGGTGGCGTGGTCGGTTTGTTGCTGGCCTTTTGCACCAAAGGTCATTGGTCAATTTTCTGCATCATGAAAATCGACAGCCAATATGTCTTATGATTATACGGCATGTAAAAGATCCCTAGAGTGTCTGCTGGCTTGGGTGATCTCAGCAAAAGTAAATCCTAGTACAGGATCTCATCATCAGAGCTCAGATGCCTCCTTCTGGGGAGGAAATTGGGCGTCGAAATTACCTGCGGTGATAGGCATCCACCAATAGGGTGCCGCACTAAAAAGGGAGATACCAGCTTCCGAGGACGGTACTAGGTCTGCAATGGTAAATAACCCATTAGCAGTCCATTAGAAATAAAAAAAAGAGTATGGAATTTTTCTCTGATAAATGCTGTTAAAACAAACTTCTATATAATATTTTATTTCAAATTACTTTTGCTTTATCTTTTTGACAGCAAATTATTTTTGAACTTGATAATCAGTTCAACTGACAAGATTCATCTCAGTCTTTTAAAATTTAAGTTAGATTGCATGAAATGAAATTTGTTTGAATCGTTTGTGTCTTTAATAATGGCAACGATTAGGATAAGATTTTGTTCAAACGCATACTATAGTGGTGAAAAAAAAACACTACTATTCAAATAGAGAGCGATACATACAGGGACGTCTCAATGCATGGTTCGACTGGAACCGGGGTCAGAACCTTGTCTCGTTTTCAACTCAGTCGTAAGAAGATCATATTTCGAATAATTTCAAAGGTCAAATATTATTTCCGATTGTATTCTCCGAAAAACTGGGAACTTTGGGCGATATGTCAACTGGCTACATGTAATGACCGTCGTCCACGTACAAGATTAGACCTAACATCCTACATCATAATTGCGCATTCAGTCAAAAGACGGCAGTTAGTCGAGTTGGTATGTGCGATTGCAACTCATGCACATTTATTTGTTTCGGGTTGTTACGAGTATTTGACAACGTATGCTATGTTCTATTTACTTTTAAGGGTCATAGGTGGAGCCTGCATATTGGCCGTGGGTAGCCTAGTGGTTAGAGCATCGGACTCCAGACCGGAAGGCCTGGGTTCGATCGATGCCCGATGCCACCAAATACCCTCCGAGTACACACGGAGTACGTGCTCGTTAAATCAATGAGTCCGAAGTCTTGTGGGCTGAGTCACGAGCGCAGGGACTGGAGAATATTTCCCTTTTCTTCAGTTCAATGCAGAAATTGTGGAGTTGGAGATAGGTGGTATCCACATCTATCGTCCCTTCGGGGAATTTCACCGAGCTAAATCGTACTGTCACCTGTATGGTACCCAAGGTCAACGATAGGCGTACTTCTAGCTCCTAGCCACGATGGATTTAATGGGCCTCGATCTGACTTCGTCAGACAGGTGGCATTAGAAACAACAACATATATGTAGAGGCCCAGGTCCTCAAGAAATCTTAAGATGCCCCTGGTTACATTAATAAAAAGTAAGTTGGGTTGCAAGCCTCATCCGTGGCTGGTGACATACCGTAAAGACAATAAGGTGAAAAATCTTGCTTCAGTGGTGATTGGGAGTTGGAAATGGGCGATAACAAAAATTCTGTAATATGCGGGAAGTATAAAAGTGTCTCAGATACCAGCAAAGTCGAAATACAATGCTGAAGTTCATGATTCTTTCTAAGTGAAATTATTTAAATATTTAAAAGTGATGTTTTTATCAGTTTTACCTTTCCCAAATGCAATTAACTGTTAAATTACCATTATAAAAGCTTGGTTTTGGGACTGTTCCTCTGATTATTAGAACGAGAAGTTCTCTCTTTAAATAATGATACAGCTACAATATTTTCATACAAGAAAAAAATTTGCTCCCCCCTCCCCTTCGCTTCCAAAGTCTGATTATCTACCTCCGACAGATCGTAACTCGAATATGACTTAACATTAGAATAGTCGTCAGGACACAAAACTCCACGTAATAAGTACAGACACAAATAATCAAGTTAATGAATTTATTAGATTCACTCTTACCCTACTCAAGTCATTAGATCATATAATACTTAAGCAATAAAAAATATATATTACAGTAAAACCTGTTTTTGTGCGGTAGATAAAGACCTCATAGGAAAAAAGCACAAAAAATCATTTGAAAATTTCATAAAAATTTACATATAACAAAAAAAAATTAGTCGACATATGACAAAACAAAAATTTTATGCGGTGGGGAGGGGCCGCATTAAAAAAATCGCACTTAAAAAAATACATCAACTACACTCAGGAACATTGAAAATAGCGAACCAAGCAGAAAGCATCGGATTGAAATGAAATTTAATACACATAATGCCACAGATGAGAGATTCACTTGATCTAAAAAACAAGACAATTAAACGAGAATACAGGGTGTGCAACGACACAAATACTGGGCAACTTCAATAGTGCGTTGGACCACCTCCAGCTGCATTACATGCCGCTACACGGTCCGGCATTGAGTTGATTAGACACCTAATGTTGTCCTGAGGCAGATGGGCCCACAAATCTTGAACAGCCATCTCTAAATCATGTACAGAGTGACAAGATGGCGTCTGCCGTTTTAGCTGATCCCACACGTGCTCTATAGGGGACGAATCGGGGGAGCGGGCCGGCCATGAAAGAGTCTGAAAATGACGTAAGAAGTCTTGAGCAACTCTTGCTGTATGCGGACGAGCATTATCTTGCTGGAAAATTGCCCCTAGGAGACCATTTAGGAAAGGTCCTACATGGGGTCGAAAAATATCATCAACGTAACCTTGGCCCGTTAAAGTTCCACGCATTACAATTAAAATGGACCGGCTATCATAGGCTATGGCCCCCAGACCATTACACCAGCTGAGCGGGCAGTGTGACGTAGAACAGTGTGGAGGGGAATTGTACCGCTCACCAGGGCGCCTCCACACCCGTACACGGTTATCATCTGTCCCCCAAAACAAACTGGGATTCATCACTAAACACAACCGTTTGCCAATCTGTGACATTCCACATTGATCTGGCTTGGCACCACTGTAGACGCAGTTGCCGATGTTCCGGTGTTAAAGGGAGTGCACGGAAAGGGCGCTTGGATTTAAGATTTGCTTCTGCAAGGTGTCTGGAAATTGTTTGTGGAGCAATCGCTACGCCTACGTCTGCTCGTATCGTTGAATGAGTCACTGTGGGGTCCACAAGTGCTTGGCGCACGATCCTTCGATCCTCTCTCCTCGTGGTCTTCCTGGTCGCTCTAGACCCGGTTTTCCGCGCGTGGGTACCTTCTCGTATCCACTGCTCCCAACAATTTCTAATGGTACACTCCGAACGATACACCTGGCCAGCAACACGGCGCGTCGACCAGTCTGTAGTTTTCATCCCGATGATCAGGCCTCTCTCAAACTCGCTTAAATGTGAGAAATGTCTTCTAGCACGTTTACCTGGCATGTTTTGCTTACCAAAGTCTTCTTACAATTGGCGGGTAATCGTCACGTTTATGAATCTTCGAATTTGCGCTGGCTAATATAGCACCCTCTTCCTGATTGTAGTGCCATCTCGGCGTGTATGAGCATGCGTATTGGCACAAAACTTGGATCATTTGCATATCACATTACGCTGTACTTATTTGCAAAGTTTCGGGATTGTACTTAGCTTCCTTCTTGAGTCGCTAATTTCAATGTTCCTGAGCGTATTTACAAAATGTATGAGAACGTACTTCCGAACAAAATAAACAATTAAATTATGCATGGAAACATTTTTAAAACATTTAATTTCTGATTGTATACTTGGCGAAGTTTTCAAAATGTCACACATAATTCACTGTCACTCATCGTAATCCAAAGTGCGCATCTTCTTGTGATAATTTAGTTCAAAATCGCTTTCGTCACTTGAAGATACAACTTTAATTGATGTATTTTTGGTACCATAAATTAAGTGGTAAGCTTTTGCGACAACTGTTGGTTAGTCAGTTGCTTGTAAATGTTACGATAACTAGATATACATGATCAAAGCTCTTTTTGGAATTTCAAATTCTTTTCGGAATTGCTATCAAATTTAAAAAAAAATGTTTTCCCGTTTTGTTGGAAAGCTGGATCCCTACATACATTTTATTCGCTCTCAAAGAATCCAGTTCTTTTTGTTCGTCTTTATAATCTATCAAATTATTGATAATGTAACTGTCATTGAAGATTTCATCTTCAATCAAAGCGTGTTGAAAGAAACTAACTGAACGTGCATTGTTGAGAGATTTTTTGTAAAATATAAACAGATCGCCTTGAAGTGTATATACGTGCATTTATAGAAAACATTACAGATGTTCCAAAGCCGTTGAAATTCATATACCGCACACAAAAAAGATTGCACAAAATAAATCACATAAAAATAAAATCGTACAAAAAAGGTCCGCACAAAAACAGTTTCTACTGTATTTGCTGATATTCAGAACGGTAACATTATTTCAAATCACCATTTTTATAAAATTCGAAATGTAGGCCAATTACCATATTTTTTTATCACATTAAAATATATATTCATAGAACGGGATGGGCAAATTGCTGCTCGCGGGCCGCATGTGGCTCGTGAAGAGTTCTTTTTATGGTCCCCTATTCTAGTCAGAATATCTCTTTTGAACTAAGATTTATTTACTAAGCACGATCGAAGATTTGTCCAGTACATTCCAGTATAGGGAAAAAATGTATTAATTCCTTTAAGGGAAACCAAGTATTTGAAAATGTTTCTGCTAACGTTAAATGTTACGGACTCGTGGCTGGCGTGTCATGAGTTCGAGACAAGTACCGTTGAATTCCCGTCGCGTAGAGGGGGATGCACGTTAAATACGTCAGACTTAAATGTCCTACTGCTGATGTGGTTAGGAGAGGGAGGTGCCAGGTCAGGTCAGGTCCTCGTCACTTGACCACTGTTTAAAATTACGAAGTCCGTCACCAATAGCCGATGTACAGCTCTATAATGCAACGTTAATGCATTTCTCACTCACTCGCTAAGTTTTCATGCTCTGTTTCTTTTTGGAGAGCAAAGCCACAAAAAGATTTCAGGATTTAAAAAAAATTGAACCTATAAATTCTCAATTTGGTCTCTAACACCTGTACTACTTATCTGGAGGACTGAACCCGCGATGTTTGGATTCTTAGATGAGTAACATGACCACTAGAAAAAAGTAATCAGCCTTGTCTGGAGACTGTTACTGGTTTATGAAAGTACAGTACGCTACAATTAAAATGAGTGGCAGCCCCCCCCCCAGACAGGAGTGATCCCTTTTATCTGGTGGTCATGTTACTTGTTTTCGGATCCATAGGTCGTGGGTTCTATCCTCCTCACCCTATTACTGATAATATTGATTGACACCTGTTATTTTGGAGCTTTAATTTATTGACTTCCAGTCATATCACACTGTGAATGAAATATTTAATGGTAAGAAATTAATTGACTTTTTCAAATCTTTTTCCGTGAATAAAATGTCTATGAATGAAGAAATTTGCTGGGAAAAAATGTTCCCTAAATGTGGGTCAACATATATTTGTGTGTTATTATTCCTTGCATTAAAGTTAACAAGGTAAAATATAGATGCAAGTAAGCTGATATTAACTTACAGGTTGTGTGCTGAGAATTTCACCAATCCATCTCGCACCTAATTTCAAAGAAAAATTGTAGAAAATTGTGATAGGGAACATTTGTTTTATTAAATAGATTCTAAAATTAAAAGTTCGTGCTTTTACAGATGATATGAAATCAATTTAATAAATGAATTGAAGAAAACTGCCACAATTTTATATATATCCTGGTGTGCAAAAATTAAGGACGAAGTCGAAAAATTAGCATATCAGCTGAACGAAGAGGCAGAGCGGACAGAAAGACCAATCAGGAGATTAAGTAAGGTGATGTACGGTAGCACATGCACAGATATGCAGGTAGACGTAATGGGGGAGTGTCTGAGTAGTATAAAGCATGTTGTCGGTGTAAGATCAGTATTTCTGGCAAAGAGATTGCACGCCGTATAGCAGTTAAAATCGAAACTGAGTTGCTGCCTCAGCGAGAAATGGCGAATAATCAATCTGTTAGACCACATCTGGATGGTTTTACCCGAGGTCGAATCATTGGGAAGTTGGAGGAAGGCCGCAGTGTGACAAGTGTGGCTGCAGAGTTCGGAATTGCTCACATCATCGTTTCACGACTTTGGAGACAATTTCAAACTACAGGAACAGCTATCCGGGAGTTCAGTAGTGGTCGTCCACGAGGAACCACACCCGCAGATGACCGGTACATTGTCTTACAGGGCAGAAGAAACAGGCGGCAGACAGCGGGAGAAATCGCTAGACACACGACACAGGCGACTGGATGACCGATATCGCGTTTTATCGTGGCCAGAAGACTGCACGGTGGTGGTCTGTTTGCACGACGCCCTGTACGGTGTGTACCTTTAACGCCTGCCCATCGGAGAAGGCGTTCTCTGTGGTGCCGGGAACACCGGAATTGGAGAGACAATGAATGGGGACGAGTGCTCTTTACAGATGAGAGCAGATTCAGTTTGAGTAGTGATTCTCATCTGGAGAGAGCGGGGAAGCCACAATCATCCCTCGAACATCATTGAAAGGGACAGGTATGGAGGTCTCGGTGTTCTCGTTTGGGGAGGCATCATGCTTGGAAGTGGTACAGACCTTCACATCTTCGACGCAGGTTCAGTCAACGGGACCCGTTATTGTAACGAGATTCTTCTTCCATATGTGCGTCTTTTTAGAGGCGCTATGGGTCTGCAGTTCCTTTTCATGGACGACAATGCACCATGTCATCTCACAGTAGCTGCCGAACAGCTCTTAGAGAGAGAGGATATTTAACGTATGGCTTAACCGGCACGATCTCCGCATCTCAATCCCATCGAGCATGTATGGGATTTTCTAGGCAGACGCTTGGCAGCTCGTACCTTACCACCAGTAACGATTCGGGAGCTTCGATTGGCGCTGCAAGACGAATGGGCAGCAATGCCTCAACAACTCATTGACACCCTCATTCTCAGCATGGGCAGACGCTGTGAAACCTGCCTAGCAGTCAGGGGAGATCCTATCCCTTACTAAAGACCGGATGTTTCATGCTGGACAGCCATCACAGGGATGTTTCATGCTGGACAGCCATCACAGGGATGTTTCGGCCTTCAGTCGCATTGCGCTCCATGCTACTTTTTCAATCAAGCTTCTTTTTATCCCTCTGATTTCTCTTTTAGTAAGTGTTGCTTACATTACACATGTCCTTACGTATTGGGGATCTTACGGTATTAAATGTGTTGATTTGGAAAACTTTTGTACAAAGTTATATTGAAAAAACCGTCTCGTCCTTAATTTTCGCACACCAGTGTATATATATTTTTGTACAATTTATACCTTGGGATACCCCCTACCAGGCGGTACCATCTCTTCATCTACTCGTCCTAAATTAGTTGTAGGTAATTATTAATGACACAAGCCATAATAAGACCAATTTATTATTATTAATTCAAATATTCAAAGACAGTCTTACGCTATATAGGAAATCAGGAATGATATAACGTAACCCTAAATTCTATGTAAATAAGCACTTGGAATCGTAATAAATTAACTTTCAGTAATATTATCCTGTGAATCTCAATCTTCCTTAATTTCTATGACTCGCTAAAGCCCGTTCTATAATTACGTTTCTAAGTTAAAATCCTTGCCATCAGCTTACGGCGTTCAGCATCTCAGGTTCCTTTCTCCTTCTTCTTCGCGATTACAAAACCTCCACTATATATCTACTAACTAGTCTGAATATCAAGGTTTCTTCTTGAGAGGATTGGCTGTGAAATAACTCAATTCTGGCCCCAAAGATTCCTTAAGAAGATTAGTAGGAAAAACATGGTAAAGACCCGTCACAACCTTTTCTAAGATGCAAAGTTGGATACATAATTGAATGTAATCATATTAAAAACGTGCATCCCTCCTGTGTCTTCCGTTTGTACAATGTTGCCGCGGTAGCCTAGTGGTCAAGGTAACAGACTCGTTGCCAGAGTAACATGTGTCCGTGCTTAGTACCGCTGAAGGCCCGCCTTGTAGGGTAGTGATGCCCGTTAAATATGTCGATAGCTCAAACGTCCTGCCTCTGGTGGGGTGTGGTACTTAGGAGAGGGAGGTGGGCTGCTCAGGTGTCGTCCTCCTCACTTGACCACGGTTCAAAATTACAAGGGCCGTCACCAAAAGCATTTTAGTTGCTGAACAGTGTGACGTTAATATTCACTCCCACAGTGGCGTAACAAAGCTAATTAGGGCCCCCTAGAATCCTGGCCCCACCGCAACAGGGGATGTACGTTCGCCACTAGCTCACTCACTATCTCGTTGCCACAATGTGGCTTTTAAGCCGTCTATAGAATATTAGAAATTACTTTATCCACTGATGCTTAGCGGAGAATCTTTTAATATCTTTGAAAATGTTTTTCACTCAGAAAAATTAAAGGAACTGCAAAAAGTGATTTAAAAAAAACAGCTCAAAAGTTTTCATTTTTGTCATTATAAAAACAAAGAAACTCATATTGTCCCCTTTAACATCAATTGAGGTTTTCATTGGAAAGGTTACCTTTTTGTCACACTTAATGCTTACCCCCTCTTCCTATACAAACAAAACTATTTGCTGCAAATGACAATCCTTCGCCTTTCTCATGTGTTTTTTTTCGTTGAAAAATGCCTGTGCCCAAATCTTTTAAACGAATTCAAGCATTTTTCTTCTTTTAATTTTCCCTTTCTAAACTTCACTTGGTAAAGAAATATACTCTCTATCGTACATTCCTGTTAATCTCTTTACTGCGAATTCCTGAAATCATATGAGGCAGAAAAAGAGAAGTATAATGCATTTGAATTAAAATTAAAAATATTATTAAATACGTACGCGTGGAAAATGAAAAGTTCGGATTAAATTCCGCAATTTTTCAGAATTCGAATGAATGTTTTATTATTGTGGGATTATATTTGTGTGTATTCTTTTAAGACGAAATTATTATAATTTAATTAAAAAGATTAATTTAATTATTAATTAAATCATTACAATTTAATTACTACTTATTTGCTATAAAGCTGAACAAATGTACCGTATGTTTATGGCGTACAATTTTGTTAAAAGTTACTTTTTAAAGGGTTTGAAATAAACGTTCGATGTGCTTTGTTTTCTTAATAATAAACAAAGCTATGTAAAATGGAACGTACAAATTCATTATGTTAATAAGGAAAATAAAGTAATGATTTTTTTTAAAGATTATCCTCTCTGCGCTAAACAATTTTCTTGAACACATAAATACATGCATAATGCAAAAAAAAGGAAGACATGGATAAAAATGACTAATGTAGACGCTGAATACACAAAGTAGTTGCATTCAGATTAAATAATCCATTAGTATATATCCTTATATTTGCTATATTTATTTAAATCCTGCTGTTGTTGTGACTAATGCCACCTGTCTGACGTAGTCAGAACGAGGCCCACGAAATTCATCGTGGCATGGGCAAGAGGTACGCCTGTCGTTGGCCTTGAGCACCATACAGGTGACAGTGCGATTTAAGCTCAGAGAAACTTCTCGAAGGGACGATAGATGGCGACACGACCTCTATCTCCACCTCCCACAATTTCTGCAAGTGAACTGAAGGGAGGGAAATATTCTCAGTTCCTGCGCTAGTGAATAAGCCCACAAGACTACGGACCCACTGATTTTAACGAGCACGTACTCCGTGTGCACTCGGAGGATATTTGGTGACATCGAGCATCGAACCCAGGCCTTCCGGTCTGGAGTCCGATGCTCTAACCACTAGGCTACCCACGGCCGTGGGTAGCCTAGTGGTTACCGTGGGTAGCCTAGTGGTTAGAGCATCGGACTCCCGACCGGAAGGCCTGGGTTCGATGCTGGATGTCACCAAATACCCTCCGAGTGCACAGGGAGTACGTGCTCGTTAAATCAGTGGGTCCGTAGTCTTGTGGGCTTATTCACGAGCGCAGGAACTGAGAATATTTTCCCCTCCCTTCAGTTCACTTGCAAAAAATTGTGGAGGTGGAGATAGAGGTCGTCGCCATCTATCGTCCCTTCGGGGAGTTTCACCGAGCTTAAATCGCACTGTCACCTGTATGGTGCTCAAGGCCAACGACAGGCGTACCTCTTGCCCATGCCACGATGAATTTCGTGGGCCTCGTTCTGACTACGTCAGACAGGTGGCATTAGCCACAACAACAACAACAAATCCTGCTGCTTTTTCTTAATTTCTTTTTTAAATTTCCTTTCTATTTGTTCCCCCGTTATTTTACTTTTTTTCCTCATTAATATTCATCCTATTGTTTGTACGTACTATATTTTTCTCTATTTTTCATAAACTTTTTTGTTTGATTTTAATTATTTGCTTTGTTTTACGTTTAAGACTTTGAGATTCTGTACATTTCTTTTATTGAGAATATAGCGTTCGACTTATGAGGAATTTATGAGAATAAATTTTGCATGCCATGATTTATTTTTTTAAAAATTCAAGCAGAATAATTATTTTTAACTGAGAAAAACTCAGTCATGTATGCAATTTTTTACCTTTAGATAACAAAATTTAAGGACGCAGTAGTTTTTATTTTAAAAAAATAATCAAGAAAACTAAGGCACTCCAATTATGTATCTTTTCCATTTATGTTTAGAAATAGATGTCTACCAGTGTACACTGGAACAACTACCTGACAAGTTTTACATGCATTTTACATTATCAAGAATATTTTCCGATAATCAAAATATACTTTTGCAACCTTGCCAGGTAGGGTAGGATTGTGGAAATCTATTTCAAATGGTTTAACTTTAGGTACTTGCATTTGTTGTCAGCAATATCGTCTATTCCGGAATTTTGCATCGTACCATGTACACCCGATATTACGATAAAAAGTAACCCGGTACAGGGACAAGTTTTCGATTAAAATATTTATTTCTTATTTTAACTGCATTGAAGGCATATTTATATTTTATAATATTTCTTATTTTAATGAATATGATATTAAAAGGTTAATAATACATAATATACGTACAATTTAAATTCTTTGATTTATGTTGTGTGAAGGAATAGCTATAATTTATGCTTACTTTTATGTAAATAATTATCTTTATATGATGCAAAATTAATACATAATAAAATTCTGAATCTATATTATTGACCTCTGTCCCCTAACTTTGCCTACATTGCCATGATAATCGAATTGTTTCAAATATTTCCTCCTGAGTTATGTTGCTAGATTGGTTGTCACAGAACTGCTACAAGGTTACCCACCCCTGACAAGAGTAGGGGTTAACTGGTGTGTATGTAGTCGCAGTGGTGTACTCGGGTACTTTCTGGGTGACTCTCGTATTTAGCTATTTTGCACATTTCTTTTAATTAATCATAACATATTATATTTTCATATTATTAGGAATTATATTTATTTCAGTTATTTAGCAATAATATCCTTTAATAAATACATCTATACTATAATACTATAACTTTGCTTAAGGCCCGATGGCCACAGCGAATGTTCTGTAAGAAATTTCGTTTTTGTGTGTAAAGTTATAACTGTTATAAAAGAAAAAGAAAATAGTATTTACTTAAGCATGTGTGAATGTTTGTGTCACCTAGACAATATGAATGGAAATAACTCATGGGAAAATAAAGTGAAAGAATTGTGATAAATGTGTGATCCCATGTGAAAATAATGTGATAAATGTGTGATCTCATGTGAAAAAAAAGTGTGTGTGTATCGAAGTTTCACTTGAAGCATCTTTTAAGAAAAGCTTGCTAATTATTTTAATTTTAAATATATTTAATTAAACCAGTAATATATTTAATTAAAATTATTATAATAACCCAGCAAGCACATTTTGTTTATATTATCTTTTGGAATAATTATAATGAACTAGAATTTCTTTCCTTTGCTCGAAGGTTTTGAACGCATATCTCTAGGAATATAAGGAAATTGGACAGTATTGTACAAGGACATAAACATTGCTTTTAAACTAAGTTCTTATGACAAGAAAGTAATTTACATTTTCAAAGCTTTCCAATTAATGGACCAGTGATGAGAAATCTGGAAACTCAAAGCTATTAATGGAAGATGGTAAAGTTTTGTAATTAAAATATGTTTAATCATCATTTAATTGCGATATGTAAATGGATTTACCCAAAGACTTTGACTAATGTCGAAAAGTCTACGCACTCTCCAATAATTAACTGAATTAATTATGAATTTAAACATGAATCGGCATTGAATTATGAAATATTTAATGAGGAAGCATGTTATATCCTTATAGTTCTAAAATTTTAGTATAATGACAAAAAAAAAGATTTTAGTGGGATGGAATCAGTGTTCCTCTATATCAATTGACGATGAGTCGGTGAATATTAACATCGCACTATTCAGCTACACGAAGGCTTTTGGTGATGGACCTCGTTATTTTGAACTATGGTCAAATGAAAAGGACGACACCTGAGTTCTCTCTCTGTCACCCCTTATCCTAGGCTCCACATCACAGCAATGGGAGGATGTTTGAGCTTTGACATACTTATCGTGCATCGGCTACCTCTTCACGGTGGGTATCCAGTGGTACCAGGCTCGAACTCATGATACTCTGGCCACGAGTCCGTTACCTTGACAACTAGGCTACCTCTGCCCTTAGTTGATCAGAATCATTGGTTGGATTGAAGCAGCTTTCATTAGTAAGCAGAACAGGACTCCATAGATGCGATGTTCAGTTTTTTTTTCTTGACATCACCATAAACGGTGCCACCGAAGGGCTGCTGTTGTGTGTATAACCGTTCTTCGCACGGGTGAATTGAGAAATATAACAAACAAGATAGGACAAAAAGCAATTAAATGAGCTCAAAATTCCATTAATATCGTTGCGTTTTAAGTGAATGGCCAATCAGAAAGTCCGATTTAGCAAATAAATAAATATTGCTGAATTACACGATATTTAATATAGATTGAGTTGATGCTCGTCAAAAAAATGCCTTTAAGAAGACAAAGTCATTATCAACCGCTCACCGAGTTTGAACAAGGTCATGTAATGGGACTATGTTAAGGTGGATTTTTCTTTCCAAGATATTGCAGAAAGACTTGGCCGGAATGTATCAACTGTGCATTATTGTTGGAAGCAGTGATCAAAGGATTGTACTGCCTCAAGAAGACCGAGTCTCGGGTGGCCACGTGGGTTTACTGAGAGGAAAGACCGCCGTATTCGGTGAATGGCTGTGGTGCATCGTACTGAATCTGCAAAAGAAATTCGAGCTGTAGTTGGTACCACAGTGACACAACGAATAGTTATAAATCAGTTACTTCAAGAACTGCTCCGAGCAAGGCACCCTGTAGCGTGTATTTCACTGACCAAGCCGTTGCCATTTATGACGAAAGTGGTTTCAAGCCCAAGCTCATTGGAGGACGGAGTGGAGATCTGTTTTTTTTTCTGATAAAAGCAGATTCTGACGTGGCAGTGATGGCTGTGTGATGGTCAGAAGGAGGCTAGGGGAACGCCTGCAACAAAACTGTCTGCGACCTAGACACACTGGACCTACACCGGGAGTCATGGTCTGGGAAGCAATTTCCTGTGACAGGGAAATAACTCTCGTGGTTAGATTATCCCAAACACACTGACTGCAAATTTGTTCGTCAGTCTAGAAATTCAACCTCTAGTACCGTTACTCATGAATAGCATTCAAGGGGGAGTTTTCCAACAGGATAACGCTCATGTCGTAACGCGAAGTGCTCTACAGAGTGTTGGCATGTTACCTTGGCCTTCGATATGACCAAATCTGTCTGCAATTGAGCAAGTATAAGATACTATTGGGTGATAACTTCAGCATCACCCACAGCCAGCACTGACCGTCCTAGTATTGACGCAACAAGTACAAGAAGCATGGAACTCTGTACCACAAAGTGACATTCAACACCTGTGTGACATAATGCATGCACGCTTGGATTCAAAATTCTGAAGGTTATATCTGCTATTAACGTAACAGCAGTTCACTTTTGAAATGCATTTTCTTGATTTTAAATTAAACTGTGATCTTGAAATTTGTTTTCAATTAAACATGTTAACTAGACAATAGCATTATCCCAATTTAATTACTCTACAATAATTTTTTTTCGGTGTTGGGATTTTTCCCCCGTCAGTGTATCTATATATATAGATGAATATTCTAAAGAAAATTTTTCGATAAGATGGATGTTTGAGCACAAGCATATTTTATCATTTGTACATCAATATAAATTTTATCCACAGATTTTATACATTTTTTAACTATTAATCTTTGTTAGGAAAGAGGAAAAATGAAGAAGAATATATAAAAATGTTTATAATACTTGGATAACTGTTGAAATGTGTGTTTTTTTTAAGTACTTTCGCGTATTATATATATTCACCACCTCTCGGGTTCACTTGTTTTTCATTTATAAATGTTGCTTCTAAGTTTTAAAAATTCTTCTTTATTATTTCTTGGAGTCTTTAAAGATAAAAAAAATGTCCGTTACTCATTTTCTACATATTTTTAATCGAAAATATTGAGGATAAATTCAGCACGTATTCTGAAGTTAAAACTTTTGAAATTTTCCTATTTGTTAGATCTGTTCGGATCTTCAAAGCACTTTTAGGCATGTCATTAAAGTAAATAATCCTTCATAAGCCTTGTTTCCTTGTCGACTTAACTTAGACCGTAAGCGCGCTCTCTCGAAAGAATGGATGTGTGGCGGAGGATATTAACTTGGCGGAGTCGTCAGGAAAGATATTTTTAGAGGTGAAAAACATGGATACCTAATTGTGAGAAAGTAAGATTTTATTTGCAGAGGTGTAAACCTTCGCTAGAGTAAAATACGGCTTACTTCCATTCTAAATTGTTATTCAGATTTTTTTATTGTTTTGATGGATATTGCAGTTTTATTTGAAATATTTGTTTTTTTCAATGTTATTCAGGAAATGTTTTGAGGGAATTGAAACTAAAATAATTCTCATATTTAGTGATGGGTTAAAGCCTATTTAATGCTGTAATTTAAAATTTTATTTCATTTAGTAGCAGCAATTTAAGAAATATATATTTTTCTGTTTATATACCCGGAAAATATCAGTATCTAGTTTTAGAACACCAATTAAAGAACCCCGCAATTTTATTTTTGATTGCTTTTAAAAATGTCGGGTATTAGAAGTTAATTATTATCATTTAAGGTATCCGACTACTTGATCTGAGTAATAAATTTGATATGAGTATGCTACTTGATTTTGACATGAGTTTGGGACCACGCTTAACAGATTTTGATGGCTAGTGTAATGGCGAAAAGATGCGTAGCTTGCCGATATCAAATTAGTGCCCAAAATTTAACCAGTTTATATTATATGCTAGGGTTGGGGCAAAAGTCATGGCAACTATTTTTTTTCTTGAAGATGCCAGTCCGGTTGGAAAATGTGACATATGCAGATGGAAGTTCAAGGTGTTAACTACATGTGTGGACAGTGAATAGCGCTGAAATATCGTAACACACTAATTTATTACGATAGCTTACTGGGCAATATGGCCTTAACGAGGCAAAACAATGACAACACAGTACACATAAAGTTGACATGACAAACCTGGGGCTAAAGACTCTTAATGTAGTTCATGACTCTTATTGTAATCCATGAGCTGCTCGATAACGGCACGTGCCTGGTCGGTCAACACACTGACCTGTCGTCCCAAACGTTGCTCTTCACTGGTTAACACCCGTCCTTGCTGAAACTTTCCTATACGGTACTGTACGGTATGGTAGGGCATTATTCCCAAGGGCTTCCATTAACTCTCACTGTGACATTCCATCACATTTCTCTCTCGGAGAACGGCTATTTTGATGTAAGCGCACTGCTCAACATGCTTACTTCCATCTTGCACGACACTCACCACCTGACTGATTTCACAGCCCTCGCTGAGCTACTACCAGCTGTCACAGAGCCATCGGATGTTCTGCATACACATTATGCCTGTAGAACTTCCGCACGACACATATACGTTTGTGATCCGTTCGCATACCTACAAGAAAAAAAAAATAGTTGCCATGCCTTATGCCCCCACCCTCGTAAATGTACTATATCTTCATCGCCTTAACAACAACGATCCATGTAAGAAAAGTTGATTAATAAGAAAATAATTAGAAAAATTATTATTAAATGTGACTTAAAGAGATGTAGTCACGCGATCTATGTAGGCATCCGAAGTCTATTTCAATTAATTAAGTGGAACAGAAAGAATTTTCACAGAGAGAATAACACAATTTTCTCTGTATATCAAACATTCTAAATTTAATCTGTTCTCACTGAGGGCAGTTTGCCGATCCTGATTGGTCCAAAAGTGCTATCTAGGCTCAAAAAGCATATTATTTTCTAAGCATATTACTTAGTAATTAGCAATTTTTTAATGCCAACAAATTTAATGAACAATTAACATTCAGTAAAACAAAGAGGCGTTAACTTCTAAAAATTAGAAAAAATTATTATTATAATGTTCACAATTCCTGGTGGTCACATGATACAAACAAACACGTGTTCTCCTTTAAATTCAAAACAGATATCAAAACTAATTATACTTGTTCAATGTGTGTGTGCAAACCTTAGATAAAACTTCAAATTTCATAATTGGGTAAAGAAGTTTAAATGTTATAAAAATACACTGCTGGACAATTGCTAAGGACGGATAACACTATCATCCATAGCAACCACAAAATGAAGGGAAGCAAAATGTGGAAAATTAGAATAAGTGCGGGATATTATTAAGAAGAAGTATGAGTATGAAAATTTTTTTTCCACGTCTGTTCATCACGTGATAGCATTCATAAGAGCTTTAAAGGTTTTGACGCGTGTGGACAGTTGTTGTTTCAAGTCAAAGTTTTACAGGAAAGATTTAATAGACGAACTTAAAATTTTTGGCATGTCTTCCCGACATCACATAGATGATTTTATGCGTGGCCGAATTATTGGAAAGATCGAAGAAGGGCGAAAAGTAACAGATGTTGCCAGGGAGTTCGACATCGCTCACAGCGTTGTTTCACGGCTGTGGAAGTCATTTAATACTACTGGAATGTGTAGTAGACGGCACGGGGGAGGTCGTGTTAGAAGTACGACGCCTGCAGAAGACAGATATATCGTCCTATCAGCAAAAAGAAACAGGCGCACCACAGCTCAGCAGGTGGCAAATCAGTTTCTTGCTGCCTCAGGAAAGCAGATCTCCCGAAAAACTGTTGCCAGACGTTTGAGAGGAGGAGGACTATACGCACGCAGACCCGTTGTGTGTGTCCCATTGACCAGACAGCACCGCACTGCCCGTTTGCATTGGTGTCGTGAGCATCACAATCGGACTGAACAGGACTGGGCATGCGTACTATTCTCAGATGAGAGTAGGTTCGGTCTGTCATCGGATTGTAGACGCCAACTGATCTGGCGCGAGAGGGGTACTGCTTATCGTCCAGAAAATATCCAGGAAAAGGACCGATATCTGACATGCAGTATCATGGTGTGGGTCGGCATCATGATCAATGGCCGCACACGCCTACATGTGGTTGCGAATGAGACTATGACGGGCCAACGATACATTGATGAAGTTCTACTTCCACATGTTCGTCTTTTCCGTGGTGCTGTCGGTGATAAATTTGTTTTTATGGATAACGACGCAACATGTCATCGAACACTCGCTGTTCAGGATTGTCTAGACAGCGAGGGTATTCAACGTCTCGTATGGCCAAAGCGTTCTCCAGATCTAAACCCCATTGAAAATGTGTGGGATGCTTTGGGGAGGCAAGTTGCTGGTCGAAACTATCCTCCGACAAACAAGAATACCCTCATTCGTGCACTCACAGAGGAATGGGATAAATTGCCTCAACAGCTGCTGGATAATTTTGTTCAAAGTATGGTACGACGTGTGGAAATTTGCATCACACTCCCCGGTGGACATATCCCGTACTGATACTTTTCTTTACGGTGCCTGCTGACTTTTAGATGCATTGTTCCATTTCTCCGTACGCAGATCAAATGGACATTTTTTTTTCTTTCAGATGTTTCACAGCATTTGTACTTTCCGGAACAATAAATATTCTTTATTCTAATGTCTGAACAGTGTGGCAACTATATTTTATCCTAATAGGCCTCATGTCTCGCTTAATGTTATGCTACATAGCAATTTGTGATCCGTCCTTAGCATTTGTCCAGCAGTGTATATTGTGTGTGAGTGTGAGTCAGAGAATAAAGTTTTTTTTTAAAATTATAAATCCTACTGTATTCATATACTTTTGAAATGCATTTTGTATACATATGTATTTCTTATGAGAAAGCTTTAGCAAAGAGTAAAAGTTGGCGGCACCGAAGCACGTGAACTGATTAGCTGGAAACACAAGATAGCTTTTATAATGTGACTATGATGTTACATGAGTTTTTGAATTGATTGCCTAGAATCACGTGGTTATCATTATTATGTGACTATGATGTCACAGGAATTTAATCTATTGCATGTTCGGCTGTAAAAGTTATTCAAACTTCTGTGACACATCACAATTAACCCTTAACTTCGCAATTTTTTAAATTTCTATGAAAAAATAATAGGAGCTAGTTCTCAAGTAATAACAAAAGGGAAAAATATGAAAAAATTAAGCAGTTTTAAATTGAATTCCAGTCATATTTTTGTTTGTTGCAAAAATGCAATGTTGCACAGTAGTGCTGTAAATTACAAAACTTTTTTTATATGATTCATTTATATTCATCATAAAAGGTTTAAATTTCCTGCCTGGTAATTTATTTCGTCAATATACAAGAGGAAGCATAAAATATAATGGATTCTTTTTATAGCAAAAACACAGTTCTTGAGGCATCAGAGATTTTTATAATTGTTGTGATTTCTGAAAAAAATGTACTTCCATCTAGTGACAAAATTAGCATGTATTTCGTTGCAGTAATCTTTTTTCCTCAGATAAGTGATTTGTAGGTAGTTAAAAAATATTGAATCTTTTAAATTAAAATAAATCATATGTTGCAGAAATACAATAGTGCGAAGTTAAGGGTTAAATTCACAATGTTTTCAATACTCTTGTTAGCAAAATGAAGTATTTAAGAAAACATTACTTCTTTCTCTTTTCTGATATTTAGAATTAAAGTATGGTTGCTCAAAATATTACGTTAAGTCAAATTAACTAATTGTTTAAAATGTCATAATGTAAGTACAATATGAAATGTGATAAAAACATTGTTTTGGAATTCATTCCATGGGGTTAAGAGTAATCTATTTTGAATAACATTTATAAAGAAAAATTAATGATGCATGGAAAAAAAAGTTGGAAATATTTTGGTGTTTGAGCATAATACTACATATGTCGTTTCAGCCGTGTCATTTTCACGTTATATCTACACGCTTTATTGCATTTTTCCATTAGTGGTCATGAAAACAGCGATAACGTCGTCATAAAACATTCCATTACTGTCTCTAGTGAGTATATAAATTGTATTTAGACTTTTCCACAGTGCAAATTCCTAAATACTAAAGGCAGGAAAGCGAAAGGCTGCGAGAAAATTGCAGATAAAATAATTCACATCTCATAAAGAATGAAAATTATGTATTTTATGCATAAAAAACAAGAATAGGAGACATTTGCAGCCTTCTTAATAAGTACAAATAGATGGAAAATAATGCAAAAAAAAAATATAACTAATTCTATATAGAAATTAAGATTTTCCAGAAAAAGATATAAATGAAATTTTGTATCAGTCATTTGCAATATGCTTTTCTAGATTATTTACATGATTATTATTGTTTTGAATCAAAATAATAAAGCATTTTCATAATGAGATGTTTAAAAGGTTTCCACACCTTACAACATGATTCAGCGTGCCGCACAGAAAGAGATTGTTAAAACCATTCAATTCCGCAAAGATAGGTCAATAGTATAGATAGATATATTCTCATTAATTTTGCATTACACATCAGAAATAGACAGCACAAACTGTAACTATTTCTTCAACAAAAATAGAAAAGAAAAATTTAAATTGTAAATATATTATGTATTTTTGTAGTCACTTTATACATATATATTTATATATGCCAGTCACCTTATCGACAGTAACATCACGGCCCACGAAATTAATCGCGGCTAGGGGCTAGATTTTTACACTTGTCGTTAGCCTTAGCCTTTGAGCGCCATGCAGGTGATAGTACGATTTTGCTGGATTACACCCAAATTTTAGGGGGGAACACACAGGGGGCTCAAGGGCCTCCCGTCTCTCTGCCTCTTTCACCAACCTCAAAAGAGGACTTGCGAATCGACAGCAATTTAGAGTGCCCCCTTTCAGCAAAGGCACTACGCATTTACAAACATCCATGCCTACTACCGGATTCCAACCCCGGCCCTATGGCGCAGCAGTCAGCGTCACTAACCCCTATACCGGATGGGTGGTATTATGCATTTTTAAACATATTTATTAAATAAGGAATAGACAACTTAAAATATAAGTATTTTTCTTCATTAAGGTTAAATAGAAAGATGAATAAGAATTTTAATACGAACCTAGAGCTTCCACCACTCTACTTTTATATCGCAGAATCAGGCTTATAATGTGTGACTTTCAATTTGAAACGATGTAATGTCCTCCCACCTGGGGAAGCGATCTCTTCATCTACTCGACCTAAATCTGTAGGAGGTAAAGATTGATGACCCAAACTAGCCATGAGAAATCCAATTTATTATTACCAAATATAAGAATCTAAGACAAGAGCAAACTGTAAAGGGAATGATAGAACAATAACTCAAACCCCTACGTGAGCAAGCGCTCAAAACTCTAATAGATTAGCTTTACTCAACGTTATCTTAAGAATCCTAACTTCCTTAATTTATTCTAATAGATAAGTCCGTCCTATAATCACGCGTCGAAATTCTGATCTTTACCGAAACAGCACAGCTTTCAGCGACTCAGCTTCTTTTCCTTCTCCTACTATTACCAAACTTCCACTATATATATATACTAGCTAACCTGAATCTCAAGGTTTCGTTTTGAGAAGGATGGCTGTGAAATAACTTGATTGCTGGCCCCAAATATTCCCCAAGAGAATTAATGGACATTCGCGTAAAGCAACGACACAACGATTCTGAACATTCAATTATTAAACAATTCGTTGCGGTCTAGAAATAGTTTCCATATGAGGAGAGAATTTTTCTCAGATATGTAAAACCAAAAGTGGAAAGTAGAATACATGCAGCTTCCTCTCCTCAAGTAATTAAATCTTACTAGCAGCAGTAGCATTGAATAATTTACAAAATAGTTGTAAATTTATGTTTAGAGTTATTTTTCAGATTTTTTTCGTACTTCCTGAAATGACCATAAAACGGAATATGTTTGTTGAGAAGGTGTATTACAAATTTATCAACTTCAAAATTACGTGGTCCGTTGCCGAAAGCCCTCGTGTAGCTGAACAGTGCGACGTTAACATTCACTCACTCACTCGCTGCATCACGAGCACACTTTTTTCTTTCTCTCTCTTTCTTCTGTTTAAGGTATCTGACTACGTTCGGAACGGAGATTTTGCAGAAGCGTATAAATGAATAATATTTATGATATTTAGTGTCACTTAGATTAGAAAGTGTATATAAAATTGTTTTAAGAATATAATTACAATAAAAGTTATTTAAGTACAATATTTCGACAAAAAATGAACATAGAATGACCCATTTTCAAAATGTTCTCCTTTTGTTAAAAATGCTGCTATTAGAATAATAGCTTCCTGTATATAGCTCAGATTTCTGTTCAGAGGCTCAACTAGAATTTTTGAAATATATAACTTAGAATTGGGTTTATCCATGTTTTATGACAACACAGGGGAGGAATTTTAAGAAAAAAACGCCGATAAATATTTCAATGTGGGTTGGAACTCTGACAATAATGTCAATTTTTCAAAAATTCTTGTTGAGCCTCTGTAGAGAGGTCTGAGCTATATACAGGTAAAATATTATTATAATAGAAGCCTTTTTGACAAAAGGGAAACATTTTGAATAAAATGTTATTCTAAGTTAATTTTTTGCCGAAATATTGTATTAAAAAATATTTTTTTGTCAAAATGTCTTTAAAACAATTTTATACATGTATTGTAATCGAAGTGACACTAAATATCATGAAAATTATCCATTTATGGGCTTTTTTAAAATCACGGTTCCGAACGCAGTCGGATATCTTAATGTGTGTGAGTTTTTATAGCTTCATATGAATTTTCTCAATACTTCATGAATTATCTTATATGCAGTAAGGAAAGATAATATACGATAAACTAATATTTAATTGAGTATCATTAGTAATTATTTAATTCTCATTTCTATTTAATTGTGAGGGGATTTCGAATAACAATTCTTGAAAATAATTTCAATCATACTATAACAATTGCTTACCAATGCGTATAGGTGTGACATTATCAAATCAAATTTGTTTTAAATGCAGTTCAGGGTAAGCCTTTAAAACGCATCAAACAAATACAGAAGCTTATGTTTAGCGTTTGATGTTTAACGAATAGACTACACCCATGAATATGCATGACCGTTTGCCAAACTGCCTTTTCCCTGCACGATCCGAGATCTTGTCCAGGGCGTCGTCGAATGTCGAAAATCCTTCGAGAAGTGCTGTCGGACACGACTTCCCTGCTCTTCCGGGTGTCATTCAATATTTATTTCCACGTCGCCGTCTCCAGTGTGGCTTAAAGTGAAGCAGACTTCCAAAGTCGTAGATTTAAGCTGCCAACATGTCGATGCAGCCGACGGAGAAAGTGTCAGATGTATGAAGACATGGCTATGGATGTTTCTGGAATTTTGCGAATATGTTTTCTTTTTCAAGGTTTCAACATTTCTATGATATAGTTTAGTTTTAATAAAATTCCCATATATTTGTACCCAAATTATATATGAAATGTGTCCGTTTTTGGTTTGGAAATTTCTGAAACATAATAAATGATTCAAGAAACATTTATAGAGACTAGCGTTCTGCAAGCTGACGTAGGTGTCGTTTTACGCAATGAGATGTACCTTGGGTTTCTGCAATATGATAAGAATTATTATCCATAGCTCATTCCTCACACTTTCTACATAGTGCTATACCAAGGTTTCAGCATAGATTACTAAATTAATGGATGATATACGTTCAAGTGCAGAGTGCTATACATTATTACATACGCAACAGATTTAAGATATCCGACTACGTTCGGAACCGTGATTTTAAAAAGCACATAAATGCATAATTTTCATGATATTTAGTGTCACTCAGATTAGAATACATGCAAAAAATTGTTTTAAGGGCATTGTGACAAATTTTTTTTTATTTAAATATAATATTTTGGCAAAAAATTAACTTAGAATAATCTTTTTTTGAAATGTTCTCCTTTTAAGAAAAATGGTTTTATTATAATAATATTTTGCCTGTATATAGCTCAGAGGCTGGTAGCTCAGTGGTGAAAGCAGGGGCGTAGCAGGATAGGGTGGGGGGTGCAGAGGGGCCATGACCCAGGGCGGCATATGAAAAGGGTCGACGGCAATCAAGACAATATTGAAATTCAAAAACATATTTCAAACTCTTAATCACGGCCATGGTGATGAATTTGACGGAAACTAGTACAAGCTTTAATACACGCAAAAAGGCAGGTTTAAAGTTTATTAGTCGCTATACAATCGAATTCGTTTTTATGTTACTTAGGGCTTCTGGAAACCGGTTCTGTATGAAGTCAATGATGCTCAAAATTATTTGCAAACAGAGGGACTAAATATCCATCAATGTGCTCACAAAAAATACGTGCTTTACAGACCGTATTTAGAAGCAAAACGAGAGAAATTTGTGGAAGACGCTTTAGTATATGCTATAAGTTTGTGAAGAGCTTGAAATTTCTTTTAAACCCCTGAGACGAATCAGGAGGAAGCACATATTTGGTGACGGGAGTAAAGATGTTCAGTTATATATCGCTCGATGATTTGAGATGAAAAGTGTTTTCTTTAATGGACAGAGTAACTGCTGAAATTCAAAAAAAGATTCCTACTGTTGTAGAATCTAGCGCAAAAATGTGATTTCTAAATGCCTGATGTGATATTGAGCATGGACGAACTTAACTTATATCAAGCTCCTCAAGACATTAATAAAGAAAAATTCCAACTCGAGCGCGTATGTCTACAAGCTTACGCAGCGCTGCAACAGACCCAGGCGGCTGTAAAGAATAACACATTAGATCCGGCTCTCTGGCTTCATCAAAATATATTATTGAGTCCAAACATGAAAAGATGGCATATCAAATATTGTAGTAATGCTGATAATTATTTTTAACATCAGCCATTAGTAATGCCAGTTGTGAGAGAAGCTTCTGTATGCTAAAATTAATCAGAAATTATCTGAGATTGACTATGCCCAAGTTAAGGCTAATAAATTTAGCAATTCTAGCAATTGAACATGACATACATATTGATATTGACAATTGTATAAAAGATTTTGCTATGAAAAGAACACGGAAAGTGCATTCTTAATCAATAAAAATTTTTAAATCTGCTCTTTTCCCTTTTACTAATTTTCTTGACTAATAATTAAAATAGAGAGACGACAAATTTCCGGTTGGCCCTAGGCGGTGAAAGCCCACGCTACGCCACTGATTGAAGGTCACGGATTCGTGGCTAATGGGTCATGAGTTCGAGCTTAGGGCTGCTGGAGACCTGTGTAGAGGAGGTCGCTGCAAGTTAAATATGTCGAGGCTCAAACGTTCTCCCGTTGGGGAGGAAGTCAGAAGATTCCAGGGGAAGGGCCCATTCTAGAATTCCGGGGGGCTCAAAATCTGACTGACACCAAATCCCCAATCATATGTAGGATCCGGATTTGGGCCCAAAATCTGACTTTGCTAGGGGGCTTTAATGATCTACATTATGCCTCATCACAAACACAGAAAGAGAGAGCTTCTAAATTAAAATGTTTTAAAAAAAAATTTTAACACAACACATTTTATGTCTTAAGTTAAATTCGCTAAAACAAAAGACATCGTCAAATCAAAAATCGCCAGACTCTGTTGTATATTTTGCGAACAAACGAAGCAAAATTATGGTATTGTAATTCCAATAGTTGTTCACACAAAAGTTGTGTCATATTTCCTTTATGAAAATATTTTTGAAATTAATTATATTGTTTTCAGGGATAGTTATTTTAATAATATTTAACTATATTAACAGTCAACACAAAATTGCTCATCTGTTCATAAACCATAAACTATATTGGTATATATTGCTATTCTTCGAAATTTGTCTATTTTTATTAACACTTTCTATAACCTTTTTTTTTACGTTTTCCCCATATTAACCACAATATTCCTTTTACTAAATGCTGTCAGTCATAAAATCATTTAATAGTATTAAATAACAAATCACATTAATTATGCAAAACTATCAATAAGAATAAGGTTTATTAAAATATTTAACTGATATTCTTTTTTCTAAGTTAATATACTTAAAGTAACATTTAATTGCGTTTTTAAAACAGTACCATAGATCAACATCAATAACTAAATAAACTCTGATGTGTTTTCAAATGTGAATCATTTTGAAAATTAGGACGATCAGTGATCCCAGAAATTACTCTGATAAAAATTTAAAAGATGCCCTTGCATACTTCGAGGATACTTATTTGGCGAAACATATATATTCGAACTCCAAAATATATACGATGCTGAAATCCTTTCAATCTTTATTACGTCTTCATTTATTGAATTCAAAATGACTTTTACGGTATTGCACGTTTGAAAAAAATTGATGATAAATATTTTAAAAGATTACGAAAGTTACCCCAAATACATTCAAAACATCTAGAAAGAAAATAGAGAATATTAAAGTCAATGTTCACTTATTGTTTCGATTCAATGCTTACCCTATTTTTGAATATCTTCAAATAAATTTCCATTTGGCTTTAACATTTGCATCATTTTAGAATTGGAACCATTTCCCATGCCATTGTGTACTAGTATTGTATGAACGAGGAACGCTTGGTCCTTTTGAACTCCAATTTCCTACCATTGAGGATTAGAGTGACAGTAAAAAATGCTTTCAAATTGCCAATTTAAATTAAAATAATCAAATATAATAATTTAATACTACAGCTTATTAATTCGAACAAATAAATTGGAAAAAAGTGACTGTATTACTAAAAATTAAAGTTTTAAGCTACCGAAAGGTCGCGGAGGTGGGAGAGTTCGAGGAAGAAGCAGACATAGTCATAAAAATAGCTGCTTTTATTCTATCTTTAGCATTTTATGGAGTATACAAATTTATAACTTAATTCAGAGAGCAATATGAAATTCTACCTCGTAATCGGATGTACTAAATTATTGTAAGTGCTTATCTGGAGTTGAAGCTCTTTGTTATGATTCTTCTCGAAGCCCGATAGCTTGGTCAGCTCCAAGGTTGATTATTTCATCACTTTCTGGTGGATTCTACGTCGACTTCTAATCTCGAGACGCATGACCTTCCAAGCACTGTTCACGTTTACTAATACTTACATTTCCCACTTAACGACTCAACGACAGGCACTTAAACAGCAGTTACATTTGCATTCAATTAAGTCATCTCTACGGAAAGCAGTTTTTGAACTAAAATCACAGTTAATTCTTTACTTCTCGCTCCCGTCAATATCACGGAGTGAAATTTCGCTCTCTATTCCTCGTGCCCGTGCTATTTCCGGGTGGAGTGTTCGAACGTAACACACACTAAAAAGATCGAAACTATCTGTTTCTTTATTTCGCAATCATGTTTATTTCTCACCAGAAGGCAGTACCAGATTATTAGTAGCGTGTTTAGAGATAGTTATTTTATTTTAAACTAGATGTTAGCACAATCAAACATACCTATATTAACAATATATTTTTGTAACCTTATCTCAATTACTTAGTTATTCAGGGGGTAGGTTCGGAATTTCGACCCCAAAACTCATTTTTCACGTTTTCCATTTTTATAAGATATAAACTTTTTCGCTTCTAATGGTGCAAAAATTATCATTCTGCGTGCAGTGAAAGTATTTTTAATAATTTTTTGAAAATGTTTTACCACTTGTCAGAGTCCACCTGCCACGCCCACTCATATGTAAACAAACATTTTTTCTGCATTGTAAGCCCCCAATTTCACTATTTTTGTTCATTATTATTTAAAATACTTTTAACGGCAACGTCTAGTAGAAGAAATGAAGTGAAGCAAACGCATACAAAAATCTTTGTAATCATTTTAGTTAAATTTTTAACTAGAAAATATTTTTCGGTTTTTTAATGCATTCGAAAGTGAAAGTATATTTTGAAATTCCTATTTTGACTTCAAAATATCCAGAAAGCTAATCTGATGGTTATTCAATGGTTTGAAGTTGTAGACTCCTAAAGATTAGATTAAAAATCCAATAATGTGCTTAAGTTTTAATTCATTATTATCACAGCAATCGTTAAATACAAATGCTTACACTGAAAACAAAATTACAGTTTACACAAGAAGTAACGGTTCAAGAAGCTTTTTCAATTTCTACTACTAGCTCACATTCTCTAGATATTAATTTATTTATTTATCTTGGTGGATTTTCAATCGTTAATCAAATACATTTTAAAGCGCTCCATTGAGCTGAAATTTTATATACATGATTATTTTGAAACACAATACAATAATTTGATTATATTTAATAACAATTAATTTATTAAAACTAATTATTAAAATAATTACAAATACATCCACATTGGCATTATTTTAGGTGACTTTGCAACCCTTTTGGCGACTTGTGTCAAAATTTGAAAAGGTTTTTTTCTCACATTTTAAAGCGTTCATTTGAGCTGAAATTTTCTATACACGATTGTTTTGGATGGCAATACGATAATTTAAGTATAATTAATTAAAATTATTCGACTGAAACTAATTATTTTAATAATTACAGATATAGCCACATTGGTTTCCTTTTTAGCGACTTGGGTCAAAACTTTAAAAGAACTTTTTCCTCACGATTTAAAGCATTTAATTTAACTGAAATTTTATATACACGATTGTTTGGATGACAACACGATACTTTAATGATAATTATTAAAAAATAATTACCACTTAATGTTGTGATTCTGTCATATACGTATTTATATTAATTGTCACACACACACACTACTTAATAAAAATTAGCGAAAATAAAATTTTTCTTTTTTGATCTAAGTAGGAATAGACTTAAAAACTTCTTTTTATATCACTTGTTTTAAACTATAAAAAATTCACCATATTTATCTTACCAATAACAAACAAACACGCACACGTACGCACACACACTCTCACACAAATAATTCCTTTCCAACAAAAATTGACCAGAAAATCCGTCAATTCACTTCATTTTCAAAATACATAATGGTCTCTGGTTTTAGGAAGTTCTTAGATTTTGTTTGTTAATTACTTTTAAGAAAAACAGCCTTTCTGAATAAAAAATTTAAAAAAATTTAATTAAAGCTGTAAAGTATGAAATTCCTTTATTGATATTTCAGCTTTACCTGGATTATTAAGTTTTTTTTTTTTTTTGAAATATATTTGACTTTTTCGATAGCTACTTTAAGAAGCGCTGAGTATTTTTTATTTCCTATAAATATTTTGGCATTTTTCATTTTACCAAAAAAAAGTGTAACAATATATAACGTTCTCTAATCGAAAGGGATTTTCTCTCTCGCACTTTTTATTTCTTTTTATAAAATAAAAAAGGAATGCCTTACGAATTAAAAAGGGATTTGTAATATTAATCTCTGAATAACTCTAATGAAATTAGTAATTAAATTATTTTATTTTTCATGAATTCGATTCCAACTATTTTTACAAATGTCCGATACTTTCCAGTATAGCAAAAACGTGACATTCCACGTTGTAATTAAGGAGGAAAAAATGCTCTTTTTTTTGGAAAAGAGAAGGAAAAATTTTAATTACTTTGAAAATAACTCTACTACATTTTTATTTTGTTCTAAATTAGATATTAGTTAAGGATAATAATTTTCAGTGTTTTTGAAATTCAATTGTTAAAAAAGAAAATACATAAAATTTTAGAAGGATCTTTATATTTGACTATTATATGTTTTTATTTCGTGTATTGAACATGGACACTTTTGGTTATCCTTTTTAATTATTAGTGGTGTAGTATCAAATTTATTTACTTAATCATTAGTATTATTCTTTAGTAATGTGATGCGCGTTTTTACGATTGTGATTAATAACTAGAAAGAGAGATTTGTTTGAAAATAAAATTTTTCAATGAATGAACTTTTGAAGGCCTTTGGGGTGTTGTCAATAACAGAAAAAAAACGCTCAATTTATGATTTTTGACTTGCAAGCATTGAATTGAAATAAGAGTGAAATTAAAATGGGAGCGTAATAAACGATTTTTTAACCCTTTATCTACCGCATTATAATTTACTATAATTTTGTTCATGCAATATTTTTTTTTGAATCCCTACGTTGGAAATCAAGAGATATAAGTAAATAAAATACTCACCTTTGGGAAATTTAATCCGTTAGAGCTAATTATTTAAATAGGTACTTTAAAGTATCGTCAGTTCACAAAGGTCTAAAACATATTCTCATAATACAAAAAGGCCGAATGGCTTTTTTAACGGAGTTTAAACTCTTAAAAATGCTAAGAAACAGTGGAACACTAGTATTTTACAGCTTAAAATATTTATTTTTGAAAATTATAAAATTTTTAAAAAAGTACTTATTTTCTTTACACAAAAAAGCAGGTTTTACACTAAAATTAATTTGATGATATTCAAAGAAACAACTTTTCTCTTTTGATTAATACACACAAATTCATTACACGTTGGGCATTTTGAGTGAGGTTCCGATTGAATAAAAACTATTCGCCTTCCCAACCAAAATACTCTTCATAGAACTTGTGTTGACGTGTACCCTGGAAGCGTGGAATTAAAAGAGGGTTCTTGTTAAATATTGTCAAAATACTTGTAAAAAAGGATATTCTATGTAAGTTGAAATTGAGTGGTAGTTATAAGTACCGTCGATAGATAAGGAATTTATTCCTATTTATAAAATAATAGCTAATCAATTTACTATTGAAATGAAATTTCAAGAAATAATATTATATAATTAATCTGTGTAAACCATAATTTTCTTTTCAAATAAAATTTTTAAAGAAATACAGTCGAACCTCTACATAACAAAACTCTATATTACGGATTTTCCTATATAGCGAGTTTTTTCCTGGAACCTTGAACATTCCACGATTTTCTTCGTAAAATAACCTCTCTATAGCGAAGTGCATTTTCTGTGTAACAAACTTTTTCTTTTGTGTTTTAATTTTGGTTCATCCTTTTTTTAAAA
This sequence comes from Trichonephila clavipes, assembly GCA_019973935.1. Taxonomy (NCBI): domain Eukaryota; kingdom Metazoa; phylum Arthropoda; class Arachnida; order Araneae; family Nephilidae; genus Trichonephila; species Trichonephila clavipes. Next base: position 173,926 of record BMAU01006224.1, on the reverse strand, counting down.
ATATTTCTGAAAAAAATCTAGTTATTCTCTTTTAACACATAAATCTTGAACTTGTTTTGTTAGATTCTAACTCGCCGAGAGCAATAGAGTTCTGGACGTTTCATCCTACAATTACAACCTCTAACCTCCATTGCCCAGTTCACTAGAAAAATCTTCGATATCCTCTTTCAACCTCAGTGGATTTGTCTGGTGTTCTAATTATAAAATAATGTATGTTTAATATTACTTGTATGCTTTAAATTATATAAATATCCTTAAAACTTATTTAGTATAAAATTATTTTCTTAATATTGAAAATACAGTGAATTCTTCGACATTCTTTTTTCTTGTTTTCCTTGCAATTTTTCTTCCTTTCTTTCTTTTTGATGGGCAAGATATATAAAATAAATAAATATATATATATATATATATATATATATATATATATATATATATATATATATATATATATATATATATATATATATATATTAATTTTAAAAAGGTGTGAATAATTATTTTTTTTAATATATAGTGTTTATAAATTTAAAATTTGTTTGATGTGGTTTATAAAGTATATTAAAAGATGAACCACACACAATAAAACGAATTTTCCATATAACGAACTTTTTCCGGGATTTATCGACTTCGTTATATAGAGGGCCCGAATGTATTTGAAATTTTTTTTTAATTAATTACTTTTCATTTTTTTAGACAGAAACAAATGAAGTAAAACACCATTTCTAAAAGTAAATTCAGTTTTAATTCTTTAGAAAATAGTTTGCGAGCTATTCGCAGTAAATTATAAGCACATTAGAAACTTTAGGTGAAACATGTTTTTCTCTGTCGTCTAACTGTTTTTGAAAATGGGCATCAAAGTGTTTCTTTGAATGTGCTAAAATTCATGACGATCACGTAATAAATACGATCTCGTGTTCTTCAATGAATTCAAAACTGACAGAATTGTATTTGTTATAAAACTTAGATACACGGCTTCAAATTCGATGATTAAATATAGATGTACAATCAATAAGATTCTTCAAAACGTTTTTCAATGTAAAAAGAAATTATTATATTGTACGAGTGGATACATATTAAGGGCATTTTGTTTTCCTACTATGAGCGTTGTTATTCAATTCCTACTACTAGCTCACACACTCATATATATTAATTAATTTACTTGATGGAATTTTCAATCTTTAATGAAATACATTTTAAAGCGCTCCGTTGAGCTGAAATTTTATATACATGATTATTTTGGATGACAATACAATAATTTAATTATAATTAATAAAATTAATTGATTAAAACTAATTATTTAAAAAAATTACAAATACAAACACATTGATTGGTATCATTTATGGTGACTTAGCGACCCTTTTAGCAACTTGCGTCAAAACTTTAAAAGTTTTTTTCTCCCGTATTAAAGCATTCAGTTGAACTGAAATTTTATAGACACGATTGTTTTGGATGGCAATACGTTTTTTTAATGGTAATTAATAAAAATGAATTACCACTTAATGTTGTGATTCTGTCCTACGTATATACATATTTATATTAATTGTAACTATTTAATAAAAAGCAGCTAAAATAAAATTTTTCTTTGTTGATCTAAGTAGGAATTGACTTAATTTTTTTATATATATATTACACACTGGTTTTTAATAAGTATGTACTTTTTTTAAAAAAAGTTTTTATAAAAGGCATAAGTTGACAAAAGTGAAGAGCATGGACTTACTGGCTTCCATTTATCATGTGTCTGTGGAGTCACATGAATTTATGAACGAATTGATTGGAGACAGTTATCATGTGGTTATGATGTCTCATTATTTTAGTTCATTCTTAAATAAATGGATTACAATTAGGTTGTTCTACGCCTATAACTTAGCAGTATTATTTAAAAGTTTAACATTCTTTTTATATTTATCAGATCTAGTTAAACAAATATTACATTTTTGAGCCGGTGCCATTCTCTTTCCTTCACCGTGGTTCACAATTACTTGGCCCATCACCAAAAGCCCTCTTGCCGCTTCTCAGCACGACGTAAATTAAAATGAAATCAAATTAACTTCGAACCATAACGATTGGTACATTAGAACGGTAGTCCCCAACCCCCGAACCACGAACTGGTACCGGTCACAGGAATAAATGGTACCGGCCGCCCAAGGGACATTAAATTACAGTTGAACCTCCATATTATTAATCTCTATATTGCGAATTTTTCTATACAGCGAACTTTTTCCTGGAAGCATGAACATTTCACGATTTTCTTCGTTAAATAACCTGTCTATAGCGAAGAGCATTTTCTATATAACGAACTTTTTCTCTTGTGATTCAAATTTTTATCCCTCTATTTTTGAAGTATTTCTGGACATTTCGAGTTTTTCTCTCTTTTAACACATTTTATGGTGGACATAAATCTTGAACTGGTTTTATTAGGTGCCTAATTCGCCGAGAACAATAGAATTCTGGGTGTTTCAATCAAGAAGTGCAACTTTTCAACCCCTTTGTCCTGTTCAGTAGAAACATCTTCGATATCATCTTGCCCTCTCAGCGGAATTGTCTCGTGTCCCCGTGTGATTGAACAGTGTTGACCAGTCGTACTGGTAACTCCGTTCCTTGTGGCTCAAAAACGTCAAAACATAAGTTCTTGAGCATCAAGGATAAAAATTTAATTCTCCAAGAAGTGGATAGTGACACCAAGGAACTTCTCTAGGAGTTTTTCTTTCTTTCTTTTCTTTTTATTTATAAATAAGATATTTAAAATTAATATATATTAATTTACAAAGAGGTGTGAATAATACATTATTTAATACATAATTATCATGAATTTAAAATTTGTTTTACGTTGTTTATAAAGAAAATTGAAAGATGAACCTCTATATAACGAACTTCCCATATAACGAACTTTTTTTTCGGGATTTAGCAACTTCGTTAGAAATCCGACTGTATTTCCATTTTATTTACTGTGGAGTATTTATCTCAGGATTGTGCGACTTTCCACGGAAATCATTTAATATTCAATGTTAAATCACTTCCTATTCCTTTTTAAATCCAGAAATTTAGGAGGTTTATTCAAGTGTATGTCTGGAAAATATCAGACTGTCTTCTCGCGCTTTGTGAGCGGCCTTGTAAAAGCTCTCACTTTTCGTCAAGGTCAGGAGATATTTCCGGTGTGCCCCTGGTGTTATTCCTCCTGTGGAGTCCCTCCTGCCCACATTTTGACTTGTTTGAATTTTTAAAAAGACTTCTGGAAAATCTGTGATACCCCACGGGCAGTGGGTATCATCTCTTCATGCACGCGACCTGAGTTTGTGGGTACAAAAGACTGACCTCTCTAAACTTCCATAATAAAGCTAGTTTAGTATTACCTCAATTTATATTAAGCAATGCAACACAAGTCTAGGAGGTCAATGATCAGGAGTGATATGACATAAACTACCATTCTTAACAAATAGCGCATTAAACTATACTCACTACTTTTATAATAAATTATCCACCGAATCTGTATTTATAGATGATTTCGAAACTTACTAGAATCCGCGCTACTATTAAAGTTTAATATAATTTATCTTACCGATATTCCACGGCGTACATCTACCGGTCTGTATATCGTCCATATAAAAATGTATTCAATTTGATCCGGCAATTGGGCAAACTTCTGGTTTCGAACCCACTTCTATTTGATTCTTATAATACTTCCTAAGACTTTCTAAGTTTATTCTAGCCTCTCATTAGAACTCACTTAGCACTCATAGAACTCTCCTTCTAGCAACTCCCCGCGAATGCTGAAGTTCCAATATATACACATTCCTAATCTGTATAATCACGTTCTCTTCTTGAGTTGGTTGGAACAGAAATGCCATTCTGGCCCCAAAGATTTCCCAAGAGTTTTTATTAGAAGGCGTGATAAAGCCCTGTCACAACTCTGATATTTTTAGAATTTCTAGAATCTTTTGTGTTCATGGTTATTGTCTAGCAGTGCTAGACATAATGGGATTAGAAACAACAACAACAACATGATCCTCATTTTTTGGTGTATTTTGAAGGCATATTTAAATACAGTTAGATTAAAATTCTTAAATGAAAACAATCTAAAATATGAATAGTCAATGCCTCCCCCTTGCGGGGTGCGATAAAATTATGGAACATGGTCCGGGCCGCGGTGATAAAATGATTGGACGGCACTGCATTAGAATAATGCATTATGTGTGAAAGTTTTTTGAATGTGAGAAATGATAAAAGACCTGAATCTAAATTAAAGTTCCCTTATATTTTCACTGACAGAAGTCAACATTTCCGAGATCAAGGAAAAGCTAATTTCCCCCGTTTCCTCTTCGTAAAAATCATTATTTATTTAAATGGTTTTTACATTTTGATTTCTTTTTTTATTTATCTTCCTTTCAAAACTTCTTTCCTTTCACAATTCAATTACTTTATATTTATCTAAGAGAGAAGTTTTGAGACGCTATAAGGTATTGTAGAATTGGATTTATGTTTACTTGTTTTAAACGCGCCAAACGTAAGGAAAAGTTCATGAAAAAATTCTTACATTACATTATACACTATCTATGTGGAGAAAATTAAAAAAAATATATTGAAAAAAAAGTTTTTTGAAAAAAAAATATTTCGTAGCATTATATTTTATGGAAAGATTAAATGTTAATCTGTCTACGGCAATGTTTGTATTTAAGTTAGCGTTAAGGTATTCGACTATCCTCAAATCGTGAATTTTGCCCAAAATTGACATTTGTTTACGGTTTTATGTTATAGGCCATCTTATTAGCTTTAAAAAAGTACCAAGTTTATTATTTTCTGTTACCTAGAAAGAAAACTACAAGTGTTTTAGTAAAAGCAGATGTCATACTTTAAAATGCGTTTTATTCGAAATGGTTATTTTTTGAAAATGCTCAAATGGAGACAGCGATTGCTCAAAAATTTGAAGACAACTAACTGAAATATTTTGTGTATTTTCTGTATCATAGTACAAATATTTTTATCTTCAGATTTATCAATCGCTGCTTTATTACAAAATTTACAGTCCCTTATATAAATATAATCCCTTTTTTTAAAGCAATGTCATACAATTGCTCAGAAAAGTCCTATAGTTTTTGTAAAAATTAAAATATCTCTTATTCTGAAGGTCATTTCAAAAAGGAGTAGCAAAGCAACACATCAAAATTGAAAATTTGTTCGTAAACGTTTTGTACATAATGGGCTCCGTTTATGTAATTTTTTGTAAATTTTTACCCATTTTTTTCCATTTTAGTAATAATAATAATCTCTTTTACTATTCTTAGTTTTAGCATAATTTTCTTAAAATGTAATAATTAAATCTAAAAAAACACAAAACAATTCCTCATATATAAATTTTTTTAAAAAAAAAAGTTGTCGCAAGTAGTCCGATACCCTAAAATAAAGATTTGAAATCAAGTGAACAAATACTTTGGTTTCTCAAATTAAAAAAAAAAACTATTGGATTAAGTATTAGATAGGGATCAAACCAGTGGAGTTCTCCTTTTTTAAGGATATTCTGCAACCAACGCTTACTTAACCTATTTTAGAATCCTACAACGAAAGTTTCCTAACAGTTTCTAGTTCTTATGTGCGGTTGATAGTACTTAGAATTCTAAGTTCTTTATTTTTATTATTGTACTACTCTACACGTATATAAATATGCGTTAAATAATGTGGATTTTATGACCATTAAAAACCTTTTGCTTCAACATCTTTATTTAATTTCTTTTTTAATTCCTACTATTAGTTCACACTCTCCCTATATTTATTTATAGACATATATTTTATTCAAATTTTCAATCGTTAATAAAATGCTTTTTATTCATCCACTCAAGTTGAAATACATTTTTTCTGAACTTGCAGTGGATAACATTTGATGTTCGTACAGTTTTTTCAAATATCAATTCATAAAAAAATTAATTATTTAATAAATAGCAACAAACAAAAATAATAGTTCAACACCATATACAAAAAGGAAAATCGCTCGTTGTTTCCTCGTAGCGAAAAGAATAGCGCGCGCGTTGGATTTCTAATCCAAAGGTCGTGGTTTCGAATCCTACCTGGGAAGACCTAATTTCTAAGAATGTGATTTATGAATAAATAAATCGTAAAAAGCCAAAATAATCCAACACCATATGTAGAAAGGAAAATTAATATTTTTCGCCACTTCATGTTGTGATTCTGTCCTATGTATATACATATTTATATTATTTGTAGTTATTTAATGAAAAGTAGCTAAAATAAAATTTTTCTTTGTTGGCCTAAGTAGAAATTGACTTACAAGTTTCTGTTAATAATTTTCACCTCCGTTAGAACAAAAGTTATGCTCGTGAACTCGTGGCTTGCGGTATATTTATCGAGTCTTGGGTTCGAATCGGTGTCATTAAATGCCCTTCGTGTAGAGGATCAGACGCACGTTAAATTTGTCGAGGCTCAGAGTACTTAAAAATGTTCGTGGTATTTGGAATTTTGAGGAGTGGAATTTCAGTTCAGATGTCTCATCCTCTTCATTTGACTGTGGTTAAAATTACGAGGTTTATCGGCAATAGCCCTTGTATCTCTTCGTAGTGACTGAAAATATGATAAACACAGCTTCACACAAACTCTTTCATTTTGTCCGTTTATTTATCTATAATACTTCACTTGCAAATTAATTGAAACGAAGTAAGTGGCTGTTAAAGCGATTAAAAGAGTAATAAAGAACAGTAATTTTTTATTTAAAATATCTGGGATATATCTGTATATATAAAGGAGAAAAGCGACTCACTCACTCACTGACTGACTAATCACGATATTTCCGGAACTATTAAACCTACAGATTTGAAATTTGGTAGGTAGGTTCCCTTTATGGTGTAGACGTCAGCTAAGAACGGATTTTGCAAAGTTCGAACCCCAAGGGGCCTTACGGGGGTTTAAGGGGAGTTATAGATAATTATTTCCTTTACTAAACTATTAGATGTAAAGTCGTGAAACTTGGTACGCAGATTTATTTCATAAAGTAGAGATTCCCTACATAATGATTTTTACGAAAATTGACCTCCAAGGGGCGTTGAGGGCGCTCGAAGGGGCGTTATACATTATTATTTCCATTTTTAAACTATTAGACGTACAGTCTTGAAATTTGGTAAGCGAATTCCTTTCATGGTGTAGAGATCCGCTACAAAATAGTTTTGGGGGAAATTGATCCCAAGGGTCACTGAGGGGAATTAAGGGGCGTAATGGATAAATATTTTCGCTTTTCAACTAATAGAACCACTTGCTTGAAAATTCGAAGGTATGTTCCGTTCATGGAATAAAGTTCCTTTTACAAAGTGTTTTGCGAAAAAGGACCCCCAAAGGAGTGGGGTTGAGAGAGATTAAGGCATGTTATAGAAAAATTCCAGTTTTTGAATTTAACTCATTTACTTGAAGCTTGTTGAGCTCTTTTTTCTTTAGTTGAATAGAGTTCCACTAAGAATGGATTTTACGGAAATCAACTCCAGGGGGAAACGGGGAGAGTTAGTGTGGCGTATTGATAGACAAAATTCCCGTTTTTGAACTGCTAAGAATATAATAATAAAATTTGTTTTGCATGCTTCTTTTGTTCAATTGGAATCCGCTAAGAATGCTGTCAACGAGGTATTGATGATAAAAATTTCGTTTTTGCTCTGTTAGATTTAGACTTGAAATTTAGCACGCATGTTTATTTTATGGAGTAGAGATCCACTGAAAGTTGCTTTGGTGGAAATCCACTTGATTATTAGGTTAAGTGTGTGAGCGAAAAAAATCTTTTTACTTCTATTTTAGATATAAATAGAAATTAGATATTATAATTTATGTTCTTTTTATATCAAGGGGCGAGAGTGTAACAGCTATAAATATGTTTTTCAATACAATCGAATTCTTAATGCTAGATATCAATAATTAATACATATGTAAACAGTATACATATGTACAACATCGTGAAGCGGGTGGGTAACGGCTAGTTATATATATATATATATAATAGAGGACCCGACAGACGCTGTCCTGTACACACATCTTAAATTCAAAAATTCCAAATTTTTATGAATACGCTTTAACAATCTGGACCGGTTTGAGTAAAATTTGTATTAAAATTTATTACAATGTAATATTATGTGCCAAGTTTTATACTTCTGGGTTGCTTAGAAAAGAAAAACACACTAACTTTTTCCGATAAGAAATAATTTAAAATAAAAAAAAAGTTTAATAATGCGTGTAATCAATTAGCTACACAAATAGATTTGTAGGTTAGGATAATTGCTGTCAACGCACGTGTAAATTTAATAGAAAATCATGTAAAATACTTACATCAATTGCATATTAAATTTGTAGAATGTATAGTTTTTATGTGTAACTGCATAACTCTTGAAACACTAATTACATCTGAATGTAATAATTTAATTAACACACGATTTATTTCAACAAAATAATAACACAAAGTGACAAAATATTTTCCTGAAATGATCACAGCACCAACTGTCGGAATCATCTTAAATTATAATAAAAGACATTTGAATATTCTATACTGCGATCGTAGCGCAGCCTGCCGGTTCCAATGTAAAACATTCCAAGATCAACAATTTATAAATAAAAAATTAATTAAATAAACTTGCCTAAACCGAATTATAAATTTAAACCATTCTCGAGTCCACTGGAACAGACAAACACTTTCATCAAAATCGGTCCAGCCGTTTAGGAGGAGTTCAGTTACATACACACGCACAGAAGAATTACATATATAAAGATTATTTGAAGAGATATTAATTCAAAACGCTAAAAAGCGTGAATCGTCTGCATTTTCGTAACAATAAAGACTGGGTTTAGCCAGTTTGGCTGAATATCAATTTTCGACGCCAACTTACGTCTTTTTCAATTCATACTATTAGCTCACGATCTCTATACATATTTTATTTGTTTGTGTATTAATTTATTTATCTTGGTGGAATTTTCAATCGTTAATAAAATACATTTTAAAGCGCTCAATTGAGCTGAAATGTAATGTACATGATTATTTTGGATGACAATACAATAACTTAATTATCATTAATAAAAATTAATTTTGATTATAACTAATTATTTAAAAAATTATAAATACAGCCATGTTGGCGACTTAGCAACCCTTTTGGCGACTTATGTCAAAATTTGAAAAGTTTTTTTCTCACATTTTAAAGCATCCAGTTGAAAGAAAATTTTATATACACGATTGTTTTGGATGACAAAACGATACGTTAATGATAATTAATAAAGATGAATTACCACTTAATGTTGTGTTTCTGTCCTATGTATATACATATTTATACTATTTGGAAGTATTTTAAAAAAGTAGCTAAAATATAATTTTTTTCTTGGTTGATCTAAGTAGGAATTGACTTAAATTTTTTTATATTACTTGTTTATAACAATAGCGTTGTTACAACAATGCCGGTGAATGTTGAGTTGTATTTTTTGAATGTTTTTAATTAATATTTTTTAACTAATTGCGATATCGGACCGAATTGTAAATCTAAACCATTCTCGAATTTACTTGAACCCACACAAAAATTTCATCGAAATCGGTCCAGCCGTTTAGGAGGAGTTTAGTGACAAACCAAACACACAAACAGAAGATTTTTATATATATAAAGATTATAAATATAATATATATATATATATATATATATAATATATATATAATATATATAATATATTATATTATATTATATATATATATATATATATATATATTATTTTAAAAAATCCCTATTTTCTATCGAAGGATACAAATAAATATATTCCTTTGAATATCTATCAAATCATTTAAATACGCTTAGAAGTTGTTCGCACAATCTTATATAGGTAAAAATAAAATAAAGCGTACTTAAATTTTAAAGTTGACTTATATTCTAAAATTGATTTATATATTCCGTTAGCATTTTTCACAAAAGGAGACTGTTTTGAAAATGGGTCATTCTCTGTTAATTTTTTGTCAAAATATTGTATTTAAATTTTTTACTCTAATAATATTTTATGTACATTTTCTAATCTAAGTGACACTAAATATCATAAATATTATTCCTTTATACACTTTTGCAAATTCACGGTTCCGAACGTAGTCTGATACCTTAAAATTATTACTCTACGACAGAGTCTTTAGTAAAAGGGAAATAGGAACAGAGCTGCACTCGCATGTTCAGTATAAATACTTTTTCTTAAGAGAAAGGTTGGAAATATTCTATAAATCTTTCTTTTTGCTTGCAATGAAAAATAAAACTGCAATACAATCCATAAAAAGTCCCCCTAACTCAAGAGTTTCCGAATCAAAAACGTTGCTAAGCAAACAGAAGACACATTAGAAAACTCACTACTAAATGCACATGGTTTTTTTTTAAAAGAAGAAGAAAAATAAGAATTCTAGATTCAAGAAACATATCGTATTATTTTCCTTTTCCATCTAATAAATATTCTAACTGCTGGGTCTGAAATAGTTCTATATCGATTGCCAAACTCCGCGAGTTAAACTTTCTTCTGAAATTGATCCGTTTTTGTTTTTGTTGTTTTTTTAGGGGAAAAAATGTAAATAATTTAATGCAAGTATACAAATTCGAAATATTCGATTTTCTCTCCCTCCTTTTTTTAAGAAAAAAAAAGAAAGAGCAAGTTATGGGATGGTGGAAAAGAAAAAAAACTTTTCTTTCTTAAGAAAAAAGAATGTTACAGAAATGTGAGCTACCAAGTACGAAATATCCCATATATATGGAGATGGCATCGTACCTTGTGGTTGAGACTTCGAATATCATGAAAAATATTCTTTCCAATTTGCATTTAAATTGATGAACAAGGATTGATAACAAAACATGAAAACTTTTGATACAATTTTTGGTTTGCCGATGTGTGACTTTTAATGTAGAAAAGATTTAAGAAAGATACAGCTTAGTTTGAAGCAGTGATAGAAGTTTCAAGTATTAACAGGAAAATATATAATAATTCTGTATTGTTAATTATGTTAATTATGTTAATATAATTTCTCCTTTGTATATTTCTTGAAAAAAAATGCAGAATGTTCAGATTATTTCAATTAATTAAATTCTAAAAAAAAGATTAAATTATTTTTTTAAAGTCATTTAAAAATTTACGTCTGCCAAAATTATTATTCAGGAATTGCTCAATAAATAATAAAAAAAAACTGTTAAAATTACTTTACGTACAGTTATAAAAAGGGTCAGAGAAACAAAAAATTTCTTTCCCGAATTAATGTATCTTTTAAATTGATTAAAATTTGAACAGTATAAATTCTTTTTAAAATAGTTACAACTTATATCTTTGTGAGTTTTCCAAGATCATTAAGTAAGAAGTATAAGATAATTTATGGAACAACAAATACATGTTCATTATGAATGACACGAATGCCTTTGAAAATGAAAGAGATAGACCATTGTACATCTCTTGAATCCAGTTAGAAACAATTTTATCAAACTGTTAGGAGGAAAAATATTTATTTAAATAAAATAGTTTTTTTGAAAAAAATTATGAAGGCATGAACAAAAAATTTCATTTTTCACTAACATAATAACGAAAGCATTCATAACAAAGCAAATATGAATTATTTGCAGGATCAAAACACTGAAGGACCACTGTGATTCGAATTTTCATTCCAGCAGTGTCACTATCTGAAGATTGGTAAACCATGTTTTTCACGTATCCCTACAATAAGATGTCTAAAGGTGCTATGTCTAGAGATCTGGGTGGCTACGGGATTGGACATACTCTTTCTATCCATGGCAGAGGAACTTTTTCTCGCTTCCAAACTCTAGTTTAGTAATGGCCTATTTACACTGTACATGTGTTGCAGTCGGTAAGCTATGCTATAACTTCCGTTTGTTCTTGATGTGAAGCTAATTTGAAACGAGAAAGTAGGGACGTTGCGTGATCTAGTTTGTATTAAATTAGACAGAAACTTTAACCTTTTCAATATGGAACATAAAAAAACCTTAAATAAAAATCTATATTTGTTTATTCGTAATTTATTTTTGAAGTGCTGTCACACTCTGTTATAAAACACCCTATTTAGTTTTTTTAATATATCTGGTTAGAAAAAGTGTGGCAGATCAGATCACTAAGTTGTTTAAGAAGTAAAGTTACACTAGGGCAAAAAAAAAAAAAAAAAAAAAAAAAAAAAAAAAAGAGTAGGTTTTAAAATAAATTAATTTCTTCTCAATGAAATGATAAAAACATAATTATATGCGTAGAGCGATTGTGTAAATCTCGAGCCCTAGTAAAAACTAACTTTAACCATCGTTAAAGAATATCGTTGTGCTGCTTTCTTGGTCTCTTACTGTTTCCTATTAGTTTTATTCAATGCCCTTCTGCAAACTGTATCTGTTGATATTAAGCACATTCTCTTATATCTCTACTAGCAACTGCCGGTACTTCATCCCTCACACATAATTGGATTATATCCCCCCCTCCTCTCCCTTCCTCTTTTCAGACATGTTTAAATAGTAATGCCTATTTGCATGTATCACGTCTCCTTCACAAGGTCAGGGTCTCAAACAAGTTGTGAGAGGTCCTCCCCTCTCTCTTGGGCACCTAGATATGTAGGAGGCAGGGAAGAAACATTCGACATGATCCTATCAATCTATTTATTGCTCACACAATATAACGTCACAAATTCAGATAATAACACTAAGACAATGTCTCGGTGCTAACCTCGAAAGTAGAACAACGACGAAATACACTAAATATTAGGAGACTATCCAACTCGATTCTTACTTTATAGAGGATCTAATCTATTATCTGATTTAATCTAATGTTATTTTAATCTCAGTGATCAATCTCGTCACTTTAAATCCATCTCCTTATAAGTATATCTTCACAATAATTCAATAATGATACTTGCCAGTAACAATCACACCTGACACTTCTGATTTACATCCACTCCTACTCCCATATAGCTAGAAAACCTCGACTATATATAGTAAACTTAATTTACATATCACGGTTTCTTCTTCAGAAGGGTCGGCTGTAAATAACACGAATTGATATCCTAAAGATTTCCCAAGAGGGTTAGAGGAAGGTACGCGAATATATCCGACACAAAGTTAGTAAAAAAATACAACAAAATGTTAGCTTAACCCAGTGTTTCTCAAACTGTGGGGCGCGCCCCCCTGGGGGGGCGCGATAAACGTACAAGGGGGACGCGAGCATATCGAAAATAAAAGATTTAAAAAAATTTATTTACTGGAATGAAGTAAAACAAAATACTTTCTGACGAAATAAAAAAATACACATTTACACCGATATAATTTATATATCTGCGATATTACGTCATCAAAAAATTAAAGCTTCTACTTCTATTACGGTTTCTTTACAAACCAAAATGAGAAAAAACAAAACCCAGACCCATAATCGAAAAAATTTTTTGGAAGATAAAAAATTCATTACTGTTATATTATTGTCATCAGCTGTAGGCAGCAGAATGTAGTTGCTGCGGTTTGACCTTCGAACTTACTTCTACGGTTAGTTACGTCCCTGCTCTTATGTATTTGTTTTTTTCATTTAGGGAAGTTGCAAACAAACTATTTCTGCTGCGATTTTTTTCTTGTAAAATATTTTTATGATTTATGGAAAAGCACAGAGAGCTAGCTCTTTGAAGGATTACTTGGCCAAGATTTATCTCTATGAGTTATTCCCAAACATATAAAAAAGCATAATGAAAAACGTTTTACATAATTTTTTTGAACATCCATATTGTAATTAATACACTTTTATTCTGGAGCTGTCACGCCGAGCACAAAGTGCACGAAATCGGTAATTCTGGCAAAACTGTTTAATTGTTACCAATGGCTCCGACACTATCCTCCTGTTTGACAGTCTTAACGTGTGAACTAAAATATATTTGTCACATATCTCCCTCTTTTTTGGGAGTGACAAACGTTTTTTTACAATCTTGAGGTACTTGTTTTGACTGAGTTCCCGGTGTGATAACTTTTTTTCCGAAATATTTTCTGTGTTCTTGAAAGTAGGGGTGAGTATATTTTCTCTTAATTAAATTATTCACTAGAATTGCGATTTTTATTGTGTACTATAAAAATAATTATTAAAAAAAAGATGGGAGGGTGGCTCAATAACCCCACTCGACCATTAGTATCGAGTGCGTGCCTGCTCCAGGTTTAAAACATGTTGAAGAGTCTTTTCACATTTAAGTATTAAAAATAATACAATTATTTCTCATAGGAATTTTATATTATTGTTCATTATTCAACATCAATTCTAAATGCTAATTCTGTAAGGCTTAAAATTACAGTTCGCTTAAAACTAATTATAATTTGAGCAATGATTTAAAAAAATCATTTTACATTTTTGTAAACATTGTTGCGCACTTGGCTTTACTCTCCTTAAAATTCAGCGATTATATCAATAAAGTTTTATTTTCTTATAAATGAACTCGTGCAAATAGCGGGTACTGCAGCCGGTATACTTTTAATTTACCAGTGCTGCACAGGATATTTTATAACTAATTAATTAATGATAAATTAAGAACAAGTTTAATAAGTATTAGCGACTTCCATGGGCTTGTCTTACAGAGCAAATTTTTCAAAGGAATGCTTATATATATGATTAGAAATTGACCCACTGAGTTCTTTCTAAAAAAAGCTGATATCTATATTTTGTCTTCTAAGCAGCCACTGCATTTTGCAATATGTTCCAATTTAAAAATTAGAGAAAGGAAAAATAACGTAATAATTATCCTATTACTTACTATATATATATATATATATATATATATATATATATATATATATATATATATATATATATATATATATATTTGCTTAAAAGCAACATATACAAAATTTAATACTTATGTCATGAATTTGTACGGTATATAATTAAGATTATTGCTTTAGCGTAAAAAAAAGTGCATTATTATTGCATTCAGTACATTATTAATGTATAAGGGGGGCGCGATAAAAATTGTGATTGATAAGGGGGGTGCCAGTATTGAAAGTTTGAGAAGCACTGGCTTAACCCATTAACTAGTTTGCCCGTACACCATACGGACTACCGAACGCTGGTCACAACTGATTGGTCTGACGCTGTACGGGTACAGATATTTTCTTCTTTCTAAATTTGATTTGCACATATTTTTTCTTATGTAGTAAGAGTATTAGTGCTAGTGATTTTAAAAGAGGCAATTTGCCCATGGTATTGAAATAGCAAAGCAATGTGCAATGTGTTGCTTGAGAAGGAATGAAAATAGAAAGATAATCCCAAAACCCGAAATTTCTTCTGTCCCCATTGCAATGTGAGACTTAGTACTACATTTTGCTTCAAATTATAAGCCCATATATATATGCACACACATAATCCTCAATCATTTGAAAAAAAAGATACAAACATGAAATTTTTATGTAAGTATGAGAGAAATGCATTTAAGATATATGAAACATTCTTTATAGAATGCAAAGTGTACTTATGAAAAGCAAACATTTAGAATTTTTTTTGTGTTTTACAATTATAACATAAAAAAATATAGAATAAACCTTTAAAATTTAAAATTAAAATTAAATTTTTCAGTATGCATTTTGCATTATGCATTATGTTAAGTACACGTATATTATATGCAATAAAAAAATCTGCCTTTTTTGGAACATTTTGGGCCAAAAAATTGACCACTTATGAATGGTAAAAGAATTCCACTAGAATAGCTATAATTAATTCATTGCTTTTGAAGTTTCATCTCGCAATATTTTCCCATGTAACCGGCTTGGTGGCATAGAGGTAGCGTGCCTACCTCGAAAGTCGATAGGTTTTTTGGATGCAAAAACCGTAGGTACGCATTTAATAACATTATGTGGCATGTAAGAGATTCATTGAGTTTCAATTTGGCTCTAGTACTCAAGACAAAATTAAACCACAGCAATATTTGGAATTCGGCGAAAGCTTGAATTAAATTAATTTAAGCGTCAGAATTTGGTAGCAGGCCCACCTCTAAATGGTGCCATCATTGAAATGGCTCTTATACTTGGAGACTTACCGTATCTGCAAGAAATTGAGTGCCAAAATGCAGCCCATTTTTTAAAAGAATCTTAGGATGTTTTGTTTTAATTGCTGCCATATTATTGTTTGAAAACGATTTTGATAATATGATGTGGGTTGATTGATTGATTGAATATTAACGTCGCACTGTTCAGCTACACGAGGGCTTTTGGCGACTATATATATGATGTGGGTAGAATTAGAATTAACGTATATTTCTGTGTATTAGCCGATAATTTAGACAACATTTAACAAATGTAAGGGGTTTGGCTTACATACAAATCCGCTAATCTCGGGGACAGAACATAGAACGTACAGAAAAGATTTTTTAAAAACATTTTTCGCTAACCATGCGCAAGTTATTTTAACTATTTGGGTGTTTTGAAAGAATTTTTTATTTAGAAAAAAAGTCTAACAAATCCTTTGAAATAAGTTTTTTATTCCCAGTTTCCGTCTAGCTCGTAAGACTCCCATTCACTAAATGGGACATTTGAATGCATATGATCAAATTGCACTGAGAATTTTGTCTAGTGTTTGAAATAGATCGACAATCCCGAGCCGTATATACATTTCCAAGTAAAATTTTTAATCTTGCAAACAAAAAAAGCACCGCAGAAAATATGTCTAACACAGACAGTGTACAAAATGTCATCTGAACGGAAAAATTATGTTAGCTTCAGATAGACCTATCAGAAATAAAACTACCATTGTTGGCACATGGCAATTTCATTTTAATCCAATTTGATTGGAAAATATTCCACCATTTGACCATATTTTCACTCTCATGGCAGCATATTTAAAAATGACAGTGAATTGAATTTTTTTTCTATTCGGTTTAAATGCGAGTTTTGAATTTTGTGTAAATTTTTGAAACAAAACTCTCTGCTTAAATTCGTAAATGTATGGGAATATCTTTTTCTTGAAGTTTCAACATTCAATTGGATTCTGAAACTCATTTGTAATTGTATTCAAAATAAAAAGCACTAAAATTTAAGTTTTTATGAAATGTTTTGTAAAAGTTATAATGCGTATTTTATGTGTGCTTTGAAACATTGAAAAAATCTTTATACATACCTCGTTCTGATCTTATCCATAACAATAAAACTCTAAAATTAAAACGAAGCATTATGATAAGAAAGTACTTAAGGTATCCGACTATGTACGAAACCGTGATTTTGCAAAAGCGTACAAACGAATATTTTGTTAATATTTAGGGCAACATTTAGATTAGAATATACATATAAAGTTGTTTTAAACATATTATTATAATGGAAAATTATTTAAGTGTTGTATTTTAGCAAAAAAATAACATAGAATTACGTATTTTCAAAGCATTCTCCTTTTATGCAAAAGGCTTTTATAATAATAATATTTTGCCTATATATAGCTCAGACCTCTGCGCAGAGCCTGAACTAGGACTTTGGGAATATATAACTTACAAGTGGATTTATTCCTTTTTTAATACATCATATTGGAGAAATTTTAAGAAAAAAAACCAATAATTATTTCTATTGGAGATAACATTGAAAATAGCGTGAATTTTTCAAAAGTCCTAGTTCAGACCCACTGAAGTGTTAACTATATATAAGTAAAATATTATAATCATAGATACATTTTTCATAAAAGGAGAATGTTTTGAAAATGTGTAATTCTTTGCCAGAATTATGCATTAAAATAATTTGTTATTGCAATACTATTCTTAAAACAATTCTCTAGGTGTATTCTAATCTAAGTGACATTAAGTATTAAACAATATTCTTTTATAAGCTTTTGAAAAATCACGGTCCCGAACGTAGTCGGATATCTTAATTATTTCGTTTAATTTTTCGATAACTATTAACTATTAATAGACTCAAATTAGACTTTCGAAATTCACACACACACATTTGGAATTTCAACTTTTTAGAATTGGTTCTCCATTTGAACGGAAAAGAATATCCCTCTTTCCGTTCCTCATTCCTCAGAATAATTCAACATTTATTATGTATTCAGGCTGTAGAAGTACGAGCAGAACCAGTTGTGCCATCAATCGTCATTTAATCCTTTTTGAAACGGAAAAATCATGCTAGAACTTGAGTTTTCCTTGTAGTATCATCCTTGTACGCAGTTTTAAAAATTTCAAGAGTTTATGTTTCACTTTTAAGAACAGAATTTTACCGCCACTCGCTGTTCACAAATGTCAGTCATTGCAAAAAACGAGAATGACACAAAACAGTTTTCGCTTTAAATTCTGTAGAAATTAGTCTTTCCCTTCTTCAACGGTGGTACTCGGCTAAATGACACTCAAGGAAGGTGAGCTTTATGCGCTACTAGGGCAAAATGTCTGCCCACCAAAATATTAGTTCTGTTTACTATGGGTAGCTCCTCGTAAGCGCACGCGCACACACTGTAGCGGACATTATTACAAAAAAAACCAGTTGATTTTGTTAGAGACGAAAATACCACAGTGACTGCCTGAAATGGTAGAGAGCACAAGGGTTTCTAAAACTTATCTGCCCTATTTTCACAGCAGTAATCCGCAACGCCCGGTCCGCGGACCGGTACTGGTTCGTGGACCAATTAGTGCCGGTCCGCACAAGGAATGTTAAAGTATTTTCATTTTTTATACTGTGGTGTATTTTTCTAGGGTTTTATGGTAATCACATGCTATACACTATGTTAGATTAATTATTATTAATTTAACATGGTGTATAGTATAACAGTATTTTATTCTGAAGGCGCATTTAAATACAATTAAACTAAATTTATGAAATAAAAGCAATATAAACTATAAACAATCAACGTCCCCCCTTTCAGTGGGCCGCGGTAAAATTATCAAACGTTGACCGGTCCGCGGCGATAGAAAGATTGAAGAGCACTGCAGATACAATCCCCTACAGGGCATGCGCAGGTGACCTCCATTTCAAAGCCATGTGAGACTGGAGTTTACTAGCATACGGTGCATCTTTGGACATATGGGCTGCCCTCCATCCCATATCTGACTGTCTATGATGGGGAATCGACGATAGTGGTGTTTCTCGGTCTGGGGTGTACTTCACTACAATTGGTGGAGAGGACTGGTCCGGAGGTGTGGCTATACTTGGCATCTTCCTGAAGTTCCGGAATATAGAATTTTTTCTTGGGTGAGATCTGAGAGACTGCTCTCTGATTGGATGCTGAGAGGAGAGAATAGTGACTCCGATTGGTTGCCCAGGTGGGGGGGGGGTCATAAAGTTACATTTGAGAAAGTGGGGTGAGCTTGTCCAGTTGGGAAATAGAAGTTAAGATGGATTTCAAATTAAATATAAAAACTAAGCAGATAAGAATGAAATAAAATATAAGGAGGAATTATATAAAATTTAGAAAAGTATGTAATAAAGTTATTGCATGAAAAGATGATGCTATAGTGGGTTGTTGGATTCGAGGAGAATTCTCCTTGGCCTCTTGATTTTAATATCAACATTATAAGGAATTAGGTTTAACATATTACTATTACAGTCGGACCTCTATATAATGAAGTCGCTTAATTTCGGAAAATAGTTCGTTATATGGAAAATTCATTACATAGAGGGGTGTTCATCGTTTAATATACTTTATGGACCACATAAAACAAATTTTAAAAATTCATAAACACTATATACGTATATATTAATAAAAATAAATATATAGTTTAAGTAAATATATAGAAAAAGAAATAAAAGGAGACTTTTTAAAAATTAAAATATCTCTATTTTATGTATCTTATCCATCAAAAAAGAAGAAAAAGAAAGAAAAACTGCAAGGAAAATAAGAAAAAAGAATGTTGAAGAATTCACTGTATCTGCAATGTTAAGAAAATAATTTTATGCTAAAATTAATAAATTTACAGATCATTTTTATAATTTTAAGCGTACAAGGAAAATTAAACATGCATTATTTTATAATTAAAACACGGGACAATTCCACTGAGGGTGAAAGAGAATATCGAAGATATCTCTAGTGAACTGGGCAATAGGGGTTGAACGTTGCACTTCTCGGATGAAAAGTCCATAACTCTATTGCTCTCAGCGAGTTAGAATTTAATAAAACCAGTTCAAGATTTATGACCACCATAAAATGTGTTAAAGAGAGAATAACTTGAAATTTTTTCAGAAATACTTTAAAAAAAGGGAAAACAAAAATTAAATCACAAAAAAAAAGTTTGTTATATAGAAAATGCACTTGGGGTTATAGAGAGGTTATTTTACGAAGAAACTCGTGAAATGTTCAAGGTTCCATTTAAAAGTTCGCCTTATAGAATAAATCGAAATATACATGTTCGTTAAATGGAGGTTCGATTGTATTTGTGTAAGGGATGGAATTAAAGAAATTAATAGCTATTTTTTGAATATGCTCTTTGAAACTATTGATTTTGAGAGCTTTTCTTATATCGTCGTTTTGCATATATCTGGTGGCTTTAGTTATCATACAAATATATGAATTTTATATAGTATCTAATATTTTGATATTGCTGTCAGCAGCATATCCCCAGACTGGACAAGGATAGGAAATGACGGTTGTAGTGTGCCAGCAGAGATACAGAGCAGTTTTTCGAGTCTCGCCTAGCAAATTAGAGAAAATGGCTATAGTTGTACAAGATGGAGAGGATTGGCGTCCTTTTGTAATTAAAGCTGAAATGTATATCTCTAGCCTGGCTGTGTGTTTTTGTTTCCAGTACGCCACAACTCACATACATTTATAATATAAAAATTTGGAGTCTGAGGTGTTAGCTTAAATACTGTCTGCGTCATTTGGTCGATGTTGCGAAGTCCGTCACTTGTAAATTTATGTGCGATATTTATTCAAAAAAATTCACCCATACACGTATATACTAGGGATTGCAATATCGGACCAAAAGTTCAGAAACCGATATTCGATATTTTTTGGATTTTAATAACCGGGATATCTGTTTCAATACCGGTAGTAGAAATGTTAGAAAAATAAAGAAAACACAGGTGCTCCCCCCCCCCTTTGTTTTATTTGCCAGTTTTATTAGAGAGTGTAAATATCACAAAAAGTAATTCGTAACTTATAAATTATAACAGTATATAAAGAATCCCAAAAAAGGGCAAAGAAACATGTGTTCTTTAAAGTTATTCATTATTATGGGTTATTATTGATGAGTATATATTTAATGAATCTGAAAAATATTTTGAGTTTTAAAGTATGACATGCAAATACAATGTGAATAACAAACTCACCAATTTAAAAAATATCGAAATATTACGCACTTTCTTCACAACTACAACCTTGTTTTCACAAATACGAATATCAGACTACGAATCCTGCGCGTGTGCAGTATCACTTTGAGCTGTAATAGGGAAGTTTTGGCACACCTCCTTTTGGATGATTCACATATTTTATTACTTCTCTTAATCGTACGATGCAACTTTTTATTAAAAGTCTATTTAATTTTGCCCGTTAGGAAGACAGAAAAACAAAAACGTGTACTATTTTGCTATGCTGGCCATCCCTGAACATACAGTGGAAACATTTTAAAAAATTTCTAGTAAATACCGAAAAACCGGTATTTAAACTTGTGAATACCGGTATCACAAAATGGCACAAAATACCGGTACTCGATATCCCGGTATTTCAATCCCTAATTGCAATATCGGACCAAAAGTTCAGAAACCGATATTCGATGTTTTTTAGATCTTAATACTGGGATATCAGTTTTAATACCGGTAGAAGAAATTTTAGAAAAAGAAAGAAAACACAGGTGTTTTTCTATGTTTTATTTGCCAGTTTGATTAGAAAGTGTAAATATCACAAAAATAATTCGTAACTTTTAAATTATAACAGTATATAAAGAATCACAAACAAAGTAAAGGAACATTTTATTTATTAAAATCAGAAAAAAGTATAAATATCACTATTCAGTCTGTGGTACTAGCACAAATTTTTGAAATGTGATCTTAAAAAACATGCACATCAATTGTACTAGAACGTAATTTTGAGCAAAAAATACCAGCTGTAGAAAATGCTATTTTGGCATCTATGCTAATTGGTGGTATTGTTAGAAATTGTTGCATATTATTGTTAATAAATTAGAGTGGGTGAGTGAGCGACTGTTAACGTCACAATGTTCAACTACTCGAGGGCTTTTAGCGACTAACCACGTAATTTTGAACCATTGTCAAGTGACGTGGACGACACCTGTGCTGGCACCCCTCTCTCCTAACTTCCGCCCCACACCAACAGGAAGACGTTTCAGCTCTCGACAGATTTGGCGTGCATCGCTGCCCTGCACGGCGGGTTCTTAGTGGTACTGGGCTCGAGCTCATGAGATGCCTGCCATGATCCGATACTTTGACCACTGGGCTACCGTAGCCCATTTAAACTTTGAAGAAACGGCCCAAAACGCGTTCTATATTGTAAAAAGAGGGGGCAATAAAGTTTGAAAAAGTAAGCAACATGCCTTAAAAAGATGTAACATTATTCATACTTGATACAAGGCGTACATAATAGTTGTTTCAAAAGATTTCTTATTTTAGATTTATTTTGCATCATTATGCTGTTTTTTGAGTTTCGATGCATAAACAATGACTCCATTACCCTGATGTATGCATTAAATCTTTTTTATGTGTAAACTGTCTGTTTTAATGAGGAATAAAGTATAATAATAGGACGTTATTAATAGGAAAAATAAGGTCTCTTCTATTTAAAAATCTTTTTTCAAAGGCTCTTTTATCTTCCTCAAACATTTTTTTGGATGACTCAGGACTCGAAATTGCCTTAGAATTTTTTTTTTTTTTTTTTTGCAATTTAACTAAAATAGGGAAACTAAAATTCTGAGATGCAAAGAAAAGCTTTTAAAACTCACAAAGCTTAATTTATAGTTCAGGTTTTATTTCTTTCAAAAAAAATAATTTTTGTCCATTTTTTCTCTATGATTTATAAGAACAAAATATAAAAACCAAACAATAAAGCGTCCATTATTTCTTTATGTCAAGCTTTCAATGATTGTAAGAATAAAGATAATTTCTTTCTTCATTTCAAACATTTATTTTCATATATCTGAGAAAGAAATTATTTCATATTTTCTTTTCCTACGGTTAACTCGTTTCTCACGTAGAAAAATAAAATGCACGAATCCTTGAGATATTTTTTAATTCAAATTTATCCGGCGTATGTAATACAATTTATTTTAAAGCCATTTTAAAAGCATTCTGGTAGTTTCTGTTTATTTAATGATATTGCAATGTAACATGTAAAACTTAAGATTCCTACTGAAGTCAAGTAATTAAAAGGAAAAAAATTAAAATTTAAAACAAATTCATATTTTGATGCATGAGGTTATATTTGAATTCTTTGTTATTAAATTAAATTTAGGTATTTTGAGTAAAAATAATACCAAATAATGAAAAAATTTGAATTCTAAAAATAAAGAATATGTTTTTACAAGCTTTTATTTAACTTGCAATGCAATTTGTTGGAGTGATATCTTGCAACTCAATTTTAAAGAGAGCTAATGTCTTCAACCTATTGAGCTGAAATTTTGTATACACGTTCGGTTTGGATGACAATACTTGTTATGACAATTTATATTCCGATATTGCAATTAGTTAAAAAGAAATTAATTCAAAACTTTAAAACGCATAAATGTTTTACCCCTGTAGGTTTTTTATTTCACCGAGCGGCTTCTCGGATTGAACTTAAAGAAGTTCCGATTTTTTCTCGACGTTTTAAAAAAAACCCATCTAATTCTCTCTGTAAAACTCAGACTAAAAATACTTACAGAATTATTTCACCACGATATGATATAATTTTTTTTACAAAACAATGATACTTTAGAATCTTTACGATTTTTTCTAATATGAGTCAAAATCGATGCGCTTTTATGAAAATGATTTTTAAATCATTCCGTATGATATTTTCCTCGTGTTAATGAATCGATATTTTACACTAAAAAGTTTACGCTTTTCTCTTTTAGAATCAGTCATTTAAAAAATAAAATACCAAAAAGTTTTTTTTACGATTTTTCAAAAATACTCAAAATCTTAAGTAAACTTTAATGAATTCGTTATTTATGAAGATAATCACACGGAACTTTTTTCTCGTTTGTAGAAAAGTATTATCCCATTTCTGTATAAAGATTTAAGTATTTGGTATAAATTTATGGATTTAAAAAATTTGTTTGTGTTTTTCGTCTAATGCAATTTTTATTAGAATCTATTAATACAGTATATTTTTATTACAATTTTTGTTCAAAAATTACCGTTGTTTGTAATCGATGTGTGAATTTTGAAAGCATTAACTTAAAAAATAAGCCCTCAAAAATAATAACTTTAATAAAAAACGCGATTGTACGGTAAGCCAAAGGTTTTGCGTCGAAAATTGGTTTCGCGCCATATTGATATCATATGTATGTGGACCGGCGGGAAAAAAGGTTGAGTACTCCTTAGGTAGACTGTTCGAAATTAACCGGTAATCGACTTAGCAGCAATGATGTGTTGAATGAGATGAACCGACTGAGAAACTGTCCAGCGTTAACTAAAAAGTAAAAAAATAAATTTAAAGTATATAAAAAAACTTCTTTAAAAACAAGTTTTTATTTAAACGCGCTAAAAAGAATAAAATAAACTTTTGTTTTAAAACTTGTTTTACTATCAACTTATAACGTCACTACACAATTTATGAAACAAAAAATTATGAAATTATGCGAGATTTCCCTGTGTATATAAACAAGTAAATTAAATAACTTGATCTGATTGATTTTAATTTTTTAAATTTTCAAACTTAGTAAATAAAGGGTGTTTTTTAGAGGTATAGAACTTTAAATTGCAATAAAACAACGATGTATTATTCGACTGACATGAATTTTTTTATTCGAAAGATAATCTTGTGGCATTACATTTTAAATATGATTTCTGGCATAGGACTGCCACGGCTGGCTCGGATGTAGTCCAATCTGGACGTCGAATTTTCGATGACTTTTTCCAACATTTGTGGCCGTATATCGGCAATAACACGGCGAATGTTGTCTTCAAATGGTCAAGCGTTTGTGGCTTATCCGCATAGACCAATGACTTTACATAGCTCCACAGAAAATGGTCTAGCGGTGTTAAATCACAAGATCTTGGAGGCCAATTCACAGGTCCAAAACGTGAAATTAGGCGGTCACCAAACGTGTCTTTCAATAAATCGATTGAGGCACGAGCTGTGTGACATGTTGCGCCGTCTTGTTGGAACCACAGCTCCTGGACATCATGATTGTTCAATTCAGGAATGAAAAAAAAGTTAGTAATCATGGCTCTATACCGATCACCATTGACTGTAACGTTGTGGCCTTCATTGTTTTTGAAGAAGTACGGACCAATGATTCCACCAGCCCATAAAGCGTACCAAACAGTCAGTTTTTCTGGATGTAACGGTGTTTCGACATACACTTGTGGATTAGCTTCACTCCAAATGCGGCAGTTTTGTTTGTTGACGTAGCCATTCAACCAGAAGTGCGCTTCATCGCTAAACAAAATTCGCTTATGAAAATCGGGAACAACGGCAATCTCGTTTTGGGCCCATTCGACGAATCTACGCCTTGCTTGATGATCGTTTTGATGAATTGCCAAATCAAACTGAGAATAAATCACTTGACAGCTGTTAAATCGGTCGCCATCTTGGGAAGTATTGCCAACTTTGTGAAGGTCCCCTTGGACCTCACTTTGAGAACGAGAATAAGTAGGAGTCAGATAAGAGCCAGTAGCCATTTTTATAAATAACTTTCTTTATTTGGTTATCTTATCCAAATAGAATCAAAGACTTATTAACAAATATATCTAACTAGTATTATGAGGTTTTTTAAAGGGAATGTCCTTTAAATTAACTTAAATATTTAATGATCCAATTAATTAACAATGAGAATATCGATCACGCAGAGATTACCACGATAAGAGATCCCAGAATTATATTCTATAATGTTCTTATTGAACATTTAACGTTAATCTCGCTCCTAATATAAATCTTTAGTGAGACTTCAAATATAAATTAATATTTACCACACTGAATCTCAAGTCTTCTTGAGATTAAATTATTCAACAAGAAATCTTCAATTATAAATTTAACTTCACTATTATCACTTTCTGCTTCAATCTCTCTCTCCTACTGCTCTAACTTTACTATTCTGTTTGACTTAAATACTTTATCCAATCTGCATAACAAAGAATCCTGTCCTCTCTTTGGAGCTGATTGGAAATAGGTAGGGAATTAAATTTCCCTAAAACAGACGACTCAGAAGGTTAGTGATAAAGTTCCGTATAGATTTGTCACAACTAAAATTTCTATACCTGGAAAAAAAACACTCTTTACAAGTACTTATATCTCGCGACAAACATTTTTATTATAAATTGTATAATGACGTTATTTGATAGTGAAAAAAGTTTTAAACGAAAAGTTTATTTTATTCTTTTTAGCGCGTTTAAATAAAAGCTTGTTTTTAAAAAAGTTTTCTACTTTAAATTTTTTCATAGTTTTTACGTTTTTCTCACATGTTCAATTGCAATAATCTTGATCGAAGATAATATTGTTTCTTCTGTGATTGGTAAATTCTTCTGTATTATTTATTCTTCTCTTAATTTGTTGCGAAAAATGATTAAAATTGGGAACCTGTTTTTTACGAAAACCAACGCAGAGAGGTGTCTCGAAAAATACTGTCCAATACGTAAGTACCCGATAGACTGTGGAGTTTAGTGGAATATGAAACGTAATGGAACTGCACAGTAACATATAGATTCGTACTTATTCTAATTCACGTGGCGGCGTCTTTATAATATGCGAACGCAACTACTTAGTTTTGGCCATCTAAAATACTCTAGTTATTAGTTCTTTCGTTTGCTCCAAGTGTACATGCACTTTTTAAAGTACAGTTTTTAATTGTTTTAAATCTACGTCAATTTATTTGTATTCCATTATAGGCCGATTAAACGAGATAAAAATCATGCCTAATAGGCTTTAGATGGAGCGTATATTTTATTCAAGATGACCATGAGAATCATGAAATCATGAGACTAAAAAAACGTATTTCTAAAACTTGAAGAAGCAACCGAAAACTATAGAACTACAACCATTTGAAATTATTCAAAAAGTGGAATAAGAAGAAATTTACTCACTTTTTCGACGTAAAATGGCGCTGAAAAGTATAAGTACTAGGACAATGAAGCTGAATGCGAGAAATTTCTAAATGAAGGAAGAGAAATTAAAAGGAGCGAAATAACAGTAAAAAACTTAAAACATAATTTGAGTCCGAAAGAAGAATAAAAATATAAAAAAAGCCACTTCAATATGGGATGTGAAAAAAAATTGGGAAATCTTTTAAAAAAATAAAAGAATTCTGCCTAACAGATTTATCGTTATGTCAGTTGGAATTCACACAATATAATATATATAGTAAAAAATCCACCATCCAATTTATTACTTTTTTTGAGAAACAGTTGTTACATTTTTACCAGATTTATCAACATTTCCCCCATTGGGCGAAATCCTCAAAATATTAACTAAGGTTAAATAAATATAATTGACCAATAGAGTGAATTTCTTAAACCTATTAATCCATTATAATTTAACACATAACTTGTCGATCATCAAAGGATAATGAAACTACAATAACTTGACCAAAATATGACAACTTTGCCTGCAAATATCATTTCTGTAATGTTAGTAAAAAGTGTCTGGGATTTGGGTCCTTTATTAAAGTCACGCCAATATGAAACATTTTAGCTCAGTTCGATTGGATTTTTTCTCAAATTACTAAAGAGAAATCGAAAAGCCTGTAAAAGTAGGTAAGAATATTTTCTCTTAGTTAAATTATTCACTGGAACTACGATTTTTATAGTGTACAATAAAAATAAGTATAACAAATGGTTTGGGGTGACTCAGACATCTCATGTGACCACTAACTTTAACATCGAGTGTGCGACTGTTCGTGGCTGCACATCATCGCTTACTTCATTTTAGCACCACGAGAGTTATTTGAGGGTGTGTTTCAAGCACAAGAGTGAATATGTAAAATAGGATATTATTCAAAATCCAGGTTTAAATGCTTGAAAATAAACTGGGAAAAACATAATATAAAAATATAATCACATGTTCAAGTGAAGGGAAATATAAGTTCTTTATTAATATATATTGCATCATTGTCTTGGAGAATGCTTGAAATCGATAGTAAAGTCCATCTAAGTCATTTTGATATTCTTTTTTTTTGTTAGAAATTACCAATAAATCTATCAAAAATTCAAGGTCTAATATTTTTAACGAGAAATCGCTACTAAATCTATCAAAATGATGTTTTTAACCCTCTAGAAAAAGATGAAATGAGTAGCGTTTTCAAAATAGAATATTCGGATTTATGAATTAGATATTACAAGTAAAGAAAATTTGAATTTTGAGTAAATACTAATTTAAACTATCACATATATACAAATAATTTACTATTAAACTTTCTTTCTTGAGATTATAACATTATACATTGCTTTCTATTATTCGCCTAACTGGGAAGACCCTTTTTAACTCAACTTCATTTCCTCTCCTTGAAATTACCACATCTTCACGTTTCAAAGCGAGATGATGTGATATTGCATCAGCCACTGAATCTCACCAATCAGCGCCTTAAAACCCGGAAGTCATATGAGTAACGAACATTGCAGAAGCTTCCGTTAGAAAAAAGTTATAAAAGTTGAAGTCCCTTAAATAAAGGAGAACGGTTTTGTCCCTTACCGTTTCTCTGTTTGCGATTGTGTTGCTTCTATGTGTGTCGTTGTCAAAAAATGTTAACATTGAAAAACATATCTCTTTTGTTCCAGTAATGATGTACATTCAGAACTATCAATAAGTTAAAAACTGCTACAGGTGCTTCCATACTAAGTTTGACTGCAGAGAAAATGTTATACCGGGTGCGCCAAATGTTCGTTTAACCCATTAACTGCCGATTGAAAGTTACATGATTAGCACCCCAGTGCCACCGTTTTTTACATTGGGACGCGTATGGGGTGTATTGGGGAGAATAGAAAAAGTACAAATAAGCAATATTTTCTCTGAAATAAGTAAATCCTTCACAAACACTGTCAATGCCATTTTATTGCATTCTACACCCTTCGAACAAATTTTTCTGTTAGAAGTGCAAATAAAAGAATTGTATTTAGGCAGGACGTACATATGCGTCCGAGGCACTCAACGCGTTGGCTGAGCGAGACGGATATATACGCCGGTGGAAATTAAGGGGTTAAACTTCAAAAAGTTATAAAAAAGGAAGCAATAATGATAAAGAAGTGTAGTTTGCAAGAAAGGGTTCACAAGGAAGTCGAATATTTTTTGGCAACAAAAAAAGTTTAGTTAAAAAAGTCACTCATAGAAGGCATTGATGACCCAAAGCACAATAAATAGGAGAGCTCTAGGTTCAATTTATTTAATTTTTTGAATAACAACTGTTGAACATTGTCCGATCCAACTAAGGTGCCAACTCGACCCATCACTGTGTCTTTACCAAAGGGACTCAGTAGGAATCTTCGAGAAAGAGCTCAATAGGATTGGCATGGTGTGAATGTGTGCCATCCTGCATAAAACTTAATACAGATAATACACCTCTTTGATTCAATGCGGATACCTCTTTGTCTAGCCAAAAGGTCAGATAATACTCAGCGGTTACTGTGCACGCTTTCCAGCCCTATCTGGGGTACGGTATTTCAAAGAAGAATGGTCCAACAATGAAACATAATGTGAAGCCACACCAGATTGTCAACTTGGTGAAATGCAATCGTCTTCTATTCTCAAGAATTCAACGTCCTCGATATATGAGTGTTCTGGGGTTGACATCTCCACATAGTAAAAAGGGCACGTCATCCATCTAGAAAATGTTGAACAACCACTGAGGATCGCTTTCAATTCTTCCTATAGCCCATTCGACCAATTACTATTGTTGACAAATATGTACTTTCTAAAAGAAAGTTTCTTTAAAAATCACATGTTGGCAACAGTGTAGTGCGTAAACTGATTGGCTGGAACCACGTGATTGCAGCTGTCATGTGACTGATGTCATATGAATTCATGAAATTATTACCTTTTAACACGGGATTTCATTTATCCTGTGACTTTGATGTCATATGAATTCATGAACTGATTTGCTTTTAACACGTGATTAAATTTGTCATGTGACTTTAAAGTCATATGAATTTATAAATTGATTGGATTTTAACTCGTGATTGTAACTATCATGTGACTGACATATGAATTTATGAACTGGTTGGTTTTTGATTGCAGTTATCATGTGACTTTGACGTCACATGAATTTGACCCGATGTAACAATTGTTTAAAAATCTAAAAGTTGATCATTCTACACACTTGATGTTCGCTCCATAAAATCGTAATTAAGCGTGTTATCATGATAGTTAAACTAGTCCTAGGAGAATATCTCTCTTTTTTTATCACATCATAAAAACCTTTGATATTTAATAGAAAAAGCAAAAAAAGTCCTAATAGAATCATTGACACGAAAATATTTCCTTCTCCTTGGAATATTTAATTGCAATTAACAGCCAGTGAGGATTTCACTATTCCAGTCAGAAAGCATGCTAAACGGCGTCCGGGGATTCGCATTCGACATTAACATCTCCTGCGATTTAATCGGCGAGGCGTGATCTAAATAAGGGTCCAACGATTACAGAAGCTACTCTACCGTACTGTAGTAGCTTGTCCGTTTTCTAGTGCTTGTTGGCCTTGCATAATGGGATCTTTGCCTTACTTAACAGTAGCCATTTCATCATTACACTGACTTATTTTAACTGTCCTTTATGTGTTATAGGTATTGCTGATGATATAAAATGAAATTAATCGATACAAAATTTAATTAGAACATTGAAAGAATTCTCAGTTGACGCAAAAATTTCCTCTTTATAAAAAAAGCAAGAAATTGGGGTACACAAAGATGCAAAAGAAGGCAACATTGTAATTTATCCAATTTATATCCAACTTGATTAAAAATGCATTTATAAAATTTTGTGTACAAAAATATAAAAAAAGGCGGATAAAAGTTATTTATGACAAAATTTACGATTAGATGAAAATTGTTTACGTGGAAAGTGTACTCGTAATATGAGCAGCTGTCGCAGTTTGAGAGGGGGAGATTCAACGGCATGATGGAAGCTGGGTGGTCACCTAGGCAAGTAGCTCGATTGTGGCCGCTCTGATTGTGTTGTGAGGAGGTGTTGGTACCAGTGGATCTAAGAGATGTCATTTACACTAAGACCAAGCTCTGGACGCTCTTGACAGACAAGTCATCAAGACTGCCACATCGTAAGAAATGCACGCGTACAGTCAACTGCTTCATCGGCCGCCATACAGGCACATGTAGCACCTTCACTAGGGGGCCCTGTGTCTCCTCGAACCATACGAAGGCACCTGGCTGAAGAAATTAGGGATCTCGGCGCCCATTACGCGAGCTGCCCTTGACGACCACCCACCGACGCCTCCGTTTGGAGTGGTGCCACGCACGAGGAAACTGGACTGCAGCGGAATGGAACCAGGGCGTTTTTAGCGACGAATCCAGATTCAATCTTAACAGTGAGGCTAATCGTGTTCGTGTGTGGAGACCCCGTGGTGAACGCCTCAATCCTGCCTTTGCTTTACAGCGACACACTGCTCCCACAGTTTGTGCGATGGTATGGGGTGTCATTGCCTACAATACACGGTCACTCCTAGTATTGATCAGTGGCACCATGACAGCCCAGCGGTCTGTCCATTACATCCTGCAACCACATGTGTTGTCACTCATGCAACGGCTCCCAGGAGCCATTTTTTAACAAGACAATGCTCGGCTTCATACGGCAAGGGTATCAGAAGACTGGCCCCGCACTGTTACTACCCTTCCTTGACCTGCCCGATCCCCAGATTTGTCTCCAATCGAGCATATCTGGTATCATTTGGGATAGCGAGTTAGGTATCCCACGAGTTTGAGCGAACTAGAGGCACGCTTACAGCAAATATGGAACGAAATATCTCAAGACATCATTCAGAACTTGTATGTCTCAATGCCCGATCGTATCGCATCGTGCATTCGTGCTAGAGGGGGTTTAACAGGGTATTAAATTCTCCGTTCTTTTGCCTTTTCCTCTGAAATAAATGATCGTTTTTCTTTGATTTTCTAATCATTTACTTACATCGAAGTATTCATTACGTATGTAAAATTTAGTTTTTCATTTTGACGACTCCTTCTTAGTGCGCTAATTGTTTTGTCCATAAGTGTATTAACACACAACGAGAGATTTAATTCTAATTATAATTATTGTTAATATTCCAAAATTATTTTGCAAGAAGATTGTGAAAGAAAGTTTGGGGAAATCTTGGAACCAAGAATATCTCATTTCAAATAAAGGGAGCTTAACAAAGAAATTTTTCCAACCATTAATGAGAGACTGGCCTGCCATCATTTTTATACTTATTACAAAATAATCCTATATCTAACTGGTCATGGCAACTTTAAAAGTACTTGAACAACTTTAATTTAGTTCCGTCATCTTGTGATTGTGATATTGGTAGAGAGGAAAATGTAGAACATGTGCTCCTTCTGTGTTTTAAGTTTGAAAAGAACGAAACATCCTGGCTTGCTATTAATTGGCCTCCAAATCTTCACCAACTTATTTCCACCAGAAGTGCTTTTGAAAAATTCTGTAAATTATTGTATATATTTGTTATCTTTCATGACTTTAATTTTTCCCCTTACATTTGTAATATGTGTTTATACTTAGTTTTGTAAGCCCCGTGTGATACTTTGTGGTGTACGTTGATTTTATAATTGTTTTCAATAAAAAAAATTAAGACTGTCTTGCGAAATAAGTAACTCACGAAAACTTTCAAAACTTTGTAGGAGAATTCTCTGAAAGGGTTAAAAATAATCTGATTTGCAGTTGTTGAAAATTACACGTTTAACCGCTGTGAAGAATTGAGAAATGTGTACTAGTGCCATGCGACTCATATTTAATTTTTTGTATTTATCATTTTATTATATTTGTTAGTATATTTTGTGTGAACTGCTTATTTTTGTTTTCTCGAGAAATATTGTTATCTCGATTGGGGTTTGTGGATTTTATGCTATCAGTGCCAAAGAACAAAACAGTTCTTTATGAGAAATGGAATTTATTGTCGAAAAAAAAATCCTTAAAAATGCAGGATACAATAGTAGAATTCACACAATGAGTGCCAGAAGGTTTCAACTTCTTCTACAGTGCTCTGACAATACTATCAGTATCTGAAAATACCTCAGTAATGTTAAAGATTATCCGCAAGCAACCTCTTGGCTTCAGGGAAGTGAAGGCTTCAACATGGGAAAAAATAGTGACTCAGTTTCCGCAAGCAACTCGGTTATGTTTAGTCCGTGACGCTACCTTCCTGAGAGTTCTCGAAAACTCATCTTACATCATAGATCGTGATGTTATAAATTTCTCCAGTAATTTGAAAAAGCATCCATAGGGTCTCTAAATCGCCAAATTTGGTCACCAAAACTGATGCCTACTTTCCATTGAAGCGTCATCATAATGTAAGGGACGACGTTGATTGCGAACATTACAATTTTAATCATAAAAGATTACCACAGAAAGTAATATTGACGTATTAAACATTCAGGTATAAACTATTTACATTATTTTAAAATTTAATTAAGTATTGATTACACACAATTTGTAAAAATATTTTATTTTGAAATTCTATTGTAAAAAACTTTGTTATGAGATGTCGTTTTCAAAATCTGATTATAGCGCTCTAGACAGTCTAAACTAAGTACATCAGTGCTTTTCAAACTTTCAATGTTTGTCACCCAATTTTCAGTCATAATTTTCATCGCCCCCCTCCCACACAATAAAGATGTATTGAATTCAATAGTAATGTACATTGACGCTAAAGCTACAATACTGGCACCATAATCACAAAAATACCAAGTATTGGACACTTCAAAGCCTTGTTGCTGGATGGTCCACTGATGATTCAGTCAGTGAAAGCAAGAAGGAAATATAATCGGAGACATTTGTTATAAATAGTTTTCCATTGTTATTTTTTTCCTGTTTTCTCTATTTAATAAAATATTTTTTAAAAAAAAACCTATTTTTTCACATTTCGAGTGAGTATCAGTGTTAAAAAAATACATAATATAAATTTGCCGATGGGCGAAAAAGGCTCCTTTCATCATAGGTGGACATTTTTCATCAGACAAAAAATTGTAAAAACCAGTAGAGCGGGCATTGACAGCAACAAGTCTACGAATTTAAAAGATAAAACCACGATTACAAGATAAAACCGCGTATTCCTGAACTGAAATGTAAATAAGGATAATACTAACTAGCACAACAGAAAATTAGATAAGACGAAACACACAAAAGGCTATCTAAAATTAAAAAAAAAACGTATTTACATTATGTTATACACATTAATGTATATTTACGCCAGCAGGTGAGTTATGTATATATATATATATATATATATATATATATATATATATATATATATACTAAGTTAGCAACGTTTCTATACTGCAACATGCATATTTTTTAAATTCTAATATCTGTTTTCAAGTTCCATTCTTTCATTGATTTCTATCTTCTCTTTAAATTAGAGAATACTTAACTATATTATATATAACTATCTTTATTCTCTTTCCATCTGAAGGGTTATTGTGAATGAAGAGATGATTTACAGGGAAAGAGAGAAAAATGTTCTATCGATAAAGCAGGATATGTAGGTGTGACAGATATTTAGCGAGAAACTTTGTCGCTAAATGTCACAAGTAAATAAATTTAGCTACAAAAGTAACTGTACCGAAACAAATTTAGAAGAAACCATTTGGATTATTCGAAGTGACATAATCAGAAGCCACTAGAATGGATAGAATGCCTATTTGAAGACCGTGTTCTGGTGAGAGTGTTGATTGCGAATGTGCGTTTTATTCATGGCATGCAATATTGTGACAACAGTTTTGAATTTCTATGTTTGATATTTTTGTGTTAATTTTATAGTAATTCAGTACATTATTAATTACTCGTAGGTACATATATATAAAAAAAGAATTCATTTCGTGGTTAAAGTCATGGCGATTGAAAGTCGGTATTTATGTATTATCACAACCGTATTGGTGACATTATCTGAAACGAAGCACCTGGTTGCCCATTCAGCGTGTGTGACACATAGAAAATTAGGGTTGTCAACATGGCAAGTTATTCATAGAGTTGAAGATTGTTGTAAAAATACGTAAGTACCGAAAGTTCTAGATATTAATTAAAATTTTCGTTTATTTAGGTGATTTTAAGATCTGAACAGAGAATTAGCATGTTCTCTGTTCAAGCGCCAAAAAGTCAAGATAGATATGTTTTCTACATTAGGATCGAGAAAAAAATACGGGAAAAAATTCATCGCATGTTTAAGTGAAAGGAAATATAAATAATCTTAATAAAATTACATAATTGTTTTAGGAAAAGTTTCAACCACTCATTACGGCGCGTGTAAGCTGTTAATATATTCTTTCACTAGAAATCGCTAATAAATCTAAAAAATTGATATTTTAATGATATATTTTGTGTCGTATATATATATTCATATATATATATATACATATATATATACATATATAAATATATATATATATAAATATATATATATATAAATATATATATATATATATATAAAATATATATATATATATATAAATATATATATATATATATATAAATATATATATATATATAAATATATAAATATATATATATATATAAATATATATATATATATATAAATATATATATATATATATATATATATATAAATATATATATATATATAAAAATATATATATATATTTAGATATGTATATATATATGAATATATATATATATATACATATATATATGGTATAGATATATATGATATATATATATATATATATATATATATCTATACAACCTCACTTTTATACAATTTATTTTATATATTAGCTGTCCTAGCAATGTTTATAATAATGCAGGATCCATTTTATAATTTTTAATCTCGGTTGCTCATGTGTCCTTCATTGTGTGATTTTCCTACTGTCTGTGTGTTTTCAAATGTGATTGAATGCTTGCTTGTGTAAAAGAATTAAACTATATATATATATATATATATATATATATATATATATATATATATATATATATATATATTTAACGATAGATAGATATATATATATACTATATATAAATATAAATAAATAAATATATATATATACTATATATAAATATAAATATTTATATTTAACGATATATATATATATACAGATATATATAAATAAATATATATATATATATATATATATATATATATATATATATATATAAAGATTATATAAAGATATATATGTATATATACAAAAAAAAAAAATCCTTTTTGAAGTGGGGTATTCGTAATTAGGATTTTGAGAAAAAAATTATTATTCTAATTTTAAATTAACACTCATATATGTTTCTGTATATGCATACATTAAACCCTACATTCGTAGTCCCTAAGTCTATAAACGTATATATATATATATATATATATATATATATATATATATATATATATATATAATGTATATATAAATATATATATATATATATATATATATGTATGTATATAAATATATATATATATATATATATATATATATATGTATGTATATAAATATATATATATATATATGTATGTATATAAATATATATATATATATATATATATATATATATATATATATATATATATATATATGTATGTATATAAATATATATATATATATATATATATATATATATATATATATATATATATATATATATATATATATGATAAAAATATTAAAATTGAACAATTTACATTTTATATTAGAATTGTCTTTTTTTATCTCTTGATAACTTAAAAATAACTGTTTATAAATGAATTATTTAACTGTTCAATAGTAGCATTTAGTATCTTACAAATAAATATTTCACATTAGAAATATTACGTATACGCACATGTGTCAACATATTTATGTTAGCTCTGTAGGAGTCCACAGGCAAAAGAAAGCTGGAGAGGCTGGTATAATGTTTACACGCATCAGTAATGTAACCATAAAAATCACTTGATCAAACAGCGATGAAGGTAATGAGTTGAATGATGATGAGTCAGTTCCGATTGATTTCGGATCAGGGTTGATGGATGAGGAGGAATAAAATTAAGGTTGTAAAAATCGCCGCTTAATTGGATACTCAGATGGATGGAGAGACCAAATCAGTAAAAAAAACTGATTTTTTAGGACTTAATTAGAAACATCGATAAGTGTCAATCATTGCTATTCGGAATTGTATAATTTCTTGGTCTCTTTGTGAAATTTGCTATTTAGTTCATTCGGGTCGTTACCGTTAATTTATAGTTTCCTGCAATTTTTCTTCATTCTTATGATGAAATCTGTTAAGAAAAATATAAAAACTGAGATGAAGCTGGCGAAGTTTGAGTTTTGGTAGAAAATTCATCAACGTCGCAGAATGAAGCAATACGAGTAGCCGGGTAGAGCGGTCCGCTGCTCGTTAAATCTGTTGCGGCTCAAACATCATTCCGTTGATGTGGCGTGGAAGTTAAGAGGAGTGGGCTCAGGTGTCGTCCTCGTTATTTGACCATGGTTCAAAATTACTAGGTCCTTCACCAAGAAACCTCCTTTAACATGAAAGCGTGACGTTAATGTTCTCTCTGTGAAACAACACGAAGATTATTGAAGATGAATTTCGCAATTTTGAGCCTCGGGTAAGTGACGATACGACGCCTGAGCTAGTACCCTATCGTTTTAAAATTCTTCACGATGACAGGGTGAGAAATTTGAGCCCCGATATATTTCACTTGGGTTATCAGTTTGTCTATATGGTGGGTTTTTAAAACACCAGGATTCCAACCGAAGACTCGAGATGGTTGTTCTAAATTACATTGTTTCTTACAGAAGGTAAATTCCTTCTCACAAATTTGTGAAAAGTTATCAGCTTGATAATGACATACACACAGACTGCGATTTCCAGTTCAAAATTGTTTTATTTCTCTACATAATCTTCATTGACTTCAACACACTTGTGATTCAGTGTTTCTCCAACATCAGTATTCCTTGTCGGAAGTGAGAAGTTAGTGAAATATTTCTCGGACGTCTCAACTTATTTAGAGGATACGAAGTGCTTCTCAGAACTAAATTCTTCAAGTTTGGGAACAGATGAAAGTCGTAGAGTGTCAAATTAAGAGAATAGGGGAGATGGCCGAGCAAATCGTACCACGATTCCCGCAGTTTTCCCATCACCAACGTACTTTTTGCATAAGTGCGTGGTCCTGGTTAAAAATGATTTTTTTCTTCTTCAAGCCGGGCGTTTTCTCTGGAAATTTGGCATCCGGCTGGTCAGGAAGGTTGGAGTAATGTTTGCCTACAGCAGTTCTAACTTTTTCAATGTAATCAGTTAACATCATCACTTTCACTTCCAAAAACACGCTTGTTATGACTTTTTCAGCAGATGTGATATACCTCTCTGTCTTTGGCGCTAAACCACATGCTACTATCCACTTTTTCAACTACTGTTTCGTTTCTGGCTTGTAGTGGTGAACCCATGTCTCATCCATGGGGACAAATTGTTGTACAAAATTGGTCAGTTTCTTATTGAATCAGTCCAAATATTGCTGCAAAAATTGTTTGTGCCTTTGCTTTTGATCAGCATTGAGCAAATACCCCATCAATCCTGCACAGATTTTTCACACCCTTAATTCTTTGTACTGGATGTTTTGCACCCTTTCTTCTAATATCCTCTCAGCTATCTCATTCGCATGCACTCGCCTATCGTTCAACACGATATCATGCTGTTTTTCGACGCTTTCCAGTATTGTTGCGGTGTTTGGCGGGTTATATTTGAAAGATGTGCAATCACGTTTAAATTCAGCTGCTCACTTTTTATCAATTGACGTGGAAAGAGCAGACGTCCCGTAAACTCTATCAACTTCAGATGAATTCCCTTATGGGTTAATACATTCAAAACGAATTTTATGACCACACGATATTCAAGCCAAGTCGAAAAATGCACAAGACGTCTACATCAGAAACTCTTGTAAACAAACTACTAGGAAGAATGATTTGAAATTTGTCATACGAATTAATGACAAGTGCACGCAGGCAGAAAACATAAATTTTTGCTGATTGGTATGCCATCTCTGTGACAGGTTTAGGACTTTTCACCGTGCCCTCATATTTAATTTAGAAGACGACAACATAAAATTAGCAAACTTTATTACTTGTCAAATTATACCCAATATTTTTTGCTATCTATTAACCGTATATTCTGGCGTATAACATGCACTTTTAACACAAAAAGTAATTTTGAAATTTACGGGTGGGCGTTATACGCCAGATATAAAAGATACCTTTAAAAATATAGTAAATATGATTTAAATAAATCAATTCTCCCCCCGTATGTCTAAATACTAAATAGTACTTATTTAAAAGGAGTGGCAAATTTTGTGAATTTCATTATTGTATAACATGAAAAAAGTTCGTTATACACTCTGTCGCAAAAAAATATATGCACCCAGAAGAAATCAAGCTACAATCACGAAACTCGGCAAGAATGTAGTCTGGTAAGAGATATGCAAATGATTAAAATTTCGAAGCCAATGAGACAAGGCTAAGTGTGCTATGCGCATATTAGTTGCGCAACTGGGAGAGTTTAAAAGCATGATTACGAGCGCTGTACGGCTATCAAACGAATCTGATGACTTTGATAGACGATATTGAGACTTAGGATGCCTCTAAGATGTAACCGGCGGCAGTACGAGCAGCTGACGGACTTTGATAGGGGCCGTATAATAGGCCTCAGAGAAGCAGGTTGGTCGAATAGACGTATCGGCCGCCACCTCGGTCGGAGCGATATGGTAGTTGCTCGGTGTTGGCAACAGTGGATCACAGAAGGTAGAGTGTACCGTCGCGGAGGGTCAGGACGTCCCAGGAACACAAATGATCGCGAGGATCGTGCAATCAGAAGAGTGGCCACTTCGGCACCAACAACGTCGCTAGCATCGATTCAACGCCACTTACCTCCTTCCAGACATCCAGTGCCATCAAGAGAAACTATAAGGAGACGACTGACCGAAGTTGGCTTGAGGAGCCGACGTCCGCTAAGACGCTTACCACTGACCCCACATCATAGGCAGTGTCGACTGGATTTTTGCAGACCTCGGGCAACTTGGAGTGTGACAGACTGGAGACGTGTCATCTTCAGTGATGAATCCCGATTCAGTCTCAGTGCTGATGACCACCGCACACGTGTCTGGAGGCGCACCGGCCAGCGGTCCGATCCGGCATTTATTGTCGAGCGGCATACAGCAATTTCACAAGGTGTGATAGTGTGGGGAGCAATTTCTTGGGACACACGATCATCTTTAGTGGTCCTTCAAGGCACTTTGACAGCTCGCAGATACGTGGACGATATTTTAACGCCGATTGTGCTACCCATGCTATCAAGTCGCCCAGGTGCCATTTATCAACAGGATAATGCTCGTCCACATACTGCGCGACTCTCCCAACAATGTCTTCAAGGATATGACGTCCTACCATGGCCAGCCAGGTCACCAGATCTTTCGCCAATAGAGCATGTCTGGGACGCGCTGGGAAGGCAACTGCAGCCGTCCCGAGATACAGGAGAATTAACTGCGCAGATGCAAAGACTATGGCAGGATCTTCCACAGGGGGTCATAAGTGATCTAATTGAATCGATGCCACGCCGAATTTCGGCTTGTATAGCTTCCAGAGGTGGCTTTACTACTTACTGATTTTTAACCTTTTGCAAGCTGTAACCGCTTAATAAAATGATATTTTGTTCTGAATTTTTAATCATTTGTTTATTTTCATATACACTACATGCATACCAAATTTCGTGAATGTAGCTCAATTTCTTCTGGGTGCATATATTTTTTTGCGACAGAGTGTATATTCGTCTTCCATTATATCGTTAGTCGTATCACCGATCATCATCTTTATATCATCTACAATGTATCATCTTTTCATGGTTATCGGTTCCAAAACTAAATAATTATCTTCTGTTCCATCTAGATTGCTAGTGTCAATTCTTATTCTTAGGTTTAACTTCAAAAATAAAAATAAACACGTCTACCTTAATTCTATACAAATCGAGAGCAAGTTTGACAGAGTTTCTGTAATAAATTTCAGGAAAGAAAAAAACTGACGTAAATTTTTCGCAAGTCAGCAGATTAGAACACATACGTATTTATAGATAAATGGTGAAATAATCTCTCGAATTTTACATAAGGCACGTGAGCCAATGTCCGCTGCCACGCAGCTGTCTACATGCATTAAAGTAAACATTTGTTAAGCTAAAAGTGTTATTTTTAAGTTAGCTGCGAGGCGAGGATTCGCGACAGTTAAATATAATACTTTTTTTAAATGGCACTTTAATTATATCAATTTCAATTTCGCGTTCTGTGACTTTACTATCCACACACATATTTTCTCTAGACTTCACAAGATGAGAGCATTGTATATGCACATTTCAGATTCCTTCATAAAAAACGTTTTGCGATATACGGGGAATATACCTAAAACTTTAAGTTAAAAAAAGTTTAAAAGTATAGGGGTGCGTATATATATATATATATATAGAGAGAGAGAGAGAGAGAGAGAGAGAGCTGTTAGAGTCTGTGAAATAATTTTGTTACTGCTAAAATAGTTTTAAATCGAGTATAAGTACTAAAAATAATATCTCTCTCTCTCGCAACAGGACTTAACTTCATCATTAAAAATACATATATTTTTTAATTTAACGCAAATCAATACTACGCGGGAAAAACAGAAATAAATTTTATTTGAATATTTTAATAAATGTTGTTATTTTTTTATCTCATTCATTAAATTGCAGAAATATAATTATCTTATATTTATGCTGATAAATTTAAATTTAAAGTAATGCGAAATTGAACCAGAAGTTATAATCGTTAAATTCACGAATTAATTCTTGATGATTAATTTATTAGCAGAAACTGTCAAATAAATTGATATTAATGGTTTCATTATTCTAAAATTTTTAAGGAATTATTTTCTAAGTCAATTTTCATTAATCATGCAACTAAGTTTGTCCAAAATAAATAACGCCATTTTAAAAAGCGTAAGTAAATATGTTATTACTTTTTAAGAACTGAAACTGTTTTGAAATGATTTTTTAAGCTAGAGAATAATCTATTTCCTTTACATTAAAAAAATAATTTGCAATTACCCTTTGAAATATCATCAAGTTCATCATTTTTAATTACATCATTGAGATTTTAAAACTTATAATTCAGAGCTTTCTATTAAATAAAATTGGACTTAAAATTTTGAAGAAAATAAAACATAAGAGTGTGATATTCGTAAGGAATTTATATCAAAACGCTTATAAGTGAATTACTTTTCACGTAGCAATACAGGCTGTCCCCAAAATAGCACCCGAAATGTGAACAGTCAGATTCCTCTTCGGAAATACATTATAATTCTCCAAAGAACTGTGCCTGTACGATTCATAATTTACGAGAAAAATGCTGTAGATAATAATGCACAGTGGTTCATGATGAGACACCGGCACGTTTCTGTGCCTCTGTACGTGATTAGCTAGATATGGAATATTTCGGACGCTAATTCGAACGTGAGGGCGCGATTCATTGTCTACCACGATCACCAGAT
This sequence comes from Trichonephila clavipes, assembly GCA_019973935.1. Classification (NCBI taxonomy): domain Eukaryota; kingdom Metazoa; phylum Arthropoda; class Arachnida; order Araneae; family Nephilidae; genus Trichonephila; species Trichonephila clavipes. The sequence goes on along the minus strand of BMAU01006224.1, from coordinate 131,207 downwards.
CTCACACCGTTGAATTTTTTTCCTATGGGAAATCTCAAGGAATCGGTGTACGTTTTTGTTGCTCGTCGGCATGGCGCTTGTACTTCAGAAGATACCACTCTGTTGCGACTTTTGCTCTCATTTATAACGCGGTACACAGAAGTTTGTCGGGATATGTACGGCGAACACTTTGAATATCTGCATTTTCAAGTATTCGCAAGTACTGCTATTGATATATCCAATACGGTGTTGTGTTTTTTCTTTGCTCCGGCTATGACGTCATACTTTGTTTTTCGTATATATCTCTTAATTATGAATTACATCAATGCAGATATTTGGGCCTTTTTTATGTGTTCCCAACGAGAAATCAAGCTTTGCAGAGGACACCATATTTATATAATCTAAATAAAAATTTACATATATATATATATATATATATATATATATATATATATATATATATATATATATATATATATATATATATATATATATATATATATATAGTCAGCAATGTTTATAATACTGCAGCATCCATTTTATATCTCGGTTGCTCATGTGTCCTTCATTGTGTGATTTTCTTACTGTCTGTGTTTTTCGAATGTGATTGTTGGATGTTATCTCTTGTTTGTAGAGAATAAGACTATAAGACTATATATATATATATATATATATATATATATATATATATAATCCAATATAAAATTCAATATATATATATATATATATATATATATATATATGTATATATATATATATATATATACATAAACAAATATATAAACGAAAATATAAAAATAAACAGATAGTTATAAACCTAAGATAACTATAATTAGGAAGAAGGCACAGTAGTATAATGACAAACTCCTGGCCTTAGGAACCAGGATTGCAGGTTTAAATATGTTTTGTGGCCAACCAACCTTCACCTGTAATTTGTCATACTATGTACCAAGAGGAAAGGAAAGAATTATATATGAGGAATTTAAATATTAAAAAATCATTAAACTAAATAACATATGAACAAAAACATAACCTACTTTTATTCGGAGTGTAGACGTAGGTCGGGAGTGTATCAACTAGTAATAGGTTCCCGCCAAATACAAGGGAGTCAAAGCAGATCCACAGAAAATTAATTGCAATAGGATATTAAGAATTTATATATATATATATATATATATATATATATATACTTTTAAAAAATCATAAAAATAATATTCATGTAAAAGTTAGTGTAAAATATAAAGGAAACACAAAAAAATATAATATTATTAAAATTTAATAAGCATGTGGCGCCATCTATTTAATAATTGTAGAATAAATTAGATATTATAGAAATTTAAAAATCATTACAAAACATAATAACAGTAAATAATTACAGTAACACAAATTGTATCATTTAAAACCATTATAACTATAATTACAAAGAAAGTTAGCAGGATATCCATGTTCAATACAGTGATTAAAAATTTATTGAGATTTAAAAGAAATATTAGCTTTATCGCTAACTAATAGATTATTACGATAAATATAGTTAAAAATAATATTTCTATATATAGATATTGATAAATTTGAATTCCATTAAGGCACTTTGATGATATTAAAATTAAAGGCCTCTCTTTTATAATAAATATTACTATGTAATTTCAAATCCTTAATATACAGTGTTACATCTAGGTAATTAGATTTGATTGGATTATTATTAATTTTAACTAAGTTTAAGTAAGCCTTATAAAAATTAATAAGGGGATTTAAGTTATCATTTTCACCAAACATAATTAAATCATCAATATATCTAAAAATATAGCAGTCATTATTAATAATATAATTATATTCATAAAAATGTAAATAAAGATTAGCCAAACTATTGCTAGCTGGGCCCCCTTGTGGGAGTCCTTTCTCTTGTTTATATAAAGAATCATTAAAAAATTAATGTAATTTTCTTTTAAGACAAAATCTATGAGAGTTTTAAATTTGTTAATATTAATATTAAGATTATACATACTGTGGTTTTCTAAAATTACTTAAATAATATAATATATATATATATATATCTCAATGGAATTGAAAAGATCTTCAAATTCATAAGTATGAACTGAATAAATATTTTTATTGTTAAAAAAATCTATAATCTCTTTACTATTTTTAGTTATAGCTTTATTCCATTGCTCATTAATAAAGTTTTGTATAATATTATGAAGTATTTTGCCTGCAGTAGTAATATATGTTTTAAAACCATTTGTCACAGTTCTAAATTTAACAGGACTTTTATAGAATTTTGGAGTTAAAAATATATATGTATATTTAATTTTAGGAATACAAAACCCTAATTTTTTATAAATAGCAATAATACGATTACTAATTTCATTACGTGACAAATCTAATTTTTTAAAAGATCCATTATTTAGAAAGTGATCATTAAGAATATTATAATATAAATACTTACAAATCACAGCATATAGTTACCAGGTACTTTATCAATGTAAACTATGATTAAATTCTTTCGTAATTCATAAATTTTCTGTTTTATATCTTTAAAAGTAGTTTCATATTGAGAATGGTAACTAAAATTCATAAGGTCTTTTAAAATATTGTACTTATACTCATTAAATGCCTCAATAGGTATAGTCCAAATTTAATTGTAGATTTTGTAATAAAATTATCTATATCTTTAATAATTTGTTTTTTAACAGTATATTGTTATTAGAAATATTTAATCTAAAACTAACTTTACTCATTATATCTTTTAAAATATTGTCATTGATTATGTCTAAGTTGCCAGTAACTACATGTTTATAATGACCATCAATAAAAATATTATAATTTTTATATATACAATCTTCTATATTAATAGAGGGCGAACTATTGTTGTCATTAAAGATAAATCTGCACAATCACCTTTCTAACCGGAAAAAGTGACAAATGTCTATTTAATACATTAGAAAAGTTAATTTTGTCAAAAGTTTTATTTATGAATAATAAAGTGCAGTACTCTGTAATAGGTTCATTAATTTTCTGAACATTAATATTGAATTTATTAACTAGATAGTTAAGAATGTCTTTAATAATGTGTACTGCATGACAAACCTTTAAGGAATCATTATTTAAGGTTTCATATAACAATGAAATTTCATGTTTATTAAGACCAAACATGAAGTATTTGATCTTCTTGATATTCTTTCTTGATATTCTTTGATCTTCTTGATATATATATATATATATATATATATATATATATATATATATTAAATTCGAATTTCATACTTCATTTTTAAAGCTCACAATGTTTACACAGTGATCTATCCAAGAATATTTTTAAATAATAATAAATTAAAATACTTTACAGTTAAAAAATTAAATTATGATAAATAAATTCATAGTTAAAAGTTTTTTTTCTTTGATCTATTTTCGAAATTCAATTGTAACGGTTATACGTTACTTTATATCTAATAAAGAACATAGAGAAACTACAGCAAACACAATAAGGGGCTAATTTCATGTGACGTTATACTCATATGATAACGCCAGTCACGTGTTCCCAGCTAATTAATTAAGAAATTCGTATGACGTTATAGTCACATGATAAATTTATTTATATGTTTCCAGCACTCAGATCAAGTACTTCTCTGTTGCCAACTTTTGCTTTTTATAGAAACTTTCTTTTAAAGAGTTGAATGTACAAAGTAAAATAAGTAAATTAGGAAAAGTATTTTATATAATTGTTCTGTTCCATTACATTATTGGAATTTACATGGAATTGGGCAACGCAAATTATACAGAATTGTACAGAAAATACAATTAAAGCTCTTCATTAGCAAAGACCGTTACAAGAATGCGAAAGCTTCTACAAAGCGTTAAAGGGCTTTGCGAAACGCAAATTCTAATATTTGTTTGCCAAGTTGATTGCATAATGAAGAGATTTTGTCTTATTAAGTTTGTCCCTACGAAATGCGAAACGATTTATTACAAGCTTAAGAAGTCAGAAGTAATGCAAATTCATCGTACATTCTCCCACTCACTTTGCAATAACCACCCTATGATGTTAATTTATCATTATTAAGGAGTGTTTGACTTGCCTTTTGGCGAATTCGTCTTGAGCGTTAATTAACAATGGTTACTCTGATTGGAATTCTAAGATCGCGAGGAAAGGGTTATAATTAATCAATCAACTCCCCTCCGTATTTGCATAAAAATTGGTTGAGAGCTAGACATTTGACTTCCGAGAAACTTTTCTCCTTTGAACACGTAAGGGTAGTTTTGTTATTAAGGTAAATAATTCGTTAACCCTTATAGGACCAGAAGGTTGCTAAGAGTAAACATTAGTATGTAATTGTTTACTGTAATTGTTACTATGTTTATACATAAAATACAAAAATAGCAATGAGAAAAATACTTAACAATTATTAATAGGGTGGATCATGGTTATATAAAAAAAGTTATTATTAATCGGGTTGATTTAATATTAACGTCGCACTGTTCAGCTACATGAGGGCTTTTGGCGACGGACCACGTAATTTTGAACCATGGTCAAGTGACGTGGATGACACCTGAGCTGGCACCCCCTCTCCTAACTACCACACCACACCAACGGGAGGACGTTACAGCTCTCGACAGATTTAACGTGCATCGCTGCCCTACACGGCGGGTCTTTAGTGGTACTGGGATCGAACTCGTGACCAGGCAAGCCACGATCCGATACCTATACCACTCGGCTACTGCGGCCACATTATTATTATTATTATTATTAATCGGGAGCTACCTTTGCGGATAAATGCTCTATGGCAGGGATGGCGAACCTTTATATATCAACGTGCTATTTTTTTTTTTACAGAAACGTTTAATGTGGTATAGACGTGCCGCGTCAAATAATTTTGATTTGTGTTTATTGGAAAATTAATATAAAACTAGATATTAACAACTCAAAACTCTTTATTTACAAGGAAAAATTCCTACAGCACTGTATGTAAGTGGTTTAATTCAAATTAAAATATCACCAGTGTGACTTTTGTATGGTGCATTTAATGACAAATAACTCACATTAGGACTGTGAGATGTGACTTTTATCAGAGTGCATGCTTCATTGGAGTCATCTGCCAAACGGTTTCTAAGCACTTAATTCTTTTTGCTGTGGCTCACTGTATTGGACAAAAGGATTGGTTTCAAAATGCATTTTTACAGAATATTCTACATATCATTGTTGCAGAACATAAAACGCACATCATTTTGTCTCCTTTACTAATCCTGCCATATTTCTCGTCCACTAAACCTGAAATTCTCTGTTGCATTTTCTATCTTGCACTTTGCGTGTGTGTGTTTGTCAAACTAGACACGTTAAATAGCAGCAAAAAGTCTTAGGCAAACCTTGCAGGATTAGCAATTGCAGTCTACTGCGTAACTAAGGCAAGACAATAACAAACATGTATGCACGTTTGTGCGTAATACTTCGTTGTGAACTGTGTTATTTTGAACTAAATTGCAAGCGGTTTTGATCGGAGTGCCCAAAATATAGTGTCGCACACCATCAATGGCACGCGTGCCACTGGTTCACCATCCCTGTTCTATGGTATGAAGATAAGGATAAAAATAATTTCAGAATTTAATATTACCACAAAGTAGCGTTGAAGTCGCAAGCCAAAACGTTAGAAATATCATAGCCTTCAAGAGGTTTCTGGTATACACCAAGTGGATGTAGATCTATAGTCGTACCCCATAGTAGAGAGCTTGCGAGTAGGAAAGAATGACAACATTTGAGAATTTATGTTCACTTGACAAATTCTCGTACGTTGTTATTCTATGATTCTCAAGCAGCTCTCTATGCCATAAAATATATGGGAAGTCCCTCTTCTGGAGATACAGTGAAATATGCCTGGCACGAAACTTAACTGCTTAGTACCGGCGAATAATTATTTAACTTCTCCAGATACTTAAAATATCTCCCCTGTTTAAATAATTTTAATAATTCAAACCCTTCTTTTTTCATTATTGTTGAAAATATCTCAATTTACTCAACATTACACAATTGCACAACATTAAAATATAATGAACTTTGTATTCCTTTTCTATTTACATATCCAATAATTAGTAAATAATATAACTATGCAAGTTTTTTCCATGCATTTTATCAATTATTCATAATGGACTCACTGTTCTTTAATTTTTAATAAAGTATTTTTCAAAAATGTAATTAGAATTTAGTTTTCAATTTTTTTTTAATTTCCAACATTTTTGTATAAAAATATAATTTTTATGCAAATAATTATTTATTTTGTGTTTAAATAGAGTATGTAAATTATTTTTATGAAAATAATACGTGTCATTTTTTATTTTCAAACTATTAAGATACTTTTGAAATAATAATAAGGACTATATTTTTTATTCCTTCTCTACTGAAAATTATTTCTTATTCACGTATTATCTTCGTTCTTCTAATTCTGAATCAACGTAATGTTTGATATCCTTACATGCAGCTGTGTTGCTACAGTATGCAAGTTACCGTACTATAAATAGCCACCTTCTTTTTACAAAAATATTTTGATACAACCCTTTAAAAAGATTACATGCTTTATTCTGAACTTAAATACTTTCCAACAAAATTAATAAAATTAAAAATTACTTATTATTTATCCGTCTCCACAGATTAATTCTATTTTTTATAAAAGTATTCATTAAAAAAACTAGTATCAAAATTCGAAAATATACAATTGTTAAAAATTTACTTTTTTTATTTTATTATACATATTTTTTAACATTATTCCTTTCTTTATAATAAAATATGTATTCGATAAAAATTAGTATACAAAATAAAAAAATACCTATTATAATGTTGTTAAGGTATCCGAACCCGTTCGGAGTACTTTTTGACAAAATAACATATTTAAACGTCATAAATGCTTTTTTAAGACTCAAGAGCAATAAATACTTATATGTAACCAACAATATCTAAAATAAATTGCCTAAATTTCACAAAAATCACAATTATAAGTGAAATTTTAGCAATGTTTTTGTAAAACTCCAAAACAATTAGAGGAAAAAGTAATGAACTTATATTAGTAAAAGTATTATCGAAACAAATTATATACATTTATCTAGAGAATGTACTAAACTTTTAACTTATAGTAAAATTTGAAAGTTTTAGATCTGATAAAGTAACCATTATAAGAAAAGTCACATTCTTTTTTGAGACCATTATTTAAATAACTGACCCTAACTCAAAAAGTATTCATACAATAAGAAATATTTTAGTACATTCTCTGAAAAAAAGCATAAATATCAGGTTGAAAAAGTTTTGTAGAAATACATTTGTAATATTTTGAGTTATCAGACTCGCCATGATAGATTTTGAACAATTTAAATGCACTCTTCTGGTAGATGGAAGACTCGCATCTGGTTTTTCTAACTTTTTAAAATGGATTGTAACTTGGCCTCTATTTAGAGTAGAATCAAAACAAATTATGTTTTGTAAAGCCAAAAGGTAGCTCTCTATTCAATAAAATAAAAAACAAATATATTTGTCTTGACGGAATTTGATCATTTTCAACGCGTTCAGATACATTAAAACAAAATATCGGTTAACACGAAATAATACAACGGTCCCGACAAACTGTAGTTGAACTTCTTTTTGTGCGGTTGATAAAAACCGCATACAAATAACCGCACAAAAAATGTTCGAAAATTTCATGAATTCTTACATATAACAAACCAATTCGTCGAAATACTGCAGAATTTTTTTTATGCGGTCGCACAAAAATAAAATCGCATACAAAAGGACCGCACAAAAACAAATTCGACTGTACTGTGTATTTTCATGCGTTTTTTTTCATAACACGAAATGATTTCCCTTCTGGGTATGAACAAAATACGGAAAACACCAGACGCTTAGTGAAATGTTTGCGGAAGTTTCTGTATCATCGGAAGAACTCGCTGCAGTAGATGATAATAATGTGTGTACATCCCCAAGTATGACAAAGACATTTTGACGTTTGTTCAACTTATCAAAAATATCATTGATGCAGATTCCGAGTATGAAAACGAAATGAATTATGCAGCTTCTGTTACCGCATCATTCGAAATGAGGAACATCATGAAAAGTATGTACAGCTATTTAGAGCACATTCCAATGGTGAAATGAATAACAAAATGGATGACATCGAACAATTTGATGCTAAAAGAGGCAATGCAAAGAAAAATTTCAGATTATTTTTTAAAATCTTAAAATATATGTTTTGTTTTTCAAATCCATGAATATTTTGTATTAAATTTCATTGTAAATGTTTTTGTTTCATTGACTTTTATTAAATACATGCATACATGTGGGAGTCCGACTAAAATCTTCGAATAAAAAATCAGACTCTTCAGAAGGGATTTTAAATTGGCGAGATGGTTGTCTAGGGGTAAGTATTTAAGTGTGAGTGATGAATTAATTGAATCCCAGTCATTTAAACACAGATACTTCATTTAAGTAAAAAATAATTTAAATAAATTCTTTTTTACTTAAAAGTTAAAGGGAAATATTTACAAAGAGAAAGACATGCAGAAATTAGGTTAATTGAAAGTTCAGTTATACCTTTAGAAGACGGGGAAACTACCTTTTTCATGGTTGGACGCTTGGACAGAGACTGCGCTGGGCGCGAAATGCGCTAAAAACGTGACGTGTTGAATCGGCGGTGGTTAGTAGGCCTCTGTCGAAAAATTATTCAAGCCGGAGCTCCGAAAGCTCACTAGACGGCGCTGCTTCGGAATGCAGCAATGAACAAAATTGACATTAATGGTCCTCTGAAAAGGATATGACTCAACCTTTTAACAAAATATTTCAAAGGGAAAATCCTACATACATACATATCTATGTAAATAAAATGTACTCTAATAAACTTATTTTGTTGAATGAATTGTTATTTTTTTATTTTTTGCAATATGCTTTCACACAAAATTCTTTTAACATGAAAAAATATTTAATACCTCTCACTTTCGTGTTAAACGATTTTCAATGTATATCGAAAAACGCCAGATTTCTATTAAAAATAACAACAGTTGGGGAAAATCTGCTGCCCTCAATTGGATTTCTTCTCACTGTGGAATTTTAGAGAATGAAACGGTTGATTTATGGGGTCTCAAAACTCTTAACAAATATCTGTGCACTCGAAAAAACACCCTTCTTCAAACCAATGCAACTTGAACAATAAAACAAAGCAATAACTTGAAATTTTTACCACATGATATTCATATATATTTACATTATTTCTCAAATTTTCAGAGAGTTATAGAAATATTTTAAAAGTTATAAAGAACTATAAATTGGAACAATTTTTCAAAACATATAAAAATCAGTATTTTTCACCTCGCAGGATTCTGAAGTACAAAATTGATCAAACTATACAAAATTAATTTTGTTTGGTATAAAATTGTTCACTTTTGAAATTATTCTAACTTTTAAGAAATTTAGAGAAAAAAAAATATTTTTTAAATACAATTATAACAAAAAATTTTAAATTTTAAGAGAATAAATTAAAATTCAAATAAAAAAATTCTATTATTCAAATTGATATCATAACTAGTTTCTGAGAATTCCTGCGCGCAAACTAAAATTTTTGTTTTAAGAAAAAGGAAGTTAAAGGTAAGAGATAGGGGGTTTGTTTTAGTTTCACTAGTTATTTCTCAAGAACTTCAGAAGTTTTCACAGTATCAACACAATTTTGGTATCAATATGCTCAGAGAAATGCTTAGGCTTTGACATATATCTTTTTCGAAGAAATATAAAATTTGCAATTTAAGAGTCTTGAGTGATCTTATCCAAAATGGATGCTAACAACCAGTCACTAATAACCAGGCCAACCTTTAAAATAGTTGATTTTAACGAGTTGACTTAATTTTTTTTTATTACTTGTATTTTAATTGCATGTTAATAAGTCGGAGCTAAGCAAAATAAAAAAAATTGTTAAATATTTTAGTGGATATTTTATATGAAAAATGGTATTAAATACTTCAAGGTATTGGGATTCCCTCCTAATAATAATTGTCTATTTCTTTTTCCATTGAAATTATAGTTTGTTTAATTATTATTTACATTTTTAATAAGTTAAGACAGTGCTTCTCAAACTTTCAATACTGGCGCCCCCCTTTTCAATCACAATTTTTATCGCGCCCCCTTATACATTAATAATGTACTGAATGCAATAATAATGCACTTTTTTTACGCTAAAGCAATAATCTTAATTATATACCGTACAAATACATAAGTATTAAATGTTGTATATTTAAGCAAAAAAATATTAAATAATAGGATAATTATTATGTTATTTTTCCTTTCTCTAATTTTTAAATTGGAGCATATTGCAAAATGCGGTGGCTGCTTAGAAGACAAAATATAGATATCAGCTTTTTTTTAGAAAGAACTCAGTGGGTGAATTTCTAATCATAAGCATTCCTTTGAAAAAGTTCTCTGTAAGACAAGCCCATGGGAAAAAAAAGTCACTAATACTTATTAAACTTGTTCTTAATTTAGAATTAATTAATTAATTATAAAATACTCTGTGCACCACTGATACATTAAAAGTATACCTGCTGAAGTACCCGCTATTTGCACGAGTTCATTTATAAGAAAATAAAACATTATTGATATAATCGCTGAATTTTAAGGAGAGTAAAGCTAAGTGCACAACAATGTTTACAAAAATGTAAAATGATTTTTTTAAATCATTGCTCAAATTATAATTAGTTTTAAGCGAACTGTAATTTTAAGCCTCACAGAATTAGCATTTAGAATTGATGTTGAATAATGAACAATAATATAAAATTCCGATGAGAAATAATTGTATTATTTTTATATATTTAAAGTGAAAAGACTTCAACATGTTTTAAACCTGGAGCAGGCACGCACTCGATACTAATGGTCGAGTGGGGTTATTGAGCCACCCCAATCTTTTTTTTATAATTATTTTTATAGTACACAATAAAAATCGTAATTCCAGTGAATAATTTAATTAAGAGAAAATATGCTCAACTACTTTCAAGAACACAGAAAATATTTCGGAAAAAAAAGTTATCACACCGGGAACTCAGTCAAAACAAGTACCTTAAGATTGTAAAAAACGTTTGTCACTCCCAAAAAAAGAGGGAGATATGTGACAAATATATTTTAGTTCACACGTTAAGACTGTCAAACAGGAGGATAGTGTCAGAGCCATTGGTAACAATTAAACAGTTTTGGCAGAATTTCCGATTTCGTGCACTCTGTGCTCGGTGTGACAGCTCTGGAATAAAAGTGTATTTATTACAATATGGATGTTCAAAAAAAATTATGTAAAACGTTTTTCATTATGCTTTTTTATATGTTTGGGAATAACTCATGGAAATAAATCTTGGCCAAGTAATCCTTCAAAGAGCTCTCTGTGCTTTTCCAAAAATCATAAAAATATTTTACAAGGAAAGAATCGCAGCAGAAATAGTTTATTTGCAACTTCCCTAAATGAAAAAAACAAATACATCAGAGCAGGGATGTAACTAACCGTACAAGTAAGTTCGAAGGTCAAACCGCAGCAACTACATTCTGCTGCCTACAGCTGATGACAATAATATAACAGTGATGAATTTTTTATCTTCCTAAAAAATTTTTTCGATAATGGGTCTGGGTTTTGTTTTTTCTCATTTTGGTTTGAAAAGAAACCGTAATAGAAGTAGAAGCTTTAATTTTTTTATGACGTAATACCGCAGATATATAAATTATATCAGTGTAAATGTGTATTTTTTTATTATGTCAGAAAATATTTTGTTTTACTTCATTCCAGTAAATAAATTTTTTTTAATCTTTTATTTTCAATATGCTCGCGCCCCCGGGGCCCCCCAGGCGCGCCCCACAGTTTGAGAAACACTGAGTTAAGACCTCGACTCAGTATCACTTTATGCATGTGCATACCTAAGGTATGCACATGTATAAAGTGATAATAGTATGTTTCGCTGAGAGATTTAGTTTAAAATAACTGCTATAACGTTTAATACAGTTTTATAGATAAGCCCGGAAGCCTATTTGTAGAGTCGTGTGCCTGGAAACGATGATAAACTTTGCTGTAATCTCCTCCTCCTTCGGGGCAATTGATTCTGTCAAATGCACACAAACCCGGTTCTTTAAAGAGACGTCTGTCCAACCTGTCATTTGCAGCGGGAAAAGATTTTCGTTGGGTTCCACCTTTGTCATTCCTGCTGGTTCACCCCCAGCGTATATAAAATTTAAAGTAATTTTTTCTTGATTTTTAAATTAAATTATAGGGGGCGAGGAGTAATAAAATAAAATAAATAAAATTTCTTTTTAAAATGTGATGGAAATCCAAGAATTTCTTTTTTTTTAGGAAAAATAAAGTTTTCCCCTTTAAATACTTTTGCGATCTTTCGATGCTTTCTATTCACATACTTGGGCAAAGCCGTGATTAAAAATTTAAGACACCGTATATTCTCTGGCACGCATTAAACACAAAGAGTAAGATAAAAATTCACGGGGGCGCGTTATACTTCGGATGCAAAAATGATAACTTTAAAAATAAAGCGAAGACGAACATTAAAACAATTAAATTTCTACATGGATTTAAAAAGAGTTTATATTAAAAAAGAAATGACAAATCATATGAAATTTCATTATTGGATTCCATGTATTCGTCTTCGATTATATCTTTATGAACATCAGCGAATTCTATTTCTTTTTCACCACCACCGTTATTCTGTTTTTAAATGTTCATCTTCTGCTTCATCTATATAAGGTGTGGAGAAACTCTTCCAGGATATGGGCTACTTCTAATTTTTCGAAGGTGTTGTGATCTACCCAATGTCGTATGTGTGGTAAAGTAAGAAAAAGACCTACAATATATATTATAACTTTTTATAACTTTATTTAACTAAAAAGACTTGCGCCATTAAAAACGCATTGAAAGCAAAATGCAAGACACAAACATAACAGTAATAGCCGCAAATATAATAACAAATGATACTTTGATTATCAAACAGTTCAAAATGCATTAAAAAATCTAACATAACACAACAAAATCTAACGTTCTACAGCTTATATACATAATTTTTTTTTTAAAAAAATATGATCTTTAGTATAGGTGCGCGTTATACGCCGGGGCGTGCAATAATCGCTTTATAAATCAAAGTTTAATAAATAGAAAATTTATCCTTTATTATAAAACCCACAACCACATTTCACACTGTTTTTCCACCAAAAATAATATTGGATTTGCATATATTATCTACGTTCATCAGCAAAGGTATATTTTTACTTTTAAAATTATCAACTAACCACAGAATTTTTTTTTACAATATTTTATTTGTTACACTATATTTACCTAGAATTGTACACACACAGATTTTATATTTTTAACTACTAAGTTTATGCGTAGAAAAAGATTTTTTGCTTAAAATCAGGTTACTCTTTAAAATGAACGCACTTTTACAGTTATTTGGATGTAAAGGAATATTCTTAAGTTTAAAATACAGCATATACAAAAATATGCAATAAAAATTTTCTCAACACATTTGCTATCAGTAGCGTAACGGAGAACATTAGCCCCCCCCTCCTGCAAAGTCAGCTTTAGGGCCCCAAGTCTAAATAAAGGATGTTTTTTTGAGAGGTATAGAATTTTAAATAGCAATAAAACAACGATGTATTATTCGATTGGCATGGATTTTTTTTATTCGAAAGATAATCTTGTGGCATTACATTTTAAATATGATTTCTGGCATAGGACTGCCACGGCTGGCTCGGATGTAGTCCAATCTGGACGTCCAATTTTCGATGACTTTTTCCAACATTTGTGGTCGTATATCGGCAATAACACGGCGAATGTTGTCTTCCAAATGGTCAAGTGTTTGTGGCTTATCCGCATAGGCCAATGATTTTACATAGCCCCACAGAAAATAGTCTAGCGGTGTTAAATCACAAGATCTTGGAGGCCGATTCACAGGTCCAAAACGTGAAATTAGGCGGTCACCAAACGTGTCTTTCAATAAATCGATTGTGGCACGAGCTGTGTGACATGTTGCGCCGTCTTGTTGGAACCACAGCTCCTGGACATCATGATTGTTCAATTCAGGAATGAAAAAGTTAGTATTCATGGCTCTATACCGATCACCATTGACTGTAACGTTGTGGCCTTCATCGTTTTTGAAGAATGATTCCACCAGCCCATAAAGCGCATCAAACAGTCAGTTTTTCTGGATGTAACGGTGTTTCGACATACACTTGTGGATTAGCTTCACTCCAAATGCAGCAGTTTTGTTTGTTGACGTGGCCATTCAACCAGAAGTGCGCTTCATCGCTAAACAAAATTCGCTTATGAAAATCGGGAACAACGGGAAGCACAACGGGATAACACTAAAAGGGGGGGAGCATATGGGAAAGTCTATAAAAGAGATTATTTAACAGAATTATGAGTTTTTTATTGAAAACAAACAAACAAAATGGATTCTGACATAATAAAAAATAAAATACACACTTACACTGATATAATACACTTATAAATGTATTGCGCAATTTATATTATAATTAATTTCACAATACTAAGATAAGAACAAGTTTACTAATTACCAGTGCTTCATGAGTTTGTCATAGTTAAAATTATATGAAAAATTGAGGCCTATCTTGATAATTTGAATTGCCGAATAAAAGTTACGCGATTCGCTCTCTAATGCCTCCATTTTCTACGTAGGCACGTCTGTCTGATGTATTGAGTGGGGGAGGGGAAGAAAAGGAATAAATAAGCAAATCATCTGAAATAAAAAAAAGCAAATCCTTTGCAAACAATATCAAGGTCTTTTTATTGCATTCTAAAGCCTTCGGAAAAGTTTTATGGATAGCAGTGCACAGTAAAGATCTTACGTCGAAAAGACGTATATATATGTTCGGAACAATTGACGCTATTAATGAGTTTAGAACAAAACGTTCATACACGTCGGTGGCCTTTAAGTGGTTAAATTCGTATTGTAGCTTTAGCGTCAAAGTATAGTATTTTTGAATTCAATACATCGTTATTGTATGGAGTGTGTAGTGATGAAAATTATGATTGAATATTGTGTCGCGAATATTGATAGTTTGAGAAGCACTGCGTTAAGCGTTTTTAGTTCTCGTCTTAAGAGAGAAAAAAATGCATGAAAAAATGCATTGTAGTTTGTCGGGACCGTTGCATTATTTCGTGTCAACGGATATTTCCGCTTAAGCGTTTTTGAGTCAGGCGTATTTCATTGTATATGTGCGTGTTTACAAAATAATAAAATGTCATATTTCTGAAATTATTCAAACGAATGAAATTGGTTTCTGTGAAAAAAGGATTGTATTAAACATTGTACATTAGAACAACTATTTGACTTAAACAGTCTTATTGATTTATAGTTAATAGCAAGCATCTATTTAATTTGGATTTCGAATAAATGCCGGGTATAAATGCTGTTTGACTACCTGTCTGGAAATCGGTAAAAATGTAGTTGACTATACAGCACAATTGTCTCTTCCCAAATGCTGCGAGCCTTCTCTATGGAGAATCGATGATGAGCAAAGCGATGATATTTACAAAGTGTCTGTGTTTCAAATGACGTCTGGAATATTTGCGGAAGTAAGATAAGTGTGCCATTAACTCAGTCTGTTATCTGTGCGTCTATCTCAGAGAGAAGGATTGGAAATGCACAGTCGCGTTAAGCACCCTTGAATGAGAAATTACAGTTCTCGATATCTGCGAAGAGTGTGCGATAGGGAAGATGAGATTTTTAGTAAAGCACACACTCTGAAAATTTCAGCATCATGATTTTAAAATCATCCGAATAGAAATAACTGTTTCTTAAAATATAGAATTATGTTTCTTTGTCTGGCAATTGAATTGATTTAAGAAATTCTACATAATTAATATGTTCTTTTCCAGGTTGTAGCTTTGTAATTTTTCGTATCATCAAGACAGAATTAAAAAACAACAATAATTCGTGTCAATTACAGAGGAAAAATTAATTAAAGCATTAATTTGAACAAAGTGGGAAATTTTCAATTTTGAATTTTAAGGTATATCCGACTATGTTCGAAACCTTGATTTTGTAAAAGTGTATAAAAGGATAATATTTATGATATTTAGTGTCACTTAGATTAGAAAATGTATATATAACTGTTTTGAGAATATTATTAAAATAAAAAAAAACAAGTACAATATTTTGACAAAAATTGAACCTAGAATGACCCATTTTCAAAACATTCTCCTTTTATGAAAAATGCTTCTATTATAATAATATTTTGCCTGTATACAGCTCAGACCTCTGTACAGAGGCTCAACTCGAATTTTTGAAATACACTGCTGGACAATTGCTAAGGACGGATCACAAATTGCTATGTAGCATAACATTAAGCGAGACATGAGGCCTAGTAGGATAAAATATAGTTGCCACACTGTTCAGACATTAGAATAAAGAATATTTATTGTTCTGGAAAGTACAAAAGCTGTGAAACATTTGAAAGAAAAAAAATGTTCATTTGATCTGCGTACGGAGAAATGGAACAATGCATCTAAAAGTCAGCAGGCACCTTAAAGAAAGGTATCAGTACGGGATATGTCCACCGTGGAGAGAGATGCAACATTCCACACGTCGTACCATACTTTGCACAACATTATCCAGCAGCTGTTGAGGCAATTTATCCCATTCCTCTGTGAGTGCACGGATGAGGGTGTTCTTGTTTGTCGGAGGATAGTTTCGACCAGCAACTTGCCTCCCCAAAGCATCCCACACATTTTCAATGGGGTTTAGATCTGGAGAACGCGCTGGCCATACGAGACGTTGAATACCCTCTCTGTCTAGACAATCCTGCACAGCGAGTGTTCGATGACATGTTGCGTTGCCGTCCATAAAAACAAATTTATCACCGACAGCACCACGGAAAAGACGAACATGAGGAAGTAGAACTTCATCAATGTATCGTTGGCCAGTCATAGTCCCATTCGCAACCACATGTAGGCGCGTGCGGCCATTGATCATGATGCCGGCCCACACCATGATACTGCATGTCGGATATCGGTCCTTTTCCTGGATATTTTCTGGACGATAAGCAGTACCACTCTCGCGCCAGATCAGTCGGCGTCTACAATTCGATGACAGACTGAACCTACTCTCATCTGAGAATAGTACGCATGCCCAGTCTTGTTCAGTCCAATTGTGATGCTCACGACACCATTGCAAACGGGCAGTACGGTGCTGTCTGGTCAATGAGACACACACAACAGGTCTGCGTGCGTATAGTCCTCCTCCCTTCAAACGTCTGGCAACAGTTTTTCGGGAGATCTGCTTTCCTGAGGCAGCAAGAAACTGATTTGCCACCTGCTGAGCTGTGGTGCGCCTGTTTCTTTTTGGTGATAGGACGATATATCTGTCTTCTGCAGGCGTCGTACTTCTAACACAACCTCCCCCGTGCCGTCTACTACACATTCTAGTAGTTTTAAATGACTTCCACAGCCGTGAAACAACGCTGTGAGCGATGTCGAACTCCCTGGCAACATCTGTTATTTTTTGCCCTTCTTCGATCTTTCCAATAATTCGGCCACGCATAAAATAATCTATGTGATGTCGGGAAGACATGCCAAAAATTTTTAGTTCGTCTATTAAATCTTTCCTGTAAAACTTTGACTTGAAACAACAACTGTCCACACGCGTCAAAACCTTTAAAGCTCTTATGAACGCTATCACGTGATGAACAGACGTAGAAAAAAAATTTGCATACTCATACTTCTTCTTACTAATATCCCGCACTTATTCTAATTTTCCACATTGTGCTTCCTTTCATTTTGTGGTTGCTATGGATGATAGTGTTATCCGTCCTTAGCAATTGTCCAGCAGTGTATTAGGTTGGGGAAAAAGAAATCCATTATTTTTTCAGTAGATGGCTGTAGTGTTAAAATCTCGTGAAGTATCGATCAAGCAATTTCAAGTTTATGCTTGTGGTCAAGATGACATTTCACACTAAAATAATTTTTTTGTTTGGTGCATTCATTTGTGAGTTACAGCGTATTAAAAATGAAAGTCAACAAATAGAAAATTCAGTTCTTTTTACGGTTTTTCTTTGATAAAGGTGAAAATGCAAGCCAGGTGGCTGGAATTGCGAATGGTGTTTGTAAACCGATACTGTAACAGCTAATTACGTGCAATTTTGGTATTCAGGTATTTTTGATGTTAAAAAGATGCACCTCGCACAGCAGCTCCGTCATCGAAAATGTCTATAAAGTCACAGAAATAATCCAAGTTGACCGACATGTAAATAGTCTTAGCATCTCCCAAGGGCGAAAGATCAGCTATAAAAGAGTTTTAAGCCATTGGCGCAAAGTTGGACTCAAAAAGAAGTTCCATGTTTGGGTACCGCACCAATTAACACCAAAAAAACATGAGGGATCGAATTTTCATCTGCGAAGCCTTGGCCAAACGGAATGAAATCGGTCCATTTCTTAAACGGATGGTGATTGGGGATGAGAAATGGGTCACATACTAAAATATTGTGCGAAAGCGATCGTGGTCAAAGTGCTGTGAAGCAGCTCAAACGGTAACCAATCCAGGACAAACGGCCAGGAAAGTTCTACTGTGTATTTGGTGGGACTGGAAAGGAATAATTTATTAAGAGTTGCTTTTTTATGGCCAAAAATTAAAATTAGATCTCTGCTGTGAACAACTGGACTGTTTGAAGCTAGTGATTGACAATAAATGGCCAGAATTGGCCAACAAAAGAGGTTTTATGTTCCATCAAGACAACGCTAGGCCACACATTTCTGTAGTCTCGCCAGAAACTCTGGGAGCTTAGTCGGGAAGTTTTAGTGCATCCACCATATAGTCCGGACCTGGCACCAAGCAATTATCACCTTTTTCTTGCATTGCAAAACTTCCTGAGTGGTAAGAAATTGGGATTAAGAGAAGATTGTGTGGAAAACGATTACTAGAGTTTTTCGGCAATAAGGACCAAGACTTCTATTAGAGAGGCATTATGAAGTAACCCTTGCAATATGGCAACAAATCATACAACAAAATGGTGCATATTTGACCCAAATCGGACAATCGGAAGCATGTTAAATAAAGTCTTGATTTTCATGCATAAATAATGAATTTCTTTTTCGCCAACCTAATATATGACTTAAAAGTGGATTTATCCATATTTTACGACAACAGAGGGGAGAAATTTTAAGAAAAAAACCCCGATAATTAGTTCAATTGGTAGTAACTCTGAAAATAATGTAAGTGAATTTTTCAAAAATTCTAGTTCAGACTCTCTGGAGAGAAGTCTTTAATTTATATAAGCAAAACATTATTATTATAGAAGCATTTTTTATAGAAAGAGAACGTTTTGAAAAAAGGTTATTCAAAGTTAATTTTTTGCCAAAATATTGTATATAAGCATTTTTTTCTCATATTGTTCTTAAAACAATTTTATACATGTATTCTAATCTAATTGACACTAAATATCATGAAATATATCAAATTCTGCGCTTTTTAAAATCACGGTTCCGAACGTAGTCGGATACCCTAAAACCCACTTTTGTATAAAAGTAAAATAGAAACAAACGTTATATGTCTGAGAAAAGATAAACGTGAGAAACTTTTGAAAAAGCCAAAGTAATGTAAATAAAAGGGCTAAATGCATAGACGTCACGTGTTCTAATTTTGGTTTCCGCTTCGACATATTGTTACAAAAAAAGGGAAATAACTTGCTCACAATTATGTAGCTAGAGTTACGAAATTCTGTAAACATATTTAGAAAAGTTGCACAGTTAAAATGACATAAAAAATTTCGATATTTTCTGTCCCTTGGGGTCTAAAGTGTGTTAATTTTATCTCGGAGGGTGAAAAAATATAAACAATTTTCAAATAGATAGTATTCTTTGAAATTGAAATTAAATATTATTCAAACATATTATTCTTTGAAATTTACATTAAATAATTTTCAAATAGATATTATTGCTTGAAAGTGTGAAATTAAATAATTTTCGAATAGATATTATTGTTTGAAATTGAAATTATTTAATTTTCAAATAGATATTATTCTTTGAAATTGAAATTAAATAGTTTTTAAATAGATATTATTCTATGAAATTGAAATTAAATATAATTTTAATCTTTTACTCATTCTTTACAAAGCACTGCGGTTTCAAAAAAGTATGAAATGTTTAATATATAATTATAATTTAAAAAAGTTATAAGCATATAAAGTTTAGAAACGTTTCTGTAATAGTGAGTGAAGATTAACGTCGCACTGTTCAGCTGCACGAGGGCTTTTGGCGACGGACCACGTAATTTTGAACCATGGTCAAGTGACTTGGACGACACCTGTGAGCTGGCACCCCGTCTCCTAACTACCACACCAACGGGAGGACATTTCAGCTCTCGACAGATTTAGCGTGCATCGCTGCCCTACACGGCGGGTCTTTAGTGGTACTGGGCTCGAACTCGTGACAAAGCCAGCCACGATCCGATGCCTATACCACTCGGCTACCGCGGCCATACGTTTCTGTAATAAATATTAAGTAAATATTACGTTGCGCGTGCTATTTTCTAAAATACTAGCCTTTAATTTATAACTTTATTGAATTATTTAATGTACCATGCTCTTTAAACCCTACCTAATTTTAGAATTTTTTATCTTTTGTATTTAAAAAATTTTGAAATTTAAAAAAAATTAAAATATAATTTTTTATTTTTTAAAAAATATACAATTTATTATTCTATTTATACAAAAATAGCTATAGTGTAATAAGAATACATTTAAATTTATAAATCAACTTGTTGCTAGTACTTAGGGCCACTGTTTTAGAAAATATGATGAACAACGTAAAAAAAAACTTAACTAATATTTCTTACAGAAATATTTCCTATATATTTTCATATGCTTATAAGTTTTTAATTTATGATTATGTTTTAAACATTTTACACTTTTTTGAAGCCTCATTCCTTTATAAATATTGTCTAAGAGATTCGAATTATTTAATTTAATTTCAAAGAAATATATCTATTTGAAAATTGTTTATATTTTCAGCCCCTGGAAAGAAGTTAACTCCTGAGACCACTTGAGGTTTCTTTTATATCCCAGAAAAGGAAAAGTAAATAAAGGGGCAAAGAAAGAATGCGATATTTTTAATTATCTTCCCTCCGACAACCTATTTGCTAACTTTTTACGGTATCGCGTCATTTGTTCCTTGGAAATCAATAAAGAAAATCATAAACTATATCCGCCACCCCGACTGTTAACATTTAGGCATTGGGAACTGGGTAAACAGACCGAGCTAATAAAAAGCAAGGAAATCTATTGTCCGGAAGGAAACTCTCAATTGTCATCTAAGCTTTGGGGACAATCATTAGTGGAATTTGTCTTTCTTCGATGACAGATCTAATGCTTCCCTGCAGACTGCTTGACCTTTCGATAGAACTTTCTTTCCTTAATCGCAAACACTTAAGGTTCACTAGTTGGGGGACTGTCTCGTGGTGAATTCCTTTCGTGTCTATACAATTAAGCGATTTTAGATAAAAAGCAAAAGTAATCATTCATCGAGGAATAGGGAAAGAAACAGTTTCGTGTTTTTCATAATGCTTTTATTTTTATTTAAATAACAGCAGAATTAATAGTGTTTATTCTGTAGAATATTTAATTTTAGTAGTTGATTTGGATGCCATAAATTTTTTTGTAAAAGAATGTCCTAGTTATTATCAATTTTTCTCTCCACTCAGAAAAAATTTACAAAGAAAACTAACCAAAACAAATTTTTAAAAGTAGTTTCAATAATTAAAACCTAAATCTTTAATATAATTGGAGGTTGCACATTTGAACTTTTCGAATATAAGAATGAAAAAAAAAACTTGCTTATTTTCGCACATTTATGAAGTAAACAATTTGAAATAATTCCACTACTGAACTGAGATTTATTTCCTGGAGACATTTATTATACTCTACAAATAATATCACAGTTTATAAGTAACGGAAACATTGGACACAGCCAAGAAAAAGTGCTAGATATTTTATGCTATTCCTCCAATTGAAAAAATATCGTCAGACATTATTAAAGATATACATGGTGCTCTAAAATAGTGCTCAAACTTTGTACAGTCAGATTTCTCGTCGAGAGTACACGCAAAAGGGTTGAAGAATTGTACCTGTTCGATCCGTAGTTTACCAGAGCAGTACGAAAAACAAAGTATGACTTCTCAGCCATATTGGGCCCATCAGCTGAAGTATTTGCAAATATTTAAAAAAGTAAATGTTTTAATCGGGGCAGGCTCGAACAAGTCATGGAATGGATGAGTGCAAACGTCACAACAGCTTGATGTTCACCGAAGTACAAGCTGCAGACAGACGATCAACTAAGTCCCCATTTATGTTATTACCTCTCTACCAGTTCCTTGAGATTGCCTCATAAAAAATACAACAGTGTGAGATATGGCGGTTGGGACCCCCCTTCCCCCGTACTCATATGACAGATCCAGGGGGCGGGCTATGCCATATCCATCCAATTACGCACAGAAATATGTCGGCGCCTCTACATGAGCCATCATGCATCATAATTTACGCCATTTTCTCGTAAATTATACGTTGTACAGGTACAGTTATACGGGCATTTTTAATGTACTTCCAATAAGGAATATGGCTGTGCAGAGTTTGTACGCTATCAGGAGACACCCTGTATAGCTCGTAGCGTTTTTCTACTAATCAGTCTAGTTTCTTACAATGAAAACGATTTAACGCATATAAGAACTGTAATGACGCTGTGAGTGTTTGGTGGAACAATTTAAAGTGATGAAGCAAAAAATCTGTGAAACTATGTGGAAGAAAGCATGTAACACTAAAACCATGCAGTAAAAAAGTGAATTTTTAGATCAGATACATGTTATATGGAACGCAGCAAATCATAATCCGTTATATCTCGGTAGGATTCATCTGATATGAAGTGTGCATCGCGCACTGTTAACCAAGTCTGTCTTTCTATTAATGAGGGTGTTGTGAAATGCTTGCAGTAATAAATTCCATTCATCCAAAAGCTCGTCATTTAACGGCTGGAGGGTCCTAAAAGCAACATAAGGAAATGCAATGGCTCTTTTTAGACTATTCGAAATATGTTCAACATGATAAAGATCCGAATATTTCATTGTCCAGTTGTTATGGTGGATATTCTCATTTTCAAGAAAATAATCCATAATATGAGCTCTGTGCAGTCTCGAAGTTTCTTTCATAAAACGGATGTCTGGGCCTACAGCACCCCTGGTAAATATCATATCAAATATATTATCCTTATAGTGCTGTGCAGTTACACTTCCCGCATCATAGATGCGTGGTGATGCACGACTGCCCAACATTATGCAGGCCCCGAGAAGGATTCCTGTGCCATCAAACTGACAATTCCTCTTACTTTGGAGAAATAACAAATTCGAAGTTTTCTCTAAATAAAGATTCTCTGAGAATCTTTCTTAGTGCTGAATTTCGACTCATTAGTTAAAAGAATATGCGCCTATTGTTGCTGTTTTCAAGAATGGTCTGTTTGACCTCATGACGATCGGGCGTTTTTGTAGGACATACTGAGAGGGATATACACCATCAGATGCCGGGCGTAAAATGATCTTTTTGCTAGACGTTTGTATACAGTTTGCTTGAAAATTCTTTTTGTAGACGCAGCAGCAAGGTCCGGATAATGGTCTGTAGCCATTGTTTGCCTATGTTGCTGCGCAATTAATGCCAAGTAGAAGGTACAGATGTCGTCTTACTGGGTTGGGTGGCTGCGCCGTACTTTCTTTCTTCGTATTGACTGCATATTTTCGGTACCACTTTCAGTGCCATTAGTAAGCAAAGTCGTCTCCTTCTCCGTTTGAGACCAACCAGCTTGAAATCTGCTGACAACTCTCCATCCCAACGAATCATCCAAACCAGCAGTTCTTAAACTTTCTATTACCGTGGCCCCTCTTAACGTTTCAGCCTAACATCGTGAAACCCCAAGACTTTCAGCACTCCACCCCGACTCCCAACACATGGCCGAGTGATTCAAAGGTTCCTAAATAACCCCAAGACTGCTTATGCAATCGTTATCATATTGGCCCGCGAGGAATTCAGTTCTTAAACTTCGCAGATGTGCTTCCACTATTTTTTGAAAATATTACGTGGCAGTAATGGCTATATAATTGCGAACAATAAAAAGAAACTGAATTAATATTCTTAATTGAAATTCATATATTCTAGTAATTTTTTCACTGGTAGCAATTTAGTGATCATGTCTAGAATGGCACATCTTTCAACTTTCAACAAGAAAATTCAACTTTCAACAAGAAGGATTGAAAATTTGAACAAAATATACGGAGATTGTGAACTAATAGTAGGAGTTGAAAAATACAGTTTTTAAGCACGTATTTAATTACTTTTTCATAAATTAACCATTTTAAAGAGTATTGTGAAAATTCACAAAATTCTGAAACAAAAGCCATTTCCTAAAATCATCAGTTAGCGTAATGTCCTTGTTTTTGGAAATATTTCGACGCATTTAACCTTTTAGCGGGCAGTGCCTAATAGGTCTAGCCACATATTAAGAAAATTTTTTCCGAGCGGATGTTGGATATTTAGTCTATCTCCATACGTTAATTGAAGCTAAAACGCATAAAAACCAATACAGATGGCAGCACGATACCTTTTTTTGCATTTCATGACCTCTGATGGGTAAATAAAAAAGGTTTTTCTAGGTGTAAATCTATAAATTGTATTTTGATTACTATAAATAAAATTTCTGATCTGTGAAAAAAATTTCAACAAGTCTTAAGTATACTTTACTCTCATTTTAATGAATTAAGCAAATGTGCAATGGAAAAAATATTTTATTTAGGTTTTTGGAAAGCTTTTAATATGTGGATAGAGGCTCTATCCACTGCCTACATAGAACAGAAAAAATAACTCGAATTTTTCGCTCTTCCTCCACTTGAGAGATTCAAAACAGAGGTTCTTTGTACAGGAGATGCTCCCTTTGCCCTACCAGAAAAGACGTTCATCACTCTAGATAACAGTGTCGGTCCTGCAACGTACCACCTTCAAGCAAATGGTACTACTTGCTTTGAAAAGTTCCACAGTAAATAGTTCATCAAATTTGTTAAATAAATAGTTTAAATCCTCAAAAATATTACTTTATTTCAAACTTTGATACTAAAATTAAATAAAATATAAAATGTGGATAGATATATACCAATTTCAATTTATATTTTAGTAAGTATATATTCTATAATGTACAATTATTCAATTATTATTTTATTGCACTTGTACTTTGTATTTAATTGTTATTGAAATAGTTATTAGCATAAATGTTAATTTTTCATAAAAAGTTTAGTGTTATATGATTCATTATTTCTGTTCTGAAAAGTAAGTTAAATGTCTGAAGTGCGTGGTGGCTATGACGCCTAGCCACCACCCAGGAAAAAAAACCCTGATCAGATATTTTTTTAGACTAAATAATGTTTATAGAGGATGTGAACAATACATTTATGAAGCAGTTAATCACAGAATAATTGTATTTTAGCTGCGTCCCCATTAAAGGGTTAATTTATGCTCTTG
Organism: Trichonephila clavipes; assembly: GCA_019973935.1. Classification (NCBI taxonomy): domain Eukaryota; kingdom Metazoa; phylum Arthropoda; class Arachnida; order Araneae; family Nephilidae; genus Trichonephila; species Trichonephila clavipes. The sequence continues at coordinate 105,676 of BMAU01006224.1, read as the reverse complement.
TTGAAAATGCTTTGACATATTTCAATATTTTCTAGGCTAATTATATAACACATAGAGACTCGCAACAAGTATGAAAATTAAAGAGAATAATTCATAAAAAACTACTCGAAGTTCGTAATTTCACTCAAAAATAAAAGTACAAAACTTTACGTTTTACATGCTTTGTATCTATAAAAGCCTATAACTGTGGAAATATTTTGGAAATTATTTCCACTATATAGAGGTTGTGCTAAAAGCTTAGTAACCTTTTCTTAAGATTCAGTAGTTTATTTCATGCGTATTGTAATCGATAATAATATTATATTGATTAATTAATTAAATACGTGTTATCTTATAATCTGATGAGCCAGCATTTTTATCCTGTTTTAAATTTTGGCTCTCACTAGGAATTAAAAAATATCCTCTTAAAAAAATAGCCCCTGTTTTTCAACCAGACTGCTTATGAATAATTTAATCTCAAGTGATAATGGCTTTCACCTTCTGGTAATATTTTTTTTAAAAGACATGTCAAAAACATGTTTTCCACCAAGAATTAGTTAATGAAATATTGCGTTGAAGCATACAAAATAAATTTTTTAACGTTTTCTTTCACTTAAATAATATAAAAATTGGCAAAACTTACAGAAGGTGAAGTGTGAGAATGAAGAAGAGTTTAAACTCGAAGATACTAAACAAAAGTATTAAATGTTTGTTCTCGTATTTATTCGTTTTGTATAGAAGCTTTGAAACAATGTTGATATTTTTTAAAGAAAGCATTTACTCCCCCCACTTTTATATGCATTTTTTTGGAGCAATTTCTAATTTATAATAATTTAGATGAGAGTAGAAGTGTTGCAATTTTTGATTTATACAAATGTTTTTGCCTTTGTTTATGTGGAACCTTTATATTTTTTTTAAGGCTTAACGTTTTTTGGATACGCATAAAGAATTTTAGCATGATTATGAGGTAGAAGTAATGAGTGGTTGAGCACTTATTAGCTTTACATTTAAATAAACACAATGGCTATTGGTGAAGGACCTCGTAACTCATTCTTGTTACTTCCACGTCACACCAAAGGTAGAACTTTTATTCACGACAGAATTAACGTGCAGCAGCGCCTCTACACCAGCGCTTCTCTACCTTTTTTGATAATTTTCTCGCTGCCCGCTGATGGGGAGGTGCATTGATTGCTTATATTTTAGATTGTTTCGATTTAATAATTTTAACTTAATTGTTTTTAAATATACCTTCAGAATAAAATGCAGTTACACAAAAAAAGGAATATAAAGGGATATAACAAAGAGTATAAAAATATCTCCTTTGGAAATAGCATACAAAGCATAGAGAAATGCAATACGGTAAATAAAATAGAAATAATTTAATATTCATTTGATGGCCCAGTAGCATTGAATTCACGGACCAGTATCAGTCTTCGACCCGGAGGTTGGGGACCACTGCTTTAGACAGCAGGACTGCTCTACAGGACCTATAAAGTAGAAAATTTATAGGGGTGAACGTGTTCACATGCATATTTGTATCACTAATTAATATTTAATTTAAATCTAATATTTTTTTGAAAAATGTAACAATGAAAAATTATTATCAAATGAAATTTTGGTTTGAAGTAGAATTCTCATAAAAGTTCAATTTTCTTTTGGTAACCGAGGGCTTATAGTTCATGAGCTCGTGGCCGGCTAATCATGGGTTCGAGTTCTGGTGCTGTTGAAGACCTGCCATGTTGAGGGGCGAATGCACGTTAAATATCTCGTGGCACACAGTCCTCACATTGGGTTAAGTAGAATTTGGAGAGAGGGGCTCCAGAGCTCAGGTTAATAATGTTGATGACGCTGTTGTTAATAATGCCACCTGTTTGACGGTGTAAGTACCACTAAAGACCCGCCGTGTAGGTGAGCCATGCACGTTACATCTATAGAGAGCTCAAACATCCTCCCGTTGGTGTGGTGTGGTAGAAAGGAGAGGGGGGCGAGCTCAGGTGTCGTACTCTTCACTTGACCATGGTTAAAAAAAGAGGTCGGTCTCCAAAAGCCCTTGTGTAGCTGAACAGTGCGACGATAATACTCACTCACTTGATGGTGTAAGATCGAGGCCCCTCTAAATTCATCGTGGCGAAGGGCTAGATATACGCTTGTCGTTAGCCGCAACTTTGAGCACCTATAAGGTATCGGATCATGGCAGGCATGTCTGAGTTTGAGCCCAGTACCACTAAAGATCCGCTGTGTAGGGCAGCGATGTACGTTAAATCTGTCGAGAGCTGAAACGTCCTCCCGTTGGTGTGGTGTTGTAGTTAGGAGAAGTGGTGCCAGCTCAGGTGCCGTCCACGTCACTTGATCATTGCTCAAAATTACGAGGTTCGTCGCGAAAAGCCCTCGTGTAGCTGAACAGTGCGACGTTACTATTCACTTACTCACTCAGCACCTAAAAATGACAGTACGATTTGGCTCGTTTGCACCCTAATTTTGAGCGAAAACATCCTGGAGGTGGTCTGAAGCCTCCCACCTTTTTTCCCTTCCACCAATTTCACAGGAGGACATGTGGTTCGTCGAATATTTAGAGAAAACCTTTGTCGTGTATGCAAGATATCTTTACAAACATCCATGCCTTCTAAGGGATTCGAACCCAGACACTACGACACATCAGTCAGCGTCACTAACCTCTATACTGGATGGGTTTCGTATTCAAGATTCAACTCTTGATCTATATTCAAAATTACGAAGTCAATAGCACTTGCGTAGCTTTTAATTGCGACGTTAATAAAAAATCAAACAAAATATAATGAAAATATGGTTCAAAGCTGTGGGATATTTAAATGCGCAAGGAGAAACTTTTAAGAAATGTATCATTTAGATGTACAATGAGGAAAACATTTGCGGAAAATATAATATTTCGAAAAGCTACAAAAGTCTGTTCACGAAGATTGGCCTTCATGTTCATGGTTCACAACAACTATACATCTCATTTTCCAGTATCTAAAAACGTTCGCTTTAACAGGTTGGTTTTTACAATATCTTATTACTTTTCGATTAAAACGTATTATTTTAATATGTATATTATCTGGAATCCGAGAAATGATTGTAAATAGCGTTAACTAGAACCACAAAATGACCACTCTAACTCTATCTTTGAATGATCAAATCATTGGTTTTGTCCTTATTCTTGATGTGTGTGTGTGTGTTTTGTACTAAACAAGTTAGATATTTCAGTGAATTGCAGTTGTATTTCTTTTATTATATAAACTTTCTTCGTTGATTTCTGCTTATTAATTTTATTATATATTAATTTATTTAATTTTTTTATGTATTTTATTTATTTATTTTATAATATTTAAAGTTAATAATTTTATATTAAAATTAACACCATTTGAATTGATTTTCCATCCGCTTTAGAATATTCTACGTTTCCAGTTATTAAATATTGCACATATAATATGGCAAATAAAATTAGTTTGCTTTTAAAAAGAGTAAAGTTTCTAAGATTAACATTTTATATGGAAAAAATATTAACTCATTATTTCAAATTACATAAATATTAATATTGTTTCAGACAATCCATTAAAATGTATTAAAATTTATATTGGTATTGACCGTTCTGTAGTAAAAATTAATGAGATACTTGATATATATTTTATGAATTCAATTATTTAAAAAAAACATTGTACAATTGAGTAATTCTTTTACCCTGGTAAAGTGAATAATTAAAATTACATAATTTTTTATTGATATTTATTCGGTGGCAATAAGAAGTGAACGGATATTTGATTAAACCTTTAATTTCTAGTTGTTAAATTTAATATTCATGACAGAAATCCATCTATCGCTTATGCATAAAAAGAAGTCTGTATATCTTTATGAATTTATTTCTTTGAGAAATCATTCATCCCTATTGTAACGTCACGACTCGAAAACAACAACAACATCTGGTGTCGGTTTCTTTGTAGATTCGACGCCCACACGTGCAATTTCCGATCCAGCGCAACCCCTGTTTGACCCCCCGAGGAATCTAGCGACCCGACCGGAAGATGAGAGAGGAGAGATGCTTTGAACTTGCACGGGAGCGGTAACCAACGAAACCTCCTCTCACAAAATAGTGGACTCTAACAATCTAATTAATTTTAATAACTTTAATGTATCATTTTGTAAATAATTTTCAATAGTTGTGACGTAATAAATTCCATATTTTAATTCACCAAGAATACGCTACCGTTATTCTTTCAAACGTTACAGCTTAGAGTTTTGGTGGCAGCGCTTTGGGATAAAAAGTTAGCATTCAGGACCCGTGAGAGGAGGAAAATTTTGGATTTTTACGGACGGACCGCAACGCAGGGAGAAAAAGAGATCTTCGGAAGCCGTGCTGCAAGTAAATTCAGCTTCGGAGAAAGAGAGCGTCCTGCTCATAAAAGATCAAACTGATCTATAGTGTTAACGGCTAGTGTCCGAAGGGAAAGCGATTTTCGGAAGCCGTTCTGCGATTCAGCTTCAGCTTCGGAGAAAAAGAGCGTCCTGCTCAAAGATCAAACTGATCTATAGTGTTAACGGCGAGAGTGTCCGAAGGAAAGCGATTTTCGGAAGCCGTGCTGCAAGTAAATTCAGCTTCGGAGAAAGGGAGCGTCCTGCTCATAGAAGATCAAACTGATCTACATCTACAGTGTTAACGGCGAGAGTGTCCGAAGGAAAGCGATTTTCGGAAGCCGTACCACTAGTGCACATAATTTGCTTCTGACAGCAAGCTGAGTACTTCAAATGGGTGAGTACTGTTATATTTTTTGAGTTGCAAACTGCATATTGTATTAGGAATTTTGGTTAAAGTGTTCTTTAGAAATTTTGAAATACTTAGTGTTTTTTTCTTGCATGGGAACAGTGTTATTTTGTTTCTAGAGAATTGTAATTGTATTTCAAGCATTGTGTGCAATTTTAGCTTAAGATTTATTGTGTTTTAAGTCTCTTGAATGATTTTGATTATTTTTAGTGTTAAGTTTTTCTTTGTGTATTTCTGTGTATGCATGGGACCAGTGTTATTGTATTAATAGAGAATAGTAACAATAGTGCAAAATTTAGCGTGACATTTATTTGATATTGTTTAAAAAAATGGCTTTCCTTGGTAAAGGAAAAAGCAAGACATGTTGCAACTTGCTGAGGAATTAGAATAAATGCCACTTTAAATATGACTGTCCCTAGCATAAAAATTGCAATCACTAACAGTGAAGGTTATGAAGAGGAATTTGTTAAAAATCTGTATGAGACTATCATTGCAAACGGAAAAAGATTGGAAGAGTTAGAAAGGGCTGAAAAAATGAGATTAGAGGAGTTAGAAAGGGCTGAAAAAATGAGATTAGAGGAGTTAGAAAGGGCTGAAAAAATGAGATTAGAGGAGTTAGAAAGGGCTGAAAAATGAGATTAGAGGAGTTAGAAAGGGCTGAAAAATGAGATTAGAGGAGTTAGAAAGGGCTGAAAAAAATGAGATTGGAGGAGTTAGTAAAGGAGCAGGCATTAAAAGAGAAAGAATTACAGCTGAAATTTGATTTAGAAAGGTTTAAAATAGAATCCGGATTTAGGGTAAACGATGAATCAAACGATTCTACAAATGCATGTTCTGTAACCTCTAATTTAAACTTAAAAAATTGATCCCAGATTTCGATCCTAAGCAGTCAGATATTAGTTTATATCTAGTGATCTTTGAACGCCAGGCTAAAAGGGCGTCAATAGAAAAGAAAGAGTGGGTGGGGCAATTATTGGGTTTGTTACCCCTAGAGATCGTGCAATTTATTGCTCGCGAACCGGAGGAACAAGCCGAAAATTACGATTATGTAAAGAAATTATTACTTAAAAGATTCAAGTTAAGTCCGGAGGTCTTTCGGCAAAATTTGTCCAACACCAGAAAAAATCCGATAGCACCTGGAAGGATTTCACTTTTGAAATTACGAATTATCTAGATGAGTGGCTGATTGGCTTAGAAATAAATACCTTTCAAGATCTTAAAGATCTAATGGTGGTAGATCAATTAAAAACGCGCCAATGCTAGTATGAAAGATCATTTTTTAGATAATTGGGCAAACCTTAAATCAGCTACTCAAATAGCAGAACTCTTTGATAATTATGAGGACGTCCGAAAGGTAAATTCGAAACCCATGGATAGGTGGGGCAGAAATGATAAAATTTTGACATACTCAGGGATCAAGGAAAAAGAAAATAGATTTGGGAAAACTTCCCCCAGATTAGAGCTTCTGTTCCGGAGAGTACTAGAGAGAGAACTTTTGAAAAACGCGTGATACAAAGATGTTATCATTGCAATATGCCTGACATATAAAAGCCGGTTGCCCTAAATTAATAAAAAACAAAACGACGGAAACTCTCAATAATATTGAAGGAAATGAAAACCCGATTTTCTTAATTCATATGCAATAAAGGGCTCTGTGAATGGTCACGAGATAGACATTCTTAGAGATACGGGAGCGACAATAGATTTAGTATGTGCAAAATACATAAATCCTTCTTCTTTCTCTGGTGAAAATGTTTGGGTAAAAACAACCGTTAAGCCCAGAATTAGTTTGTTTACCTTTGGCGGTCGTGGAAATTTCCGAAATTTTGGAACGGTGCAGACTAAGGCAGCGGTTTGTGGAAATCACTTAAATCAACACGGTCGATATTTGCTTGGAAATAAACGGCCGAGCTAATAAAAGGAAATTTAGGCTATAATTTCCTGCCAGTCGAAATATTGAATGCTGTCCAAACAAGGTCTCAAGTCAAAGCGGCTAGAGAAGAAAGGGGAATAGATAGTGGTGATGCTAAAAAAGGGGAAGATGAGGTTATAATTGTTTCTTCGGATGCAGAGGACGAAATTTTAATACCTGCACTCCAGGAATATGTTCCGGAATTAGCGCTGCTAAGGGTTACGCGAGAAAATTTAATCAATGCTCAAAAAAATAGCGAGGAGATTAAACCCTTATACGAACAGGCAGCCAGTCAAGTGCAGGTTACCAATCAGGTTTATTCGCTAGAGAAGGAATTATTGGTCAAAAATCGTGAAGATAAGTTAGGTAACGTGGTGAAGTTAATAGTAGTGCCGGAAGGGTTGCGCGACCCTATTTAATCATTGTGTCATGAGGGAACATCTGCACACCTGGGAATTACGAAATCAAAGACAAATTAAACCGATATTTTTACTGGCCGAATTGCTATAGAGATATGGAACAGTTTGTAAAAACTTGCGATCAGTGTCAGAGGGCTGGGAAGCCCAATGATAAAAAGAAAGCTCCACTTTGGTCCCTGTTATTCAGGAGGTTTTACTAAGCTAAATATTGATGCATGTGGGCCTCTCCCGATCACATCTAAAGGGAATCGATATCTTATCACGGCCATTTGCATGTCTTCAAAATTCCCTGAAGCTATTCCGGTGTCTGATATTAGTTCCGTTAGTGTCACAGATGCGCTGTTAAACATCTTTAGTCGGATGGGGTTTCCCCGTGAAATACAATGTGACCAGGGTACTTCTTTTTACTAGTGCTCTGACTACCGAGTTTTTGAAAGATTCGGAATACTTGTCAGGCATAGTTCTGTGTATCATCCACAGAGTAACCCTGTTGAGCGATTTCATCGAACGTTGAAACTACTCTTACGAGTCTTATGTTTAGATGCAGGCTCCGAATGGGACAAACATCTTCCGTCAATTCTTTTTAGCGTTACGAACTGTATCTCACGAAAGTACAGGGTATACACCGTCAGAGTTGGTGTATGGGAAAAATTTGCGAACCCCAGAGACGTTAGTAATGGAACATTGGATGGAACCGGAAGAAGAGGGTGATCTCGTCACTGAATATATGTTTAAGTTAATAAATAGATTAAAAAGATGTCAAGAAGTAGCTATAAATAAAATGGAGGAAATGCAAGTTAAGCGGAAAACTTGGTATGACAAAAACGCAGTAAAACGTGAATTTAAGGATGGAGATTTAGTCCTAGTGTTAGCTACATCCAGAGCAAATAAATTAGCAGTGCAGTGGATAGGTCCTGGGACAATTTTAAATAAAATTTCGAAACGAACTATTTAGTCGAAATCCCCGGCAGACGCGAAAAACATCTCAAATCTATCATATAAATATGCTAAAACCATATTACAAAAGGCCAGAACACGTTAACGTAATTATTAATGATGAAACAAAAACTCTCTCGCAGACCAGGAGTTAGAAATCCCATACTTAGAAAACAATTCTCTCATTTATGATTTCGAGGACGTAATCCAGGCTAGCGAGTTGAACAAACACCTTCACGACAAACAAATGGATCGACTGCGCGAATTATTAAATAAATACTCTAAATGTTTTTCAAACAATCCCGGTTTAACTAATCTGGTTGAACACGAAATCCAGTTAGTTAGCGATCAACCAGTTAGGACGAAGCCCTATCGAATGTCGCACCGACAAAATGAAATCTTAAAAAACGAAATTAACCGAATGTTAAAATTAGGGATCATTGAGGTAGGAGAATCGGATTACATGTCTCCTATGATTTTAGTTGAGATAGCTGGGAAAGAACCTCGTCCATGTATAGATTACAGGAAATTAAACGGGATCATTAGAACGGAATATTTTCCTCTTCCGAATATCGTAGAAAAAGTATCGGCTAAATTTATTACCGTCTTTGACTTATCTAAAGGATATTGGCAAATACCTTGAGTAAAACAGCACAGCGATACGCAGCCTTCTGTACTAGCTTTGGTACATACCGACCCTAAGGATGAGTTTCGGATTAAAGAATGCTCCATATTTCTTTAGTAAACTCATGGCTGAATTACTTAACGGACTAGAGGATTTCGTTGTCCCGTATCTAGACGATATTGCAATTTTCTCAGATACTTGGGAGTCGCATATTAAACATATGGAAACGGTTCTGCAGAGAATAAAGAGAGCTAAGTTAACGATAAAACCTTCAAAGTGTATTTGCGCAACAAAAATGTCAAATTTTTGGGTCACATTGTGGGTCAGGTTTTCGCACTCCTTCCGAGATCAAAGTTCAGGCTGTTCTAGAGTTCCTACCCCTCGCACGAAAACCCAAATACGTGCTTTCTTAGGTATAGCGGGTTATTACCAAAAATATATAAATCTGTTCTCGGTAATTGCTGCTCCGTTGACGGATGCGTTGAAGGGGAAGAGCAAAGAAGGGAGAAATTAAGTGGACGACCGAGTGTGAAAACGCATTTCGAGAACTAAAAGGGAAACTAATTGATAAGCCCGTCTTGTACGCGCCAAATTTTGAACGAGAATTCATTGTTCAAACGGACGCTTCGAACGCAGGTATGGGAGCAGTTTTAACCCAATTAACTGAACAAGGTGAGGAGCATCCCATCGTTTACCTGAGTAAGAAATTTTCAGAGGTAGAGAAGCGTTATTGTACGACGGAGAAGGAATGTGCTAGTATTGTTTTCGCAATTAAAAGGTTACATTATTACTTAGATGGAAATTCATTTTAGTTATGACCGATCACAACCCGTTGGTGTGGTTGAATAGAAATGTTAGTTCTAACCCTAGATTGATGCGATGGGCTTTGGCTTTGCAACCATATAATTTTTAGAATTGTACATCGGTCGGGTAAAAGTCACAAAAATGCAGATAGTCTCAGCAGATCGGTGATAGATAATTAGGGATTGTTAATAATGTTCTCTTTGCTCATGAATAATAATTGTTGCTTATGTTTTTTTAGTTAAAGGTTAATAATTGTATTAAATTTTATTTATTTACTAGTACTGTATATCATATCGAATGGCGATGCGTGTCAAAAGATAAAGCCATGAAAAGCAAATGTATTAATATGCTTAATTTTGTGTACAGGGTTTTAAAATATACATGAGTATTTAGGTTACGCAAGAGACATATTGTGAAAAATATTTTGTGTGTAAGGTTGTACACTTCGCATATCATATCAACATGTCGTTAGTATAATTTTATTTAAGTATTGTGGCGAAGAATATTTTATGTGCAAGGTCTTACACTAGCATTTGATATAACATGTTAGTATAATTGATACTAGGCATTGTGATTTTATTTAATGTATAGTATGTTTTCTTACATTGATTACATTGCTATTTCGTGATATAGATTTGTGTAAGTTCCCTAGCAAGAACACTCACTCACTAGAAATAAGTAATTCCAAATTTAGTTCAGCGATTTCTTTAGTAATTAAAATTGCAGCTCAGAAATATAGTGGTGCTTGATGAAGGGATGTGTCGGTAATCTGTCAGTTGTCTCATCGTCATCCCATTAAACTTTTCTCAACGGAAAAGTTCCATAAGAGAGGGCGAGAGCTGTAACGTCACGACTCGAAAAACAACAACAACATCTGGTGTCGGTTTCTTTGTAGATTCGACGCCCACACGTGCAATTTCCGATCCAGCGCAACCCCTGTTTGACCCCCCGAGGAATCTAGCGACCCGACCGGAAGATGAGAGAGGAGAGATGCTTTGAACTTGCACGGGAGCGGTAACCAACGAAACCTCCTCTCACAAAATAGTGGACTCTAACAATCTAATTAATTTTAATAACTTTAATGTATCATTTTGTAAATAATTTTCAATAGTTGTGACGTAATAAATTCCATATTTTTAATTCACCAAGAATACGCTACCGTTATTCTTTCAAACGTTACACTATGTATGCCAGCTGTTATGGTGACATAGCAAGCGCTGTGAAAGAAAATTTTATCGGTAGATGATATGCGTAGTCAGCGAAAACTTTTATGGGACGTAGTAGATAATAACTTGAGTACCACTGGTATGACACTATTGTTGGAGATTGTTGCGTCAGTAGACTCAGCAGGCATGGCAACGGCTGTTGGTATCGGCTTTACCATTTACTAAAATTGTGAAACAGTTTGCGCGCGATAAACGCATGATGGTAAGTGTTGCATATATGGCTACAAATATTTATTTCGATTAGAATTCGATGGAATGGATAAAATAAACTGCATTAGTTTTGATGGATATATGCGTCTTTCCTTTCGCCTATAATGAATATGTATATATCGACAATATTAATCTTTATATATAAAAATCTTCTGTGCGTGTGTTTGTCACTAAACTCCTAAACGGCTGGACGATTTCGATGAAATTTTTTGTGGGTTCACACAAGTAAATTCGAGAATGGTTTAGATTCCCAATTCGGTCCGATATCGCAATTAGTTAAGAGATATTAATTAAAAACATACAACTCAATATTTACCTGCATTGTTGTAACAACGCTATTGTTATAAACAAGTGATATAAAAAAATTTAAAATCAATTCTCACTTAGATCAACCAAGAAAAAAATTATTTTAGCTTCTTTTTATTAAATAGTTGCAATTAATATAAATATGTATATACATATGACAGAATCATAACGTTAAGTGGTAATTAATTTTTATTAATTATCATTGAAGTATCGTTTTGCCATCCAAAACAATCGTGTATATAAAATTTCCTTTCAACTGAATGCTTTAACAAGCGAGAAAAATCCTTTTCAAATTTTGACATAAGTCGCCAAAAGGATCGCTAAGTCACCAACGTAATTGTATTTGTAATTTTTTAAATAATTAGCTTTAATCAATTTTTATTAAATATAACTAAATTATATATATTGTATTGTCATCCAAAATAATCATGTACATCAAATTTGAGCTCGAGCGCTTTAAAATGTATTTTATTAACGATTGAAAATTCTACCAAGATAAATAAATAAATAAACAAATAAAATATGTATAGAGATCGTGAGCTAATAGTAGGTTGTTGTCCCAAGTTGGCGTCGAAAATTTATTTTCAGCCAAACTCGGTCTTTATTATTACGACAATGCAGACGCGCGATTCACGCTTTTTAGCATTTTTAATTAATATCTTTTCAAATAATCTTTGTCTATGTAATTCTTCTGTGCGTGTATATGTAACTGAACTCCTCCTAAACGGCTGGACCGATTTTGATAAACGTTTTTGTTTGTTCCAGTGGACTAGTAAATGGTTTAGATTTATAATTCAGTTTAGAAATGTTTATTTAATTAAATTTTTACTTATAAATTGTTGATCTTGGAATGTTTTACATTGGATCCAGCAGACTGCGCTACGATCGCAGTATAGAATATTCAAAAATCTTTTATTATAATGCAAGTGCAGTTAGTGCTGTGATCATTTCAGAAGAATATTTTGTCACTTCGTGTTATTATTTTGTTGAAATAAATCGTGTGTTAATTAAATTATTACATTCAGATGTAATTAGTGTTTTAAAGAGTTTTGAAGTTGCATATAAAAACTATACATTCTCCAAATTTAGTATGCAATTGAAGTGAGTATTTTACATGATTTTCTATTAAATTTACACGTGCGTTGACAACAATTATCCTTACCTACAAATCTGTTTGTGTAGCTAATTGAATACACACATTATTAAACTTTTTTTTTATTTAAAATTATTTTTTATCGGAAATAGTTTGTGTGTGTTTCACTTCTAAGCAACCCAGAAGTATAAAACTTGGCACATAATTACATTTTAATAACTTTTTAATACAAATTTTACTCAAAACGGTCCAGATTGTTAAAGCTTATTCATAAAAATTTGGAATTTTTGAATTTAAGATGTGTGCACAGGACAACATCTGTCGAGTCCTCTATATATAAATTTGAATGTCTATATATTTATTTGTGACTTATTCATTTCTGCAGCGTTGATCGTATTGTTCCAAAATTTTGCAGGGAGCTTCGCAGATGTTTCAAAGTGTGATATGTATATTTCAGTGAAAAAAATCGTATTGTTTTTTTAGTGAATTTTTTTCCAACAATCCGTTTACTTAAGAATGAGTTGTGTGTATGTATGAAGTGTCATCAAATGCTGTGATATGGCGCTAGTAATGGAAAGTAATTATTACTTCGTGTTTAGAAACCGATTATTGCATTTTTGCATGAACTTTCATTTGCTGCGTTTAAGGTATCCAACGACTCTAAAATCATGATTTTTTATAAAAATTGACAAGAACTTTTAGCTTTATAAAAATACCAAGTTTTTTATTTTCCATTCCCTAGAACAAAAACTACAAGTGTTTTAGTCAAAGCAGGATGCTATAACTTTACATAAGATGTAAAACTTAAAAATGCGTTTTACTCGAAATGTGTTTTTTACAAAAAGTTCAAACGGGTACAGAGATTGTTCAAAAGGTTTTTAAATAATTTACTGAAATTGTTTGTACATGTTCTGTATAACAGTAGAAGTTAAACAGTAGTTTTAACCCTAAGATTAATCCATCACTGTTTTATTGCAGAATTTACAGTTCTTTATGTGAATATAATCTCTGTTTTTTTTAAAGCGATTTTATATAATCACTAAGATAAAGCGTGTGTGCTCTAGTTTTTATAAAAATTAAAATCTCTTATCCTGAAGGTCATTTCAAAAAGGATTAGCAAAGTAATGCATCAAAATTGAAAAATTGAGAATTTGTTTATTTACTATTTGTACAGACCCGTTTATGTAATTTTTTGTAAATTTTTACCTATTTTTTCCCATTTTAGTAGTAATAAATTATTTTTCTCTTCTTAATTTTAGCCTTTTTTTCTTAAAATGTACTAAATAAATCTAAAAAACCACAAAAAAATCTCCATTTATAAAAAAAAAAGTTGTCTCCAGTAGCCGGATACCTTAAAAATTAGTTTTAGTGAATTCGACTCCCAAAAGGGTTTTGCGAGTGTTACAGATAAATTTCCCGTTCTCGTTTTTAAACTATGACACCTACAAAATTGAACTTAGCAAGCACACACACACACACATGTTTTTTTCCCTCGTTTCGTTGAGATCCGCTAAGAACGGGTTTTGCGGAGATCAACTTCAAACGATGGAGTTTGGGGAGTTTACAAGATAAATATACTCCGTTTTAAAAACTTAAGCCTAGTTATTTTTTTAAAATCACAAGAAATGAAGACTATAAAAATGTTTTTGAATACAATAGACAACTTAATACTAAGATTTAATTAGCTAGTATTTAAGTAAATAATAGTTTAAAAAAACTAAGAAACTCACTTTTATAGTTGATCTAACAAAAAATAAAAAATAATTCTTAATCTAAAAATAAAATGATTAACGAGAAAATGAATGTCATTGTGGTAAAAGAGTGTAAAGCGTGTGTGTGCTTTGCACTACATTTTTACACTGCATTTAGGAATAGAACTGCACACTAATTCTGCATTTAGGAATAGAACTGCACACTAATTATGCATTTAGGAATAGAACTGCACACTAATTCTGCATTTAGGAATAGAACTGCACACTAGTTCTGCATTTAGGAATAGAACTGCACACTAGTTCTGCATTTAGGAATAGAACTTGTAAGAAATTATAACAATTGATATCGAGCACCCGACGCTTTTACCCAATGACATTATATAATTTTCTAGTTAATCATTTTATTCTTATATTAAGAATTATATTTTACTTTTTTGTTTGATTCCCACCCACACACACTGTAAAAGCGTGTTCTTTCGTTTCCTTAAGCTATGATTTATTTTTCATTCTTTAGTTCGAATAACAGTAAAAGTGTGTGTTTTTTTTTAGTTTTTCAACTACCATTTATTAATTGATAAATTAATCTTAAATGCATCATTTTTTGGAATCTGGAATTCCCATTGACATTCTATCAGTGCATGGATACGGCCTTTTTCGCACAACTTAAGGAAATCTGGAAGAGCTAAGTTTGAAATATTTGATGGGGAAGAAGGTGTAAAACCAATGATATTTTTCACTAAAAATATCACTATTTGTATTAACCATGAGCGTTTTTGCTTTACGTTTGTAACAATCTTTTAGTCGCCAAACTTGGAACTAGTCGCTAAATCTGGAAATGGGATCTAAAATTAGTTGCCAATTCTGGAAATGGGGAAATCGTTAATCCCGATCAGGACATTAGAACAAAATTATGAAATTATTGTATTGGCATTAGTCCTTGACATGAGTGCAATATTTTGAATGAATCTGACCTTTTAAAGGGGGTAAAAATCGAGTTACAAATATTCCGTTGCATACAGGAGAAGTTAACAAAAGCGTGTTGAAAAATGCATATTTATGAGACAACACGAAACACCGAGAGAAATGGCTGGATAATATCCAACAAGCACGCATTCTCTCGGGGGGCTCCAAGTCAGGTGTCGTCCTCGTCACTTGACCATAGTTCAAAATTATGAAATCCGTCGCCAAAAGCCCTCGGAAAGCTGAACAGTGAGACGTTATTTTGCACTCACTCATTTAGAACAGAATAAAAGATAATTAATAAACTACACTTAGAAGAAAGATTTTTTTTAAAAAATATATATATAAAATGTTTTGTTAAATGAAACATTTATTAGAATCATTGTGTAAATTATTACAGAAATACTAATTTTTCTAATTTACTTATAACGATATTGAATAGAAGGACTTTGGAAATTGGCACCAATTAAAATTTTTGATCTCCCTTTCTCTCTCTCACACACATCTCTAGGCGCAGCTTGGCCAAACTTGGCCCTTGCGCCACTAAACCCCACATTCACTTAACTTCACTTCACTCACACATCTCTAATAAACTCAAAACTCTTAAACTTGTCATTTCTCCTGAAAAGACTTATTCTGTTGCATTTAGATATCCAGCCCGTGGTGATACTGTGTGTTGCAGGAAACCTATCTTTAAAATCAATGATGTTACTCAAGAAGGGGTCGACTCTATTAAACATCTTGGGTTTATATTGACTACTGGCTCTCTTGGTTGACTCGAATTAGTTTTTAAAGAGATTTTTAACAATTGTCTCTTCAGTTTAACATAATTTTAAGATATGGTATTTTACTGTGACTCTATTCAAATAACCTACTTTCTAAAAAACGCGAAGGGCTATAGAACTTCACCTACTAACGCTTTACAAATCATGTTTCTGATTTAGTTTTGTTCTAAATAAAACGTGTATAGCTTTTTAAAGATATTTTTGACATAAAATAACTAATGCTTTTATTCGAGTGTACATGTGATATTGAAAATTAAAAAAATTACCTTGGTATAATATAAAAACATTGGAACTTGGAAGTAAGTAATATTTTGGAATTGAAGTATATTTGAAAAAAAAAACATATGATTATGGAATGATTCATTTTACTTTAATAACAGAAAAAAAGAGTTCAAGTTTCATTTGTTGCTCAGTTGTGATCTGAAACACCCACAGAATATGATAATGCAAGTACAAGGCACAGTTTTAAAATACTTTTTATTTATTTTTTTCAAAACGTTTTCCAAAGTATTCTTTCATAAAAGCATTTTCTTTGTAGAATTAAGCCTAATTATTAATTTTTGTCACCTTTTTAAAATAACATTTTTGTGTTAAAATATGAATTTTTTTAAAGGGGAGTAAAAAAGTTTTAAAGCGTTCTAAAAGCGTTAAATATGAACCTTCCTCCCAAATCAAAGTAAGCATTCTCCTTAAGATTTTTTAAGCACTTAAAGACTAATCCAAACTAATTTGTAAATTAAAAGTATGTGAAGCTGTAGAACTTCAAAATAATTTTTTCGTAGTAAAATACATGAAACTGAGGTAAAAATGTATCTCGCTTGATAATACTTTGTACAGAAGTAGAAAATTATCTAAAAGCCACGATTGAAAATAATTGCTTTAAAGTAAATAATTTATTCTTGAAGAGGATATATTATGTTAATCTTCGTCAGGGACCATCATTAAAGAATATATTTAGCACTAAAAGAATTTTTTTATTTGAAGAATGGGGAAATTTTGCCATTTATACTCAGCTAACTAGTTGTAAGAATGTTGAAAATATAATACACGTCCTTTTTTTCTTATATAAGAAGTTGAATTCCCCCTTTTTTTACTTATCGTTTTTTTATATGTATTCAAATGCATTTTTAAAAAGATTTATTTTTCTTTATAAGTCAGTGATTCGGATAAAAACAAAAATGAAATAGCAATTTCTTCTGCAAAAAATATACTTGAGTGCTGTTTGGCCCTTTTTTCGTTTTGGACGTCGTCTTTGTTTCTGAATCCAAAGAAAAATAACTTGTATTTAAAAAAAAATTTTTTTACACCTTTCTTTCTGAAGAAATACTCTACAGGGAGAAGCTTTTTCATATCTTTTTATCAATACCTAGTTCTATCTTTTGCATCTCGTTAAAGGGAAAAAAATCTAAGTTGTGAAAAAAAAATCCTCTTTTTATACAACTTTGTATCAAGGACATTCACTAGGTTTGCTAGAAATGAAAAAATAAATTTCGGCATATTTTATCGCTAGTTATTTTTCCAACTTTGGAATTTTCTGTACTAATTACGAACATTAAGTCGGTCAATCTGTAGTGCACAGGAATCGTGTTTAAGAGAGAAAATGCTATAGTGTGAGAAATAATATATGTATAGTAATATATATATATATATATTATTACACACACCATAGTCCCGTGTATTGGAACAATTTTAATAATTGTAATTTCAAGTTTATCGAAACCGCAAGAATTAAAATTAAAATGTCTAATTTCTATTTTTGTCGAAGTTTTTATTGCCAATGAAGTTTTTAAAGGCACTGATTTGTGCTGATTACTTTTAAAATAAATATTTTTAGAAAATAATCCAACACACACACATTTAACCCGTTAACGCCCAACTTAATTTAAAATTGAAATTTTGTTAAAAACTTTTAATATGTTCAAAACACTTAAATTAAATATAATATGCAATTAAACTCCACACCATTAATTTAGGATCCGAGATAATTACTGTCCTATAAATAGGACGCTGGGTGGTTGTGGAAGTTTTTGAACACTTAGTACTTATCCTTTGTTTGTAGTTGATTACATTTCTGCTTCCAAACAATTGAAATTTAATATTTAATGCAAAATAAAAGGAAACACAAATAAATTTGACATTTTTTATTAAGTTTAAAAAGTATTTACACAATTTATGGTAATTTGGAAAATATTTTGTACATAGAGTTACATCATAATTCTTGCAAAAAATGAAGAGGTTTTCCCGAACAATTTTTCATTTGACATCGTCTTTGTTTTTCTCTTTTACCAATTATACGGCCAACTCCATCACGTCTAACAGTGTCTATTTCCTTCACTTGAGATGAATTTGTAT
Source organism: Trichonephila clavipes (assembly GCA_019973935.1). Lineage (NCBI taxonomy): Eukaryota > Metazoa > Arthropoda > Arachnida > Araneae > Nephilidae > Trichonephila > Trichonephila clavipes. The sequence continues at coordinate 87,583 of BMAU01006224.1, read as the reverse complement.
AACTTTATCTATAGATTTGGTTTTGTACTGTGTTGCCTTTTTTAGATAGGCATTGCAATTTGTCTCCTTATTTCTTTGATACTTGTTTTCTCTGCATTTACCATGTTGTAAAATAACGCAGGTATTTACAACAGCCATGTCTACAATTCGGGTCAAAATTATCCAATACCATTTTTTCAACGGATTTTTATGGTATGTTTCTCTAAAAGCCAATCATGAGAATCTACAGCACCCATGATTTTGTTATAATTGTTTACGAGACATGGATGTTCGATTTTATTTTTTTTCAGCTTTTCCCTTTTCACGCCTTGAAACAGATGTTAATATCTCAATTATGTCAATATTTGTCACAAGTGTTGTTAAACAAGTGTTGTTATAATTTGTTATCATGCCATCTTACCGCAGTAATTTTATTTTTCACATCAAAGTAGAAATCATGTGAACCACGGCTAGTCTTTTTGAAAGTAGAATCAATTTCAAGGGCACAATGCTGAATTTTGTCACTTCTTATTGTTCCTGTTGCTCGAAATCACTCTCTCTTAGGTCAACTAACAAATTATAGGAATTTAAAAAAAATATCAAAATAAACTGACTCTTGGGATCAGTAATTGGCTGAAGCATTTTTTTTTTTACAACTCGAGTTCTCAGTGGCTCTTTTCAAAGAACCATGGTAGAAGCAGCATCGACAACTTCCTTGCAGCAATACAAATCAAAATTATAGCAGTAACCACTATTCCCACATCTTATACCCAAACCTTTTGGGTTTACCTTTAATGTATTGCTTGCAGTAACGATGACCGTAATATCGAATCATTATTTCATCAATAGATAGATGCTTGTCAAAAATTCCCAATTTCTGAAAATTTGCGTTCATTTCAGCAAGTAATTTTCGAATTTTAAAAGCTCTGTCAATTGTTTGGGATTTGGCTTCATTATTATCAGCTAAATGTATCACAGATTTTATTTCTAAGTATCTGTTTCTAGTCATTGAGTTTCTTACTATAGGAACCATTAAATCCTCTTTATCTGACCAATAGTAAAATTCACTTGATAGTGTATGATGATATCCAGAGAAAATAAAAAAATCGATAAATGTTTTTAATTCTTCAGTTGTTAAGGAAAAATCTGGTGTGTTTTTCCATTGTTTGGCGTATTTTTCTGTTTCTGTTAAAATAGGCTCCAAATATGTCGGAGACAAAAATTCTTCATAAACTTCAACGGGCGTAGACCCTCTAAAGTAATTTCAGCTTTTTCATAATTTATTTTTGAGGCATTACTTTCATTAGAAAAATTGTAATTTGGCGGAATTTTTTTCCAATCTGCTATTAACTCTTCTTTTTACCTTTACGTGTATTTATCCTGATTTAGAGCAACTTCACTTCTTACTTTTGTTTGATAAATCTTTCTCTCTACTATCATCATAGTTTTCAAAAGGAGCAGCAACTTCAATTCTACCTGCAACGTCTCTTACAGATAGGCTAAGAGTTTCAGTGTCATCAAAACCTTCTTCATCTGTTAATTCATCTACTTCAGGTGGCAAAGCAATCATTTCGGACTCTAATTCCTCCGAAAATAGATATTCTACAGCTTTCTCGCAAGTTTTAAAAACTTTTTTCCGCGACATCTTGAGCACCTTTGAAATAAACTAAGTATCAGAAAATTTAACGAATCCGCCCAGCGTCCTATTTATAGGACAGCAGTTTAAATTTGTAATTAAAACTAATAAAAGTAAAAATTTTAAAACGTTATAAGATATCTGTTAATAGAATATCTGAAAAATATTTTTCGAAAAAATATTTAAACTTACCTTTAAAACCTTTTCGTACGATTACAATGAAGTTCAGCAAGAAAAAATCATGAAAATGGCGAAGTTAACGTGTCTGCAGCTGGCTGAAAAATACTTCCATCCGGTCCAAACAGGCTTAAGTAATTCAGGTGAAACCATTACTTTTCAGGGGTTTAAAAAAGAGTTGACAAAACGTTGAATAGCTTTATTTATAATGGTGAAAATGAACTGTCCTATAAATAGGACGCTGGGCGGACCATGTTTAAGTGCAGTCACTGAGCTGTACATAGAAAATAAATTTTCTACTTTCTTTTACTTGATTTACACTTATCGTGGTACAGTAAAACCTGCTTTTGTGTGGGGATTTTTTTGTGCGATTTGTTTAGTACAATTTTATTTTTGTGCGATATTTTTTAATGCGGTGTATGAATATCAATGGCTTTGGCGCCACTGTAGAGTTTTCAATGTATTTACTAGTGGCCTAACGGAGAATGTTAGGATCCTCCTCCTCCCTAAAAGTCAGGTTTCGCCTTTAATATTTTATAAATTGGGTAAATACGTATTAAGCATATGTCAGGCCTTGGGCCCCTAGAGTCCTGCCCCCCTCGTGATGCGGGAGTGTACGTTACGCCACTGAAATGTAGACACTTCAAGATGGTATGTTCATTTGTTATAAACAGTCTCCCGACAATGCACATTCAATTGCTTTCTCTCAACGCTCCAGCAGCCCGTGCTTGACTGAAGGAGAAACTTTCAATAACAGTGACATTATATCAATAATTTGATAAATTATATGAAGAATGACAAGAAACTGGATTCTTTGAGAGCGGATAAAAAAATGCAGGGATCCAACTTTCCAACAAATTGGAGTATAATATTCCAAAAAGGGTTCCAATCATGTATAGCTGGTTATTGTGACATTTACAAGCTACTGAACACCCGTCCTTCGTCACAAAAAATAAACTCTCTCACTTTATGTTGCCAAAAAATAAATTAATTGAAATTTCTCCGTCAAGTGACGTAAGTGATTTTGAACTTATTCATTACAGGACTTAGGATAACGTTGAGTAGCGATGGATTATGTATGTTCATTTTAAAGACTTATCCGTGTATACAATGAGAAACTATGTTTTTAAAATGTATCCATGTCTAATATTTAATTATATATATTTTTTATGGAAGTAATCTTACATAAATTTTGTAAATAACTGGCATATTTTAGAAATGCTACTTTTTTATGTGGTCCCTATCTACCGCATAAAAAGTTTTTTGTAGTATTTCCACAAATTAGTTTGTTTTATGTAAGAATTTATGATATTTTTGAATGTTTTTTTTTTTTTTTGTGCAATTTTTATGCGGTCCCTATCTACCGCACATAAACAGGTTCAACTGTACATGTTTTACTTGTAGGCAATGGCTAATAATAGCTATTTAAAGCGGCTAAATAGTTACTATAAGCTAATTAACAGCTATTAATTAATAGCTTGAAAGTGCTATTAAATAATAGCTATTTAAAGTGGAAATTTATTTCATATGAAGATCTATTTTCTTATCTAAGAGTTCAGCTAAACAGCCATTATTTGATAAAATTTATTTTTATGATTATTTGAGTAGTTTCTCTGGTATATTTTTAAAAAGAGATTATGTGCATATCTTATTTATTTATGCTCTATTTTGGTTAATAATTATTATAATGTACAATCATGGACAAAAAAATTAGCGCACCAAGAAATAATTGCGGGATTGTAACGAAACTTGGCATGAAAATACACACACACACACACATGTCGGGGAAATACGCAAATTATTAGAAACGCAGCATTATTGAGCATTACGTATAGCCGGTAGGGGGCGTTTAACGTCGTTCGTGAAGTATACAACCGGTAACGAAAGCTTGTTTGAGTGTGCTGAATCGTTTACAAGGGAAGAGCTGAGGTAGACATACCATTACGCCGCTTTCGAAGACAATATGAGCATCTGTCACAGTTTGAGAGAGGGAGAATCACCGTCATTATGGAAGCAGGGCGATCAGCTAGGCGAGTAGCTCATCAATTAAGCCACTCTTATTGTGTCATGAGGTGGTGTTGGGGTTTGATGGATGTCATTTACACGAAGACCAGGCTCAGGACGCCCTCGACAGACTAGTCGTCGAGAAGACCGCCACATCGTAAAAAATGCACGCGTACAGCCAACTGCTTCATCGGCCACCATTCAGGCCCAGGTAGCACCTTCACTAGGGGAACCTGTGTCTTCCCGAACCATAAGAAAGCACCTAGCTGAAGGACATTTGGCGTTGTGGTGCCCATTACAAGTGCTGTCCTTGACGGCCATCCATAGACGCCTCCTTTTGGAGTGGCGCCACGCACGAGGGAACTGGACTGCAGCGGAATTGAACCAGGTAATCTTTAGTGACAAACCAGATTCAATCTCAAGGGTGATGACATTCGTGTTCGTGTGTGGAGACCCTGTGATGAAACCTCAATCCTGCCTTTTGCTGTACAGCGACACATCACTCCTAGAACTGGTGTGATGGTATGGGGTGACACTGCCTATAATACACGGTCATGCCTAGTATTGATACATGGCACCATGACAGCCCAGTGATATGTCCATGTCATCCTGCAACCTCATGTGTTGCCACTCGTGCAACGGCTCCCAGGAGGCAATACTCGGCCTCACCCGTCAAGGGTGTCACAAGACTGTCTCCGCACTGTTACTACCCTTCTTTTGCATGCCCGGTCCACAGATTTGTCTCCAATCGAGCATATCTGGGATCATTTGGGATGGCGTGGTGGGCAGAGTGAAATTTTTATATTACATGTTTTTTAGAAAACTAAACAATATATTTTAAATATTTCCCTTAATTGAAAATATTAATGTTTATTTATTGTTCAGACAAGCTTTTAAGCTTTAATATTCAAACGTTTTTCAATAATACGTAACTAACAACAACTCAGATGTGTAATGCTTTTTGTCGTTGCGAGAAGCTTGTTACATGCATAAAAATACAAATTTCATATTTAAAAACATAAAAAAAGTTTATTTTTGACTTTTTTAGGTATCTTTTGTACAGTTTAGAGAAAATTTGAATTTTGAAACTTTTAGAAATTGTATTTGCATGCGAACATACAAATCCATAATTAAATTTTTGTAACGTCGTAAAATCACATATTCCCAAATCATGACTTTTACATATTGATAAATGTTTACATTATATTTATGATGTTATAAGGTCAAGTTTGATGTTTGTAATGCATCGAAGTTAAAAATTCTTTACAGATTGTTTCATAATTTGTGAAATTTGATGCAAAATGCTAAAAAAATATCGTTGAACAAAAACTGAAAATTACTATATATGTATTTTCTGAACATTTTAAGGTATTTTTGTTTCATATTTTATGCTTAAAAAATTAAGAAGATACTAATGTTTAATAAAATAGGGCAAATACATGCTGTAGTTCATTATTTTTGTGATTAAGTGCCTTTTTACACTTAAAGTGCAATTTTCTCAAAATGATTGTTTTCAAACTGTGTGTACCTTTTTCACAGAAAATACTGAATAAAACTACTTGCAAATTTTACTGCCCATAAATAATATGTAACTATATATAATGGAGCTACTTTCTTGGAGATTTTCTCAAAATATTTTGCTGAGAAGCAGTTATCGTAAAACAAATGACAATTTTCACAAATTTCCAAGGAATATTTTACGATGATTTTTTTGAAAAAAGTAAACAATTTATTTTAAACATTTTACCATTATTTAAATAAAAAAGCCTAATTATTATACAGAGAAAATTTGAAGTTTTTATATTTAACAGTTTCTGGGAAACAGCTTCCTAAAATGGCTGAATTTAACATTGTCGGTATAGTGGGTATCGACTAATCTTAAAAAGTACTCTGCATTCCAGAATGATCATTTATCATGGTGAACCTTTATTATTATACATGGTGTCCAGCCTTAAAGTGACCCAATAGCTGATTCCCGAATCGTTCGGCTAAGACATGCACTTTCAATTTGAAAATGTTTTAAAAAAGGTAAAGAATGTTTTTACGTGATTTTCGAACCAAAAACCCCATTTACAAAAAAAATTAGAAAAATTAAATTTTTATACGTTCCCCAGGTCCTATCAATTATATTTAGGAAAAGATGCAGTACACAAAAACAAAGTAAACACAAAAAGTTTCATTTTATTACGATGAAAACTGACCGAGTTATGCCTACATAAAGTTGAAGCATATGAATTGCTCAGAAAAGGGGGTCGTATACAAACTGAGTTTAGAGAACAATAATTCACTAAATACAGAATGCTCAAAAGAAAAACATCATAGTAATATTAAAACATCATAGTAAACATCATAGATTGATAATTTGTATTGCTAAATGACAACCAATAAAAATTAAATTAAAGAATTACAACTTGTACCGAAAAGATTTAAGCAGCTTGTTTTAACAAATAACAACAAAAGAATACATGATTTGCCGTTCAAATTATAGCCTAATGTGGAATGATGCTCCAATCATGAATCAGGGGCTTTATTATATCAGAATGACTAAATTAAAATAATGATCAAAATGACTGCCTTCCACAGAAATGCAGTACCAAACCCGTGTTAGAAACTCCGCCTGTAGCTTCTGCAACTTTTTGACCTCCGTAGCCGATTATTCGAGTGTCAAATGTCTGCGTCTAAAATATACATGATTGCGCATATTTGTGGGGGCATCATGCTGGTACCACATGCGTGACAAATCCCGTAAGGAAACTTCATCTTCTAAAAAATCGGCTATCGGTCCAGATAAAATTTCCGTGCATGATTCTGATGTTAAAGGTCTATCGAAATATATTGGGCCAATTAAGGTGCTCTTCCATATTCCGCACCACACATTCACCGACCAACGCACTTGGTGCGATTCGGTCGTATTACATGTGGGTTTTCAAGGGACCAATAAATGCCTATTCTGTGTATTAATAGTTCCTTGACTCGAAAGCTGGCCTTCATCCGACCACAAAACATCATTCAAAAAATCTGGATTTTCATCCAGTGTGTTTAACACGGAATTACAAAAATCAAAACGACGCTCCTGCACCAGGACTGGACAATAAGGATATGCACCGTACGTATGTAATGTGTTCCACACCGTCAATTTTGAGCAGGAACAAGCCTTGCTAATATCTCGGACACTACTTTCACGATGAGCCAGGGCATATCCTAGAACATCCTCAGTTGGTATCCACTGAAGGTGTGGCACGAGATAAGGGAATACGTCTATGACAACTCCCAGTTTTATACAAGCGTGGAACAGCACTGACAACTGTACAATAAGATGGATGTCTTCGACTGGGAAATTTAATGACATTAAGTCTTGTCGTCTCTCTCTTATTTCGATTACACTGGCCATACAACAGTACCATTTCGCAGTATTCTTCATTTGTATACATCTCGTTCACCCGCACTAGAATTCGTAATATTAGAATACGACTGTATGCAATTGTGCAAACGACTACACAACGAATGTTTAATGTTCGCCATGATCAGTACCGCAGCAAATCAGTCTGAAGCCGCAGCAAATAAACTATTTCCTGGAACTGCTTTTGAAATGTTTTCTTACTCCAAAATATTTTATTTTGTCTGTGTTTTACATGTACACATAATAAATTTTATTTCTTAAGTACTCAATTATTGTAATATTAACTTTAAATTTAAAAACGATTTACGTTTGTGATATGCAAGAGCGAAAGCTTTCTGGCAAAGTTCAAATTAATTTCACTTTGGAAACGGTCCCTTACTAGCTTCTTGAAAATGGCCCAGAAAATGCATGAAATGTATGATTTTCAAAGTTCCATAAGCCGGGCAGTTTTTATCGTATTAAGATGAAACTGTTTGTGTTTACTTTGTTTTTGTGTGTACTGCATCTTTTCCTAAATATAAGTGATATGATCTGGGACCATATAAAAATTTAATTTTTCTAATTTTTTTCTAAATGTGTTTTTTTTTTTGAAAAGCTCATAAAAACATTCTTTACTTTTTTTTAAAACATTTTTCAAATTTGAAGTGCGTGTCTAAGCCGAACGGTTCGGGAATTAGCTATTGGGTCACTTTAAGATTGGACACCCTGTATGATTTTTATGAATTTTATGCAAATTAATTTAAATTATATATAAAAAAAACTCTTACATATTTTCACCATTTATACTCTCGTATTTTTGTATTTATATTATTTTGCTCTGGCTGAGCGGTGTGTCTTGGCGAGCAGAGGTTATTACAGGCCGATCACTAAAACGAAGGCTGTATAAAGACCACAAGAAGCTCATGTTATGCTGGAACGTTGAACGCCTCCTATAGTGGGCATGAATGAGTTCATGGGTGAATCTGAACGAGTCTGATATTCATTCTGAGGGAGACTCTGTGGTTCTATGGACATACCATGGTATCCGTGGGCATTCCGGCCCCTTGCGGCCCTCAATCTCATATCTGTATTATGTACATGGGGTGACTAATATGGAATTGCCATGCTGAATGTTGGTGCATTCTTATTGGCTGAGCCAATAATTCAGAAAATATCGCTCCGATTAGTTTAAAGTCGGTGTATAGTAGAGAGCTGAGTGACTGCGCTCTGACTGGATTTTCCAGAATGCGGAATTCCAATCTCATTCGCTACCTATGGGGTTTTGGTAAATTTTTAGCCTTCTTATATTCGTTCATTCTTTCTTCGGCTATCTTGCACTGCTGGACAAGCCCCCTCCCCTCAATCTAACTTATAATATTTTCGATTTTGACTGTGCGCTAAAATATTGCATCTCTAATTCTTGCATTACGTTCTGTTTGATCTCATATATTTATGATAATTATTTTTTAGATCGTACTCTATAATTCATGTTTTAATAGTTATTAATTTAGTTTTTTGCGCATTGTTGTACTTTAAAATAACAATCTTTCACACCCAATTTTGCCAGCCTTTGAATGATCATTCTTTCTCGGGGGGAGGGGGTTATGATGATTTTTAGAAACAAATTAGACATTTATCCGTAAACATGTCTGTTAAATTAAATTCACCTTAATTCAAATTATAGGGAAAATTAGTAGCTTTAAGCATAAATCAATTCTCTCTCCTTTCCCACTACATCTGAGATTAGGGGTCAAAATACAAATATGATATATTTCTACATATTTCATTCTGTTTGAAATCCATTTAGCATTTCCTTGAATAATGATAAGTTTCACATCGTGCCGCCAACTGTAATTTCGTTTTCGTTGTCTTGTCATTTGAGCATCGCATCACACATAGCATTAATATTTCAACCACTCCGATATACTGTCATTTTAGAAGCGGATGACTTTTAACCCTTAACTTTAACATCTTTTCTTTTTTTTTAATTTACTGAATGTTCTACAGACCAACCATTGATCCCCTACTTTAATTTGATTTTCCTGCTTTCTTCTATTTTTTTTTCCTTTAAAATTTTTCTACATCGATGGAATACACTCTTTTAAGATGACGGATCAATATGTGCATCATGTTTCATCTATTCTTTTCCAAGGGAATCACGTTATTCTTTCTTATATATAAACAAGTTATCCCCAAAATAGTGCTCAAATTCTGTACAGCTAAATTCCTCTTTGAGTGAACATAAAAAATGTCCAAAGAACTGTACTTGTAAAGGGTGTTTTTTTTAGAGGTATATAGAACTTTAAATTGCAATAAAACAACGATGTATTATTCGATTGACATGAATTTTTTTTATTCAAAAGATAATCTTCTGGCATTACATTTTAAATATGATTTCTGGCATAGGACTGCCACGGCTGTCTCGGATGTAGTCCAATCTGGACGTCCAATTTTCGATGACTTTTTCCAACATTTGTGGCCGTATATCGGCAATAACACGGCGAATGTTGTCTTCCAAATGGTCAAGCGTTTGTGGCTTATCCGCATAGACCAATGACTTTACACAGCCCCACAAAGAAATAGTCTAACGGTGTTAAATCACAAGATCTTGGAGGAAAATTCACAAAACGGTTAGGCCAAAACGTGTCTTTCAATAAATCGATTGTGGTACGAGCTGTGTGACATGTTCCGCCGTCTTGTTGGAACCACAGCTCCTGGACATCCTGATTGTTCAATTCAGGAATGAAAATGTTAGTAATCATGGCTCTATACCGATCACCATTGACTGTAACGTTGTGGCCTTCATCGTTTTTGAAGAAGGATTCCACCAGCCCATAAAGCGCACCAAACAGTCAGTTTTCCTGGATGTAACAATGTTCCGACATACACTTGTGGATTAGCTTCACTCCAAATGCGGCAGTTTTGTTTGTTGACGTAGCCATTCAACCAGAAGTGCGCTTCATCGCTAAACAAAATTCGCTTATGAAAATCGGGAACAACGGCAATCTCGTTTTGGGCCCATTCGACGAATCTACGCCTTGCATGATGATCGTTTTGATGAATTGCCAAACCAAACTGAGAATAAATCACTTGACAGCTGTTAAATCAGTCGCCCTCTTGGAAAGTAATGGCAACTTAAACTTCTATACCTGGATAAAAAACACTCTGTACGATCCATAGTTTACGAAAACAATACGGTGAATGATGATGAGTTATGGTTCATGATGCGTGCATTTCTGTGCTGCTGTACGTGATTGGCTGAATTTAACATACTCCGACCCCTGGATAGAACATGGGGTCAATTTCTATGGCCACCACAATCTCCAGTTCTCACACGGAATTTTTTTGCCCATGAGGCAATCTCAAGCGATTAGTGCATCGAGACATAGTGATTACATAAAATAGCTTAGTCTGTCCGACTTAGTCATCTGTTTGCTGCTGGTACTTCGGTGGTGAACACCACTCTGCTGCGACATTTTCACTCATCCATACCACGGCGCGCTCTCAAGGCTATCTTGATGCACACGGCTGACACTTTGAACATCTGCCTTCAAAAATATTTGCAAATATCGCTGTTTTGTCCAATATGACTCTGACGTCATAAATTGTTTTTCTTATTTTCCTCGGATCGTAGCGGGGTGCCAGTTCTCTGGGCATTTTTTGTATACCCCCAATGAGAAATTTCGCTGCGCAGAGTAGGCCGAGATTTTCTGGACATCTGTATACCTATTAATTTTAAACTATTGTAATCTTTGCTCTTAATAACGATGTTTGTGAATAGTAGATATTTGTGGACAATCTCATCCAACACACTGTGCACTAACATTCTATTTTTCTTAAACTATGCTGCGATATCGGGAAATCGACGCTTGATTTTTCAAAATTCAGCATATTTATTTGATTAGTTGTAAGTTTTATTTTCAGAAATTCGTAACAAAGACGTCGTATTCGTAACGCCAATTGATAGAACCATATATGGCATGTGTCCGCCCCTTTTTTTTGGCCGCCCACGTGAGCTGCAAACCTGCTAGGATCAGCCCTGTGTAGAAAAATTTAACTTAAAGGCGCGACAGCCCGTGAGAGCCAAGGCCTATTTTGCCCAACTCAATTCACACGACCTTGGGCTCTGAGGTGCATGCGTAGATGTTCCGATCAGGTGGTCAGCTTTACGCGAAACCCCCAGTGTAAAGTTTCCAAGCAAGCATCTCATTCATTTTATCACCCCACTGAAGGGATGAAAGGTTGAGTCAACCTTGCCTAGCCCGAGGTTTGAACCTCGCTTCTGTGTTGTGGAAGCGTGATGTACTAACCATTCAGCCACCGGGCTTAACAATGTAGAATATGATGAACATTTCGGGCTAAGTCAGCACTCACAGACGAATATATTGCCAAAATTCGTGATATGTGTGAGGTTTTTCACTCCCATCGGTGGTCAGACTGTTCATCAACACTACTACTTTGAAGTGCTTAAAAGACTTCGTCAAAAAATTAGGGAAGAAAGCCAGAATAGGAGTGATGAATGGCTGTTGCACCAAGACATTGCATCTACTCACATGGCTCCATCTGTCAGAGTTTCAAGCAGTTTCTGACCACCAAAAAAAACTGTAATGGGCCATCTCCCTTTTTCACCTTATTTAACCCCATGCGACTCTCTGCGTACGTTCATGCTTTCGTACAGTTAAATTTTGCGGAAAGGGAACCCATTTTACCTCAGTTGAAGAAGTTCAGGCAAAAACAGAAAATCAACTAAAATGCCTTCCAAAAACTCGTTCCAGAAATGGCAGCACCAAATTCAGAAGTGAATGCCGAAGGGAACTACTTTGAACGTGATGCTGTCACGAAGAGCTGATTCTGTATAAGTTCAATGATTTACTGGATCAGTCTCTTTTTTGTGTGTGTGTGTGTGTGTGTGTCGTACTTCGGAACTCAAACCCACTCCTAGTTTTTGAGCGATCTTAAAGAATCGTTTATTCATAAAAACTAAAGCATTAAACATTATTTTGCTCTAAAATTGTGTGTTTGAGTTCTATATATATATACACAGATTCCGCATATATTTTTAAAAGCTGCACATAATTACTTTAATTGTTTATATTATTTATAAAACTGTGAGGGGCTCGCACCTCTTTCTCGGGCACCTAGATGTGTGGGAGGTAGGGAAGAAACACTCGACATGATCCATTTACTCTATTTATCACCCGATGAAAAGACGCAATTTCAACTAATACTAGTAAGAGAATGTCTCAATGTTAACTGCGAAAGTGGAACAACGATGGTAAAACGCGAATGATTAGGAGACTTTTAAACTTGACCCTTACCGCGTAATAAAGGATATAATCTATCATCCGATTTAATCTAATATCAATTCAATCTCAGTGAACAGCCGTCACTTTTTTTAAAACTCCTTCCTAATGAATTCTTAATCACAATAATTCAAATGATACCTTCAGTAGCAATTTCACATTAACTCGAGTATATCTCCTGTCCTACTCTCTATTCAAGCCAAAAAACTTCGACTATATATACTTAGATAGTTAATTTGAATATCACGATTTTCTTCTTCCGAAGGGTTGGTTGTGAATAACGTGAATTGATAGCCCAAATATTTCACAAGAGGATTAATTGAAGGAACGCGTATAGATCCGTCACAACTGTATATCTTCAGTTATCCATCAAAGTTTGACAATATATGTGACGCGAATTTAAAAATAAATAAGCAGAAAATGTGACGAAAAAAGTCAATAGCACTTGCAAGTTCACTCTCATCATTTCTTTCATCCTGAAGCCAATGGTAAAAAGCTAAGCAAACACGACGGAAATAGTTTAATAATGAGGCTCTTGAGTGTAATAATTTGCAACTTTTTTACTTGAGGACCAAACCTGAACGAAATGGATCTCCAAGTGAAGATTCTTAAAAATCACCGTTTCCGCTCCATTTGTTTTTAATTAAAAGATAATTAAATTTCCCCGTGTAGGGAGTCAAGAATATATTTTTGTCTTGAAATTTAAGATGTCACAATGAAAGCACGTACCATTGCTCTTCTTATGGTGTATCAGTTATTAGGAAAGAAGGTTGAAAGGAGGGAAAGACGAATTTGAGAGAGATGCGCACACAGTGTATTTGCCATACATTTCTAACATCAAGAGATGATTCGTGTATAAGGCGGGGTGTATTTTTTGATCAAACTTTTACCCGAAATTCGAAACACATGTATAAGTGTGTTGAAAAAAAAATCCTGTAATTTTGAGACTTATCGTTATGAGAGCGGAATGAGCGGTTGGTATATTTTCCAATAAAATTGCTTTAAACAAACATGTAATATAAAATAAATCAAAGTCAATTCCTACTTTGTTGGCGCCATCTGTTGTAGCTATTTGTGAATTCATCAGAAATAACACAGAATAAATTTAAAATTAAAAAATAATTAATGAATAATTTTTTTTTGAATAAACTGTATTATCATTCAGTGTCATTTACTACAAGTTTAAAATATGTGCTTGAACTTGAGTCGATCTCTCTTTTAATACATTTTATGGTGAGCGTAAATCTTGGACTGATCATAAATCTTTCACTTAGGTGCTTAACTCACCGAGTTAAATAGAATTCTTTTGGTTTCATCCGCGCAACCTTTGACCTTTATTGACCACTTAGTTCACAAGAAACATCTTCTATATCCCCTTTCACCCTCAGTGGAGTTGTTTCGTGTCTTTGAACTAGTCTCAAAAATCAATTTCTTGTTAGAAAATAATTCATATTCAAAATTACTTATATGCTTTCAATTAGAAAATGTCCTTAAAATTCATTAATTTTAATATATTTCTTTTCTAAGTCTTCAAAATACAGTGTATTCCTCAATATTTTTTTCTTGTTTTTCTTGCAATTTTTTTCCTTTCTTTTTTGATGAGTAAGAGAAAATTAAATTAACAGATTTTAATTTACAAAGAGTTGTGAATAATTACTTTTTTTTATGTATATAGTGTTCATGAATTTAAAACTTGTTTTATTATGTGATTTATAAAGTATATTGGGTAAAATCCTAGGAGGACCCACTGCTGTTTTTGGCGCCAAAAAGCGCCAAATTGAAGGTTTTCAAAAAGGCGTCAATGACGAAAAACTCTTGGGAAGCGCATGCGTCAGCGGGGGGAGAAGGGGGATGAAATGGGCGTTTCGCAAAGATGAAATCGAATAAATACATTAAATTAATCATTATATAAAGAAAAAAACGGAGAAAAAGCAATGAAATTCATTTTAAAAAAGCATTCTAAAACCAGTGTGTACAACATGATTTACATTTTTAAAAAGGACGAAAGGGGAATTTCGCAAAGATAAAATCGAAGAAATACATGAAATCAATCGTTTTAAAAAATGTTAAAAAGCACTTACCTTACGCTTGCCTTTCGTCATGATCTGTTGGTGGATACACCCTTGCGATGGATGCAAGGAATTTATGAAAATTCTCATTCACCAACTTGTGATCGTTAGATCGCCGCCACATGTCTTATTAACTTTGTCATATTCTTATTAACTTTCAAGTCATTCACCACGAACGCATTCATGCTCTTGCCAAACTAACATCTCGTCAAACGCAAGATAATAGTTATAGCAAGTTTTGCTTTCGCTAAACAAAGTGCCCTTTCTCACACTCCGAACGACGTCGTGGCGATTATCTTTAGACTGGTTGCGGCAACGCCATTCGTAGCCGTCAACCGTTCCCTTTCGCTTTTGCAAACGCATATTTTTTTTACACCTCGGACATTCATAACGAGAAGCAATTAAATTAGCTTTCATACACCATTCTAACGTCTCTTTCTTCCCCTATGTGCCCAGGAGCACAAAGAAACCTGTCGTAGCCTCACTTTCAAGTAATTTCCTTTCACACGCCATTCTTAACAACAACCGGTGGAGAGCAAACCTTCTCCAGCGAAGTCAAATGTCAAAATGACGTTATTTCGGAAAAGGCGAAAAATGTTGCACTTTTTTTAGGGTTGCCATTTTTTCGGCGATTTGAAAATCCAATTTTTTTATGAAATGGATGGGTTACCATATTGTAACCTTTATCGCTCAAAATTTGGCGACCAAAAGTGGGTCCTCCTAGGATTCAACCGTATATTGAAAGTTAAACCTCTGTATAACGAATTTTCCACACAACGAACTTCTTTCAGGATATTTAGCGACTCTTGGTTTTACAGAGGTCCGACTGTATATTTATATATATACAGTCGGAGTAAAGGAGAAAAAATGTATTTATTTGTTATTAACTTGTACATTATCTCTGCAAGTTATTATTTCTGCGTCATTTTTTTTGGGGGGTTGGAAGATGAGCAGGAAAAGAAATTCGTGCACAGCATGTGCTTGTCGACCTGTTTCCTGTCCTGGAGGAAAAACTCGCTGAATGATGATCCTGTGCATTCAGAAATCCCAAATGAATGAATGGGAATCTTACAAACTTCGGAAACTATAATGCTACACTGACTTTGGATTTATGACTTTCTTTAAAAATAAAAGTTCCACTCTCAAATGTTCCAAACAGTTAAAAGATTAAAATGACTTGCGCAGGATGTTTTTCCCCCACGGGATTAATGTTTCTAAATTTAAATAGTTATATTAATTTTTCTTTGTTACCCAATCTTACCATAAAACAAAAATTTTACAGATTTTTTGCTATCTTAAATTTTTAAGTAAATTAACTATGGTAAAAGCAAAGCCTCTCTTTTAGAATATTATCCGAATAACTTTCATACAGCCAAATTTTTCTGTAATTTAACATAAAGTTAAAATTAAATTATGCAACTCAGATTTGCAATGAAACGTAATTATTACGTGACATTTTTTTTTTCTTATGGTTTGGTTTGCTAGAAATTTAAGGTCATTATGTTTTTTGAGTATCAATACTTCATGTTTAACTTATTTTAAAGACTTTTTTGCGAAAAGTTTTTAAATTGATTCTACGATTGAATTTTCAACACTTTCATTTCAGAAAACGAGAATGAAATTTTCCGATCATTATTATTAATAATACTTTTTCCCCTTTTTTGCTAATTAAAACAGACTTTTTTCAGATAATTGAGTTATTAACAAGAAACTTCCTTCAGGTTTTATATGTATTCTTTACTTTAGTACCTTTCATTTTTTATTAATTCATTACTACATATTTCAGAAGATTATTTTAATCTACTTACTTTACCAATTAAATACAATTCTTTTGTTTTTGGTGTTTAATAAGCTTTTGCAAAAACACAACTTAATTTGACAAAAACCGTTTTTATCCAGAAGTTGATAACATCTTTGATATCGTCACAATTCGTAAATTACTTTTAAAGAAAAAATAAATATCAGTGCCTTTGATGTTAAGAAAATCAAAGTCTGATTGATCTGCGGTAAAGTTGAAAGAAGTAACCTCTAAAAACTAACAATACTTAAAAGCACAACTAAAAGAGTACTTGAATTTTTCATTACGTTGATTTATAAAACATGTGAAGAATACTCCCTTTTTTTTCTCTTATTGAAAAAGATAAAGTGAACTTTAAGGCGTTTTACGGTTTCCTTGCTTCTTTCTTTAGTAAAAAACCAATCTATTAAAAAACTTTCAAGAACAATACACTAATTAAATAAAAATAGAAATTTGAAATAAAACGATGCATTTATTTTAATCTCTCACTGCAGACATGTCGTAGGGAAATGATTAAATTAAGGATTTTATCAAACCAACACGGGAGATTATCACTTCACGCAAGTTGTTAAAATAAGAACTCTGTAAGGTGATTTCTTCAAGGAAAGTAAGTGATTTTATTAAATCCCTAACCTGTTTCAGTGAAATGATGAAATAATAACGTCAAGAGTTTAAAAGTGTGGTGCATTATTAAATGTAGAGTAATTAATACATCAATAATAATTGAACTACAAATTATATATTTATTCGAAATTAATTAGCAAAATAATTAGATAATAAAGCTGGTATTTTTTTAAAAGGATATTTGTAGCAGAATTTCAAACATTTTTTTTAAAAAAAACTATACATTAATGTAGTATTTCAGAACTTTCGTACTTTATTTGTAAAACCATTTTTTAGCTATTATTTCTCTTTTTAAAATAGCTTTATTTATTATGCAAAAGCTTTCCTTTACCTATAAAGACAGCGTGGTCGAATTCTTTAATTTGTTTGTTTACATTATTCAATTGAAGTGTTATCCAGTTTCTAATTTTCAGGCATACAAATATTTAGCAATCGAAAGATAATAACACAAATAATATAGCTAAATAAAACTAAAAAATGATATTTAGGTCATTTTGTTTTGGTGCGTCATGTCAAAAGCCCAACGCTGCCTGTCAAGGACGAGGAAATAGAGGAGGTAAAAGGGAGTGGGTGTGGGTGGTGTTAACAACCGAAAACACATCTCTTTAATGCTGATTTGTTTATTTCATCAATTCACCAAAACAGTTTGGGGATTTGATCAAATCACTTACTTACATCAGGGAAATGACCTCAATGAGACGTAATTTTAATATTTTCCGTGAATTGATCCTCTACCTTAGGGATTTGATGGAAACCCTAATTTCATCACGTTCTAGCGACCTACACAATGAAAACTTTTTCGAAAAAAGTTTACCCTCCATGGTCTAACTTTTAGGGAGGTCGAGGTAGCCTAGTGGTCATGGTCACGAGTTCAAGCCCTAGTGTCACTGAAGGCCCGCCGTGTAAAACATGTGTTGATGTACGTTAAATCTGCCGTGTCTCCATGTTTTCTCATTGGAGAGGCGTGAAGATTCTGAGAGATTGTGCCAGCTAATGTTTTGTCCTCGTCTCTTGATTACGGTTCAAAATTATGAGATCCGCCGCCATTAGCCCAAGTGTAGCTTTAAACTGTGACATTAGATGTAATTAACTTTCATTATAACTCTTGGTATCTATTACTATATGTGATAATTATTTCATTCTGTGTAAAAATTGTGTAATAAAAATATTTTTTACATTTAGGCTAAATTTAAGTAAGGGGGTTTCAAGAAAAAATACCTACCGATGTACTTAGAATATCTTTTATGAATTAAATAATTGGAACGGTAATAGAGAATGTCTTTCCTTCACTTGGAATTTTCATTAAAATAATTTTTAATTTATCCAACTACCCTAAAATCATAAATATTTTTAAAAAATTGACATTTTTTGACTTTATTTTATAGGTCATTTTATTAGCGTTATAAAAATACCAAGATTTTTAATTTTCCATTCACTAGAACAAAAACTACAAGTGTTTTCGTCAAAGCAGATGCCTTAACTTTACACAAGATGTCAAACTTTAAAATGCTTTTTACTCGAAATGTGTTTTTTTCCAAAAGCTGAAACCGGTACAGCGATTGCTCAAAAAGTTTTTAAAATAATTTGCTGAATTTTTTTTGTGTATGTTCTGTATAACAGTAAAAGTGTTTTGACCTTCAGATTTATTAATCACTGTTTTATAACAAAATGTACAGTTCTTTAAGTGAATATAATCACTGTTTTTTTTTTAAGAAATTTCTTATAATAACTAAGATAAAGTTTTCCAGTTTTTGTAAAAATTAAAATATATCTTATCCTGAAGGTCATTTCAAAAAGGAATAGCAAAGTAATACATCCGATTTGAATAATTGAGAACTCGTTCATTTACTATTTGTACAGAGCGGGTCCTGTTTAGGTAATTTTTTTTGTCAATTTTCCCCAATTTTAGTAGTAATAACTTATTTTTCTTTTCTTAACTTTTGACTTTTTTTCTTAAATTGTACTGAATATATAAATCTAAAAATCACAAAAAAGAATCTCTATACTCTTTAAGGAAGGTTGTCGCCTGTAGTCGGATTATGTAAAACAAAACACTCACTGCACTTAGAATGTCATGAATTTAGATACCGTGAGTAATTCCTTCCATTTACAAAGTAATACTCAGAAGTGTTTCATATTATTAAAAATGGTTCAGATGTTTATATAGATTTGCTTCCGTCGCACATAATTAGAAGCAGAATTTATACTGTTGCTAGGGCATTTTTTGCTGAGAAAAATCTTAAAAATCAATGCTCTTTAAATCAGTGCTTCTCAAACTGTGGGGCGCGCTCCCTAGGGGGGGGTGATAACCCTATGAGGGGGGCGCGAGCATATTGAAAAGTCGAAAACAAAAGGTTATTTTTAAAAAAATTATTAATTTACTGGAAGTAAAAAAAAAATAAAATTCTGGCATATATAATAAAAATAATTTACATTCTTACCCTGATATAATTCTTACCCTGATGTATACTGCGTAATGCATTTTATGTTTAATTTATAACAATAAGTTAAGAGCAAGGTTAATAATTACCAATGACCCCATGGGATTGTCATATATAAAATTATATGCAAATATTAACACTTATCTTAATAATTTGTACGCGGTTTATGATTAGTCTCTAAAATGCCGATCAAAAATTACGTGATTCATGCCCAATGTCACCGGATAATACGTGGCGAGCGTATGTGGTGTTTGGGGGTTGGGGTAGAAAAGGAGTTAATGAGCACAAAACAATGATTGCTCGTTTCTACATTCTAAGTGTATAAAAATAAGTTGTGACGTCTCACGCGTCTTTTCTTTAACATGTCCTTTGGGTTCTTTGGGCCAGAATTAATGGCAACTATTTTCCAACCAAATCCAAGAAATGAAGTGTGAATGAAAGATGCAAATAAACAAACTTTTAAATATAGGATCTTAGAGTAAGCGGAATGGCAATGTAAGGTAATGTTTGGCAATTGAAGTTAGCTTGTGGCAGTTGAGGGTTATTATAGTTCGTGGTTCAAGTCTGAATGAGCTTTGCGTAATGTGAATACAAGTTATTAGGGATCGAATATATGAAACGGCCAAGTTGCACACCAGTGCATACAAAGACAAGCTTAAGCATAGAACAAGATTCATTGTTTCTCCAAGCAGTAATAAGGTAGGTTTGATTATGTAAACTTGTGGGTTCTTTTCTGATCGTGTTCGCATTGTGAATTGAAAATAATTGCAGACAGGATTTGGTCCCACTGTTTATTCCACACCTTCAATGGGACATTTCTTAAAATCAAGAATATATTGAGATGTTACAAGATTACGATACATCGTTCAGCCGTGTCTACTTTTCACGACCTCTCGTTTTCTTTGCCACCCTCTCTCTCTCTCCCGTTCCGACCTTTTTCCTCTCCGTCGTTGCCAGATCCTTTTCTTTTATCATCTCTCGTTCGACCTTTTGCCAGGTGCAGGCAGCGGTTCCTTACACGCCCCACCTAAGAGTAAAATTTGCCCCTTGTGGCTGATTTTACCATTTCAGACACCAGGAACAGAAAATTCACAAACCGTGAAACAGAAAATCTCTCCACAAACAGAACACACAATAATTTCAACAGTCAAAAGTCTTGATGATTTTTCTAGTGAAAGTTCCTTAATACAAACACATGAAATAATATTAATAGTTCACCCAATTGAAATAAGTGACTATGTTCCCAGAAAGATCTAAACTGTAATGGGATTGCAAACAGAAACATAGAAAACACATTATACAAAAAAACACACTAAATATATACATTACAGTTTTTATCTTAATCAAGACAATGTTTATTTCATTAACTCATGAATGAATGCTCAATGAGTTCACTAAATCCATATTAAGTACACAGTAAAAACTTTCCTACGGCTCTAATTTGCCTTTGGCCGGTATGATTTCCGACCCAACCCATCTCACCCATTCTAATACAAAGTTAATTTGTTTTACACGATTTTTCCAAATTTGCATCAGAATGTCTATATCGACTATTCGAGATACAACAAACTGCTCTAACATTCTTAAAACCTGAACCGTTAAATTACATCAATAAGAAGTGTATTCAATCTTAAACCTCACTTTTTTAGTCATGAAAATTCCAAACGACATAAAGCATGCGGCATAATTCTTCGTGAGAGAACGACAAAAATACCACTTCCACAAATCCAGTACCGTGATCCACGATGCTGCGCTATTCTTTTCTACAAAACCTTCCCTTTTCAACAAAAGATAAATCCCGGTTCTCGAAAATATCTTTAACAAAACTTCACGGGTTACCTTCGCACTGAGACTAGTCACCGGCCTAGCCTCGCCCCACCTAGTGTGCTGATCAACCAGACATAAAGTATATGTATGTCCCTTTGAGCTTGGTGGATCAATTGGACCTATCAGATCCATATTCACCACCTGAAATGGCAATTCAGGCCTTGCCACAGGTGTAATGGGTGATCGGTCTTTAATCCTAACCGATCGAGTGAGCTGACACTCTTTACATGATTCACAAAATTTCTTCACATCGGACCTTAGACCCTCCCAAAAGAAAGAATACTCAATTCGTTCAAGCGTCTTCTTGGGACCCATGTGACTACTGAACACGGAAGTATGCGCTAGTCTCAACACCTCCGTTCTTCTGCACTTCGGAATTACCAGTTGCCCAATACTCTCCCCGAGTATTTTATCTCTATGAAATAGATATCCATCTACTTCACAGTAGTTTCCTTTGCCTTCCTTAGCATACTTCCAAACCAATGCTAACTCGGCACAACACTCCTGTTCGGAACGAAAACTATCAGCCACCATGCTTCCTTTATCCATCTCAGCGGTCACCTCCTCATCCTTAGTACCCAATGTTCCCACTTCATTCCGACATCAAGTAATATTCCTTTGAGAATCCTCAATGTGCTCCTGTGCTTTCTCTGGCAGAATACCCGATGAAACCTCGGTTTCATCTACATTTCCTGAGTCAACCCTCAGGTCCTGAGAGCTTTGAGCCAGTGAATTCTCTTCACTCTGGGCTCCTCCCAACATATCCAAAACCTCTGGTGGAAGCAACATGTCTTCTACCAAACCTTCTGCCAAAGCACATAACACTTGCTGGTGCACCACATTAACCTGGCCACTGGTAGCAAGACCAATTGGAACATATACTAAAGGACATTTAACCGCTGGACCGAAAATACCTTTCAAATAAATCGTGGAAGCTCCTTCAACCGATATTCCAGGAACTAAGTCTTTCTTGATAACAGTAATTTCCGTACCAGAATCCACTAACGCATGGACTAACTTCCCATATACACTGATAGATGTTTTCACTAGTTTACTTAATTTGTCTTCAATAGCCCCCCTAGGAATGACTTTACCTAGCAAATCAACTCTAGCAGTGACCGTTCCATCTTCCAATTTTGTCCCTTCCGTTGACACCTTATTCACATTAAGTCTTTTATTATCTACCTCTTTGTTTTTCGGACAATCCCGCTTAAAATGTTTATCTGATCCGCAGGTGAAACAAGCGAATTTTTTAATTTCAGTTTCTTGACCCTTATCAAAGTTTTTCCTAGAAGAAAATTATCTGACTTTTTCTCCCCAAATGGCTGTTTACCCCAACTACCATTAAAACTTCTCTTTTCACTATCATTCCATTTAGCTCTCTCAGGTTCATCGTAGGATTTCCCTTTGGAAGCATAAAATGTATCACATTGTTTGCCCAAGTCCCTGGGTTTGTACCATTCTTCCTCTTGGAGCACACCAATATGGGTCGCCGTCTCAGAATCCAACATTTCAAACATTTTATCTGCTACGATCAGTTGATTACCTGACTCAAAATCATTCGCATCTCTTAACTTACAGTAGTATAACCACATCGATGTTAAACGGGACGCGAACTGAGAGAAAGTTTCGTCAGAGTTACGTTTGGCCTTTCTAAAATTTTCTAAACATATTTTTGGTGAGGGTTCATACTCCTTGAGCACAACCTGTTTTAAAGATTCGTAATCTTTTAATTCTTCTTCGCCTAGGTTAATTAATAAGTTTGACACTTTGTCTCCTAACATGCATAACAAAACCTTTGGTTTTAACTCGTCGCTAACCATTTCACTAGCGAAAGCCTTTTCAAGACTAGAAAAGAAATAGTTCCACCCGTCTGATTTATTGGGTACCTTTACAGTTAACAGCCTAACCATTTTAACTATTTCATCTAAAGATTTTACACGTGAGGTTTGACCATTATTTTGAGTAGCACTCTGATTAGCGTTCCTAGATAATTCTATTTCCAAGCGTAATTTTTCAATTGATAATTGTTCTTGTTGTTCTAGTTTTTACTGCTGTTCTGTCTCTGACCTTTCAGCTGTAATAACTTCCAATAACTCTTTTGCCTCTTCCTCCTTGTAATATTTACTAGAGATTATTAAATTCCTTAAAACAATTTTAGACATAGACGGATCAGGTGACTCATCTAAGTCCCGCGCTAATTGAATTAAGTCAACTTTCTTACTTCTAATGAGAAATGCCATTTTTAATCAAGCTAAACCTAATGCCAAATTACCTTCTGACAAATTTAACTACAAACACATAAATGACCTAGTACTATATAATTAACAAGCAAAAAAATAATGCACTCGTTTTTTCTAAGAGTACTCAAATTCCAGAAACACAATACGAAATATGTTTACAATAAAACTTATATGCGACACAGTTATTTGTTACTAATCAGAACGCAGAACCTTTTTCAAAAAAAAAAAAAAAAAAACACAATTAACAACATACTTTAGCTACATTACCATAGAATTATTTCTCAAATCATAAATCTACTCTCTTAGTTTCTTTTTTTTTTTTTATTAAAAGAAGAATCTTATGCAGGAAACAAAAAACCAATATACATATACATCCTAAATTACGAGCAAAGGAAATAACCTCAGATTGCATTAAACTATCAACTAACTGACAAATTGCAACACTTTTACTTAAAATGAAAAACTATCATATACTATTCAAAAAATAAAAACATGCCATATTCTGAGTCATAAATAACCTACAAAATCTCTTATTTACAACATTTTAACAGGAAGTCTGTCTACTTGAAATACATATACACATTTTTTTTAATGGATATTTTTCACCCACTCAAACATACATTTTTCGCAACCATTATTTCAAGATAAATTAATCTAATTCTTTTTTTTAAAATTCTGCAAACTGAATTGTTATGCAAAACACTTTCTATACCCATATTTTAATTTTTGATTCAACTTCAAAACAGTAAAGAATGATGATAAAAAAGAAATTATAGTTTAACACTAGAACTCTAAATACCATATTTTACAACATTTAAAATGATACCCTATCATTTCCAGGTAAAATAAGTACACAATTTTCTTATTTCATCTACACAATAATCCAACAACATAGAATATTGCAATAAACCAATGCAATTTTCTTTTTTCAGATATATCTGCTTTTTCTATTTTATTTTTAAAAAAACAAATTAAATATGACTGCATCCCATTACTTTTTTAAATAGTCACACAATATTTTAACTTAGGGGAACAATAGCCACTTACCTCGACATGAACGCTGTTTCTGTACTTGAACACTTTTCAGATCACGGCTCCATTCAGAAACTGAAGAAAAATACGGCATCTGTTTGTTCATGGCCCAACTCGGCAGGTGATGGTAAAACTCCATATGAAGAAGGTCTTGTTTTTTTCACTTGAAATTGCTGCAGGGCAATTCCCGGGATGCACGTGGTCATCAACTTGAAAATACACCACAGGATTCCATTTCCTTCTTAAAAATTTTCTTTCAAACTGAATGTCCACTAGACCTTTTGTTCACAACTTTGTAGTACGAACACCGATCAATTTGAAATATTTTGTTCCTTTAACTTTTGCTCCATTGCTTCCCACTCCTGACACCAGTGTAAACTTGTGGGTTCTTTTCTGATCGTGTTCGCATTGTGAAATGAAAATAATTGCAGACAGGATTTGGTCCCACTGTTTATTCCACACCTTCTATGGGACATTTCTTAAAATCAAGAATATATTGAGATGTTACAAGATTACGATACATCGTTCAGCCGTGTCTACTTTTCACGACCCCTCGTTTTCTTTGCCACCCTCTCTCTCTCTCCCCCGCTCCGACCTTTTTCCTCTCCGTCGTTGCCAGATCCTTTTCTTTTATCGTCTCTCGTTCGACCTGTTGCCACGTGCAGGCAGCGGTTCCTTACAGATTATTTAATATTAGAATCGGAGATTAGGCGGTTCGCTTATTGATTTGTGGTCTGAATTAGATTGTCTTATTATAAATATATTGTCTTATTATATATATAGTATTGTCTTATTATAAATATATTGTCTTATTATATATATATATATATATATTGTGTGTGTTGCGTATTTTACCATCGTAGATTCTCTCAAATTAATCATTATAATTTAATTTGTTAAAGATTTAAGTTGAATATCTTACTAAAGTCATATTAAGATAATGTTTGATCCTAGTTCTTTCGTGTTAATCCTACGCCTCTAGCTCACGCTGATACTTCGAGAGATGTTCTTCCAAGGGGCGGAACATCATAAAGTTTCTACATTCGAAATAAGTAAATCCTTCGCAAACATTGTCTAGATCATTTTATTGCATTCCAAATGCCTTCGGAATAGCTTTAATGGATAGCAGTTCACAGAAAAGATCGTACTTTGGAAAGACGTATATATACGTCCAGGGCAAACAACGCACAGGCTGAGTGAGTCGTTTATATACGCACTTGAAGTTACAGTCGCATTGTAAATTTAGTATCAAAGTATAGTATTATTGAATTTAATACATTGTTATTGTATGGAAGGGGGGCTCGATGAAAATTGTGATTGAATATTGGGGCGCAAGTATTGAAAGTTTGAGAATCACTGGGTTAACTGCATGAATATTTAATGTTATAGATATATATTTGAAACACCGGAGCTACTGAGGATATTGAGCCAGTGTTTATTTGCACGACACTATAAAGAAACATGAGGGCTGTCCGGTGACGGACCTCGTCATTTTGAACCAACCTTCAAGTGACGGGGAAGACACTTGAGCAAATACTCCATCTCCCAACTTTAACACCACGCTAAAGAGAATGATTTTGAGCGTAGACAGATTTAACATGCATCATCCACTTCACACGACGGATCTTCATTAGCACTAGGACTCGAACTCACGATACGTCAGTCACGAGTACGTGAGTATGCCACGACCACTGGGGTAACGCAGCCGAACAAGTTCTTGAATACGTTTTGTAATCAATAAACTTTAACTAAAGAAGGCCATAAGGTTTAAAACCTTTAATTATCTAAATTGTTTCTGTCATACACAAATTTCCCTCTAATTTCATATTATGTAAATATAACGTCAACAAAATTTTATTCAGTCGAATAGGGTAGTTTTAGTTTCAATCGTACTTCAACATATTTATTTTTTCGACACTGGAAAATTTAGTGTACCATACTCCTCATCTGTTTAGATTTCCTTAACTGTAACCCCGAAGATATTATGTACATAAAAAATATTATAAAAACTTAATATACTAAAATAATTAATGAAAGGGATTTTTTTTTTCCTGCGTTACCGAGTGTAGCGCTACTTGTTGGTAGAATTGTATGTTTCGGTAGTCTAGTGGTTAAGATTACCAACTCATGGTCAGCGTATTATAAGTTTGAACCCTAGTGCCACTGAAGACCCTCCGTGTGGAGGGGTTGATGCACATTAAACCTGCCATGATTTAATGTCCTCTAATAAGTCAGAGAGGGTGCTCCAGGTCAGATATTTGTTCTCGTCACTTGACCGTTGTTCTGAATTACCAGCTACCGTCGCCAATAGCTCCTTTTGGGTGAACTCGGTTCCCTTGGACATTCCGCCACTAGCCCTAGTCTTGCATCAGAGTGCGCAGCCACGGTGGCCTAGTGGTCAAGGTATCGGATCGTGGCTGGCTTCTCATGAGTTCGAGCCCAGTACCACAAAAGACCCACCGTGTAAGGGCGCGATGCACGTTAGAGCTGTCAAGAGCTCAAATGTCCTCCAATTGGAGTAGTGTGGTAGTTAGGAGAAAGGGTGCCAGCTCAGGTGTTCATCCTCGTCACTTGACCATGGTTCAAAATTACGAAGTACGACGCCAAAAGCCTTCGTGTAGCTGAACAGTACGACGTTAATATTCATTCATCCACCAGCCCTCGCCTTGCGTCAGAGGGCGACATTAGTGAACACTCACTCACTGTTAGTGAAGCCTCACCTGAAAGCGTGTACCTTTCACGAATATATATATAACTTCAAATAAATTTCACTTAAAATAAATGATTTTGCTTCGCTTGTCAATGAACTATTTTTCATCCTTTCATGTTAACTGTTTACAAAATCACAGCTTTTGGGCTTTGAAATTAACTTCAATCGACAATATTTGTTGAGAGAACACGGGAAGATTTGAATTGGACTTGAAGACTGTTGATTGCTATATTGAAGATTAACACTCTGGCCATACTGCATCGAATTCGATGCATCGCAAAGTAATGGATTATGTTTTTTTAATTGGTGAATGCTCATTCGATCTCTTCTGGCAAGTGCAAGGTACGCTGAGCTTACATTACTTAAATTTCAAATAACGTTAATATAATTTGCTTCAAAAAATTTCAAAATCTTAGAAAAATATTTCTATACCGGCCACATTACGGAAATTAACTTTAGTAAGTTAGATAATTATTAACCAGATAAATTGTTAGCTTATATAATTAGACAATTTTAGAAAGAGTAAGAATAGGTCCTTTTTAGGACTTTTAGAATATTTGATCAGGGTATGGAAAATTTCATTTCTGTCGAATTTTATTGAAAAGGAAGTAATTGCGAGCGAAGAGTTAAAAAAAAATATTTGATTACCTATACGAATTTCGAGGTATCTTGAAAAAATTTAAGCTTTTAGAAGATAAAAATAATTTTTTCATTTTTGATTTAAAGTGTTTGGGTTAATTATATTCTAAGAAATCAATATTAAGTTAAGTTGTCTAACTTAAAGAATGGAAATAAATTGAGATTACTTCACAGCCGATAATAACATTGTA
The DNA here is from genome assembly GCA_019973935.1 of Trichonephila clavipes. Taxonomy (NCBI): domain Eukaryota; kingdom Metazoa; phylum Arthropoda; class Arachnida; order Araneae; family Nephilidae; genus Trichonephila; species Trichonephila clavipes. The sequence goes on along the minus strand of BMAU01006224.1, from coordinate 59,531 downwards.
CCATATGAATGAATAATTACAAAAACTGACATACATTTTGAATAAACTTTTCATGCTATAATTCTTGTTCTCTTGTTTTTCATGCAAACCATATAAAATAAAGTAATCCTATGTCAATATATTACGTGTAAATCTTTATGATCTACAACTATCACTGTTGCTTCATATTAATTTACATTTTTTTTTACTTTGTTCTTAATTTATTTGTAGGATTTAAAAATAAAATATTATTATAAAAATGCAAGATTCTCTCTTCTTGATTTAATTTTGGAAATTAATACTAATTTTTTTTATAATATTAATAGTCGGAAATTATATATTAATATTGAGGTATCAACAGTTTTAACAAACCACCAGTTAGCAACGAACAACCAAAATATATTTTAAAATTTTATTTATACAGGATTGATTTTTTTAATTAAAATAGTCAGAATAATTAATTAGATAAAGCTGACCGAGGGTTCTAAATGCGAATAAAAAATAATTCATTAATTTTTCGAAATATTGTCATTTTTTAAATTATACGTTTGTTTTTAATGTTTGCTTTTAGCTTTGCTTTTAGATCCTTTTTTCATAAAAACTTGTTAAAGTAGTTGAATTAGTTTACTGTACTAGTAGTACTATAGTTTATGCTTCAATGTGTGTTCATACTTTACTGTTTCTTACACAGTTCATTAAAAATGCTGCATGAAGAAGGCAAAATACTTTTAAGGTATCCGACTACGTTCGGAACCGTGATTTTGAAAAGCGCACAAATGAATAATTTTCATGATATTTAGTGTCACTTAGAATAGAATATATGCATAAAATTGTTTTAAGGACATTTTGACAAAAATATTTAAATATAATATTTTGGTAAAAAATTAACTTAGAATAATCTTTTTCCCAAAAGTTATCCTTTTGTGAAAAATGCTTCTATTATAATAATATTTTGCCTGTATATAGATCAGACCTCTCTACAGAGGCTCAACTAGAATTTTTGAAATATACAGCTTAGAAGAGGGTTTATTCATATTTTACGACAGCAGAGGGGAGCAATTTTAAGAAAAAAACGCCAATAATTACCGGGTGATCAAAAAGTCAGTATAAATTTGAAAAATTAATAAATCACGGAATAATGTAGATACAGAGGTAAAAATTGACACACATGCTTGGAATGACATGGGGTTTTATCAGATAAAAAAAATAAAATTCACAAAATGTCAGTGACTGCGCATGAAAATCGCGTAGAAAAGGGGCTGTCATGAGAGAGAGAATCAGTTGCACCAGCAGTCGTAGCATGTTGACGTTACCTGAAAAGGCACTGTTAGTGAAGGTGTATTATCAGAATGGGGAATGTGCTAGTGCAGCGTTTCGTTCCTATCGCCATACGAAGGGGATTCGAAGGGGTAAAGGTCCGTTGACAAATGCAGCTGTGGCGAGAATGATTTCTAAGCTCGAAGCAACGGGTTGTTTAGACGATAGACCCCGTAGTGGCCGACCGAGCACACGGCGGAATGCTGCTGAGACGGTTAAGGATGAAATGGAGACTGTAGCGGGTTCGTATATGCACGGGGAAGTCAGCGCTTGTGTAGTCGCATGTCGCACCGGCATTCCATACACTACTGTTTGGTTGGCACTTAGGCGTACCCTTCGATGCTATCCGTACAAAATCCATCGGCATCGTGAATTGTTACCTGGCGATTCCGTGAATCGGAGGGTATTTGCGGTGTGGGCGTTTCAAAAGATGGCGGAAGATGACGATTGGTTGAGTAACTTGTTGTGGACCGACGAAGCTCATTTCACGCTCCGAGGGTCTGTTAACACCCACAACTGCAGAATTTGGGCTACTGAAAATTCTAGAACTGTCGTGGAAACTCCATTGCAAGACGAGAAAGTCACGATATGGGTTGGATTTACAACATCTACCGTTGTCGGGCCTTTTTTTCTTCGAGGAAATGCGTGATTCTGGTTTTGTAACTGCTACCGTGACGGGTGAGCGGTACGCCGATATGTTACAGAATCGCATCATCCCCAGCCTGGCTGATAAACACCTGCTGGAACGTACGAATTTTATGCAGGATGGCGCTCCACCCCATATTGCTAGACGCGTGAAAGATCTCTTGCGCAGGTCGTTTGGTGATGATTGTGTGCTCAGCCACCACTTTCATCATGTTTGGCCTTCCAGATCTCAGTCCGTGCGATTATTGGCTTTGGGGCTACCTGAAGTCGCAAGTGTATCGTGATCTACCGACATCTCTAGGGATGCTGAAAGACAACATCCGACTCCAATGCCTCACCAAAACTCCGGACATGCTTTACAGTGCTGTTCACAACATTATTCCTAGACTGCAGCTATTGTTGAGGAATGATGGTGAACATATTGAGCATTTCCTGTAAAGAACATCATCTTTGCTTTGTCTTAATTTGTTATGCTAATTATTGCTTTTCTTATCAGATGAAGCGCCATCTGTCGGACATTTTGTGAACTTTATTATTTTTTTTGTTCTAATAAAACCCCATGTCATTCCAAGTATGTGTGTCAATTTTTACCTCTTTATCTACATTATTCCGTGATTTATTAATTTTTCAAATTTATACTTACTTTTTGATCACCCGGTATTTCAATGGGTGGTAACTCTGAAAATGTGAATTTTTCAAACATTCTAGTTGAGCCTCTGTAGAGAGGTCTGAGCTATATGCGGGCAAAATATAATTATAAAAGATCCATTTTTCACAAAAGGAGAACATTTGGAAAAAGGATTATTCTAAGTTAATTTTTGCCAAAATATTATATTTAAATAACTTTTTTTTGTCAAAATGCCCTTAAAACAATTTTATGCATATCTAATCTGACACTAAATATCATGAAAATTCTCCATTTATGCGCTTTTTTAAGATCACGGTTTCAAACGTAGCCGGATACCTTAAGAATTTATTTTACTGTCTTTCTTCGACCTTGGAAATTGATATTAATACTGCTCTGAATTCTGTAAATTTGGTATTTTATTTTAAAACAGAAATATAGCTACAAGAGTTCATTTTTTAAAAAGAAAAAATATTTAAACGAAATGGTATATGTCTGCCTTCGATGAAATAAACTTATACGGACTATTTTACTTTTTGTGAGCAATTGTAAAAAAAAGTGAAATGCTTTTCTCCATCTATTCCTACGTAAATGTCATTCACTGGGATAGTAGGAAATCGCTTTTTTGAAAACCTGGAAATTTTCTTCAATATTCTTAATTATATTTTATTTCTTGTTCCATTTTCCAATGTAGTCTACTTTTCACATATCTTTATAAAGAATATATACCATCTTTTTTTAAAATGAAAGTTGTCTATCAAATTAGTCGCAATACCAAAGAGCATCGAGAGACAATTTGTTTGCTTTTGAATTTCGTATTCGTCTGACAGTCGTCTCGTTTGACCAATCCAATAGAATGATGACGTCTGAAAAACTTTTTTGAAAAAGAAAGAGATGAGAAAAATCTCGAAATATATATACGAATAGAGATGAAAAAAAGAAGTCAGACAGCTAGAAATGTTGAAATGGTTCCTTTTGATAACTATATTTACACGAAGACTTGCATTATTCGTACAACGAATATTATTTCACGAACCCTTTATTATTTGCTATGTCGCGACACATCAGAAATTCTTACGAATGCTATTATGTACTATCCAAAACGTGTATGTATTATATACTAGGTAATTACACATTTTAATAGCCAGCGATTCATGTGCAAAATTAATTCAACTGGAAATTTCGCACCACCAAAAACGGAAAAAGACTTCGAGCATACCTAATATTAATTAATTTTCAAGATAATGTTAAGTACTTAAAAAAAAAAATTGTACCTGCAGATCTAAGACTGATAGAATTCAGCGTTTCTTAAACTCCCCCTAGGGTGAGGGATATGTCTACAAGCGGGGCGCGAGCCTACTGAAAAGTCGAAAACAAAAGATTATTTTCAAAGAATTATTAATTTACTGAAAGTAAACAAAAAATACATTCTGACGAATAAAAAATAAAAAAAACATTAACACTTACAAATATATCAGCACACTGCACTACTCATTTTATAATTAATTTAACAATAAGTTTAATAATTACCAACACATATCTTGATAACTCGTACGGTTTATAAATAATTTCTTAACTGCCTATTAAAAATTACGTTATTTGCTCTCCAATGCCTCCGTTTTTCACGTAGGCATGCGCATGTGATATACTGGGAGTGGGAAGAAAATGAATAAATAAGGAAATTCTATGATATAAGTAAATACTTCGCTAATATTGTGAAGGTTCCTTTATATATTGAATTCCAAAGCTTTCGGGATTTTAAGGATAGCAGTACACAGAAAATATCGAGAAGTTCGGAAAGACATATATATACATCCGGTGCATTTAGCGTGCCAGTTGAACGAGACGTATATAAAGGGTGTTTTTTTAGAGGTATGAAACTTTAAAAAAAATTCATGTCAATCGAATAATACATCGTTGTTTTATTGCAATTTAAAGTTCTATACCTCTAAAAAAACACCCTTTATAAGCCTTTGGCACACTTAAAAGGTTAATTGATTGGATATTGACGGACCACGTAATTTTCAACCATGGTCAAGTGACGTGACACCACATGAGCTGACACCCCCTCTCCTAACTACCACACCACACCAACGGGAAGACGTATCAGCTCTCGAGAGATTTAACATGCATCCCTGCCCTACACGGTGGGTCTTTAGTGGTACTGGTTCAAACTCGTGACAAGGCAAGCCACGGTCTGATACCTATACATTCGGCTACCGCGGCCACCTTAAAAGGCTCAAGTCTTATTGTATTTTGAGGGTCAAAGTATAAAATTATTGAATTCAATACATTGTTATTTGTATGGAAGGGGAAATGCTATGTGTAAATTATCATTGAATATTGGGTTCGGAATATTGAAAGATCGAGAAGAACTGGTATAATTCCGTGTATAAAAGTTAATAACTATCATATTATAAATTACATGTATTTGTAAACAGTTAGTAGGAGATACATTATTATTTACAAAAAAGTTGTTGGTTTTGGTCACAGATTAATGTGAAATGTTGCACCCTTTAGCTGAGGATAAAATCTCAAAATGAGAGTAATGCTAAATTAAAAATTGACTAATGTCTAACCATTTTTGTGAGCTAACATAGGCAACAATTTTATAAATCATGTTATTTTCTTTATAAAAGTTATCATTACATTATCTTTTTTTAAGAAAACTGTAATTAGGAAAAGGTACAAGTAATTTCCCTAAAATTCTATATAATTTCATGAAGAATTTATTATACTTTATTCTTTATGTATTTTTGAAATAAGGACTGATGTAATTTGTTTTCTTTATTTATAAAAAGTGGAGAAATCAAAGTTTTAAAATACCCATTATACATGTTTTAATACTAAGATAATGACATATAAATTGCATTAGTTGATTTGTGTTAGTAATCTGCATTTCTCATTACTTAAATAAAAATATTTTAATAGCATAATAATAATAATTTTTAATTTAAGATAGGTTTTAAAAATGTTGACGATTTATGAAAAAATAATTGCAACCGTTTATCACAATATTATCTTCATGGATGTTAGCAAAGTGTTGAATTTAATTTTATCCATATTTAAGAACTTAATCTCGTAAAATATATTAGATCGTATAAAAAACACTTTCAGAACGTGCTCTTCTTTTCTACTTAACACACTTTTGTGGGGAGAAAATATCTTTTGCTGCCATCACATTTTCTCTTTTTATGCATGGTACATTTGCAAGAGGGACAAAATCATCTAGCAAAGGAGAAAATTTAATCTTGAGTGTTATTAGATGAGGCGAAGAAAGCGGCGAATATTTCCCTATAAAGTTTGCTTTCCCCATTACCAACGAGTTTATCATTGTGAATCATTATGTATAGCATAAGGTAAATAAGAGGAGGGGGAGAGGAGGGGAGGTTGTGTGAAAAGAAACGTGTTTGGAAATCATGATGCGTGAACCTCCCCATCCACGTTTCGAATGTAGGTGACAAATGCTTTTCCGATAAAAAAGAAATTGAAAAAAAAAGAACAGCAAAATAGATTTTTGAATTTCTAAAACATGAATTTGTTGAGAACTTCAAATCCACGATGATTCATTTCCCTAGAAATGTTAAAAATGGAATTGTTGCAATTTTTAAGATAAGGATAAAAGAGAAACTGCTCTTTCAATTTCTCGCGAAAGTATGGATTTATTCATACAACCTCATTAAGTTTTTGTTAATGGATATTTTTGCTCTAGAGAAATATGTAATTGCATACCTCATCACGAATATTTATAATATATGAAATGATTGGAAAAGTATTTTTTTCTATTATAAATCAATTATTGTGTAATGTTCCCCTGTAGACGGAGAGAATATTATATATATATATACTAGCAGCCCGACCAACGTTGTCATGTACACACGTTTTAAATCTGAAAATTTCAAACTTTTTTGAATAAGTTGGACCAATCTGGACCGTTTTGGTGAACATTTTTATAAAAAAAGTTATTACAATACCTGACTTCATCACATGTACAGTTTCCACAATTCGATCTATTGATTGCGTGTAAGTGTATATTATGAACTAAATTGAATATATATAGTAGAAGCTATTCTGAAGAGAAACTTAAAATGTTGTTGTTGCACGCCCCAATTGGTCAGCAGTGCTAGACCAGGTCCATGACATCGTACACTTTCAGAAGGTCCAACACCAGCAAGGGATTGTCTGCTAAATCCTGCTTGGTGAGCCCTATGCACTCGAGGATGTGAGCAGGCGTGGCCGGCTCAGAAGAACAGTTCGTGCACATTTCAAAGCTCTTGCGTCCTGCGGAAAATTTCATTGATTTGATATGGCCACTTCGAAAGCGGGCTAGAAGATTTTGACCCTGTCTTGTAAAACCATGTGCCAGAGAGCCTCCAGGACGAGAACATTGATACCAATGGTGCTCTGGGGGGGAATAATCCATGCGGTCTTATTCTGGTGTTTAGTTCTAGAGAAAAACTCAAGAGGTGAGAGGTGCTGACGGCTCTGGTACCTCGCAAGCGCCAGCCTTGGCCAAAGTGTCCGCAATCTGATTTCCCTCTAGATCTATGTGAGAGGGAATCCACTGCAGATGAATTTGATGCGATGTGGAAAGTCGTTTTAACTTAGTGAGTATTGACACTCCGATATTATCTCTCACACTTTGCCAATTGGACAAGTGCTGTATTGCACTTCTATTATCGGACAGTATCCGAATCTCTTTTCGATTTGGAAGAGGTGCAAGAGAACAAAGGGCCTCATCAATGGCTCTTAGCTCACTGCGAAAAACCGAGTAACCGTCTGGATTTCTCCTCTTTATTCTTAAGATATGGTATTGCGATTTGATGTAAATTACACTGCCTGGTCGATAAAAATCGTCTACTGCCATCCGTATAAACCTGAACGGCGTCAATTGGTATATCTCTAATTCTCTCTAGAGCTAATTGCTTTAGCTAGGCTGGAAGGTCTGTTTGTTTATTCAAGTGTACTGGTTATTCTGGATGGAAGAAGACCCTGTCAAGATCATCCGCTGGGTCAAGACATTGTGACAGGTGATGAGGTTCCACAGCACCAATGGTTAGGTTAAAAGAGACCACTTGGCTGAAGGAACTGTTTCTCCTGAGTCTCTGGTTATTACACCAATCTTTGAAGTACGATTTCGAGAATACAGACTTCCGAGTTTGTTGTAGTATTTTGATAGACATGCGCGTCTCCTAAGGCTAAGGGGTTGTAGGTCCACCTCGACAAGTACTATATCTCTGGGACAAGTATTTTTTAGGCCAGTGATGATCCGAGCAGCGCTGAGCTGGACCTTTTCAAGTTTCTGAAGATTTGTATCGAAGATTTCCCTGTACTGTCCATGAACAATACAATGAAACTTAACATGTTTTAATTAAATGATAAATAAGATAAAACTCAAGCTATTTTCATAACTGGTATACTTTTTTAATGCACAATAAATAAATCTATTGCAATGCTATTGAATGCACAGTATTTTTCGTTAATCCTTGAGGGGTATAAACAAACAAATGCGATGGTTCGCCAACCCTCGGACACGCAACGTACATTTGCCGTGCGAAAAACAAAAAAAATTCCGCTCTTATTTCTTTTTTTTCTTGCCGCGTATTAGTGGAATAAACAAAACACAGGGATAAAACAATTATGCGTTTTAAGGTTTCTAATTAATTTCTTTTTAACTAATAGCTATATCGTACTGAAATCTGAATCTAAATCATTCTTGAATCCTCTTGAATCCGCACAAAAAATTTCATCAAAATTGATCCAGCCGCTTAGGAGGAGTTGAGTCACATACACACGCACAGAAGATTTATATATATATATAAAGAAATAAACATATTCATCATATATGTATTATATTAATAGAATATTTCATACTCTTTTTTTTTACTATGCCCTTATCTGTTTATTTAAATTTTAACGAGATAATTCACTTATATTTTTTCCTAATCTTTACCATTCTCTTTTATTTGCATTATTTTATTTATAAGTTAATATTTTTTCCTTCGATTATGGATCCTTAACACCTGAAAACTATTGAGCACTAGTTTTAAAACTGATGTCTTGTAAATAAGTACTTATGTCGTGTATATCCAATTTTTCTTAAGTTTTCTTAGGGTTTTAGACGGATTTTTTTTAAAAATTTGGATTGGCTACAAAAAAAGATCCGTAAAGTATCTCTCTCCTTAAATAGTGAAACAGATTTTTTTCTTTAATCCAGAAAATTCGACTGTATCCGATTGTCCTATATAAGTATTGAGCCTCTCATTTACGATTTCAGAACATAGAAACCAAATAAAAGATGATATTTTTAACAATCTTTGTTTTTAATAAAAAGAACGAGTTACATATGAATAGTTCTTTTATTGTTCATTCCCTTTATATTTTCAGGAGCAAAGCCGTTTGTTCATCCTATTTCACAAAATTAAATCTTATTTAATTCCTACTATTAGCTCACTCTCTCTATATTTCATATATTTTTATATTTATCTTGTTCAAATATTCAATCGTTAATAAAATACTTTCTATTCATCCAGTCAAGTTCTAATAAATCTTTTTAAACTTGTAGTGGATGACACTTGGTGTTAGTACAGATTTTTCATACATTAATTAAATTTATAATTAAATTAATTACTGGTTTTTGAAGCCAACTTAGATTCATCTCTATTGTTGTAACTATCTAACTGTTAAAACAAAGACAAATGTTGGTGCCGAAAACCTGTTTTTCAGCCAAACTGGGTGTGCATTGTTACAACAATGCGGACAAATCATGCTCTTTTTTCATTTTATACTATTAGTTCACTCTCTCGCTATATATATATCTTATTCAAAATTTCAATCCTTAATAAAATGCTTTCTATTCATTCAAAGTAGGAATTGACATAATTTTTTTTTTATATTACTTGTTTTTTTATTCTTAAAAAAATAATGCGTGACGTAAACAGTATTACTGTTTCATTTGCTTAAAACCTAATCCACTTGTTATTTGTTGAATTACAAAGAAAACTAACATAATTCTCTTTGGTTGCTTGATGATGTCAATGGCAGCTCTTTTGTTGACATAGCGGAGCAGAATAATTTGTTTTATTTACATTAAGCATGCTTGAATATTTTTTTTTTAGTTTTTAAAGCTTACTTATTATCGTACAACTTTATTAACGAGTTATTTTGGAGCTTGTGGTTATATAATAATTTTAAACTTTTTACAGCACACACACACAAGTAATATATAAAAAAAATTAAGTCAATTCCTACTTAGGTCAACAAAGAAAATTTTATTTTGGTTACTTTTTGTTAAATATAAATAATTACACTTAATATAAATATGTATAAGCAAATGACAGAATTACTATATTAAGTGACAAAATTGAAAGCGATTTTCCAATTTCCTTTCTATATAGGGTGTTGGACTCTCTTTTTGTCTGTTTGTTGCTATTAATTCCTTCATTAAATTGACTTATTCTAATAAAACAGTATAGTATAAAAGAAGACAGTTTCTCAGAAATTCATCCCAGGTGGGATTCGAACCCATGACCTTTGGATTAGATGTCCAACGCGCTATTTATTGAGCTACAAGGACACAAAAAACTATTTTCTTTCCTATATATGCTGTTGGACGAAAATTTTTGTCCGTTACTATTTATTCATTTTTTAAATTTAATTTGGGAAATAACAGATAAAACTGCATTAATATCAAGTATCATCCACTAAAATTTTTTAAATATATATTTGAACTTGACAGGATGAACAGAATGATTGAAAATTTGAACACAAGATATATATATAGCGAGAGAGTGAACTAATAGTAGAAATTGAATAAATGAAAAATAATAAGAATCATAAGATTAAGAAACATATAATCTCTGTTCATTAATTTTAATTGGCGTTTATTAGATGTTTCTGTGGTTCTGAATGTCTGGTAAGTAGTGTAGAGTGAATGAATAAATTTACTTATAGTTTTCTTTTACTTCCAGTATGTTAGTGCACTTTTTGAAACTGTTTCTTTTACTATATTTCATTTCTTTATCTTGATATATATATTATATAAATGAATTTAGCTATTTTTTTCTTCCTTTTTAATACATTTGGAATGTGACTATACTGCTGAAACATTTATTCTATTATAATCTTTAAGTTCTATATTTTATCAATAATGGGGTGAAAAAATGTTATTTTAGTTTTTATCTCAGTATCATGTATGAAAAAATAATTGTTGTTCCACATTAAATAAAAATATAGGAAATTTTTTTGTTCATCTCTAGTGTTCTTTCTTCCTAATGTTGTATTTAGCTTGATAAGGCTAATGACAAACAAATTACGTAATTTCGTTCTTTAATTTTCATTTTTCTTGGAGAATAATATTTGGAAATGAATTCATTATTCTTCATTATCAAATAATCTTGTTTCTTTTTCTTTTCGCATCTGTTAAGATAGTCAATTTTTCTCTCTCGTGTAAAAACACTGAATAGCATGCTTTCTTAATTTAAACACAACATAAAACATACAATTATAAAAAAAAAAAAAAAAAAAAAAAATCATATTTTTCAAGAACTAATTCTCTTGTGAGAAATCTATCACTAAGAATATAAATTTTGCACCCAAATTTATGATTTTCATTACCTCATAGGCAATATCACAATTCGGAAAAGATATATTAAAATATATTTATAATTATTGCTTCCATTTCCTTTTAATAACCTTGAGTAATTATTTTCCCCACTATTTTCAGACCGAGGAGATGGTATTTACCAGTATTTCTACTAGTTGCGTTTAGATTGCTTTGCATAAGTCATCAATGTTGGAACTAAACTGCAATAGCACCTATTATGCGGCATAAGCATTTGTAAAATGTTTAGTATATGTAAAATGTTTGGCGTAGGAGCGGTACTTGAATTGATTTTTTTCCGGTCTGAACACAGATTGGTTTTCAGAAATTCTTGATTAATTACCTTGATAATTATTATTGAAATGACATGCAATCGAACTTTCATATAACGAACCCTTTTATTGCGAAATTTTCTTTATAGAAAATTTTTTCGTGGAACCAAGAACAGTTCACGATTTTTTTTCGTAAAATAACCTCCCAATAGCGAAGCGCATTTTCTATATAACAAACTTTTTCTTTTGTAATTCAATTTTCGTTCTCCCTATTTTTAAAACAATTCTCGACATTTCAAAGTATTCTCTCTTTTAACACATTTTATGGTAGCTATAAATCTTGAACAGGTTTTATTAAATGCCTAACTCGCTCAGAGCAACAAAATTCTGCGCTTTCATCCAAGAAGTACAACCTTTCGCCCCCCCCATTGTCCAGTTTACTAGAAATATCTTCAACATCCCCTTTCACCCTCAGGGGAGTTATCTCGTGTCCCCGTGTTCTTTTACTACTCTCCTTTCATTTTTAGTGTTGATCCGCACGTGCTGGTAGCTTCATTTTTAGCAGCTCAAAAAGGTCAAAACTTAAGTGCTTCACACAGCGTCAAAGAAAGAAATTTAATTCTTCCGGAAGTGGCTAAGGGGTCACACAAGAAACTTTCCTCGCTGTTTTTCTTTCTTTCTATTTTGATAGGTAAGATATATACAGTAAATACAGTCGGACCTCTATTTAACGAAGTTGCTAAATACCGTAAAAAGGTTCGCTATATGGAAAATTCGTTAAACCGCATAAAACAAATTTTAAATTCATAATCACTGTATACTATAAAAAATAATTATTCACACCTTTTTTTAAACTAATATGTTTATTTTATATATCTTACCCATCAAAAAAGATAGGAAGAAAGAAAAACTGCAAGGGAAAACAAAAAAATGTCGAAGAATTCACTGTATTTTCAATATTAAAATACTTTTATACTAAAATTCATGAATTTTTTAAGGACATTTTATAACTTTAAGCATATAAGTAATATTAAGCATACATTATGTTATAAATAGAACACGGGAAATCTCCACTGAGGGTGAAAGAGGATATCGACGATGTTTCTAGTGAACTAGGCAATGGGGGTTGTAGGTTGCTCTTGGATGAAACGTCCAGAACTCTATTGCTCTCGGCGAGTTAGGGTCTAATAAAACCAGTTCAAAATGTATGGCCACCATAAAATGTGTTGAAAGAGAGAATAACTTGCAATGTTCAGAAATGATTTCAAAAAAGGGAGAAAAAATTGAATTACTAAAGAAAAATTTCGTTATACAGAAAATGCACTTCACTATAGAGAGGTTATTTTACGAAGAAATAAAGAAATGTTCTAGGTTCCAGAAAAAGTTCACTATATCTGCTATACAGAGGTTCGACTGTATATATTTACAAAAGGGTTTACTTTTTTAATATATAGTGATATATATATATATATATATATATATATATATATGTGTGTGTGTGTGTGAATTTGAATTTATTTTTTATGTGGCTAATAACGAAAATTGAAAGATGAACATATGTATAGCGAATTTTCCATACAATGAACTTCTCGGGATTTTGCGACTTCGTTATACAGAAGTCGAACTGTATTTCAAAAGAAAATGTACACTCCCTAATGCATTTTTCGAACAGGTTTCTCTTCATCGGTTCTACTCTATGCACTGAGTGGAACACTAATAATTTCTTTGGAATCAAAATTGCATTTTAATACTCTCGCAAAATATTGGCTATCTGTTTTCATAAGACATACAAAACGTTTGAATCATTACCACTCTTTAGGAAACAACTGCAGGTAAAGTTTGCATTGCGATATAAATTTGGCCGCGGTAGCCGAGTGGTATAGGCATCGGATCGTGGCTGGCTTTGTCACGAGTTCGAGCCCAGTACCACTAAAGACCCGCCGTGTAGGGCAGCGATGCACGCTAAATCTGTCGAGAGCTGAAACGTCCTCCCGTTGATGTGGTGTGGTAGTTAGGAGAGGGGGTGCTAGCTCAGGTGTCGTCCACGTCACTTGACCATGGTTCAAAATTACGTGGTCCGTCGCCAAAAGCCATCGTGCAGCTGATCAGTGCGACGTTAATTTACACTCACTCACGCGATATAATTTTTTTCAATTTTCAGACTAAATCCTTCAAATCATATGGATGAAATAGCCAAAGCGGTTTGAAGAACATCCTTTGCTCTTTTTGAGTCATTTTTCCTGATGAAGAAACAAAGAATTCGTTATTGTATTTAATCATTTGGACGTTTGGGGGCGTGGTTTCGTTGTATAGGAAGTGTGTGAAATAATTTAAAAAATAATTTCTCAAAAACTTAATAAAAAGCAACTAATTTCATTAAATTATTAATACTTAGATGATGAATCTGTTAATTTTCATTTTGCTCAAATATTTCAATAGAAATTTCTCAAGAAAATTTACATATTTTTGAAGTATAACTTTTGAGGCAATATGATTCTGTTGTCATCAATGCTTGATAGAATATGTACCTGTAACCATGAAAGATTTGTATTATTAAAATACCATATTTTTAAAATGTAAGCCATGAAAAATTATGTACATAAAAAAAAAAAGAATAAAATGGTTTGTATCTTGCAAAAACTGGTAAAGGTGATTATTCGTCGTGTAGGAGAGCGATGCACGTTAAATCTGTCGAGAGCTCAAATGTCCTTCCGTTGGTGTGGTAGTTAAGAAAGTTGAGTGCTAGTTTAGGTGTCATCCTCGTCACTTGACCGTAGATTAAAATTACGATGTCTGTCACCAAAAGCCCTAGAGTAACTGAACAGTGAAATGTTTACTCACTCACTTTTTTTTGTTTGAATATCCTTTCTTAGAAGATTATGGTCATGGTAGCCTAGTTATAATGGTAACGAACTCATAGCCGGCGTTGTCGAGTTACGAGATTAAGTCCGGACACCACTAAAACCCACCGTGTAGAGGGTTGGAAGCACGTAAAATTTGTCGAGGCTCAAATTCCACCCGTTGGGGTGGCAACTCGGGTGCCGTCCTCGTCACTCATCCTAGGTTCAAAATTACGAGGCCTGACCGTCTTTAGTCCTCGAGTGGCTTAGAGTGTGACGTTACTAGATTTTTTCCAGATTCTTTTATTTTATTAATTTTACTATGCTTGCATTTTTTTTTTTTTGGTAAAAGTCTGCGAAATTTTTTATTTATAACCAAAAAATGATGTAAAAAACCACACACATTGTATTTTAAATATTAATTTTCGTGTTTCGTAAAAGCATTTTAACTGGCTGTGTTAATAAAACATAGTTATCGAATACTTATACATTTATGCAACTTCACAATAGCTAAATATAAATTAACTAGCTGGTATATCCGTTCTTCGCACGGGTGAATTGAAAAGTTAAACAATACAGATTGAAGGATAAATAAGTTTTTAATGAGTTAATTTTACGTGAATTGCAAATTAAACAAAAAAACTTTTTGCATATCTCAGCTGAAGGAAAAAAAAACATGTTTGTTAAATTTTATGTCTGTAGCATAGCTATCTAATAGCTGATAAAAAGTTTTTTTAATTTATAACTCTCCGTAACTCTCTTGTGGGTCGATTTTTGAAAACACCTTCATAAGCTGATCTCTGCTCAGCAAAAGAAACACGTTTTTATAAATTTTCTGCAACGAACGCTTAAAATAGTGTAAATAATTTATATCTAGAAGTGTAATACGTTAATATTCATTTCTGTTGTATTTATTTTGTTAAAATTGTAATCTGCCTCACGCTCCACCTGTTCAAGTCTTCGCAGTTCCAGGCACAGCCAAAACAAGACAGGAAAGTTTTGCTTCCCATATAAAAGACAGATATATTCTGTCGCGGGAATATCGTTTTAAGTTACAGCCTATGTGTTAGTCTGTTAGCTTACAGTTAGCTTACAGTGATATAAGTTATATCACTGTAAAGTTGCATTGAAATCCATTCAGTTGTTTTTGCGTAAAAGAGGAACAAACATCCAAACGTACTTTTGCATTTATAATATTAGTAAGGATTACAATTCAATAAATGTTCCTTTACTTTTTGATAGAATTAGTCTCTGTTAAAATAAGTGGTTGTGTTAGAGTAGTGGTCAAGGTATCAGATCGTGGCTGGTACGTCACGAGTTCGAGCCCAGTACGACTTAAGATCCACCGTGTAGGAGAACAATGCACGTTAAATCTGTCCAGAGCTCAAACATCTTGTTGCTGTGGTGTGGTAGTTAGAAGAGGGGGATGCTAGCTCAGATGTCGTCCTCGCCACTTGACAATGGTTCAAAATTACGAGTTCCGTCTCCAAACGCCTTCGTGTAGCTACGTCAATATTCACTCACCTACTCGCTCTTAAATAAAATCAAGTATTAGAGGTTTTAGTGAAAACCATAAAAAAATGGTGCGTGGAACACCACGCAATAGAAGTGAAACTTCTATGGCGACATTGATTATTTGCTCTAATATTCCAAACCGACCGTGTACAAGTTTCAATCGCCTAATTTGCATGAAAAGTATTCGCGGCGAATAGTTTTTATGATACCAAATCCAAAGTAGGAAGATATGCTGAAATTTCTGTGTATACAAAACTATTATATTTTGATAAATTTGGTATACTTTTCCTACTTAAACTTTGTCGGCAATTGTAACATTCTTTAATGTCTTCTAAATTAATTTCCAGTAAAATATTTTTCTGCTCAGCAACAGGTGTTCTCAAATCATCTCTAAACCATAATCTTTCACAAGTCGAACACCCGTGACCGAAAGGATTATCAACTAATAGCTTTTGAAAATCTTTGTGGGCATTTTTATGGGTAAGTGAATATTAACGGCGCATTGTTCAGTTACACGATGGCTTTCGGCGACGGACTTCATAATTTTAAACCATGGTTAAGTGACGAGAAGGTCACCTGAGCTGGTATCCCCCTCTCCCTACCACACCAACGGGAGGACGTTTGAGCTCTCAACAGAGTTAACGTGCATAGCTCCCCTACACGGCGGGTCTTAAGTGGTACTCGACTCGAACTCATGGCATGCCAGCCACGATCTGAAACTTTGACCATTAAGTTACCGTGGCCACGCATTTTTATGGAAATCATAGTCTTGATAGAATTTATTATCAATTCACATGCATCAGTTCCAACACGCACTGGACTTGTTGAGTGTTCTGTAGTTGACGCACAGGATGGTTCACAAATTCTGTATGTTTGTGCTGTCATAAGAAGAGTCTAAATAGCATTCTCATCCCTTAAACTCGGTATTAAGAGAGTATTTTGCAATGTTTTTTTCCATGCTCGATATTCTCTCGTGTGTACTCTGATGGAGATTTGGCAGTAGCACTTGATGAATTTGCACTTTTTTTCTGTTTGTCATTAAACTTGTTTGACTGAACCCCCTCCCCTGCTGCCAGTTTTTCTTTCTTTTTTTTTCTTTCGCGAAACTCTTTTCCTCTTTTGGCACTTGATTTAGGCATTCTGATTAAAATTAATAATAATTCAACGTAAATCAAAATTAAAGAAATAAATTAGCCACCGAACACATCGCCATGTAGCCAATAATCTAAAGAAAATTTCAAAAAGGCACGCTTTTGCATCGAGAGCTATTTTGTCCAAACCTAATGCTCACACAGCAACTGATACGGTCGCTGATAATATTCCCGGGTCTGGGGGAAAAGAACGCCTAATCGGAAGGAGGGCAAGTTGACCAGTCGGAGACGTAGGCAATTATCCAACTTTTTCACCGATATGACGCAAGTCACGCGGTGTCCCCGCTCCCCCTTTTCCTCTTCTGGCTCTCTCCTTACCATGGTGACGATTCGGGGGATAGGGGGAAGACTACTTTCGTTCTATTTTTCACTGTTACGCAAAACTGGGCATTTTTTTCATTCACTCTCGAGCGCAAAATATTTTCACTTCAAAAACTGCATTTGATTTGTAATATTGTAATTCTCTCACAGCATAGTCAGAAATGAAAGAAAAATAATTTCTATATTTTACCACTGAAGTTTTGTAGCAAGCCAATACACACATTACATGCTTATTGAATTCCTTGATCCGAAATTGCCCATTTGAAGAATCGGTGTGCTTTTCATACATGTGTAAATTCAATTTAAAACTTTTTACGTACTGAAGGAATTCTTCCTTAATGTATTCTTCTGGCGAAACATTTTCTGTTTCGATCGTCTCTGTTACTATTATTTCCGTTTATAGAACAAACAGTATGACATAAAAGCATGGAATAAAATCATAAATGTCTTGCAGAAAGTACTTTTTGGAGTTATTTTTGTTTCGAAAATTTCTTTTTACGGAAATACACGGGATAGGGAATTTCAAATATTGATCTTCTTACGAAACTTGTTTTCAGTATCTGTTACTAATGTATTACGATTTACATACATGTATGATTTTCTTAATCTAGCTCTTTATTTCCAGTCTTGTTTTACACAGGTTTTCAAAAATAGACTGCTTTTACTATTGTATTATTTATAAGTTAATCCATGTAATCAATATTTAAATTTCTGGAATACACAGTTTTTTTTATTAATCAATTTCATAAAAAATTTTTTAATTGGAAACATTTTAGTTTAATGTTATTGCAAACTTGCGTGGATCAGAATTAACCGATGACTTCATTTATTTGAGTAATAACAGATTTATTAACGAACACGGACGAACCAGAGGACTACACTAAGACAAATCGCCGTATATGTTTTAATGTTATATGTTTTATATGTTTTATGTATTTATATGTTATATATTTATATGTTTTATGTATAATTCAGTCACTTCATGAAATAACTAGGTATTTCATGAAATAACTAGACAAGTCAGTTAAAGTATATAATAGATGAAGATTTTCATACTTTACCTAGTTATTTCCATGGAATAACTATTTATTGTATAAAATGACTAAAGAAAGGTCGTTAAACTGAAAAGTAAATTATTTTAAAGTTATTTTTTTAAAATTAATTGATCACAAATAACTAAAACCTCTCGAAAAATACATTTTATCCCTATTACGGATGATTAATTGATAAATAATAAGGAAAAACAAATGATGTAACATATTATTTATTGCTCGTATTGTTAATAAGTATTAGTTAGAAACAAGGACAGAAGAAATTGTTTTGCATATTTTACTCGAACAATTTCTATGCTGCTTTAGCACTTTTTACTTCTGCTATTGAAGTTAATAATTTTTCACGAATAAGTGCAGCACTTTCTTTTTCCTTTGTCCCACACTTATTTTATGAGGATTCAAATCTCTGGCAATGAATTTTTCTTATTTACAGCTTAGTCTTCCATTCTTGCAGAAGTCATTGCTTGAAAACAAACAGATTGCAAAAATATATGTTTCTAATCCGAAGTGTAACACTTTAACATATATGTACACCACCTAAATTCTACGTTTAAAAGCAACAGAATATGAAGCGTACGTGAATATACACACACATCATTGAAAAGCAGCTACAAGCGGTTCGAGGAACTTTTCGAATTATATATTTCCTACTTTAAGGCTGTTTTCGCCATATACACAAGAGCGTGAACTTTACCATGAGGACATTTTCGGACAGAAAAAATGTGCATTAATTTTCATAAGTCAGTGGCATCGTAACTCATGCATTTGTTTAGAATATAGTGTTCTTAAAATTTCAAAATAGTTCATAAATAATTTGTTTTTCCTTTTAACATGTAAAAGGAAAGCTCGTTTAGCATTATGGTATAGGAGAAAAAATGCGAAACTCATTTTAAGAAAGAAAAGTGTCAACTCGGATAAAAAGGAGTAGTATGATAAAATAAGTGATTCTTTACAGGATAGTGAAGCCAGAATATTAATATTAATGGTTGAGTACTTTTATATATATATATATATCTGAAAAAAAATTCTGAGTTTGAGTCATATTCTTTAACATTAACCGAAACCAGCCTTAGCGATCGAGTAATCGTTATTCTATAGAATTCCTAGTTAAGTATTAGAATTTAATAATCGTATGAACTTTAACTGACTTGTTCAGTTATTTCATGAAATACCTAGTTATGTTATGAGATAACTGATTTCACACTTTAGGGGTAACATATACGCAAAAAACATAACAGAATATTTACAATGCTGCAAATCGCGCTCGTAAATTAGCTTTACAATGCCCGGAAATGGCTTTCTAAACCAGTGGTCTTCAAACTATGTTCCACGGATCCCTGGGGTCCAACGAGTCACAATAAAATTTTGAACAAAAAAATTATAAATGTGTATTTATATACATTTTTTATACATACACATTCTCTATGAAGATTGCATAACAAGTTCCTAAAACTCAACCTACTCATTAAAACTGAAAATTTTATGTAAACATAATGTAACTTTTATTTATTATAATAAAATAAAATAGTATTAAAGCATTTTTTTCTTTATATGTACTACCTACTAGATGGTGAGTATTCTCTTATACTGAGTTCGACGAAATAATTTTAATAGTTAGTACAATGTTTCGCAAAACTAAATAGTTTTCTAATGAGAAAATGCACTTTTTATCATTTGGAAAAAGAACAACAATTATGTAGGAGATGGAACAACTTTTTGACCTATTAAACAGATTGAACGTTAAAATCAAAATTTAAGCAAGAACAATTCCTAAATTTTAGGTTGCAAATTCTTGCTACGTGCACAGGATTTCTCACACAGCTATGAACATTTTAAAGTCAATCGGAATAATGTATGTAACTGAAAAAAAATTTTCAACGTAAGTTTTCACAAACACAAAATATAAAAATGCATTAAACGCAGAATATTAAATGCGACAACAGATAACTTCAATAGACCTAGACAGACAATATGTGTAAAAGAAATGCAAGAATCTATCTCAGTTACTAAATATAATGCATGAATATACGGCATTTGAACCACAAATTAATGAGTAAGATATATTAAAATTAGATTAATTTTTTTTAATAAATACAACACTTTTCTTTAATTGCTTTGGCACAAATTACCTATAACATCTCGATATTCTTTAAATATAATTTTAAAAAATATTATTTTTTTTTAAGGTGCCCGACTATCCTAAAATCATGATTTTTTTGAAAAATTTTGTATTTTATTTTATAGGCCATCATATAAGCTTAATAAAAATACCAAGTTTTTTATTTTCCATTTACTAGAACAAATTACAAGTGTTTTAGTAAAAGCAGATGCCATAACTTTACACAAGATGTCAAACTTTAAAATACGTTTTACTCGAAATAAGTTTTGATTGAAGAGCTCAAACTGGGACAGCGATTGCTCAAAAGTTTTTTGAAAATAATTAGCTGAAATTTTTTGCTTATGTTCTGCATAACAGTAGAAGTGTTTTGACCTTCAGATTTGTCAATCAATGCTTTATTTCAAAATTTACAGTCCTTTATGTGAATATAATCACTCTCTTTTTAAGCAATTTCGTATAATCACTAAGATAAAGTGCTCTAGTTTTCTTAAAAATTGAAATATCTCTTATCCTGTAGGTCTTTTCAAACATGCATAATTAAGTAACACATCAAAATAGAAAAATTGAGAATTTTCTCATAGAATTTTTGTACAGAGCGGGACCCGTTTATGTAATTTTTTCTACATTTTTACCAGTTTTTCCCATTTTAATAATAAATTTTTTTCTGCTTTCAATCTTAAGATTTTTCCTTAAACTATACTAAATAAGTCTAAAAATCACACAAAAAAAATCCTCATGGTTCTATTTTTTTCAAAAAAAAGTTGTCGCAAACAGTCGGATACCTTAAGTGTGTATGTGTAATGGGTCTCCACGAAAATACCTTATGGTTCTAAAGGTTCTGTGAGTCAAAATCAGGAAGACCATTGCTCTAAACCAGCGATACTCAACCAGCCTTTTTAAGTGGCACGGTCATGGTCAATTGCTCTGAAAAATTTAATTATTTAAGAACAGTGTACTAAAAATTTAGTGCGAAATTCTTTGTCAAGAAATCAAATATGTCAGTTTTACTTTTTGTTGTCAGTGTCATGCGATTACGAATTGAAATTCTTTTTCTATTTGGAATGGTTACGGTTAATGATAGCAGACAACAGTGGAGTAGGGACAATTGTATGGGTGGTACTAATTGTTAACTATTTTTAATATCTCGCAAGCGAAAACTATTCGATAAAAATAAATCGTATAAAGACGATTAGATTAGAGGTGTCTATTTTGTATGGAAAAACAAGAATGGATCAGTAGTTTGATTTTTCACGAAAGTGCTGTAATTAAGAAATACCATTACACAGGAATCATCCAATGATGATTTTCCTTGAAAGTATCTCTCAAAAGGTTTGTTACATTATTGGTAATCATATGAAACCGTTTATTGATGCAGAAATAGTGAAGGAGTGTCTCTTAAATACTTCTTAGTGACAAAGATAAAATATATAATAATTAAAAAAATCAAAACAGGAGTTATACTATTTCGATACATTTTCCACATTTTAAATTTCCAATGTTATCTCTTGGTCTGAAAGCATTTCTCCCCCTGTATCATAATGCTGCAGCCCGCGTGAAAAAGCTGACATATGTATGCGGCCCAGCAGAAAAAAGGTTAAGTACTCCTGCTCTAAACAGTTCCATTAGTTGGAACTCAAACACATAAAGCCTCATAGTAGTCAACGCACAGGATTGAACTCTTCTGAACTGACTCGACCTTTGTCTCAAACGTATCTTATATAGCTTCATAGAAATTTTCAGATGGTTCGATCCCAGAGAGTTCTCGTGGCCCCGGTAGCAGAGTGGTATAGGTATCGGAACGTGGCTTGCCTTGTCACGAGTTCGAGCCTAGTACCACTAAAGACCCGCCGTGTAGGGCAGCGATGCACGTTAAATCTGTCGAGAGCTGGCACGTCCTCCCGTTGGTGTAGTGTGGTAGTTAGGAGAGGGGGTGACAGCTCAGGTGTCGTCCACGTCACTTGACCATGGTTTAAAATTACGTGGTCTGTCGCCAAAAGCCCTTGTGCAGCTGAACAATGCGACGTTAATATTCCATCAATCAATCAACCCAGAGAGTTCTCGATGGTTTCTTGGTGATATCATTTTTGATCAAATTTATAGCTAAAAGTGATAAAGCTACAAATGTGGTGACCATGGCCACATCTGCTAGCGGGGTTATAATATTTAGAAGGTCACATTACGGGAGGCGTACTTAGCCACAGTAAAACTCAATTTTCCCACAAGGAGAGTATTACTACGAGGCGTGGTTTGTGTATTTACATTATGCAATTGATATTTGTATATTTGATGTGGCATCAGTAATATGAAAAATGTATTTTTTCGTCATCACTAAACACTTATTATCTATTACTATTTATCTTTTAAGATACATTTATGTTCTCCGGATGTAGTTTAAGCCTGAAAATTAATCCATAAAAATAAAAATAAAAATTATTATTTTTTTAAAAAAGTTTGAGTACTACTTGAAGTTTTCTAGACTGCAAAGCTGAAACAGACACATGAAAGTTTTAAAGTTTACTTATAAGTATTAATTCTTCCCGAATATTCTGCAGGAAAATTTCATAGAATATACCGTTTGAGTGAAACAATTCAATTGAGGTATCTTTCAAACCTTTAGCTTTATTTCTCTTTTTTTTACGAGAAAATGCCTAATTGAAAATTAAAGCTCGTTTTTATAATTTTTGTTACATTTCATATTTACCGAATTCCCGAATCATGGTACATAATCCTTGTCTTAAAATGTAGTTACGCGGGATATTTTCAGTTCTCGAGACATATAAGAAATAATCCGTGTCGCATTATACGAGACTTACCTATACCATAAAAGTTGCTGCGGTCTCCATTGAAATATCCATTTCTTGTTAGGGAAATGGTGAAGTCTCAAAGGTCACATGTAGTTTCACGTGGGAAATTATCAGAGGCCAGATACTCCAATGCTTATATATATATATATATATATGTTCTAAGGCAAGTCAACATGTTACCTCCCTTTATTCAGCCGGAAGAGAAGTGACCGGTGCATTTCCCACGCCACTCTCTGGCCACCACGTGAGGGGTGACTAGGACCAACAACCGAATAGTAATCCCGGCTTCGTCCAAATAGAAATGTTTCTGCCTCACATGTGGCCTTTGTGGGCATGACGTATTCCTCCCTTAAATAAACACCAAAAAGGGAACACAGAAACTCTCGATACGCTAAGAAGCGCTTTACAGACGCTAGAGACACTTCTACATGATTTAACATTATGACGCCCCCTCTCTGTTCGAGTTCCAGATTCACTTGAACCCTCTCAGACCTACAGTGACCTACGGGATGTGACGCAAAATTTTTTAAAAGAACCGAGACCGGTTCAATAAATCATTGCATTTAAAGAATCTGTTCTCCGTGACAGTATTACCTTCAAAATAGTTCCCTTCAGCATTCACACACTTCATTTGAGGCTGCCATAGCTGGTAACAATTTTGGAACGTTGTTTTTGGAAGGCCCTTCAGGAGATTCTCTGTTTTTGTTAAACCTTTTCTACTGAGTTAAAAGGGGTTCCCTTCCAGAAAGATTTAATAGTAGGAAATAAAAAAAGTAACATGGTGCCAAATCAGGTGAATAAGAAGGATGTTTCATCACAGTAATATTTTTGCTGGTCAAAAATTATTTGACAGAAAGGGTCGAGTAAGCAGATGCATTGTCTTGGTGCAACAGTCATCCATCACTCCCCAATTCTGGCATTTTTTCCCTAATTTTCGCGAAGTCTTTTTAGAGCTACAATGTAGTAATATTAATTAACAGTCTGACCTCACTGATGTGAGTGAGAACCCACAAGTATCACGAGTTTTGGAAATACTTTAGTCATATTTATCCGGACCTTGGGCGCCCAGCAGGTTTATCTTCCACACTGATCCTTCCCCCTGAAAACATATTATACCCTCACACTCATGTGCAGGAGACTAAGTTTCCTCTCCATAAGCCTCGGTCAGAATTTGAAATCTTTTCGTGGCTGAATTCTTAAGTTTCACAAGAAACTTGATATTGATTCGATATTTCTCCGGCAGAATGCAGTTGCACGTGTTCACTCAATGATGCAGTACTTTTAACTGGCGTGATCTTTCAAAGAGAAACTGACCACGTGGATAGAGGAGGTGAGTGAACTGACAGTTGTTGCCAGCTCCGCTCTTTTTTCAAGCTACACACTTAGTTTCAATTTTTTTTGTCACACCTTGTACCACGGTTCACAACTATGAACATTCCAATGTTGTCCCAACGCAATCTTTCACAGGAAACATCCCGCCTCAACAGCGACCTCAACAGCGTTGCACCTTGGCTGCAAGGTGCCAATGTAATATTATACACTTTTATTTTTATTCCAAGTTATAGGCGACGTCACCTTACAATGCACGTTTATCAAAACTCCTTTAGAGAGGTGGGTTTTGAAATATGCAAATATGAATAATTCCTTTTTTGCATTAAAAAAAGCATCATAACAATGGTTCTTTCAGTAGGAGATTAGGAAGAGAAACGTAAGTTATTTTGCTGAGTCGAAATATGAAGACGAATTCTTTCACCTTATTTATTGGAATTAAAATTCTCCATTCCCTTATCCCTGATGAGTTTTCTGCCCTTACTTGAAAGAGTTAACGTACTGGAATACAAAAAAAAATTATATTAATAATATGTATGATTTATGTTATGCTAATAAATTATTAGCTCTTGCAGAACATGGAAATCCAAATTCAAGATGACATGTTGTTTCAGTTACAAGATATGTAGAATAAATTATGTCTGTTTTCAAAGACGAAATATGTCGGCAGACTATGCAGTGGAATAAATTATTCTGTTTGAATTCAACATGAATATCTTTATTTTACTCATGAATATAAAGGGTGTTTTTTTAGAGGTATAGAATTTTAAATTGCAATAAAACAACGATGCATTATTCGATTGATATGAATTTTTTTTATTCGAAAGATAATCTTGTGGCATTACATTTTAAATATGATTTCTGGCATACGACTGCCACGGCTGGCTCGGATGTAGTCCAATCTGGACGTCCAATTTTCGATGACTCTTTCCAACATTTGTGGCCGTATATCGGCAATAACACGCCGAATGTGGTCTTCCAAATAATCAAGCGTTTGTGGCTTATTCGCATAGACCAATGACATAGCCCCACAGTAAATAGTCTAGCGGTGTTAAATCACAAGATCTTGGAGGCCGATTCACAGGTCCAAAACGTGAAATTAGGCGGTCACCAAACGTGTCTTTCAATAAATCGATTGTGGCACGAGCTGTGTGACATGTTGCGCCGTCTTGTTGGAATCACAGCTCCTGGACATCATGATTGTTCAATTCAAGAATGAAAAAGTTAGTAATCATGGCTCTATACCGATCACCATTGACTGTAACGTTGTGGCCTTCATCGTTTTTGAGGAAGGATTCCACCAGCCCATAAAGCGCACCAAACAGTCAGTTTTTCTGGATGCAACGGTGTTTCGACATACACTTGTGGTTTAGCTTCACTCCAAATGCGGCAGTTTTGTTTGTTTACTTAGCCATTCAACCAGAAGTGCGCTTCATCGCTAAACAAAATTCGCTTATGAAAATCGACCATGATTTTCGAAATAAAATTGCACAATTTGAAAGCGTTGTTCAGGCGTGAGTCTATTCATGGTGAATTGCCAAACCAAACTGAGAATGAATCACTTGGCAGCTGTTAAATCGGTCGCCATCTTGGAAAGTAATGCCAACTTAAACTTCTATACCTGGAAAAAAATACTCTTTATATATAAGGACTTTTCTTCTTGAATACCTAATGCTTTTTTCACATTTCCTACTACTAGTTTACTCTTTCCCTATATTTCTTGTTCAAATTTTCACTCGTTAATTAAAATACTTTTTATTCATCCACTCAATTTCAAATACATTTTTTTAAACTTGTAGTGGATGGCACTTGATGTTCATACAGACTTTTCAAATATTAACTTTTTAATTAAATAAAAAATGAAAAACAAACAAGCAAAACAATAAACAAAATAGTAACAAACAATAACAAATAGAAACAAAAATAATAGTCCTCACTATATATAAAAAGGAAAATAGCTCGTTCTGTCATTGTAGCTCGATGGATAGCGCGTTGGATTTCTAATCCAAATGTCGTGGGTTCGAATCCTACCTGGGATGGCCTAATTTCTGAAAATGTGATTTATGAATGAATAAATAGTAACAAAAACAAGGTAATATTCCAACTCTATTTGTAGAAAGGAAAATGGAAAATTACAAGGAAAAACGATTTGAATTTTGCCACTTAATAGGGTAATTCTGTCATGTATAAACATATATATATTAATTGTAATTATTTAATAAAAAGTAAGTAAAATAAAAATTTTCTTTGTTGACATAAGTAGGATTTGACTTAATTTTTTTTTTACATTACTTGTTTATTCATCATATCATAGTTGCTGAAAGGTTTGCATTAGCCAGCATTCCAGGTTAGAATTTATCATTGAGAAAGAGAGTGGAGACATGATTAATAAGGCTGCGACAATGAAATAGATCTTCTAAAAATAATTAAAAAGGTTGTTCCTTAAGTTCTGCTCAGCCTTTAAATCATCAGAAATAATGTACGGATATTATGAAAGTGGGGTGTAACCTTGATTATTTAACTGTGTTAAAAATGACAAAACCTTTCATCCTCACCCTATTTTACAGCTTTAATGTGACGTAGGATGGCTCAGTAAGGCATGCATAATTGCAGTGTATGTGTGAATGTTATACTTAAGGTATGTGACTACCTTCGGAGCACTTTTTTTGAAATATGTAAATTTTCAACTAAACAAACACTTTTTTAAATTTGAAATGGGGCTTTAAACTAGGAATTCAAGTTCAATTTTCGCAAAATATTAAAAATAATTTTGCATATACTGGAAATTTTGAGTGAAATTTTAGTGAAAAATTGCAGTTACGGTAAGGCTTGTATTGAAAATTCTAATTAATATACATGAGAGAATAATATTTATACAGTACAAAAATAACATCATTATCTGTGCTTGGAACAATAAGGTTTGTAATATCTTTGAAAGTTTTTGAAATATGTCATTTTTTATGCAAGAACTCAACTTTTTACAAGAAACTAATGTTATTTTCGCACAAAATGTGCAATAAAATTCATAACTGTGTACACAGAGATTAGGTAATGGTCTAGACTGCAGAAAAAGCTAAATAAAACATTTTCTGAAAATTTCAGTCCAATATCTTAAAGAAAAAGCCTTTAGTGAACTTTGCCGTGAAGCAAAAAATTGAAAAAACATAGTTTCTCAGAAAATGTATTTAAAGATTTTAATACAGTATAAAATGTTTTCTATTAATTGTACAGTTTCTAAACTCACCATATTTATATAGGTAAAGATCTCTTTAGCTTCACGCTTAACTAATTTGGACTTTTTAAAAAACTTTTTGGTGTTTTCTGGAGAGTTTTATAGACTATAACAATTCTCGTTTTAGTAAAATTGCAGTGATGAAAAATTGCAGTTACTCAAAATTCTAACAAATGTATTCATGTAATATGTATACAGTACGTGTATACCATATTTATATGTGCTGGAAATTAAAAGATTTGTAATACTTTTGAAAGTTTTTTTAAATATGTGCAAAATTTCATGCAGCAAACACGATTTTTTAAAAACTAATGATTTTTTTTTCATAAAAAAGCAATAAAGTACATAAATATATACACAGACTATATTTTGATTCATAACGTATAAAGAACTAAATAAAACATGTTTTGAAAATTTCAATTTAATATCTTTAAAAATATTATGTGTAGGGATTTACTTCCGGTTTTGTAAACTCCGTTTCCCTTTTACTATTTATGCTATAACTTTGCTTCTAGATATCGTAGAAACAAATATAGTGTTTTTGAAATCTTAAATGCATGGGCTTTTTAAAGTAAAAGCACAAGAGAAATTTTTTACAAAAACGGTGAGTTTTGGGTAGTCACATATATTGAAACAATTCTTATCTATTGGTATATTGTGTATAATCACGCACACTTTTTTGACGCTGTAAGCTTTGATACATACAGTTTTCCTCAATTGTTCATACTAGTGCTACTAAATCTTGATAGCAGTTTTTAACTTCTCTTCTGAGCTGTTTGTTTATTGTTGTAACATTAAAAATTTTTTTTAAACTAAATAAAATAAATTCAAAATTATAACTTAAGAAATAAATTTGCTTATACAGAACAGAAGGTGTACTATTTTTCTACGAGAGAAAATTCCCACAATAAATGATTATAAATCTTTATTTTTCAAAGAGAAGTAACGAAATTTGTCATTTTATTGATTTGATTCTTTGATAGTATTTAGCATCTCGTCTTTTATTATTGTAACATTTTAAATTGTTTTATTCTGAATAAAATTCACTGAAAATTATCTTTAAAAATTAAGTTTGAGAACAGCAGAGATGGGCTTTTTCGCTACGAATTTACACAATAAATAGATCAAAATCTTTTAAGTGAAAGTAATAACGAAATTTGTCATTGTATTAACTTTTCCATTGTACTGAATTCTGTTAAAATAAAGTTACATAATATAGAATAAAATATTATTAATTTCAATGTTTTGTAATATATATATATATATAACCGTTTAAAGAGAAAACTAAAGTATAATAGTAGTAAAAGTATGATAATGTTGAATGTATTTTTTAAAATTTATTTGTAAAACTTCTCACACATGCTCCAGATTTCATAACATGAGGCTTATAGACGTAAGTGTAACACAATTATATCATGTGAAACAAATTTGGAGCGAATGAAAAAAAACAATTTAAGACAAAAACATAAAATAAAAGGAAGAGTGGAAATACACAAATATAAATAATAGGAGGTACCAATTAAACTTTAAAAATCTATACAATAAACAAGTTTTCTTAAGACATTTAGGCTTTCAGTACAATTGACCAACAAATACAAAACAGGTGACCAGGAAATACCTAAACGTTTCAACTCCTTTTTGAAATTTTCTCTTTTACAAAAATAAAGTTTCCAGTTTCAGCATCTTGACCACAAGAACAAATATCACTATCAATTAAATTAAATCTAGTTAAATAGCTATTAAAATTTCCATGTCCTGTTAGAATCTGGGAAAACTTGAAATCAGTAACACATTTCTTACATTTAAGCCGTTGATAAATAGTCGGAAAAAACCTTTTAGTCCACAAAGCTTTAGGCGTGGCCAAGAATTCGGTGTTTCCAGGAAGAAACAGTTCTTTCCCAAGCTAAATTTTTCCAGTGGAACAATGGCACAGATATCAAAAGGTTAATATTCTGGCAAGTTGCCTCTTTGGCCAACTGATCTGCTCTATCATAGCCGAGATTTCCACTATGGCCCCGATCATAAGAAAAGTGGATGTCACATTCTAGGTAGTACAGAATAGACTGAACCTCTACGACAAGTTTTTCTGTAGAATTTACATTGAGCAAACAGTAATTTATAAATGAATGTATATGCATGTCTTTATAATTTTGCGAAGAATTGTACAGAACTCACACATTACGTCTTTCATATGCACAAGAATCTTAGGCTACGAAACTGAAAATTGGAAGTAGTAGTAAAATTCATATTTTTTTTTTTTTTTTTATGAGTGTCAATGAACATTAAGAAAACTTTGGCAAAAAAAAATGGAGTAAACACACATACACTGAAAGCTATCAATTATATTTTAAAATGGTGCTTATGTTGGAATGGAAGAAAAAATGAGTAAAAATAAAACTTTCAGAAGTTCGTGTGTGTGTTTTATGCTTGATGTTGATCTTAAATAGTGATTAGTAATTTTGTTAAAGAAATCAAGATAAATATTGCAATGTTCGTGAAGTGTTTTTCATTTAATGATAAGATTTTCCTCTTTTGAATTGAAAAGAGAAATTGAAAGATGTGCCATCCTAGACTAGATCAGTCATAATAAAAAAAAATCTAATAGAATATCCATTTCGATCAAGAATACTAAGTTTTTTATTATTCAAATTAATATTTTCAGTGAAAGGGGGAAAAGAGAACGGTTAGAAAAGCTTATGTAAGTAGCAGAGGTAGTCTTAGATTATTGAAGAACCTTTAAATCACTCAGTCATATGTTGGGAGTTACGTAGGGGTGTTCAAAATCTTGGTGGACCACGATGTCAGGCTGATACATATAGGTGAAGGGTGATACATATAGGTGAAGGGTGATACATATAGGTGAAGGGTGATACATATAGGTGAAGGGGGTGATACATATAAGTGAAGGGGTGATACATATAAGTGAAGGGGGTGATACATATAGGTGAAGGGGTGATACATATAGGTGAAGGGGGTGATACATATAGGTGAAGGGTGATACATATAGGTGAAGGGTGATACATATAGGTGAAGGGTGATACATATAGGTGAAGGGTGATACATATAGGTGAAGGGTGATACATATAGGTGAAGGGTGATACATAAAGGTGATTGAAAGTTCAAGAACCGCCGGCTTACATCATTAGTGAAGATGGTGGGCAGTAAGATAGATCGCTATCACAAGTTGTTGCTGTTGAACGGCTCAGTTTTTCTCCCAGCGTGGTCCAACGACTGTGGTATTTGTTTAAATTTGAAGAATATGCGTGTAGGTGGCATTTTCCAGGTCAACTTCAAATTGTAACGCCTACAGGACATCTTTTTTTCGCTCTTTTGTCCCTAAAGATATAAAACACTACTGTGCTCAACTCGTTGCAGTTCATTTTGTCGGAATAAGAATTTCCACTTCAAAGTTGCGAAAACGCCTTCACAATACTGGTCTCCAAGCAAAACGACCTGATACGTATCCCCCTGAACTTCACTCCATTCATGAGAACAATGTGTGTTTGTTGTTTTACCTACATCTAACATCAAGGTAGTTTGTGGTTTGAGGACACATATTAAATATGCATCTTTTCCATTTTGTACTTTACGTTTAACCAATTTGTTTTCCTGAAATATTTTTTAAAGTTTTTTTTCATCGTCTAAAAGTTTTTATACATATTTGTGGTGTCTTCACTGCATTGCATTTTTATACATGTGTACTTTCCATTCTATACCTCTGTATCTGTTTCACATAGTTTTCTTCACTTTCCTAGCTACTGTAATTTGTATGAGTGGTATGCATGAATTTACAGTCAGATTTCCTAACTTGTATAAATAAATATTTTTTAAAAAATATTTTCAAGAAATGTTTTTTTCATTTGCGACAAAATTTTAAATACACTAAAATTTTAATATCATATGTAAAAAAAAATAATG
The DNA here is from genome assembly GCA_019973935.1 of Trichonephila clavipes. Classification (NCBI taxonomy): domain Eukaryota; kingdom Metazoa; phylum Arthropoda; class Arachnida; order Araneae; family Nephilidae; genus Trichonephila; species Trichonephila clavipes. Next base: position 27,810 of record BMAU01006224.1, on the reverse strand, counting down.
AATTACAACTATTAAAATGTAAATGCATTAATTTAAGAGAACTATCGTGCAATAATATCTGAAAAAAATTATTTATACTCTGTTAAGCTAAGCAATGGAAACTTTTGGCATTTAAAAGACTCATTTTGTAAAGTGCATGGAATCAAAATTACAGTAAAATTAAAAGTCTCTTGGAGAAGAAAAATAACATTCTTAGTGTCCTTCAAAAATATCCATCTGCACTTCATTGTCGAACTTTTGACGTTGAAGAGATGAAAAAAAATGTTTTTAGCACTTTTGAAAGGCACTTAGTCAATGAATTTTTGATAAAGTATCCTTTTAATTACTTTATAAACGAAGTTCTAAAACTCCTTGTCAGCAGAAAATATTCAAGGATCTCTTATTTCCTTCCCCTATTTTTATCCGACTCCAAAGTTTTCAATAAAAACATTTTTCTTTAATATTTAAGGTATCCGAACACATTCGGAGTACTTTTATTTTAAAAAACATATTCTAAGATATTATAAATGCGTTTGTAGGATTCAATACCAATAAATACTAATATCTAAGTAAGAATATTTTTTATATAAAAATACAAAAATCACAATTATAAGTGTGTGACGAGTCTTTACGCAATCTTCACGCTAATTCTCTTGGTCAGGGGGAATCTTTGGGCTAGCATTCGCATTTAATTCACAGCCATCCCTTTCAAGAAGAAACCCTAATATGTAGATTAGTTCGCGTATATAAAGTCAAAGTTTTGTAATTGTAAAGGAGAAAGCTGAGAAAATGTTGCGACGTTACGAAGGTGAGATATAATTGACTTTCCAAACTTAAATTAAGAACGGAGTTTGCCACTATACTAAATTAGTGGATTGGGAATTTATAGTCAAATATAGAATAGGTTAAATTAAATTGATTACTTGCGCTTGTTCACTTAGCGTTTATTGCTTTCTCTATATCACTCCTAGGGCATTTACTTGTGGTTACTTGCTGTTGATTAGTGTGCTTGAATAGTAATAAATAATAATTATTATGGAAGTTTCTGGTCGAACTTTGTTTCCTCCCTCACCCTTAGGTAGGCAGAACGGGGAGGGACTAAGTGAAATTTTAGCAATGTTTTTGAAAAACTTCAAAACAATTTGAAAAAAAAAGTAATAACTGCATATCACCAAAAGTATTACTAAAATAAAATAGAATGCGGTTAATCTAGAAAATGTACTGAAATATTAATGTTTTATTAAAATTTTAGAGCTTACCGAGTAAATATTATAAGAAATGTGACATTCTTTGAGACTATTATTTAAATAAGCAGCGATGACTCAAAAAATATTTATACAATAGAAACAGTTTTAGTACATTCTCTTGAAAATAATAAAAATATCAGGTTCAAAAATTTTCATAGAAATCCATTCACAATATTTTGAGTCATCAGGCTTGTGAGTGCGCCCCCCCTCGGGTGCCCTTCTGCTTGATTATTAGCCTGAGCTAGAGGTGTAGGATTAACAAAAGAACTAGAAGCAGACATGATCTTAATATGACTTAATTAAGATCTTTAACCTAAACGTCTAACAAGTTAGATAATAATAATATATATGAGAGAATCTACGGTGGCAAAACGTAATACCGAAATAACGTAACCCGGACCACTATCAATACTAACTCGCCTAAGCTCTATTCCTAGACTATCACAGACCCGAATATTAAACAGTCACTACTACCTTTAATGTAGACTGAAGTAACGATTACTATAATTCTAGATGAAGTTGCTGTTTACTCGAGTGCAATGTTATATGTACCTTGAATTAAGGGCTCTCCATCTTGTATAATTTATGTTTTCTGTGACTTAACGTTTCCAAAACCTTTTTATGCCTGAACCACGGATTATTTTAACATTCCTCATATTGCCACCCTGCTTACTCTAACTTCTTATATTTAAAAGCTTCCTAATTTGCATCTTTCTTGCACGCTTCACTTCTTGGATTTGGTTGGAAAAGAGTTGCCATTAGTTCTGGCCCCAAAGAAGCCAAAGGACATGTTAAAGAAAAGACGCGTGAGCCCTTCACATGCTCACCAAGATAGATTATGAGTAATGTAAATACCTACTTCTGGTAGATCAAAGACCCACTTCTGGTTTTTCTAATTTTATAAAACGGATTATAATGTAGCCTCTAGGTAACGTAGAAACAAAACAAAGTATATTTTGTAAGGCCAGAAGATAGCTTTATTCAGTAAAATAAAAAGCAAAAAAATGTGTTGCAATTTCTTGCAATTACTTCCTAATCTTCTCAACAGTCAACACAATTATCTCATTTTCACTCCACAGAAACAACAGTCAGTCGAATTAAAAACACTACCAAGAATTTTTATTCTTGTTACAGCAAACCACGCGTCATGTGTGCGTTGGTTCTTAATAATATTAATTCGCTTTTCTTAACACCAAATCCTGGTCAAGAGCTCCACGCTTCCAAAAACGAGGGACTTTCTCTTGCCCTGACCGCCTCGTTCGAGGGTCAGTCACCTTCTTCCTAAAATACAATAATCCGCCTCCATAGACGCGGTGAATCGCGCCAAATATTCCATAATCCACCACCAACAGTAGATCAAACACTACATGTGTTTTAATCGAATTTGATCATTTTAACGTTTACGGATACCTTAAATGATCTATGAGAACAAGAGGTCAAAAACACACTCTCATGCATAAGAAGTCAATAAATAAGCCCATTTTAATATTTAATAGTATTGAATATCATAATTAAAATTCTGACATAGGAATAATGTTTTTACTAATATCATTTTAACGACAAGATAAACGTATTAAGTTACTATTAAAATATCTAATAAAATTATCACTACGAGTTATGTATGGTTATTGAAGAATTTAACGTACTTATTTCATATATCTTCAAACCATTACAAGCCAAAAAATGATTCATACTTTCAGTAGCGCACCCAGAAGTTTTTGAAGGGTGTAAGTGTGTGTGGGGGGGTCAAAAGTCCACCCTTCTTGTATCATGCTCCTTTTGATTTAGTCGATTTGGGGGAACAAAAAACAGTAAAAAACTAATTATTGAATAAATAAGTAGTATTAATTAATAAACTTACTCATTAAAACAAATATTTAATTAAACTTTACGTATTATATACTTAAAATTATAATCAATCGGGGAAAAAATCAAGGGCTTTGGGGGTCCGGACCCCTAGGACGCCCCCCTTGTGTGCGCCACTGGATACTTTCCATCATTACATTTAAATTACTTCAACATTTTCATCAATATTCTATTACTGGATTTTCGTGATTTTCATTTTGTGACCATGAAACGTGTATCATAAGTATTTCTTTAGCTTTAATTCTTTTTGGTCGAGCGTCTCTAAGTCATCTCTATACTCACTATGAACATCTCTCATGGCCGGGCGTGTTCTGTATGACTTTTCTGTGTTAAATTTTGAGAGGTTATCACCTCTATTGGACACCTAGATATGTGGGTTAGGGAAGAAACACTTGCCATGATCTAATCACTCTATTTATCACACAAAAAAGTGGCCCATTCAATTAATAATAGTAAAAGAATGTCTCGGTGCTAACCACGAAAGTGGAACAAAGACGGTAATACACGAAAGATTAGGAGACTATCAAGCTCGATCTTTACTTTATAAATAATCTAATCTATCATCCGATTTAAAGTAATATCTCTCTCAATTTAATCTCGGTGAACAATCGTTACTTTAAAGCTTTCTCCTAAAGTCTTTAATCACAATAATTCAAATATGATACCTGTCAGTAACAATCTCACCGGAATCAGATTTATCTCCTTTCTACTCTCTATTCTAGCTAGAAAACTTCGACTATATATAGTAAGTAAGTAGTATGAATATCACGATTTTCTTCTACCAAAGGGTTGGTTATGAATAAAGCGGATTGATAGCCCAAAGATTTCCCAAGAGGATTAGTTGAAGGATCGTGGATAGATCCGTCACAAATTAAGTTTTTTCTTGCCACTAGATGTAGCCCTATGTCTACGATAGGGAAATATTTTGAGCTGGATAATGCTGACCTTCATGTCATTGAAGAACTTTTTAAAAAGAATTTAGTATTTGTGTGTTACTTAACCCGGGAGCAGGCACGAAGTCACCCCCAGGCTTACGAAATCTTTAATTCTGAGAAAAATGTTTATTTGTTACCAATGGCCTTGACGGTATCCTCATATATGGCAGCCTTCGTGGGAACTAAAATGTATTTGGCACATATCTCCCTCTTTTTAGGGAGTGGCAAATGTTTTTCTTACAATTTTAAGGTACATGGGGTGACTCAGTTTCCCGCACCACCCCTTTATTTCCAAAATATTTTCTATGAACGAGCTGCATTTTTTCCTTGTTAACAACTTAGTGATTTTGATTGCTGTATCGTACGACTCTTTATTGTTTGTAAACGAATTGATTGATTGAATATTAGCGTCGCACTGTTCAGCAACACGAGGGCTTTTGGTGACGGAAATGTAAATGAATGGGCAACCGCAATCTATTGGATGAAGTTGAAACTGATGAAGCAAGGGGAGAACTTAATGAAATAAAAGAAATCAATCATGATAGTGAAAGTAATTTGAGAAAACCAATAAACGTGAAACCTTTGAGTTGTGAAAAGATAATTTTGAAATGCTACCTAAAAATCCACCAAGAATAGTTTGAAACCACCAGTGTACACAAGACACCCTGCTCCCTATCAAACAGGTACAAGCAAAAAAAATTTAAGTTGTTGTGTGTGTGTGCTGTGACTTATGCCACCTGCCTGATGAGGTCAGATTGAAGCCTGCGAAATTCATAGCGGCTAAGGACTAGAATTTTTACGCCTATCGTTAGCCTTAGCTTTGAGCACCAAGCAAGGGACAGCAGGAGTTTGCTCGGTTCCACCCCTATTTAGAGGGAGAAAACCCTTGGCGTGGCCAGAAGCCTCCCAACTCTCTTCCTCTTCCACCAGTCGCACGAGAGGTCTTGAGGCTTGACGGCTATCTAGAGTACCCCCATGCCGCAAAGGCACTATACATTTACAAACATCCATGCCTTCTCCGAGATTTGAACCCAAGCCCTACGGCACCGCATTTAGCGTCGCTAACCACTGTACCGGTTCGGCGACCGGTAGAGTGAAGAAAAAGTTCAACATGCTATTTGAAATCATCTAACAACATTTTCTGTTAGCATTTCGGTAGCAATTTAAATCTTTTAACTCTATGGGTGCTTTTTGAATGGAATTTTTAACGCTAAAAAATGTACTTTAATCTTTCTGAGTCCGTGTCAGAATTCAAGTTTCCGAATAGTTTGTAAAACTCAAATTTACTCATCGGGATGCTTTAATGCACATGATATGCCACGAGTTTTTTCTCGATGGCATAGAACATGGGTCGAGGATCACTTGCAGTATAACCATGTATCATCTATTTATTTTTACCATTTTACCCGCTTGGCAACCATTTCTTTTCAATCACGACAGGTTTGAATATTACCGGTTGATTCAAAATAAGTGTGACCCATTTTAAAAGTATATAACTATTTATGGTGAATTTCTATCGTTTTACTTCTGGTTTTATTTTAAAAATGAAACATTTAAATTATTAATCAAACCAATTTTATCAGTGTGAGTAAATTATAGAACTGGAATTATATCCTCAAACCCGGAATGAAATCTTACAGCTTTTGAAGGATGGTTGTTCAAATTCCGTAAATAATAAAGTATTTAAAAATCAAAAAAGTCATTTTTCTATTGTATTACTATCTAAACTTGAAAAAGAAATAGAATTTGACTCGCAATCAAAAGCTCCAGGGGAAAAAAATTGAACGAAAGGAAATTCTTAATGGAAAAGGAAAAAAGTTCAAAAGAATTATCACTGTACGTAGAAAAATTTTTCCCTCAAAGAACTATGGCAAAGAAACTACAGGTTTTTAAATAAACTATTTATCGTCAAATAGAGAGCTATAAAAAAGTAAATTTTCCAGTCTGTCATCAAATGCCTGTTAAGACCATAGAAAAACGAAGAAAACGTTATATTTGCCTCTGTATTTAATGTTATTCAAAGGCAGATACAAAACATGGATAATCTCGGATGAAGCAAAACGAAGATACAATATATATTTTACTCGAAAAGTGTTTCAAAAACGCAGCTGTTTTGGAAAAGGTAAGTAAGCCGTCAGGTGTTAATGTATGGATGGGATGTCCTCTCAAGACTTAACAAAACCATTTTTTGTAGAACCAAAGGCTAATACTCATTTTACATACTCAAGGAAACTATATGCACCATTGTGCACCAAACCAGGCTGCAAAATCAACTATAAAATGACTGAAATATCATAAAAATTAATTTTCTTCTTCCTGATAAATGACTAATACTATCCCCTGTCAGTGTTCCTTGCAATGTTTTCAATGGTGATATTTAAAAAACAATTAAACAGACGTAAGGTAAGAGCATTTCAAGGTCTTCAAAAAGCAATAAATGAGGAATTTCAAAAAATACCCCACAAATGGTCGAAAAAACTGTTTTAGCTTGGCCGAAACACTTACGTAAAGTTTACTGTGCTAGAGGAAACCACATTAAAAATCCCCATGTAAATAACTTCATTCAATAAAAATTTATCATCCTCTGAAAGTGGTCACACTATTTATTAATCAACCGGTACATGGTTTTTTAAACTGGCTGATATACAGCTTTTGAATTTCGGGTACATTTTTCGAAGTAAAAACGCACTCTCTTATACACGGATCGGCTTACATTCGGAAATGTACGATAGTTATTCCATAAATACTCCATTCCCCATTTTCTAGCACTTTTTCCTAAGACAAGTTAATTCCCGATAAACAGTTTTATGAAATCCAACTAATGTGTTGTTCTTGTCGTCTTTTCAATGCAGTGCTAGGCTTCTCCATGTAATGAAATCAAATGGTGCTGAAGGCGTCCAAAACAGCCCTTGCTGTTTCGACAATCTTTCGCGAATAAAGCAGTTGGTAGTCCGTGGGGTGTAGATCTATGTTGTGGAGTTTAGCCAATATAGAACGGCAATTAAAATATGTTTAGGAGAAATTTGAATACCATACAGTTAGGACAAGTAGGCATTATAACTTTGGCCATCAGGTGCTATTTTCATCCCTGCAAAGTGTCTTGTGGGTAGTCTGTCTGTAGTGGTTGAAATAACGAGGATTCAATAAAGATCTGGAATGAATTGCCTCTTAACTGGATGGGAGGTGAGTTTATGTCTGGCTACTGCATCAATAAGTGTAAGGCTGTTCGAAAGTTGAGGGGATCTTCTGGCCTCCTTGGCAAGGTTGTCAACCTGTTTATTGCCAAAGATGCCTATGTGGGCCGATATTCATTGCAAATGGACAAGTTCTTTGGGCTGCAAATACTTTATGAATAAGGACAGTTACATACTGGGTCAGTTGAGAGTTGTCCCTCTGGATCACCTCGAGCACATATCTAGTCTGAGAAAAGTAAAATGCCACTGGAACTTTCAATTGCCCTAATATTCAGCCAAATGCTGAACTTGAATCCGATAGAACTCGTGTGTTAAGTATTAAAAAAATGAATTACTCATAAATTTTATGTATGTGCATTGGCATTCATTTTTAGAATATTAAGAAATATATCTAATGACATTCTATAATATATATATATATATATATATATATATATATATATATATATATATATATATATATATATATATATATATATATACGGTTTTAAATTGAGTAAATCTTGATACCACTGAAAATATCCGCTGTGTGGAGGGGTGGATGGTCAAATGGGGTCACGGTTTAGAGTCCTTGAGGGTCAATTTAGGTGTCTTACTCATGTCAAAATTATGAAGTACGTCGCCAATAGTCTACCTTTTGTTTCTAAGTGGATCATTACTATATGATCAATCACTACACAATCTTTCCTCGTATGCCTTTATGTCGTCATAAGATCCAACAATACTTTCGTCTGGCTATCTCCTACAATTCTACAGAATTTCTGTTGTAAAATATTCTCATACAGGGGAAGGGGAGGGGGGTTTGAGGGTCATTAGATCCATCAATGTGTGAAAATGGGTTAGGTTATTTTAAGAAAAAAGTACTTCGATTTATTTTGTCTATAAGGGTACAATTTTTCACAGTGAGGATTTGTAAGATATCATTTAATAAGATCTATTCTCTGAATCTAAATTCCTAGAATAAAATAATCTAAATCCATTATAAATCATTTCATAGTAAATATACTTGAAAATATCTTTTAAATATATCAAGACTATTTCTTGAAAGGAAAACAAAAGCGTAAGAGGGAAAACAATCTTGTGTTGGAAAAAAAATTAAAGTTTGTAAAGGTGAATTAAGACTAACAACACTCAGAAAACTTCAAATAAAGTTACAAGTTAATAATATACGCGACCTAATAATTAGGAGCTAGCTTCTTTTGGAGCTTTTACCCTAATATACCATTGGAAAATCAGAAAAAGGTTTTATCGCCCGTAAGGACTTCGGGTCCTTTTCTGGGGAGGAAGGAGGGTCTCTTAGATTTGTGTCTTAATATGTTTGAGTATTGTGTTAAATACAGTTATAAAAACTACTTTTCAGACATGTCTGTTTTTCTAAGTTATATCTCATAATTCAGACTTTAACCTTAATAATATAGATATACTTGTGAATTTTTAAAATGATGTAGGATCTAGTTTTGTGAACTTCAACACTATGGATTCTTTTGATTTAATTAATGGCCTCAGTAGCCTAATGGGTTATGGTCAGGAACTCGTGACAGATGTGTCACGGGCTCCAAATGTTGGTGCCACTCAGGCCCCACCGTGTAGAGGATATGAATTTTTAACTCTTCATTACGTTATTTCTAAATATTACGGTGGTTCAGTTATTAGTTTTGATGTATTAAGGATTCCGAACACGTTGAAAATTACCAAAGTCGGTCAAGACACATATTTTTGTTTATTATTTGATTGAATAGAACTATCTTTTGGCTTTACGAATAATATTTTGTTTTGTTTCTTCGCTACCTAGAGGTCAAGTTACAATCAGTTTTAAAAAGTTAGAAAAACCGGAAGTGGGTCTTTGATCTACCAGAAATGGGCATTTAAATTGCTCGAAATCTGTCATGGCGAACCTGATAGCTCAAAATGTTACTAATGTATTTCTATAGAATTTTTTGAACCTGATATTTGTGTTATTTTCTAGAGAATGTACTAAAATATTTCTTATTGTATGAAACTTTTTGAGCTATGGCTTGTTATTTAAATTATGGTCTCATAAAGAATGTAACATTTTTTATAATGTTTACTCAATGAGCTCTAAACTTGACAAATTTTAGTAAAACCCTAAAATTTTTGTACATTTTCTTGATAAACTCATCTAATTTGTTTTAGTAATACACACTTTTATTAATATATGTTTATTACTTTTTTCTCTAACTGCTTTGAAGTTTTTCAAAGATAATGCAAAATTTTATTTTAATTTAATTTATTTTAAATATTGTTAGTTAAATAATATTATTTATTGATAATGAGACCTAAAAAAGCATTTATAATGTTTATGTATCTAAGAGAAAACGCCTATCCATTTTTATTGCAATAGATATTTTTTTCAACTTAATTTTCCAATAATTTTTCTGCAATAAAAAAACTAATATCTTGAAATATCTTCTCGAAACCCTGAAAACTCGAGTCTATTTTATCCTTCAATCCATTGTGAAGTAGTTCATGGTTTTCCTTTTTAACATTGTGTGGTAAACTCTTCTTTTTGTACTCTTCTTTCCTTCCGTAACTGTGCCGTGCGATGTGATTAGTAATGTGTTCGGTGACAAACGCAGCGTTTCAATTAACCGGTCCATGTTCCCTAGTAGAAAAAACGGATGACTTATGGATAAGATGGATTGCTTGGGGCGGAGATCGAGTAAAGCGTTTCCGTTGCCATTTATCATCAACTGAATATATCTATATACTACAAATACTGTAAAGATACTTATTCAAAATACTGGATTGACTTGACTATTTGAAAATATTTTATAAAGCAAACGTTTTACTTAACAAATAAATATTTTTTACAGTAGCACGTAGTAACGAGTCTATTCGCGTCATTTTAACTAATTCTCTTGGAGAATAATGGGTATTTAAATATTATTCTATTGAAAACTTTCCTCCGAAGAAGACGTAGTTATTCAAATCAAGGCTTGTATACAAACTTTCAAGCTCGATAAGAAAGAGAGGTTAGAAACTTACAGGATAGCGAATAGTTATTAACCTAGGCAAGATCGCTTCTTAGAGTATTTGATTAATGTTAAGATTGACGATTAGGTCAGTTAGTTGTTAAATTGGATTCGATTGGTTTGAATAAGATTACTTTTGAAATCCTCTTCAAATATAAGAAGGTGTATTGCCGGGACGAGCTAAGTATAAATGATCCGATTTATTATTAAATCTTCTAGTGCAGGGGTGACGAATCTTTAGGGATCAACGTGCCATTTTCTCTAAAGAAGTGTTTAACGAGATATAGACGTGCCGTCAAACAATTTTTGTGTTGTCGCTTATGCCACCTCATCGACATTAGGTCAAGAAAAAAAATTACTTGTGATCATTGCCAAAATAATAAAACTAAATATTAACAACACAAAATTATTTATTTTCCACAAAAAATACCTTTTGCACTGTTTTGTTGTAAATGTTTTAGTTAGACGTGTAATTCAATGTAAAGAAATATTAGCGTGTCTTCTGTTGTTGCAGATTGGATGGTAAATGACTTATATTATTAACTTATTTTGCTGCGGTTTATTTTTTTACAAAAGGATTTATGACTTGTTTCAAAATGCCCTTTCACAGACGATGTACTGCGTACCATTAATACAGAACATAAGACACACCGCTTTGTGTCTCCTTTACTAATAATGCCATATTTCTGGATTCACCAAACGTGAAATTCTCTGTTACACTTACTATCTTGCACTTTTTGTTCTTTTGATGAACTAGAAATGATAAATAATTAAAATTTATATATATAACACAAACTTTAAAATACAATTGTGCGAATGAAGACGTAGATAAGCTTCTTATCATAAGCAATTGTAATCCATGACGTAAATAAGGCAAGACAATAACAAACGAGTGTGCTTTTCGTCACCCCGTAAGCAATCACTTGCGTTTGTTTGTAATACTTCATAATGAACTTCGTTATTTTGAAATAAAATGTAAACCATTTTGATCGCTTGTGGGCCCAAAATATTAAGTCACATGCTATCAATGGCATGCGTGTCATTGGTTCCCCATCCCTGTTCTAGTGCCTCGTCTACCTCGTTATTGCTCACCATATTTATCATTTGGTGCATTTCTTAACTTGGGTTGTGGAAATTGTGTCATTGTTGAGAATTTGTATTGACTATAGCTAATCCTCCTTCTGACCCTCTTACACTAATAGATGGCAGCGGCCATCCATTACACAAATATCATGAATTCTAATGCCTAAGAAAACAGGAAGATTTTTTACCCACTTTTTATTTGCTAAAATAAGGTACATCGAATAATACCTCGTCTTACGTTATCCCGAGTTACGCGAATTCGGAGTTGCGCGATTTTCAAATCTCGTCGATTAATCCCCCCGTCATTAAAACTTAAGCGGAATCATTGCCAAAGCTTGATGAAATTGGTAATTTGATTGAACAAGTTATCAATCTCTCCAGGCAAGAAATAACGTTCAAGAACTACTAGATTCACACAATCGTTAGCTGAAAATTGATGAACTCACAGAAATGCATGAGCATTGAAGAACTTATCTTTAGATCCATTCCAATAGGAAGATCGAATTACGGTTGGGAATTTGACAGAAGACCCCAATTTAATTGAAAGTTTCAAATTTTGGAAAATATAGTCAGCAAGGGGAGGAACGTATTTTTTTTTTAACAAAACAAGGAATAAAAAGTAATTAACGTGTTAACGAGGAACTTTTGCGGGAGAATAATTTTTGAAGGGTACTTTTTGGATTTTTTGAAACCGTCTACATCAAAATAACTTTAGTTTGCGATTTTGTACTTGTATTATCTAAAATGTTATTAAAAGTTTTCATTTTTTAAATACGTTTTTTTTTCTTTTTCAAATCTTGTTTCTTTCGTCTCCGTCTCCATCTAAAAATAATTTATATATACAGAGTTATCAGAAATGAATGATCCGATTACAAAATTTAATAATCCAGATGAATAAACAAAAAAAAATGATCAGTAAAATGTCATTGTAAAGATAAAATATGAAATTTTTTTCGTACTTAATGTTTCTTGACGTAAAGTAAAATTTGTTTTCACAAATGTTCAATGCAACTTTCTTTAGTCACCCGTATAATGATTGCGAACCTGGTCTCCTTGGACTTTTGCTTTAACACAGGCATCCAGTTTCCTGGAACTGTTTATAACAGGGGTTCTCAACTTTTTTTTTCTGCCGAGCCGCATACATATGATGCCTATTTCGCACCCCGTGCCACAACATGAGAATTAATGGCGGGAGGGGGAAGAAATGCTTCAAGAATAGCGGAAAATTTAAAATGTGGAAACTGATCAGAATATTAATACTATTTTCCTCTTTTTAATTTTTTATATTTTTTTATTTTGGTCACTAAATTATTCTAAATTGGAAGCATTCAACCCGCGATCCCTCGAGCAGGGTGTTCTGTACACCCCAGCAACAAGAAAATCCTCCCGTGATTCCAAAAAGAATGCACAGACTACGATTTAAATAAATGTTAGTCTCATTTGTATGCAATAAATTTAATAAATTTATTTGTATAATACAAAAAAAAACATCTTGTACTTTATAAATATGCATCATAAGGACTTAATTTTTTCATAATTAAATACACGCTTTAAAATCTTGGGGTGTTCTGTACACACTACGAGTAACGACGGTAGTAAAAACAGGCGCGACTGACCCCGGGTTAAGAATCACTCTCAAAATTTCTGCACCAGTAAACGATTTCATACGATCACCAATAATGTAACAAATTTCAGTGGGTGTCATTGTTACCGCAGTGACATTACCACTAACAAAAAACTTTTTTGCTATTGTAAAGATTATTCAAGAAAACCTATTTATCACTTCTTAAGAGATCGTCGAGGAAAAGTGTCATTGAATGATTCCCGTTTATTGGCATTTTTTAAGTACACTTTCGTGATAAATCAAACAATTACTGAAACATGCTCGTTTTTCACTATAAAATAGTCAGCTTCCCAATCGTCTTGAAACAATCTATTTTCTTCGAATATTTTTCAGTTGCAAGGTATGAAAGATAGTAAAAATTAGTTCCAATCATATAAAATGGTCGCTACTCCACTGTTGTCTATTATCACTAATTTGAAAAAAATATCAATTCGTACCCATACGACTTCGACAGCAAAAATGGAAATTGATACATTTGATTTCTTAGCAGAGACTTTCCAACCTTATTTTTATAAGTAAATGAATTTCTCAGAATAATGGACCATTACCGGTTCACTTAAAAAGGTCGGTGGGCCGCAGGTTGTATATTGCTGGTTTATACCATCTTATACTCTTGGATGTGGGTGCATCTCTATGGTACTTTCTCCTTAATTCAAGTTTAGCGTGATTATTGACAGGGATTTTGCAAACGAGATCACACAAAATCCCTTCCCCCACTGCGACGTCATTTCCACTTCCGTTCGCATTTACATCATTGCTGCTATCTATTTGACAAAAAAATGTCACAAATTCAAAAGTTCATATTTTATCTTTACAATGACATCTTAATGATCCTTTTCTGTTTATTCATCTGGGAATTTTTCAATTTTGTAAATGGATCATTCATCTCTGGCAATCCTGAATTTGTATGCGAAATCGTACCCGACTTACGCGGTTATCACTCAGTCCCAACTATGCTGTAAGAGTGCGGGGTATTATTTTGCTGCATTTCTTTTCATATTAATTACTATATACGTTAGTTAGTCTATTTTTAAAAAAATCTTCCATATACCGTAAAATACGGCGTATAACGCGCACTTTGAACACAAAAAATAAGATCGACATTGAGGGGTGCTCGTTCTACGCAGAGTATAAAAATGAGAGCTTTTTAAAAAACACTTGGACATATATATCGAAATACTGTTTATTTAAAAGAAATAACATACCGTATGAGCTTTCATTGTTGGATGTCAAAAAAGAATGCCTTTTCATGTTCATTTTAAGGCGAATAAAAGTACACTGTTTCTTGTTGCAATTAATCCCTTCAGGCGATTTTCTAGGACCCAGTTCGCAACACTTTCTTCTAGAATAAGATATTTCGTTACTCCCTTACGTGAAGCACATTTCCTCTTTGGCATGTTAACTATTGTCATTTAATTTTTTTCCCACTCCCTTATGGAGCTTTCGCCAATATCAAACATCCTTGGCTGCAGCACGATTTCGATTTTCTTTTGCAAATTGAATCACTTAGATCTTGAAACCGGCACTGTGTTTTGCTTCGTTTACCAGGACCCATCTTTACTGCTCGCTGTTTGAAGCGTATTCAAAATTATTCATAGTATTATTGAATATACCACAGACAGCGAGCGTAAACAGTCTCAGGCTTGTTCTAATTTATTTCAAAATTAATCGTCCGCCTCGCACATCACACGAAAGGTGGAAAAGTAATCAATGTTTATAGAAAAGCGTGGGAAAAACCAGCCATGGCGCTGATTCACTCCCCCTCCTCCCTTCTTGCGCTATACTATACTATTACAACTATACTATTTTTTCAGAAGATAGTCTAGAATGATTTATCCAAAAAATAATGACTTCTAAACATAAGAAAATTGCACACGTACATTTCAATTTTTTTTGTAAAAAAAGGGATGCGCATTATACGGCGAATATACTTAAAAATTAAAAAATACAGCTTGAAAGTATAGGTGCGCGTTATACGCCGGATTTTACGGTATATAAACATGGTTTGTATGTATGACCTCGTTTCACTGCAAAACCGTTCAACCAATCACCATGAAAACTGGCATGTATATGTAAGTTTTTGTGGAGAAGGGTTTTGTGCTATATCCTCTTTGTTGCAGCTTCCTACCAGATGGCGCTACAGCATAGCAACTTCTGCATCGTTCAATCAATCGTCAAGTTGCCAACATGGTTGTCAAAAATGTTGCCACCTTGGCTCTATCACCAACATTTCGCTATGTTTCAATTTAATTGCCATTATAATGTAAGGAACGGCGTTGCTTGCGAATATTACAATTTTAACAAAACAATGCAACAGAAAGTAATATATTAACGTATTACACATTTAGATATAAATTATTTACTCTATTTTAAACGTTTATTATGCCTTCAATCTGTATTGTTTAATTTTTCAATTCACCCGAGCGAAGAACGGGTATAACAGCTAGTTCTATATATCGAAGGAAATAATTCTTGCGGTTGATGCGAATTCATTAAATTCCTGAAGAATGAAGGATTTTCATCAAAGAACTAATATTTTTTTCCAATAGAAGAAGAGTCTTGGAGAAAAAAAATTCAGAGGAGAAAAAAGAAAGTAAAAGAACTTCCTTAGATTACCTCCGAATGCATCTGGGTTTTTTACATCAGTGCTTAGAATTCAAGGCAATTTGGAGCATTGACAGGCATCGGTCAAAGTGACATGCTGTACATCAACTACAAATGATACCCTCTTTCCTCTGATTCCAAATATTACGTGCGAGGAAAGTCGGATCAATCTAAACCTAATCCATTAAGATCCCCACTTTTTTTTTTATTTCGAGAAGGGATACTGAAGATTGATTGGGTAGCAGTGCTTTCGCTATGCGTGTGGCTTTAGGGAAGTAAGCTTTTGCGTTGACTTTTAAAGGTACTGATGGAAGGGGGTTCTCCGTTGGATTTTTTGCAGCATGTTTCAGTGAAGTTTCTTCATAGTTAAGAAATCGGATAGTTCTAATCCTATCGACTAGTTTTGTGTTGGTTTCATAGGAATAATTTGTACTAGTTTATTGGAGTAATAATTAAGCTGCAAACTTGTGTGGGGAAAAAGCCCCCAACGATTCCATTTATTTGAATAGTAACAGATTTATTAATAAGCAGGGATAAACAAAGAACTACACGAAGACAAATTGACGTATATATACTTACAAAGAAATATCACAGATTATTATCAGCAGGAATTGGCATTAAGTCGATCGCGATCAACCGGTGGACCACCAAGATATTTTGGGGTGTCCACCTTTACGAAAACCTAAGACGCGCAGACTAAAAGAAACATATTTGTGAAACACCGACGCTAGCTAGACTGGAGAATTGACTTTTTACAATCGATGCTACTTTGTTTACTTAAGCAAAGAATTCGATAGATGTGTAGACGCACACACGTACCTTCATTGAAAAGGAACGATGGCGTTTAACACATCCAATGCCGTTGTAGGGGGGAAAATTGATCACTGCGAAAATGACAGCACGGGATTGGCTATTGAGACATCAGAACATCTATCGGTTCAGATTCTTCCGTTCGCGTACGTTCTCTGCTCGCTGCATTGAATACGTCCACGGTCTAATATTCGTTCATTTTTGTTCAAGCATTCAATGTGACAATTTTTTGTTTTTGTAATAAAAATAGTAATATATCATATTTTAAAAGAGGGGTACTATATCGAAAACAAGTGAATAGAAATAAAAGTTACAATTTTTATTCAGAATAGCCACACTTATATCAATGGGTGAACTGCAACACCTTAAAAATATTAAATACCGCACCATATAAAACTCCGTCCACCCCTAATTAACAGTATTAGAAAACACGCTTGTTAATAAAAATCTTTACAACTCTCCAGGACAGTTCTACTCGCAGGATCTCGGATAATGTCTCTCTTATTGCAGTCAACGGTCTCGCATAGATTGATCACGGCTGCCTCGACCTTTGTCGCAAAGGTTCCTTCTACAGCCCATGAAAATATCTAGAAGAGTGAATCGCAGAAACTTCTCAAAGGTTCCTTGGTTAGATCATTTTTCACTAAATTTGTTGCCAAAGTTATTAAAGTCGCTAGTCTGGTAAAACTAGTCCCCTCTTCTAGGGTTACAATTCTTATTTTTGAGGTTTACACAGGAAAGTGAACTTATAAACTTAACCTTCCCTCAATGAGAGCACCACTGCAGGAAAAACTACACACGTACCGTGTTTCACTATGAATATAGGTAAATTGAGCATATAAGAGTAATTGCTTTAATGATTTAGTGTTAAATAAATCATGTGACACATACACTGATATTCATTCATTTACTGAATCGTATGGTTCATATATTAACGAATTATATCGTTATTCACAAAGAACGAAAAGAATTAAATGAAAAAGTGCAAAACATAACAAAAAATACAAATTTTCTAAAACACATAGACAAGTGAACAAAGTTTCAAATGATGTTACATTTAAAAAAAAATTATTCTAAAACTGACTCTTTTATAACTCATGAATATACTGTACTTTTTTCAAAGGGAAGGGGAAAGGGAGTTAAACTATCCAGTGATGAATAGAGCGGAAGCTGATGACTCTCTCTTAACAAAATTAAAAATTCCCCGAGTAACCATTTTGCCAAAGGAGAAATGCGTTATTTCGAGCCAGACGCATAAAAAACACATGGAAAAAAAATTGGCTTTTAAGATATTGTGATGGTAATTTATGCATAAGCTAATGCCAATTAATAATAGATAACGAGGCATTAGATAATTTCTATAAAATGTACAAAATGTCGATGGTTTCTCTCAGTATAACAAAATCAAGTATAATTTATCTTATTTTCAACATACCATTCTGTTGTAAATAATTTTAAAAATGAGCAATTTGTCTAATTGCGTTAATGTATAATTGGTAGATTGCTTCTCAATTTGTTAATTTTAGTAATTTCAAGAACACATTTATATCATATTTTAGATCATACTATTAAAATTTATTTTAATAGAATAAAAATGAAATATACTTTTAATTGAAGTTAATTATGAGTAATTTTGTAAGCGTTAAATCTGCGTTTAGTATATAATGGCATTTTATGCATTATACATTATTTAGTAGGCAGAGTAATATATTTCACTTTTTTTAACTACTTGTACACAATTTATTTCTCAAAAAGATTCAATTTTTTCATTATTTCCTGTTAGTGATTTAAAGTTACAATTTGAGTAACGAAAATCTTTTTTTTTTTATTTAGCTTTACATTTTGTTTAAATGATCAAAAATAAAAGTAAATCAAAGAAAAGGATAACATAATAATAGTCAATACAAATCGATTTAAATTTAATTTCATTATACAAAATGACTAAAAAAAACCGTAACAAATTAATAAAATGACCAATTAGAAGTTAGAAATTTTATTAATAAAGACATGTGGAATGTGAGAAAGGAAACTTGTTGGCGCTGTCGTTCTGGAGTTACTTATAACTGCTGAAGGCCCAGTCTTGGCGTGTTCATATTCCTGTCAATCACATTCCGTTTTGATAATAAAACAAACTATAAACCTCTGATAATCAAGGATAATTACGTCAAACAATTTTATTAAAATTGTGAAACATCCGATTTATTTAGTAATTATTTTTATTATCATTTCCCCGTTCGTATTCAAGCACACAAGATGTGTTGTTTCCCCAAGTACAATATTTTGACAAAAAATTAACATAGAATGACCCATTTTCAAAATAGTCTCCTTTAGTGAGAAATGGTTCTATTATAATAATATTTTGCCTGTATATAACTCAGAACCCTGTACAGAGGCTCAACTAGAATTTTTGAAATATATAGCTTAGAAGTGGATTTATCCATGTTTTACGACAACAGAGGGGAAAAATTTCAAGAAATTAACGCCGATAATTATTTCAATGGGTTGTAATAATGTGAATTTTTCAAAAATTCTAGTTGAGCCTCTGTAGAGAGGTCTGAGCTATATACAGGCAAAATATTATTATAATAGAAGCATTTTTCACCAGAGAACATTTTGAAAAAAGATTATTCTAAGTTCATTTTTTGCCAAAATACTGTATTTAAATAAAAAAAAATTGTCAAAATGTCCTTAAAACAATTTTATACATGTATTTTAATCTAAGTAACACTAAATATCATGAACATTTTCCGTTTATGAACTTTTTTAAAATCATGGTTTCGAACGTAGTCGGATACCTTAAGTCAATTCCTACTAAAAATAAGATTATTGAAATTCATCTTTAAATTATGTTTACCAATGTCAAATATTTTTACACCGTTTCTCATTTCCAAGTATGACCTGAAGGATTTGTTGAGCTGAATGAAGCTTTTCTGAACTTGAAACCTGAAACTAGAATGGACAGAGCTTTTCAATAAAATTACTATTTTCGATAAACATTTCTAAATTTCTGTTTAAATCTCATTTACAAATAACTAGAAAACTATCACTTCATTAACAGCAAGAAAAAATTTCAAAACTGTATTCAATCAATTTTCTATGTTTGTTCATCATTTTTTTCTCTCGTAGAAATAACATACGTCATCTGCTAAATGTCTTATTCGAGTTTCGAAGATAATAAATCAAGCGACCGAAAGAGAGAGATTTAGTCCAAAGAAAGATAATGCTTCTTCAGCTAGAAGAAAGGCATTGTGAACAGCGAACAGAATAAAAAGAAGTATATTTTCATCAAAAAAATTTCTAGATAAGTTGGATAGAAAGAGATGAAAAGACATTCTTGAAACTTCCAAACGAGTTTTTAAGTCCTTTGATTTATCATGCTGTGATTTAAGTTCAATCAAAGCATCACAAACGAGAATAGAATAAATATATCAGCTGAAAATACCAATAAAAACATTACATTGGAGGATATATAGTAATTCCCCGAACTGTGACGTGATTGGTCAGGCAGTGATAATCGCGTAAGTCGGGGTATGATTTCGCATATAAATACATGTAAACTATTTTATTTGGAGACTGAGACGAAAGAAATAATTCAGAAAAATTATAGCTTAAAAAAACTAAAAAACACCCCCTTTTATAGTAAACCGAACTAAGGTTTAACTAAATCTCTTATTCGTCAGATGCGGGATGGGATCTGAAAATGGAAAATCGTTAACCCTGATGATCCTCATCATGACAATGGAGCTAAATTATTATATTGCCATCGGTCCTGGACAAGTGAGAAAATTTTTGAATTAATCTGATGTTTTAAATTGGGTAAAAATTGAGTTCAAATATTCCGTTACATCAGCGTTTCTAAAATTGGGGGGCACCCCCCCCTCTTGGGGGTCATGTCAACTAGACGAGGGACGCGCGGGCCTATTCAAAAGTCAAAACAAAAGGCTATTTAAAAAAATATTGATTTACTGAAAACAGACAAACAAAATACATTCAGACATTATAAAAAATAAAATACACATATTCACTGATATACATTATACTTGTATTAGTGCTTCACAATGTATTTTATAATTAATTTAACAATCCTTATTCAAGAAAAAGTTTATTAGTTACCAGTGCCCCCATGGGATTATCAAATATTTAACAAAAAAACAAAAATTAACACTTATCTTGATAATTTGTCCGGTTTATAGTTTTTCCCTTTACTGCCGATTAAAAGTTAGGCGATTCGCTTCCCAATTCCAACTGTTTTCCACGTAGGTACGCGAATGTGCTGTATTCGGGGGAGGGGGAAGGAATAAAGAAGAGCAAATAATCTGAAATAAGTAAATCCTTCGTAAGCACTGTGAAGGTCTTTTTATTGCATTCCAAAGCCTTCGGAATAATTTTATGGATAGCACTGCAAAGAAAATATCGTACTTTGGAAAGACGTATATATACGTCCGAGGAAATAAAATATTGAGCTTAGCGAGACGTTTATTTACACCGGGAGCGCTTAAGAGGTTCAATTGGCTTCGCAGTGCTAGGGTCAAAGTGCAGTATTACTAAATTTAATACATACTTATTGTAGGAGGGGAGGATGAAAATTATAATTGAATATCGGGTCGCGTACATTGCGACTTTGAGAAGCATTGCGTTACATACAAGTGAAGCCTATAAAAGGGCGTTAAAAATAAACGTTTCATAACATCTAAGAAAGTAATCTGCCCACGCTCAAAGATTTCCCTTTCTTCCTTAAAATTCCCTCGTAACATGCTAACAATTTTATTATTCCTTGTTTTGTTGAAAAAATACGCTCATCGTTGAAGACAATATTTTCTAAAATGTGCGTAACCCTTTTTCAATTAAACTGAGGCCTTCTCTCAATTGTCACTCGATATTCTGATTGAACTGGTCCTAAAGACTCAAGTTTTTCAATGTCCTGCACTTGCTCATGCATTTCTATGAGCTCATACATTTTCAGCTCCCCGATTGTGGGAATCCAGCAGTACTCTTGAACGTCATCACTACTTCTACATTTATTTACCTGACAAGATCGACAACTTTTTTTTTCAATCACATTACCAATTTCTCCAATTCTTTTTTCATCGAACAGAAGAATGGACGAGATTTTAGATAACGTAACTCCGGGTTCCCATAAGTCGAAGTATTACAGCACATCTTTTGTATTCCTTAGTTTTCGTTGTATATAGTAAACTGAAAATGTTTCTGTATATTAAGTTTTAATAAGATAAATTCAAATTAACGACTAAAATAGCTTTAATTATTTTTTATAATTGATAGTTTTTAAAGATTTTAATTGAATAAATTAACCAATGTGATGTCCAGCAGAAGGAGGGGGTCGAATTGTTTCTCCAATCTTTCTAAAAGAGTTATCTATTGTCTAGCTAAGTAAAAAGGTAAAAAATCTGTAATAAATTTTTAATGTTTTCTTCAAATTACTGATATCGTAACGCTAGAGTATGAAGTTTGGGATATGAGAAACGTAAAAAAAAGTTTAGCTTGTGTATTTAAAATATTTTTCTTGCAAAAATCTCGAAAAGCACTATTTTGAGTGTCTGTGGTTAAAATTTGCAATATTTGACTTTATTTTTTTACCTTTAGTAAAAAATAACGTAATAAATGGTAAGCATATTTTACATTTTGATTATTTTAACTCTATGTAAAAAGATATTATTTAGCATAATTTATGAAATTATCAAACATTTTTACTCAAAAAATGTTCCTTTGATGTGAATTATGATATTAATCCACGATCATTTACGCAGTGGGAATCAAGAACCATTAAATCACTAAGTCTGAAAAACTATAAACATTCAATTTATTAACATTAAAACAAACTGTTAAATTCTCAAACCTAACATATTGGTCCTGCATTCAAACAAGTTTACATTGTAAGCAACAGTCATAATAATAATAATCACGTTCGATAGCGGTATGATTAAATAGCATCACGAGCTGCTTATATTATTCAAGGAGGGATAGAAAATTGAAGTTAAAGCAGGTTGTGAAGATTTATTTCCAACAACTTTAAGATTAGACTTTGAGATAATTTTAGTATGGATTTTGATAAAAAAAAGTCCTAATGGTGTTTTATGCTTTAGCACCATACCCATTTCCAAAATACTTCTACGTAATTTTGACACAGTTTTCCACCTCTTGAGTGGGATGGGGAAAGCTTTGAAAATTTTTATCTGAATCTATTATTACAAACACACCGTAAGAAGCCAGTTGGACAGAAAATGCATCTGTGATGCTTCGTTTTTTTCCAATTCCTACTATTAGCTCACATTTTCTATTTATTTATTTATGTTGCGGAATTTCAATCGTAAATAAATACATTTTGTTGTTGTTGTTGCTTTAAGTGTGGCTACGCCACCTGTCTGACGTAGTCAGAACGAGGCCCACGAAATTCATTTCCGCATGGGCAAGAGGTACGCCTGTCGTTGGCCTCGAGCAATCATACAGGTGACAGTGCGATTTAAGCTCAGTGGAACTTCCCGAAGGGACGATAGATGGCGACACGACTCTTTATTCCTACCCACAATTTCTGCAAGTGAACTGGAAGGGGAGGAAATATTCTCCAGTTCCTGCGCTAGTGAATAAGCTCACAAGACTACGGACCTATTGGATTTAACGAGCACGTACTCCGTGTGCACTCGGAGGGTATTTGGTGACATTTTAAAGCGCTCAATTGAGCAGAATTTTTTTTATACATGATTATTTTGGATGACAATACAGCAATGCTTCTCAAGCTTTCTACAATCGCGACCCAATTTGCATTCAGAATTTTCATCGCACCCCCTTCCCCATACAGTAACAATGTATTGATTGCAGTAATAATATATAATACTTTGAGAGAGATACGTAATTTTAAACCGTACAAAGTATTAAATTTTGTGTATGGTAAAATCACTCGTAATTATTAAACTTGTTCTTAACATAGTATTGATCCTTAGTATCAAATATATTGTGATACATTTATAAGTATACTATATATCACAGAAAATGTGTATTTTTTATGTCAGAATATATTTTGTTTCCTTTTAGTAAATTGATAATTTTTTAAATCTTTTATTTTCGACTTTCCGATACGCTCACGGCCCCCTAGGGGGACAAGCCCCATAGTTTGAGAAACACTGCAATACAGAAATTTAATAATAATTAATTGATTAAAACTAATTATTCAAAGAATTATATATACAGCCACGTTGGCATCATTTTTGGTGACCTAGCGACCCTTTTGGTGAGTTGTGTTAATGCTTGAAAAGGTTTTTTCTCATATTTTAAAGCACTCATTTGAGCTGAAATTTTCTATACACTATTGTTTTGGGTAAAAATACGATAATTTAGTTATAATTAATTAAAATTAACTGACAAAAACAAACTATTTAAAGAATTACAGATATAGCCACATTGGTTTCATTTTTAGCGACTTGGGACAAAACTTTTAAGATTTTTTTTTCTCGCGTCTTAAAGCGTTCAGTTGAACTGAAATTTTATAGACACTGTTGTTTTGGATGATACTACGATACTTTAATAATAATTAATAAAAATTAATTACCACTTAATGTTGTGATGTCAAGAGACTGTACATTAGATTGGACTAATAATTTTTGACCAATTCAAGATGTCGTGCTACTTTTTACTGTGATCACAGGTACTTGATTGGTAGGCTGACGAACTTGTAACCTAGGTTGTTGTCTTGTAATTTAGAATGAAGATCCCGGTAGCAAGAGCTCATGATCATTAAATATGTTGGATCTTAACGTGTCGACTTCGATATCTTACTAAGATTCATGGGCCAAAATTTTGATGCATATTGGTTATGAATGGTGCTGATTGGTTAAAGTCAAGCGTGATGATCAGAACGTATTTCTGAGCACGGTCGCCGAGAGAGAGATCCCGTAATAATCACTACATATCACAAAGATAACCTCCCTCAGTCTATAATAGCCTATAATCAGCGTATCGGTTATTCTTGCCACTTGATGTCACAATTCGCTGTTTTTTAAAATTATTAATCAAAGAAAACATGAATTGTTAAACTTATAAGAAACGTTGAAAGGTATTAAAGTGCATGAGGCTGGTGTATCATTCGCAAAAATTTCAAGTAATAAAACGTCATTGTTCGATTCCACATAAAATATTCATGTAAAAGTATCCATTTCAATTTGAGAATTTGTAAGCTGATTAAAGAAAATGATTCAAATGTAAAAAAAAGTCTTAATACATGATTTAAAACCTGAAAATCGTGTTCCTTGTCATGCACAAAGGAGAACTTTTTTTTTCATTTCATTTTATGAATATCAAGCAATAAAATCGTTCCTTTACATTTTCTTTCATCGTCATTGGATTATTTTTTTCTATTTTTCTTTAATTTTAAGTGACTGCACAAATGTTTTTATTTTTACAAATTTGATAGGCATAAATGACTGATTTCCTGACAGAGATACTGTCCCTTAGTGCACGTACGTTATGGTAACAAAGTTAACAAAGACTTTATATAAGACGTGGTCAATGAATACAAACGCATTGTTTGTACGGTGTGGATTGATTGCGAGAGTTGCCTTGGCGGGACTCGTGTCCACTTTAATATAATAAAGAAATCATCTGCGTGTGATAATCGCATGGCCATTATTTTATATCTGGCAACAAAGATGTTTTGATTAGAATTCGATAGAATGATGGCTTAAACTTTGAAGTGTAAAGATGTCTTTACCTTCGAACTAAAATTAATTAAAATAAATATAAGAAAGTGAAGATTGCTATTAAACAATAATTAACTTTTATACTGCCTGCTAATCATAATCTCTTCACAGTACTGATTCATTTGGTGTGATACTGAATGCCACTAAATAGTTGTATCTGAGGTATTTTTTAACTCAAACTTACTGAAGTTAGATAAAAAGTTAAATATGGGGTTAAGGAATTTTTTTAAAATTATTTCAGCAATTTGATTTACTACTTTCCATGTACTATAGAAATTATCTAACTATAAGTAAAACATCCATATATTTTTAATAACTCACCCTACGTTTCTTTTGCTTTAGTTAAGAATAAAACGATACTCAATTACAAAATAACGAAACATTTGTGAGGAAATTTTAAATCTTGAAATTTGAACTAAATTTTTCTCTTTGCTTTAATTAGCATTTCAACAAAAATCATTCTTTGGGAAACTTGATACTGTGGTTTATTACATGCTTTATGCTTAAAATATATATGTGCGTCAAGTTAATTTGTTTTAATTGTACTTGAAAATTATTCAAAATTATCCGCAAAATACAACAATTAAAAAAGAAATATTTTACTATGGAAAATACGGGTATATGTATGCAAATTATTTTAAAAAGTTTCTCTTTTGTCATTAAATGTTTTCAAAATCTTTATTTACTTATCAGAATAAAGACATAATCGATGAGAAGAATTTAATGTATTTCGCAGAGTTGAATTAATACGAGTTTAATGAAGTGAATATGACCAAATCATTAATTAATTAAATGAGCGAATAATGTAATAAATTGAATTAGAAGCTGGGACTGACATTAATTTTTGCCATCATCCTTCGGTTTTATTGATCCACTCACAGTTCCTTTAGTTATTAGCTAATAAAGTAATGGGAAAAAATGCAAAATTTGTAACAAAATTTGTCTTATCGCATTCTATTTTTGTCATTACTGGGAAAGGAGTTTAAAAAGAAAGAATTTGAACGATCGCTAGAATTTTTAACTTTTATAAGGTTTTTTTTTAAAAAGATAAAATGTTTACTCTCTCTCTGTGTTTGACTTTAAAGTACTTGATGTTATTTAATCGTAGTAAAGTGCATTGAAAACCTGGTAAAATATAATAAATATTCATTATAGGATCAAGCGGTACTTCCGTATAATACCGTCAATCAATTTTTTCCAAATCAAACAACGTCATCAAATGCTGTCATCTTTTATAATTGTATTCGAACATACGCGAGACCTGTTTCCACAACTGACTACATTTCACTGCATTTGGTTGCGTCTTTTTTTTATTTGACGAAATCGATCGACGATATAATACATAAGTACTACCAGATGGAGCAAAATAAAAAATTAATATATAACTTCGGTTTTACTTATTACACCTTCGACTAATTCCGTCAAATCAAAGACGTCGCCAAATACTGTGAAATGCAGGCAATAGTGGGAAACCCGTTCTTGCGCATGTTCAGACGTTGGCAGTATTCGGCAATGTTTCTTGAATTTTGCGATAACTTTTGTTTTGGTTAATTTTTGTTTAACCACAATTTTTTGATAACTACAATTACTTTGCTTCATTCAATTTGTTGTTTTAAGTTTATTATAGATATCTTCTTACGTTTATTTTTGTGTTAACTTAATATAAAAAACTTGCGAGCTGACTTTTTTTTTTACACTATATTTCTCAAAATCCATGAACGCGGATAATAATAAAAAAAACCTTCTAGAGCAATAAAAAAAAAAAAAAGACCCCTACAGCAAAACAATATTTCTGAACTTTACAGTAATAACTACATAAAAAATTAAATACGATACGAGAAAAATATTTTTATCAGACCACAAAATCCTCTCTTTTTTTATACTGGGATCAAGTCTTTTGCATAACCTCGTCCTTCATCAGAAGTTGCAAAATCATACAGTAAGCACATTCAGCAAAATTTAAGACCTTATCTCTGCTCAGCTGAGTGGAAATATTTCTATAAGACACTTCCGCGGGTTTGTTTAATTAAACCTCAAAATCGCTCGGCGACGTATCCACTCCACCAGTAATGGAAGGCCGCTATACGAAAATAGCGAGAGCAGTCGCTTTGTACTGGGGTTTATGTCCTTTCGGGTTATTTTGGGGAAAAGGCGAGTCTAAAATAGTATCTGCCATAATCGTGAATTTTGTTTTATGGACTTTAACAGGTGAATCGGACTTTACAAAGACTGACTCTGGGAGTAAAATATTTCTCAATAAATTTCTACACTGGAAGATTAGGAAAATAAAATCATCACTGTTGTATTGGAAGTGATGAAAATTTATTATTAGGAGTTGTAACTGGTTAAAGTTGTAATAATTTATTCAGTCCAAGCGATTACAACCGGTGGTCCATAAAAACTTTGGTCCACAGAATAATTGGGGTATGTTTTTATATGAAGATTCTTCTTAAAATGACGAATAAAACAAATTTATTTTACAGTACGGATTAAATATTTTTTTGGAACTAGTTTGATATCACGGGCACACGCCAAGTTGTTTATGTTCGCCAAGATGGGCGATAACATTACAATAGACGTTACCTGATATTTTGCAGTTTTCAGTCTTTTTCATTGATATTCATCATTAATTTTAATACATATAATGTAATTATTTTATTTATATAATAGTAAAATCATGATTATTATATAATAATCATATAATATTCGTTATTTATATAATATGGTTTCTTTCCTTTATTTATAAATATTATTACGCATATTA